>CM028138.1:311565000-312165000 GCA_016271365.2 Neoceratodus forsteri | reverse complement strand
AGAAAAATCAAATGCAGTAAGCACAGACCCCACAGCCCATTAACCTCATGGTGCTTAGTTACTCATGCCCACTCCCATAGCTTCTAATTCACGGTTTATTTTACAGACCTCAGAAATTTCTTTCTGTACTTTTTGTTTGTTTGTTTGTTTAATATCTTTATTAAGGTTTATCATCATAAAAACATGATGATTGTGCGGAAGGATAACTTGGACATAAAAACAAAGAGAACCCCAAATTCAGTTTCACTGAACATATGGTTCCATACACAGGTGCAAGAAGTTAATCTATGCTTGAGACAACCGGGTGGGGAGGGTGTGAATTCTTTCAGTATTTTTTGTTGTCGCTTATCGTTTCCTTGGTCTTGCCTACCTCTAATACCTCCCATTGGTCACTCCGAGGTTGTCCCCATATAAGGATACTGTTTGTCTCCTCAGGTTCCATCCAGACCACCATGGCTACTTCCGATATCCCACAGGCCCCACTTCCTATGTGACAGCACCCATGGTAGACAGGGCTTCATCATGCCTACCACGGCCGGGAGTGGGGAATGGAGGGAGTCTGCTGGACCAGACCCTGCTGACATGGGCGCCTTCAAGGACTTTATGAGTGGCAGCTAGTGATTTGTTTCCTTCTTCCTCCGAGAACCTGCCCACCACTCTGGCTGTCATGCCGCTAATGGTGCCAATGCTGCTTCAGCCCTTACTGCAAGAGGTACTGTTGCAGTGCATGATCAGCAACCAATCCCCCATCTGATTGCACTACCTCCATGGTACTCCCAGGACTCTACAAGCCAGAAGTCAAGCTAGTGATACCAGCCCGTTACCTCATGGTAGCAAAGTGCACTAGTGCCACAACTCTGGGCAAAATGCAACATTTTTAACAATATTCCTACTGCCTGGTTGGGCTTCATAAAGCACAATGGAAACCAGATGTCATGGGGGGTTCAAACTGATAAAAGAAAACTCCCTCCCTCATGGACTACTGCTTATAAGGGGACCACTGGATGTCCACCCTCACCGTTCAATACCCACTGTGTCTACAAACAGCTAACAGTCCCCACAGCAGGAATGCAGCAGAGCTGAACACAACCTGCCTGCTAGAACCAGATGGATCCTTTCATACCAAGTTGTGGTCTCGAGACTCCGCTGTACTCCTGGAACAGGTCCAAATCAGTGGGAAGATCATCATCATCATCCGACAGTGGGTCAGGGGTTGGCTGCTGTCTCCACCTGCTCTTTGAATGCCTGCAGTTCATCATCTCTAATCCGCAGCAGTTTCTGTCTCAAAAAAAAGCAAACAAACAAAAATATTAAAAAGAAACATACACTGATTATCCATAGCCAAAACTCTAGCCCTGACAAGCATTCAGCCAAGGCTACAGAAGGTAGCATGGAAGACTGAACGTGCACCACAATTGTCGGTTCAAATCCACCTCCACCACTGGCTCACTGTGCAACCTCAAGCAGAACATGCAACTTTCCCATGCTTCACTCTCCACCTAGCTTCTGTCAAGATTCACTGGGCCCTCTTGTTGACAAGTTCTGAAAAACTCTCAACCTAGGTTTTCAGACATTTATTTAGTTATTTATTTTTAACTCAAGTTGTCTGGCCCTTGGAGCCGTCACCTGTTCCTGATCGTCAGGCCCCTGCCAACCCTAGGTCCATCTTTTCACTCCTACAACCATCAAGCCAGCAGGGATCCACATGGTGCACAGCACTGGGAACCAACGGCTGTCATGTGGACAACTTCGAGGTGCAAACATTTTGCATTTTCTCACTATCTCTTAAGACCTCTTTGATGCTGGGGATGCCTCTGGTGGGTTTGGCTACTGCCTTCGGGGAGCAAGCTGCCCAGCTTGCTAGTGAGGGTGAGACCTCCTCCTCCCTGACGCTGAGTGATGCTCTGGCAGGCTTGAAGTTTTAACATCATTTATTCCATTATTTGTATATATTTTTGCATTGATGTGTTATGACTGGACTTAGTTTTGTCTGTTTTACTTATTTAGTTAGTTTTGTTGACGGGTAAGTGCACTAGACAAATCCTGTCTATTTTCAGGCACAACCTGGAGGAGGGGATACAGATGAATGCCAACTGACCTTGAACCAGATTAAGCTGTTGGTGGTATTTTTAGTGAATGAGGGAAATTTGGCCAGGACACCTGAGAAATTCCCCTACTATTTTCGATAAGTGCCATGGGATCATTAACATCCACCTGAACTACCACCAGTCCAGGTAGATGGGACCTCGGTTTAACGTCTCATCCGAAAGCGGCACCTCAGAAGTGCAGCACCTCTCTCATGCTGCACTACAGTGACAGTACTGGGATATTAACCCAAGTGCCAGGTGTGGGAACCAACCCACAGCCCTCTGATCTCCTGGCCTCAGAGGCGGAGTGTGCTACCTACTGAGCCACTGACACTGGTTGACTTATAGTTTGTAAACTATAAAATAATGTTTATTCTTAAACAGAACCACTAATATCTTTTGACCCTTTCAAAAATAAATGTCTTATCGTAGTTTATATTGCTTTAAAATATATTTTGAAAGCTGCATCTTTTCAACTGTTAGGCTTAGAAACGTATTTTTCCCCAAATCAAAGCCTGGAGCCGATCAACATGAATGGATCATAACAATGCAGTTCTCAAGTGTTGGTACCCAGTATATACACGTCAATACAATATGTTGTTAAAGATAACAGGTTTAAAAAATTTGTGAACAATTTTTTATTGTCATACATTGGTACCTGGCAGCTCTGACAGAGAATAATCAGTCACCTATCAGTAACAAGCTGGTTAGTGTGTCAAGAGGTTGCCTTGGTGACCACCGTTACCTCGACAGCGAAGCTCAAGAGGTTCGTCCTCATGGCAACCTCGAGATGTACCAACCAAGTCTGTTACTGAAAGGTGCCTAGCGATCATTTTTTTATAGTGTATGATTTTTTTTATTGTTTGTTTTTGTTTTAACGAGGATGCCAGCAGAGGACAGATGTCAATTGGGGATCTTGTTGCTCCGCCCCGACGCTCTCACGCTGGTCACTGCCGCAGTCCGCTTGCCGGCAGTGCTGCAGCTTGGTTATTTCTTTTTAAGCTGCTTAACATACCAACTGAGGGGCCTAAACACAGAGAGCTCCTTGCAGCAGCCACCAGATCCCTACTACAATCTGCCGACACTGGGGACTGCTATTTACCAGACTGCCACCACATCGAGGGGACCTGCTGAACGCCACACTTCAGGAGAGTTTTTTTTTTTCTTTTTGAATGGTAGAGCACTAGAGGAACGCGCTCAATGTTGTTACACTGCAGTAGCTATGCAGCTAGTGCAGCACAACAACATATAGAAAGTGATGGATTTTATCGATAAGAATGTTCCATCATACACTATAACATTTGATATCAATATATCATTTCAGCTAACTCCAAGCTTTCAAGCCGATTTATTTTAATTGATGAATTTATGTTCTTTTGCTGGAATGTTCTCTATAAAGCATCATGAGCCCTCAGGATAGGAAACTATACAAATGAAACTGCCTTGCCATGTCTTTCTCAGTCTCTTCATAATTTTCTTTTTCTCTGCACCATGTCTTCTCTCTCTCCCTAGCATATGCTCCTCTCTCCACCTTTCTGTGGTCCCAAACATTCAGCAATTCTAACACTGATAAGCAGTGCTCAGTTTAAAACATGGGTGACCTTACAAATCCACAGAGACTAAAACTGAAAGTATGAGGCTCACCCATGCAAAAACACTATCTACTTAGCTATTTATCATCCACCTGTCCGCCTATCCATTTACCCATATAGCAGTCTGCTTGACTGTCTTCTTATCTGTATCCATCCATGTAAACCTAAAATTGTTTTAAAGGTCCCTCGAAATGTTAGTTCTCAGCTGGGCCTAACTGGGAAGAAGTAACATTTATTTACTTAGCTCATCTAAAGAGACTGGAATGAAGGTCCACATATTGGCTTGCAGCTGGAAAGCGAGGCTTTAGTTATCAGGTTCAATGGACGGGAACTAACTGCGAATGGATTAAATATTGCTAATCCACTTTCTATGAATACCAGTAAAAAAGGCTGGCAGAGCAACTAAAAGAAACCTGTCACAGATTTTGGCTATAGGTACTGCTCTGCTTTTTACTAACTGACATTCCACTGTGTACAAGCAGCAGCCATTTTAGGAACAATATCCTTAAACACATTTCATCTTATATTCCAGATTTTTTGTATTTATTTTCCCCTTTGTCTTCCAGAACTCAGAATGTTAACATGAAAACATAATCAATGTCCCTAGACTTTATCTGCTCTGGCCATGAGTCTACACCTGAAGTCACAATCCTCTGCTTTGGCATCACACTCTGTAACAGCAGAAACATTTTTATTTAGTTTTTGTTGACCGCGTAAGTGCACTACACAAATTCTGCCTATTTTCAAGCACGACCTGGGGATACAGATGAATGCCAACTGACCTTGAACCAGACTAAGCTGTTGGTGGTATTTTTAGTTGAAGTTAACAGAAAACTATTTTCTTGCAGTCTTGCTTATTGCACACCCCCAGCATTCTTACATACTCCTTTCTTCGGGTCTTGCAAGGTGGTGTTGGCAACCTCTCAGCACAGTCAGCCCCCTCCACCATCCAGCGGGTGAGGATTCACATGGAATGGAACCAGACAGTACAGATGACTGTCGTATGAGGTGGCATAATGCGCATACATTCTGCCCCATTTTCTCCTTTAGGTCCCTTCATCCTGTGGCGTGAATGGTACAAGCGTCCCTGCAGCAAGAGAGCAAGCTCCTGGCCCAGTCACAGGTCACTGTGGCATTGGAGTGTGCTGTCAGCCCTCTCTGACTGAGGGGCACTGCAGAGCAGCTATCTCAGTCAGGTCTACTCCCTGAACTTGGGATACCTTCGGCACGCTGGGCTGTCAAGACGCCCACAAATAGAGAACTGTGATGTCAGGTGCAGACTATCAGCCGGAGCAGATGTTGTTTTCATGTTAATATTCATAATTATAATGAAATTTGGGGAAGATTATGAACTAAAATGTGTTTACAGATTTACACAGTACCTTTCCTCTGCAAAAGTGATGCATAAAGATTAATAAAAACATGCGTGAAACAAAAAATCTAAATAATGGTTTTTCAATATTTCCCAAAGATGTCGGGGCTCTAAACTATCCTGTATGTACTGTCTGATAGTTTTCTGCCATCTTAGACAAGTCACCCTTGAACATGATGTGTCCACCTCTATGGGATTGCCTGGCAAAATAAAAATAAAATTAAGTAGTAGACATATGAGATGAGTTCATTCATGGCTGAGCAAGGCACTTTACAGCATGAGAGAAATGCACAGTTTTTAGGATGTCTAGGAGGCAGGGAAATGGGAAGGAGTGGCCTTGTACATGAAGGCTGGCATGAGGACTACCAAAGACATGGAGGGAAGATCCAGTACTTTTTGTGCTAATAAATGCCTGTTTTCAGGCATAAAATATGACAGTATTGTGACTACAGGTAGTCATGGGTGAGGGAGGATAACTGGGGTTGGAGTGGTATACAGACTGCCATCTCAAAAGGAAAAGGTGGACAAGGAGTTGGAGAGGTAATAAGGGAGGAAGGCAAAGCAGGGTGAGCTGCTGCTGAGGCATGTCAGATGTGAACTAAACTGTCCCAGTAGCAGCAAGTGCAGAAATCAGATGCTGACAGAGGCCCCTACAGGATGCATTCCTGGTACAGAATGCAGAGTAGCCCTACAAGGGAGGGGCCATTCTGAATTTGGTTCTGGCAAACAGGGACAGAATTGGAGAGGTCACAGTGGGGGACCCTGGGAACCAGCGATCACCTAACCATGTGGTCTGAAATAAAATAGGTAACAGAAAGCAAGCACTCAAAACTAACGTCTTAAACACTGGAAAGGCAGACTGTGGCTGTCCACTGGTACAGTAGTAGTGCTACCACCTGCTGCCACAACAGCTGGGATTCAGGAATAGACCTCAGTCATTTGGGGAAGAGGGATAGTGTGTCTGAGAAGCACCTGCCTTCTCTTGGAGGAGGGTCAGTTATCCTGCCAGGCAGCTGCCACATGGTGAGACCAGGTGGCAAGCCCACAGGGATGGTCTTAGTAGGGCAAGGGCATCACTGACACCAATATGTGTACGTAGTGTAGATGTATAAGCATGTACGTACAGTAGCGTCACTACATGCTGGCAGCCCTGGAGCAGGGCGGTGGGGACAACTAGTTCGGTAAATCCCAGCCCCACTGTGAGCCCCACACCATCAAGAGGGCAGGTTCCAGATCTGCATTTATGTGGAGAGGGGAGCTCAAGGAGCCGCGAAGTCCCAGAAAGGTAGGTGGATGGGGCTGCAATGCTCGAGTTTGCACTTCAAAAGGGATAGGGTTGAGGCTATGCAAAGAGGGCAAGATGACTCAGGAGCACCAAGAGAACTCCTATAAGGAGTGGCTCAAGGACCTCAACATGTTCAGAGTGGAGTACAGGAGGAAGAGGGAGACAGGATTGATACTTGCTCTTACAACTTTTGTCACACACAGTGTACCTAAACACAAACTTAGTTAGGTTTATTATTCCCAGCCCGATAGTCCAATAGAGCACAAGCATGTATTTCTGGATGCAGTTAGTGTCTCCACTCTTCCCTTGACCTTCTCCTAACCCATAAGTCAAGCAATCATGCCACTCATAGGACATCCAGTCTGCTGCTGTTCTACTCTATACTGATATGTCCTCGAATTTCTCTGAGCAGCCTGAAAAAGGAACCAGCATCCACATTCCCTCAATGTCCATGCTCTCTCCCCGTCATATGATACATGACACCACAAGCACGTCCCCACTTAACTCCAGAAACCAAGAATTTTCCTGCATGTAAAACGACCTTGTGTGTGCTTGGTCCAAGAGGCGACATAAGACCCTATTAACAAGTCCACCTGTTATCCGTTCCAGACCACGCTGCACTCCTGCTCTCTGGTGGCATTGAGTTAAATCCTGGTCCTCCTGGCAGACAGGCTATGCATCACAACCTGCCTCCGGTCCCCACGGTCTGAGATAAAAGAGCTCAAGATAGTCCACATGAACATTCAAAGCATCAGAGGTAAAATGCCTGAACTGGAATGTTGGACTCAGCAATATAAGCCAGATGTTCTATGCTTAGTGAGTCATGGCTAAAACCTCTGTTCACTCCCAAGGTTGCTCTCCCAGGCTACTCTTCCTGCTGCAGAGACAGACCCTGAAAGAAAGGTGAGGTGTACTGATTTACACCAGGGCTGGTTTGGTTGTCAGTGAACTGACTGACAACCACTGACCCAAACATCGATCACTTATTCATCTCTATCACCCTTTGTCAAACAATACACATAAATATTGGTGTATCTACCCACCCCAAATTTGCAGCTTCCTCCTACACTGAACTCTTTGCCAATCTCAACTCACTATGTCACGGTGACACTATAATATGTGGCGACTTCAATCTTGACTGGCATGACCCCAAGAATGCTCTCTACCTGTCAGCTACATCAGATGCAAACTAGAACAACTTATAAACCAGCCAACCAGACTAAATATGAGATCAGGGAGCCACATACCTCGACTGGAAGTTAACAAACAACAGGTCACATATCAGGGCAGCGGGCATCCTCCCAGATGCTCTAAGTGACCACTCCTGACCGTCTGTACCTGGAAAAATGACTTTCACACCCTCTCCAAAATGTATAAAACCAGGGACCTAACTTTTAATACCTCTGAATTCATACAAAGCCTTGGAGCCTCTGATTGGTCGCCACTCACCACCCTTCCTGATATTAATCAGGCCCTTGACTACTTAATCAGCACTTTCACCGCCACTCTAGACTGCCATGCCCCCTTCAAACTAAGAAGGGCTAAGGGAATTCACTCCTGGCTCTCCAAGAGCTATGGATCCTAATACGCTCCAGAGACAAAGCATGGAAGTCCTATAAAAGACAGGACTCCTCTCTGACTGAACTTCTACCAGCAGCTGCGGAACTTAAGCAAAGTTAAGGTATCCAAGGCCAAGCAGCAATATCTCCAGTCCATCCAAACTAACAACCCTAGTGACCCAAAACACTTCTGGAAGCAAATAAACTCCTCTTATGAGGGTCATGAACAAACAACCCCAGACCATGACCCTGAAGGGCTCAGAACTTTCCACTGCATCTGAGACTCAAGAAGGTATTAATTCATTCTTTACTGACCAAGATGTTTACAAAACAGGTCTCCCAGGCACCCACCCCCACCTAAATCCCCATTAATGAAACCCACTGCCCTCCATTTCACTTAAACTCACCTCTCGAAGGAATTCCTGCTCCTCTTGGCCTCAACCCGATAGCCCTGGCTTTGATACCCTGCCTCCTAGATTCCTCAAGCTCGGTGCCACCGCTGGCTCATCTAACTGCTATACTGACCAACAGATCCTTCACTACACAGTCTATACCAGACAAATGGAAAATTGCAACTGTTGTCCCTGTCCACAAATCGGGTCCAACTAACCTGGTAGAAAACTACAGACCAATTTAAATCTTGTGTCCCACTGCTAAATCCAAGAAAGAATACTATACAATCACCTGTACCATTTTCTTGAACAATCAAATGCCCTAACACATCATCGGCATGGCTTCAGGAAATCCCACGCACCAAAACTGCTCTACTGAAGGTCACCGACATTTACTATGCCATGGACCATGGCAATGCCACAGGGCTGTCTTCATCAACCTCACAAAGGCCTTTGATCTGGTTAACCATGCACGTTTAATCTCAAAGTTACAATCACTAGATCGAGACCAACTCCTTCTCTTGGATCTCAAACTTTCTATCCAAACATTTCCAGTGTGTAAAATGGGCTGGGACTCTTTCCTCTCTCTCTCTATCACAGAGGGGTCCCTCAAGGACCTATTCTTGGGCCCCTGTTTTTCTTCATCTTTATAAATGACCTGCCCCAAAACTGTGGAGAAGGACCAGTGCTTTTACACTGACGATGCCATTCTTACCGTCATGGCACTGACATCTCCTCCATTAGTGTCAATCTGGAAAATGACTTCCAGCAACTGGAAAGCTGGTTCAAAGAGAACTTGCTAGTACTGAACACTAAGAAGATGAAGTCCAAGCTCCTCCACCATACATCTTTTAAGGCAACCTCTCAGCCTTTGCTTATTAGGACATCTTCAGGTAAGCTACTTGAAGGTGTGGAATCCTTCAAATACCTGGGTCTGACACTCGACGAACACCTATCCTTTGACACTCATGTTAACAATGTTGTCAAGTCCACTAACCTGAAACTTGGCCTCCTCCATCGTACCTCCCCTACCTTACTTCCTGTGCTAGGAAGATTATTTCCACAGCTACCGTGCTGCTTGTCTTATTCTATGGTGCACCCTTAATTCACTCAGCCAGGACTACTACCCTAACCAAAATCAAACAGGCATATCACAGGATCGCCCGCTTTGTCGAGCGCTCTACTCGGCACACCACTGCGAATGTTCTCAAAGTCCTAACTGGCAATCCTTCAGCCAAGAATGGACCTCCTGTACTCTGCACCACATTCAAATTAACCCACCTCCTCCACCACCTGCACTCGCTGGGCTACTCACCAGGAAATCCTTTCCCTGGACCCTTCGACACTCCCACCTTCCACTGTTAACACTTCCTAAAGCTCAACTAGCCATTGAAAGAAGATCTTTCACCTTCTCTGCTCCTCAAAATGAAACTCCCTCCCACACAGACTACTCTCCTGTGCATCCCTTCCCTGTTTAAAAGAGTTGTACAAGAAGTCTCCCCCACCAGCCTCAGGTGGTAACTGCACCTAATCAGTCCATTGCAATTACCCCTCACTCCCTTCACCTACATCCTGCTATTCATTCTTTTCTAGCTCCTTCTCTGTAGCCCTTATCCCCCATCTGTCACCCCTACTCTGTCTTTTATACCAGTCCCTACTCTCCCCTGCCCTCCCCTAATCCCTGTCTCTTCCTCCTCTCCATCCCCGTTTCCTCCACTATCCATCCTGCTCTACTTTCCCAACACTTAAATCCTCCCTCCCCGTCTTCCCTATTGCCTAATCATCAACCATCTTGGCTTTTCCTGCTTCCTCAACCTGCCTGGCTTTCCAATATCTGTACTGAACCCCTCCCTCCCTTCCTCCTCATTCTACCCAACTATAGTACTATGTAAATTTGTTTTTAATACTAATAGTGTACATTACGAGCATGATATACGATTGTATGAGGTTTAATATATGATTCTCTAAGCCTTAGCAAAATTCACCTGCATAGGCACTATGGTCTCCAGCCTCTAGCACAGCTAGTTCCTAGCTCTATCTAAGCCTGTCATCAGCGGAATAAAACCGAGGACACTGCCTGCCAGCTCATCCTTCATACCTGTAGCCTGCCTACTACTACTTGATGTATCCCATTTTATCTCATCCTACTGTACCTATTCTATGTAATGATTTACCTAATGTTTAATGTATATAACCATGGAATTGCTTTATTCTCTGGTCGCCCCTGAAAAAGGGGCTTGTTTGTCCCAATAGGCCCACCTTGGTCATCAAAATTTAAATAAATAAAGTTTTATTTCGGGATAAACGAGGTTACAAGGATAAACCGCACAATGGTTTACAATGAGCAGAAAGGGCACAAGGTAACTCCAAAAGCTGGCTAGGAGGAGATACAGGAAGAATGTCAGAAAATGAAAGTTAGGACTTACTGTAACTGTTGATCTTCCATAATATCTTAACCATTCATTACCAATTATGAGTCTGGGGCTGGAGGCACTAGGATCCCATGGGAGCAAAACCTTTGCTAGGACAGAGCTGGCCATGGACACAGAGCATGGTGCCTGCACACCAGCCAATAACCACTGCCATCTCCCTCACTCAGTTCTGTTCACCAGAGAGAAACAAAGTGGGGTAAGAAAAGAAAGCTAGAGGACTAGGAAAATGATATAAGAATATAAAATAAACAACAAAATAAAACCCAACTACCAACCTTGGATACAGAAACAGGGCTCATTAGGTAGCACAAAGGGGTTGCTGGGTATGGAATCTGCTTCCACACCACCAGCCAAACAGGAGGTCGATAGTGACCTTAGAGGTAGCAGCCCTGAAACCTGTAGCTCTGGCAAGAAAGCAAGAGGAGATGGATCCCTTGAACTGAGATGGAATAATGTGCCCAAAAAAGAAAAAATCGCATGAATTCCTAGAAAGAAAGAAAGAAAAAAAAACACACCACCATGCTACCAGAGAGAGGACTGACTGGACAGTCAGTAAAATATGTCCCTCTTCCACATCAGGTAAGAAAAAAGGGATCTCAGGTGTATGTAGCTGTAGGGCTGGATAGCCCAAGGAGTCCAGATGTGGTCATCTCCTCAGGCATCCCTGAGGTAATGGGCTAACAGCCCAGCTGGCATACATGAAGAAAAAAAAGGCGATACCAACCAAAGATAATCTGACACAGCCATAAGAAAACATCAGAGAAAATGACCTGTTTGTCCTAACAGGGATGTACCCTGTGTAAGAGCTAACAACAACAGCAGCAGCAGCAAAAGAGCTAGTGTAGTTGATCCAATCCAGTGCAGAAGTGGAATGAGACCGACAGTACCGGAGGCACAGAATGCATTCAGCAACTAATAGTCAAACCTCAAGAAGGAGATAAATCCTGGGCAGGGGAGGAGGAGGAGGAGGACAAGAAAGAAAGGGCGCTGCCTTCCACTTATTTGTTACTTTTGTTTTTGGTTGGTATGAGGTTCCTGGAAAGGATCCTCACCATAGTTTACAACTTTTTTTGGGTGGCAGTGAGGACCCAGCAGTGAGTCCCAGCACCCTTTTTATGTCTCTTTGGGAAAAAGGAGGGGGGAAGAGAACCACTTAATAGACAGTGCAACTGGGGAGATGCCCTAGCACTAATGGTGCTGGCCAGCACTGTCAGGGTGACCTGCCCATAGACCCTGGCTCTGCTAGAGGGGGCATGGTGGATGGTGTGGTAATCAATGGTGAAGAGATTCTGGAAGATCAACAGTTACATAAATATGTAAAACTTTCATATCTTCCAAGAATCAATCTTCACCTTGATTCCCCGTGATACTGGTCACAGTACCAAGCTTTTCCTCTACTGAGGGAGGAGCTGGCACATCCTGAGGTTAGCAGATACCCTCAGCACTCTTGGGGAGAACACCTGACGGCAGAGACCTTACAGGTCTGGCGAAACCTGAAAATGGTCAAGGCCAGGCGGGGTTCCTGTGATACAGAAGCAGGAGGTGCCAGTCTAGAGACGTGAAGCCATGCAGTCCCCTGATGCAAATGCAGTTCCCGCTAATATGGATGTCACCTTGATGGCACCATATAATGGCCTCAACTGCTACCAAGCCACTTCCAGGCCCCGAGCAGAAAGGTAAACGGTCTGCTTGACTGACTTACTCTGAGGCAGTGTAGCTAAGATCTGGCAGCTGCAACCACAAGTGATGGCTAAAGGTTGCCTTACATGCCTGGGGTGCTGAGGTGAAAGCATTTCTGGCCTTTCTGCCAAGGGCATCCATCTGAGCGGAATCTGCCTCTGCAGGTCAGTCATGCAAGAGGCACTGAGGCCCGACAGGGTCTACAGTGCCTCAAGTCCTGAAGAGGGTAAGGTATCTCACCTGTGGACTCTGAGGTGCATAAAACCACATGGAGAGTTCCCAGGAAGGCTGGACATTAGAAGTGATGGCTCGCACTACCCTGGATGCCTCCTAAAAGGCTCTAGGTCATGGAGGAACAACAACTGAGTTGACACTGGGAACCCAAGGAGACCCAACAGCAGGGCTGCCATATTGTGGCTTGTAAAGGCATTCAAGTTGAGTGCCTGGAGCTTCTCCACCAAGAATCTCTGGTACAGTGTACTCTGTGGCCAAATGCAGGAAGAATGATAACTCGCTTCTCTGAGGAGGACGCCATGGAGACGAGGTGATGATTCCAGGGACCTTGGTGTATGGGAGAAGGGCTTGAACCAGGGCTTAGCAGACTCCTGTGAAAAATCTCTAAGACACCAACAAATTCCATATGCTGCTCCCACATCAGCATGGGCCTATGAACGAGGACAACCTCTCCAAGAAGTGGTGAGTCCCTGCTAAAGGGAGATGAGACTCAGTCTCAAGTGCCTCGACCTGGGCTGCATAACTGCGCGGGGGCCTAGCCCATGGGAAGGGCTGGCAAAATTGCCCAAAGGGTGTCCTCCATCCGAAGCAACCTAACTTGTGTCCATGGGAAACCCCAGGTGAGGAGAGGTAGAGCTGTACAGTCCCAAGTGGGAGGCCTCTTTTTCATCAGTGACAGTGTGATCCAGCAGCTCTGGGAGAACTATGCCTCAGGGTTGCCACCCAACCTAGAGTTGGGGCTACATCTGGGCTCAGGGCCGATGACAACCTCAGAGACATGCTCACCCCTCACCATGGTCAGCACGCCCTCAAGACCATGCTCGGTGTCGGCTTTGACTTCAATCCTAGAGTCATCACCCATTCGGGTGCCACAAACAGCACCCGAAAAGTTACAACCCAGGGATGACATTGTCACCGCACTTTGCCTACAGCCAACACAGGACTGACCACAGCTGTCAGCATGTCAGTCACCACAGATGGCCATCACCCTCCTCGGTGTCATTAGCGACACCATGGATAGTGACAACCTCCGACTCTACAACAGCACAATTAACAGGCTCAGTGTTGGTCCCTTTCCTGACACTGCAAGTGGTGTCAGAATGGGTCCCAGTGTCATCTCCGTGCCACCTACTGTGTTGTTACTGTGAACAGTGACAACAACGCAGGTGACGCCGGGAGGATGACACTGAAGTGTTCACTGGCACAGACCAAGTGTACAGGTGCAGCCTCTCCACCAGGGACATCTGCTGCTCAGGGCAAATAGACTATGGAGCATTCTCAGCCAGCCACCAGAAAGAGCCAGTTATCCCCAGACTGAAACACCAGGGCTTCTGACACCTCATCACAGTTAGGTTGAGGAGGACCCTGTACTTCCGAGGAACGAAGCTTCCAGGAAGAGGCCACAAGGAAAGATCTGAAGACCTAACCTTGGACAGATGTGTGAAAGCTTGCCTCCGAAGGTGGAGATCAACCGACCCCACCCCTACGTGTGATTCTCTAGGAGTAGTGGTCCAATGAGAAGCAGGCGCGCACACATCCAGGTCATCCTCTGGTCCAAGGCAGGCCGTGAAGGACTGATGGCAGTCCAGAGCAGCCATGGGTTTCCTACAGGGACAATGATGCATTAAGGGACGCTATTGGACTTATGATTTAGCCCCTTCTTGTCAGGCTTTGGCATCGTGGAAAATAATAAAGAAACATGGCACCGTGAAAGGTAAAAAATTGTGGTGACACAGAAAATATGGCAGCAAGCTGAAATGAGGCGCTGTCGCTCTCACGATGTGCACTCGAAGGGAAGAACAGAACTGAGGTGAGTGAGCCAGCAACAGTTACTGGCTGGCATGTAGCACCAGTGGGGGTAAGCAGGTGCCATGCTCAGTAGCCTTGGCTGGTTCCCTCCTAGCAAATATTTTGCTCCCATGGGGTCCTACTGCCTCTGGCACAAGACCCATAAGTGGAAATCAATGGTGAAGACTGATTCTTGGAAGATCTATTTCTTTACACAGAGGTGGTGGATGAGTGGAGCGGTGGGACAGACTTGGGTGGGGGAGTGAGGACCACTAGGGCTTTTGCACCATACTACAGGTAGGGCTGGGCAGACTAGATGGGCCAGTGGACCTTTTTCTGCTGTCAGTTTCTTTAACTCATATTTGATTTATTTCATAAGTCTATCTTACGCGCTAGTACACAGAGAAAGTACAGATACACTGTTTACAAAATCCATTACAGTATGGTAGCTGCACATTTCACTCAGGATATTACAGCATTAGAGGGCTGAAGTACTAATACTTAATCATTTGAAACTCTCTAAAGAGCTTTAAACAGATCACTGCACAAGACCAGATGAGTACCAACAAGCTGGACACCAGATTGCAAAATCTTATTAAATATTCAAGAACAAGTGCTATGGCTACTAATGGTCTATTCTATGCATTGTGTAAAATCCTCATTTAATATCTTTCGTGTTAAAACCTCTAGTACTCAACTTAAAATGTGCCCTGTTATAGGGAGGTTAAAAATGTAGTTTTCAACATGTCAAGAAGAGATCACCTCTGTCAGACAATGCAGTGGGTATTTACTCCAAGTCTACAGTGTTCAGTAAAACTGTAATAAGTCCGTTAATGCAGGAAACCTCTCCCCAGCCTCCGCCTATTTAACTTGCAAGGTGGAAATATACCTATTGCCTGTATAATAATGCCTGTGTAGGTTGGGTTATGAGGTTTTTACACATCTGAGGTGTGTAAAAATCCTCATGAGACAAACTTTGCACAGACATTATTTTTATAATAACTGATGCAAGGTTTGGGCAGAGACAAAAACTGTAAGCTGTTCTGTGTGGCGGGCGTGTCTCTGAGCAGTTGCCGCAGTCACACAAATACAGTATGCTTTTTGCGCTTCAGTGAAGTGAGAGCATGAGGAAGAAAACAACTACAATAACCTGCTATCGAGTTATTACGGAATTCAGCAGGTTATTATGGCATTTTATCAAGATTGGATATCCAGTCATTACAAGAGGTCACCAGTTTTTATAGCTCCATAGCAGAGAGTGCTATTTGCTACAAAAAAAAAAAAAAAAATACATGGCGAATGAGCAGAGAAAGGTGGGGAGGTATAATAATGGAAAGCAGACAGCCAGAGGCCAGCACAGTCTTAATGATCACTGACTAGTGCCTCAACAAGTTTTTATTTTTTATTTATATTTTAATAATTTTAGTAAAGATTGCTAAAACAAACCGAAGCATTCCATGCAAGGAACAAGGAATGCATTACAGATAATTAGAACCTTTGTCTAATCCTATACAAGAGAGAGAGAGTATCCCTTGCTAATAACATAGAAACATAGAATTTGACGGCAGATAAGGACCCTTGGCCCACCCAGTCTGCCCATTTCCCTACCTAATGGATAAGCTGCAGATCCTAGTTAACCAGCAGCCTACTTCTTCTTCCTACCCCACCCCTAGAATTGCTTTTATGACTGTCCCATGCATGCTTGAATTCCACCACTGTTTTGACTCCACAACCTCCTCCGAAGGCCGTTCCATGCATCCACAACCCTCTGTGAAAAAATACTTCCTAAATTACCTCTGAGCCGCCCCATCTTCAAATTGTGCCCTCTTGTTCTTGCACACCTCTTTTTGAAAGATGCTACCCTCTTGGACTTTGTTGATTCCCTTGAGGTACTTGAAAGTTTCTATCATGTCCCCCTCTCCTCCTTTCCTCGAGGCTATACATATTAAGCTCCTTAAGTCTCTCTTCATATGTCTTCGGTGCAGACCCTGCACCATTTTAGTTGCCCTCCTCTGGACAGACTCCATCCTGTCTATGTCTTTGCGGAGATTGGGTCTCCAGAACTGCACGCAGTACTCCAGATGGGAGAGGCATCCTAAATGTTGTACTTTAACTAAAGTTTACTATTTAGCTGTGGGGTTAGCCCAAGAGCTCATGGCAAAGCTCAAAAATCGGTAGTCCTGTCATGTGATCCTAATAATCCAGTGCCCAAAGCGGGCTAAGGGTGTCATGCCCAAACCAACATGTAAAATTCTTAACATCTAAAACATTTAACAGTGCAGTAAGCATATGAAAAATCTGCACCAAAGCAGTAATAATTAAAGACCATCTTTCAACTTCACCTTAGGAGTACGTTATATTTACTAAGGAGTTTATCAGTACTGTATGTCCTAAAAGAAAAGACTGACAGAAGGTGTACTATATAAGGAACCTCAAGCAATGTACTTTAACTAAATACTAGCTGACTCTAAGAGCCAAATCCTTCAATAGGGTAAACCTTACTGTTCCCCATTCGGTATTCTGAACACAACAGAATCCGACTAATGAATACAATGGGGTACTAGCCACTCTGCCAGCGTGAACTAACAACTTTAAAACTTTAAGCAGTACATTCGCTTCTTCCCAAAGCTTCAAGTTGGAGAGTCTTAGTAACTCAGTACACAGAGAGCTTCTAGACATGAAAACTAATTTCAATCTCTGGGTACATGCTGAATCTGTCAGCCCTTCAGGTTTCTGTCTACATATTCTTCCCTGTTGGGGTTATCTTGATTTTTCCTGACTGCCGCCAGCTGTGAGGCCCATTTGCCAGCCGCCATGGGATTGGTAAAATGTATATCTCGCTTTCATGGATAATCCTCAGCTTGGCAGGAACTGGACACTATGTAGGACCTCCAAGTCCTGCTTGAATCCCACTGAACTTCCTGCGATGAAGGCGGGTGGCGTCAAATGTCATGAAAACATGAATTGTAGCACTCTCTACACTGAGCAGCCCACGCCGTTTTGTCAGACCTAACAGAGTATTTCTGGTATCCTGACTATCCAGCACCACTATCACAATTCTGGGTAGATGTGCCAGTGGTTTTGTCCAGTGCAGTAAACAGGAGGCTTTGACAATATGAAAGTCCATATCTGGGACATACGTTCAAATTGGGTGATGAACCAGTCTTTAAGAATAAGTGTGCCGAGCCTCCTTCTGCCCCTCCAGGAGGCCCACCAGTCGCACGTTCCGACTACTTGCCTGGTTTTGAAAATCTCCAAACAGCTATTTGTATGTTGCTGCTCCTTTGCATGCTGCACCATAGTGCTCTTGCAAGTTTCGAGTGCCACTTTATATCCTCCGTGTCTCCTTGTAGCATATCTACGGCTTTCTCAACCGTAGCAATACGACCTGTTAATATATCCAGTTTAGTGTTCACTGAAGTAGAGGATGCCAGCAGTTGCTTCATTTTGCGGCCTAGTGATTGTAAAGTCTCCTCAGAATCTTCTCCCTCCGCTCGCCACACTGTGTTGACGGGTACTCAGGCCTGCCATTGTGCTTTTCCCACGTCTTTCCAACCATCTCTGAAGGCTGAGCTTTGTTGGATTTTCCCATCTTGTACCTCAGGACTTCGTTAGATAAATCCAACTAGTTTCATAACTGGTGTCAAAAGCAAGTTTTTTGCAAAGTAGAAAGTTAGCAAATCAGGAGCTGATGTGCACCTCGACTTCTCTGCTCGGGCTCCACAGCACCCTGGCCTCAAAGTTTTAAAGTGTCTCTACTCTGTAAAGATAAAACTATACTTGGCAAACATCAACAACTACAAGGGGTACTAGGTATTAGAGCATTTTGCCCATGGTAAGCACCAACCTCAAGTTTTAGAGTCCAACACCTAAAGCCAGCAAAACAGTTCGATCCGCTGCCTGAGACCTGTTAAGCGACTAGTCCTCTTAGTCCTTGGATACCTCTGCTCTGGCACCAAAGTCTTTTTTCATGATGGCAGGCCAGGCCTTGCCTGACCAGATAGTTTCTTGTGATGAGTATTGAGCTGTCTGCTGCCATACTCAGTGTCATGTCACACCAGCTGTGTAAAAAGTGAGTGTGTGTGTATACACTGGGGAGGTGGGGGTTACAGAAACATCGAAGCGGACAGCGGAGTGGGGTGTGGCCAGCTAACAACGGGGCTGGATGTGTTCAAACCGATCTCAGACTTTCATGTTAACTAAACATTCATAAAATAACTTTTGGTAATAACCGTCAATCAGAACTTCACTATTCAGTAATAGTGTTAACAGTTACCAGATGAGGCTGCAAGTTTGGACATAGAAACTCACCAAAAAGACTGCAGATGGTGGTAGCAAGAAAACTGTGTACAGCCTATTTTCACAGATTTTCCATTTCTAACCTGCAACCCTTATTTGGTTCTCTGTTTTAACACCTCTCTTGTGACATGACAGTGAAAATGGCAGCAACGGCTCCAGCTTCTTTACAGGAAACAAGCCATCTGGTCAGGACAAGCACTTGATGTCCAGCAACTCCGAACCTGATGTTACTATGCACATAAGCTGCAGTCTGACTGTATCTATGGGGTTGCTGCCTCAGCAATCCCTTGTAAAGGGCCATGGTATGCCCATGTCTTCCCCAACTAATCTGCTCCTCATAGTTCAACAAGACACTGCCCACTTCTCGGTGGCTGGAAAGAGTGTTCAAAGGTTAATGGTAAAGCAGTAGACCATGGGATGAACTGCCCCAGCTTGTATTATACCTTAAACTGTGAAACAACTGAAGGCTTCAGTTTCCAGCACCGTCATCTCTTATAAGGAGATAACACAGCACTGTGTGAGGATGCCTGCACTGTACCTGCCCACACTATCCCTGCCCTGCGCACAGACACAAGCTTCAGTCTCCAGTGCTGTCAGTCACTCAGTTTTCACCAACACTAAATGATTCAGACAAAGGACAGAAAAAGTATAGCGTGCACACCACCACCCATAAAGTTGCTCCAGCTGAGGACAACTGAAGAACAGACAGAACAAAGCAGTGCATACACCAGACAGGTACCAGCTACAGAGATTTTAATGAAACATCTGCAACTGGTACCTGTCTGGTGTCTGACACTACTGCAGTCTTTGTTCACTAAATTATTCAGTGTGGGAAGCCTGCACTGTACCTGCTCCACACTGTATGTAGGCCTCTGAGTAACATAGGTCTTCAGTCACCAGTTCAGTCAGTCCCTGACTTTTACCAGCAATAAATTAAATCAATGTGTAGGAATCCAGCTCTGCACCTGTCCACTTTGTACTTGTTCCTGTGGATAAACAGAGGGTTTCAGACTCCAGCGCTGTCAGTCCCTTAACTTTTACCAGCACTAAATTCATCAGTGTAAGAAAGCCATCACTGTACCTTGCTATGCTGAATCTGCACTGTGGATAAATATGGTCTTCAGTCTCCAGTACTGTTAGTCCTCTCCTTTCACCAGCACTAAATTCATCAGTATAAGAAAAACAACAAACTGTACGGCACACTTCAGAACAGCAGAAAAACATGAGTCAGACCTTAGCTGCAGAGTGAATCTACACAAATGACAAATTGGTCACCGTAGCACAGGCCTACACACTAGCACTTCACCTCACAATGAGGCTTTATCAGGGATGTTAAGAAATGGAAATTACGTACCTACCGTGATTCTCGATCTTCTCTTGTATCTTCACCATTCATTACTGACTGGGTGTAGGCTGGGCGCGCCCATATCGCAGTGTTTTTTTTTTTTTTTGGGAGGAGTCGGCTGGCGGCGCCGCCCCAAGATGATACTACGTGGTGTGCGAGGAGACGACCTTTAGGCGCGCAGAACTCCTCCTCCATCCCAGTTCTGTAAGCCGGAGAAGTGAAAAAATGATAAGAAAAAGAGAGCGAGGCAAGAGAGCCGAGGATAGGTAAAGGAAAGGATATAAACTGAAAAGGAATAAGCCATAGAGGACAGGAAGAGAGAACCTACCCTATGGGACCCATGAGCCTCACTCCCGGGGCAGCTCTGAGGGAGGAACAGATAAGGGAGAAAAAGAAGAAGAAGAAGAAGAAGAAAGAGAAGGGATGTTGGGAGGAGGGAGAGTTCTGCCAAGTTCTGAGAATTGGCTTGAAGGCTCGTAAGCTCGGGACCAAGAAAGGCAGCAAGGATCCCATTTACAAAGACTGATGAGAAGGTTCGACTGAACCTTTTCACAGCTGTACACAAAGGCAGACTCTCTGCACCTCCCACCATCCCCAACCCTTACACTCCAGCTGAGAGCTCACAGACTGCCCAGGCAGGAAATCTGTTCGAAAGAGTGCCCAACTAGGAAGAGGAGAGGAAGCCCACTAAGCGCGTTTCATGCTAACACAGATATGTGAAGGGGTGTTGAAGCCCCACAGAGGACCCCTTGTGAAAAGGACAGAGTGGAAACCCAGTCTGACTCCCGAAGGTTAGACAAAGCAGATCATCAGATCAAGGCAATGGATTGCCAGGACAGCATTTAACTAGCAAAGCCTGGCGCCAAACAGGAGATTTAGACATGCCAGAGGGACCTAGAAAAGGAACTGAACCAAGAGAAAAGTACAGTTACGTAAAAACTTACCGTAACAACAGATCTTGAGGCGGCTCTTGCAGTAGGTAATTACATAGGACGGATGCGGCCAGCGTCAGAACCTGATGGAAACATTTCTAGCCTAGCAGTCTCTGGCGGGGGACGCCCCATCAGGTGACCGACGTCAGTATAAAGGCGGTCCCCACACCACCTTCAGTTCTTTCCGCCAAGGACCAAAAGGCAAGACGAGAGAGAAGCGGATATTTCTCCTGAAAAGGAGCTGAAAAGTTTAGGGGATGGAGGGCGGAAGGTTATTTCACTGCAAGAGCTCTCTTGAACATCTACTGTTACAGTAAGTTCTTACGTAACTGTACTATCTTACTGAGAGGGCTCTTGCAGTAGGTAATTACATACAAGACTGAGTCCAAAGCAGTCTGGAACAAGGAGAAGCAAACAGGAGGAGGAAAGCTACTCAGAAGTAGACCCTCTGGTTGTGAAGGCCTTAGAAAGGAGGCCTTGCAAAACAGCCAACCGAAGCCTGCTCTACAGCGAGGAGGCAATGTCCAAGCTGTAATGTTTACGTAAATGTATGGACAGAAGTCCAAGTGGCGGCAACACAAATGTCAGCCGCTGACACATTCTTGAAACAAGCCGCAGAGGCAGCGAACCCTCTGGTGGAGTGGCCTCTAACTTGACAGCAGGGTCTTGTCGTGACGTGTCATAACAGAAAGCGATACAATGACTCAACCATTTCGATAGGCATTGCTCAGAAACAGCACTGCCTTCTCTTTTATGAGCAAAAGGCGAACAGTTGATCAGTCTTTTGAGATCCTTAGTCCAGTTAGTGTAGTATCTCAGAATTCAGTGAACATCCAAAGTATGCAGGAGGTACTCTCCATGATTAGAGTGCTGCGTAAAAGGCAGGCAACTCTATGGATTGAGTCAGCGTCGATTCCGCTACCACCTTAGGAGAAACTTAGGGTTGATGCGCATGAGCCACCGTTCCTTGTGAAAAATCAAATACAGGATTTTACACATCAGGGCCCGGAGCTTGGAAATCCATCAAGCAGAAGTATGGCCACTAGGAAGAGAGTCTTCCAAGAAAGGAACTTAGGTCCACTGAGGCTGCTGGCTCGAAAGGAGGCAGAGTAAGCTTCTCTAAAATGAAATTCAGATCCCAAGGAGGGCAGGAACCCGGATAGGGGTCATAAGTGAAGGACCCCTCTCAAAAGGTCTTAAGAGACCTCCAGCTGAGCAAACGTCAGTAGTACATATATGTGGCACAAAGCACGTGCTGACTGAACTAACGAGCAGAACGGACAAGGTCAGCCACTTACTGTTTAACCTGAGAGTCAGGAAGGGAGTACAACTTGATTCCACCTCAAAGAATCGCCTTCTGGTAATCCCCATGTGACCGACATAGTTCAGGGCCCTAATACCCAGAGTGGAAGAAGCATAGATCTTCTTGCCATACTGGTCCAGAAGGCAGGATTCTTTGTCAGGTGGAAACGAGCTCAAATGCTTCGGATTAGCTGACCCGCTCTGAGTGGCGCTAATCACAACAGAGTCAGCTTGAGGGTGAGAATCAAGGAAGTCAACACCCTAGGGAGCCTGGTATAGCCTATTAGACTTTCGAGGAAGGGGGCCAACGCCGACGGTTGCTTCCAAATGGTGGAAACAAGGTCGGCATGAGGCTTAATCCAGGATGGCATCAAGGTCGGAGCGGTCTCTGGCAGATCCAGGTGCTCAGCGAGTTTCTTACGCTGTGGGTCCAGCTCAAGGGCGCCACTTATGAACTTCCTGGATTTTGCAGCAACTCCGAGAAAGAAGGATCCTCGGAGGAGACTTTGGAGGAGTCCTAGGCCTGGGTTTGGTCAGAGGCGTGGCTCGTCGTCCAGGTCGGAACAACTGTTGGAGGTCATCCAAGGTGTCCGAGGAGGAAGAAGAAAAGAAGACTCCCTCTCCGGTGGGGGGAGGAATGGACCCATAGGAAGCCCTCGGGAGACAGCGTGTCCTGCCCGCCTGGAGCATGAAGACTTGCCCCTGGTATCCGGAGGTGGGAGGAGTCTGTCGTCTGGGCGTACGAGACCAGAACCGTCACTGGGAGATGACTCTCCACCTCTCTGTGAGCTGAGCCTTGGCCTCAGCCCACCAAGAGGCCAGAGTCTCCTTCAAGTTCACTGGTGCCTGAGGGGGCAGTGGAGGAGAAGGAGGGATCACGGATACAGGAGGTGTACCCGTGGGGTGCGTATCCGTAACCCGGCGGCGGGAAACCGGTCGGGTGGTGAGGCACCGAGTACTGCGGCGTTGGGTGGGCCAGCGCAGGTACTGGGGTGTCGGATATCATGGAGCCAGGTAAGGCAGTGCGGATAAGGCGATGTCAGATACCTGGTAACTGGGGGTCTGGCGGAGCAGATGGCCCGGCCGGAAGCCCCAGCAGGTGGGCCTGGAGCAGGAGGCCTGGCGGGCGGAGGGCCCGGCGTTGGAGCGGCATCTGGAGGGGAAGTCGCAGGCGTTGGAAAGGACTGGCATTGGAGCCGGCGCCAGGGAACCGAGATCAGGTCCTCGGCCCAGTGGGAGGGAAGCCTGACTGGGGCACAGCAGGAACCTTGGCATCGCTCGGGGATTTGGGGGATCTCAGGGTCAGGCTGAGGAGATCCAGGGTCCCCAGATGGCAGAGAAGGCTGCAGGGAGCTGGGAGCGGCGGACGTGAGGGAGACCGACATCGGCTCAGCCGCGGCGTGGACATTGGGTCGGCCGGCGTCAATCTTATCAGCGGAGTCGGGCAGGCGCCGGAGGCCGGCGTCCGACTTAGTGGACCCATCACCCGAGGCAGATCGCGCGAAGGAGGCGGCCTGGTCGGGCAGGAAAGTGGCCATGCACCGCCCGGAAGGTCGGCGACTTTCTCGACCATCTCCGTGCGGGCATCAGAGGAGCTGGCGTCCGGCTTACGGGCCGCTTTCGAACCAGTAGGCCGCACAATGGCGGCTTTACCGGCTGCGAGGCCTCCAACAGCCCGGATGGTCCGGGCCCAGACAGAAGAGGCACTGGGAATGGCCGTCTTTGTGTGGGAGTTGGGCGCGCAAGAGTCGCACTTATTTTTGTGCTCAGAGGGTGTAGGGGACGACATACGTCAACAAAAGGCTGGCGATTAAGTTGAATAATATCAAAAACGACGGTAAATACTACCAGCGACAGAGCTGATGGCGTTGAACTTTACGCAAAGGCGCTGACACGACGAGCGGCAGGAAAGAACTGGGGCGGGCGTGGGGGAATGCCCTTTATACTGGCGCCGGCATGCGCGGTCACCTGGCGATGGGGCGGTCCCCACCAGAGACTGCTAGCTACAAATTTTCAGTCAGGGTCCTGACGCCGGCCGGCATCAGTCCTATATGTAATTACCTACTGCAAGAGCCCTCTCAAGTAAGATCGGTTTCTTTAACTGTGAATTGAACAACATGGCTTAAGAAGGAGCCAAGAGCTCACCCCAGGGGCAATAAGAAAGAGTTTCCTTAAGATAGAGATAAATACTACTCGTTCCTCTTCCTTGCCAAATAAGAAGATCCGTTCTGAGAGAAGAAGAAGCTCAAGAAATGTTTTGGGGTTTTCTTGCATGAAAAGGAGAGGGAGGAACAAGCAGGGAGGAGGAGACACTGAAGAAGGAGGCCGTGAAGGGAAGGTGGGAGGGTATCAGTAATGAATGGTGAAGATACAAGAGAGATCAAAATTATGGTAGTGCGTAATTTCCATATCTTCCTTGTCAATCTTCACCATTCATTACTGCCAGTGAGTACTAAGCCCACCCCCAAAAGGGGACTAGGAGAACCCTGAGGAACAAGACCCTCAGCCTGTTGCTGGTGAAAAGCAGAAGGAAGAGACCTTGGCCTTAAAGACAGGAGTCTAAGGCTGAGGAGAGCTAGGAGGTGTCCCTCGGAGATGAGGGAGACGGAGGAAGCCCTGCAGAAGCCTTCTAGTCCTGGTGGAAAAAGGCGGTCCCTCGAGCGGAGCATATCACCCCTCGTCAGGCCAGGGGTGACAATCTTGATAAACGAAGCCATGCATCGCCTCGCAGATCGCTGTCCCAGTAAGCCTGGAAGCCACCTCATTGGTGTCATAGGATGCCCTTGCTTGGTGCCTTGCCAGTTCCAGGCCTATAGCGGAGAGGGCAATGGCTTGTCTGGATTACTCCGTATTTATTTATTGATTGATTGAAATTTGAATTACAATCCTTTGAGTTGAAAACTCCTTTGCAAAGGCTCCACATCAGTCACAACAGAACAATACATCAAGACAGATTGTACATAGTTTTCAAAACAGAACATTACATTTTGACAAGTTGTGCATAAAATCACAGTACATGGTATTTACATTGCTTGGTTATCATCTCAAGGGTTGTTAGAGGACCCTGGATCATCAAGGTGTGGTGTCACAGGTACCGTTACAGGCAGACTTACCAAGCCCTACACTGGGGTAAATCCGCTGGGTTGTAGGCCCGTTGTGCAGTTAAGATTTTTTTTTGTTTTGTTTTAACTCCTTCAGCCTAGGGAGGACTGCTGGAAACAGCAACAGGTCTCAGAGTCAAGAAGAAGACTCTTTATTCCAGATTTGAATTGGCCAAGACTGGGGCAAGTGGGATGGAGGGTGGTAGGTTGTTAAGCCAGAGAAAGCACAATCGGAAGGACCTTTGCCCTAGGGAGGTCCTGCAGTTGGGGACTATGGGGAGGTGCCTGCCTGGCGTCTGGTGGTACCACTATGGGGGGCTGGTTGGATGAGGGGTATAGACCATTAGGTGTGAGCTTCATAATCGACCACCGAAGGGACTGAGCAGGTAACAGCCAGCCGTGGGGCCTGGGGGTAAGGCATTGATGTTAAGACTTGGGACAGCATCGACCATAAATTCCTACTGTAGGCAGCATGGTGAGCCTGATGTGATGCAATGCATAATATCGCATGAAAGGAAGAGAACACTCTTAGCCCCACCGGTCAAACTGTAGGGAATCTGAGTCCGATGGATGGTTGTGCACTAGGCGGCCAGGGGCCGGAGGGAGTCTCTAGGGACACAAATCCTGTGGGCAGGTTGGAGAGTGTACCGAGAGAATCCAATGGGGCACAATACCTCCTCCTGCAGTCTACCAGGGCTGGAAAAGGGGCGGCTGGAGACTGCCAGGTGCAGATAGGCGCCTCCTGGAAAGGTATGGGCCAGGATGGTACCACCAGATGTTGGGCACTGAATTACCCAAGAAATTCAAGCGTCTCTCACTCAGTATTGTCACGTTTGAGAAGAGAGATGAAGATCCTTAACCATCCTCAAAGGAGGTCGATATTCGTGAAATGTGAGTCGGATGAAAGGTGAGCAAGCGTTCCTCTCCCTCAGAAGAGGAGCGAGGAAGGGGAGGGCCTTGAATGTCAGAGGACTCCTGCGGCGGTGGGGAGATACGAAAAACCCGCGCATGCATATACTTAACATATGAGGGAAGGCCTCTGCAGAGCCTCTGAACATCTCCCAGGATAACGGGCCTGTAGGACCGACATGGCCTGGAACAGAGGAGGTGGCTGCAGAGGAATGGGAGGCGCCTACAAGAAGGCAACTGTTCTCTGCTAGGGCTCTGAAATCCGGGAGCAAGCCTGAGCTGGCGGGGTCCTGGATATCAAACCAGGTTGCAAAACGGAACCCTGGAAGCGAACTCTGGAACAGCCTGGATAAGGGACCTCCCCTGTGATGCACTCGGGTTGCAAGAGTCCATAAGAGCAACCTGCAGCAATGCCACCAGAGGGTCCCTTAAACCCAGAAGGGAGGCGGGGCTCGGCGCCTGGCTCCTCCCTACACCCGAGGGTGGGCGAACTCAACGCCCTACCCCGGCCCCTCAGATTCTGAGGATGCCCTCCTCCTCCACCCAGTGACAGGTTCTCAACCCTGAGGTCTCCCGTGGGGGAGGCCTGGAGACAGAACCACTAGTCCACCCTGAGAAGGTGCGGCAGCACTGGAAACTGCAGCAGCCACAGCCCCTCCAAGCAGACACCCTCTCCTTAATCTCCAAACCACCCTCCCCAGCCTGGAGATCCTCAGAGGAAGATCGATCGGGGACTCAGGAATGGGAACACTGGATCGCCTGACACTGCATTCCAGAAAAGACTCGATTCCGAAGAATCTGGGCGCCAAGTCGGGTCAACCTCTGAATCGTCTGCCTCCAGGAGGAGTCGAGCAGAAGGACCTCGATGCTGGCCACCCCAAAGTCCCTTGAGAAGCAGCACCGCTAGCAGCACGAGTCAAGCACAATGCCGCATGATCCTTGCGCATCACCCGCAGCTCAGAGCCAGTCCGCATGCGGCTCCGGCTAAGTCTGGTGCTGCAGCACTGGACCCAACAGGGCGCGCTATGGAGTCAACTCGACCCCTGGCGCCGAGCAGTGCCTGAAAACAACACGGCACCGCCCTGATCACCGGCACACCAAACGGTGCTGGGATCCAAGATGGAGCCGTCGAGGGTCCAGTAATGCCGGACCCAGTAACCAAGACCGCGACACTGGGGAGCCTGCACCTCGAAGAGGTGACTGCCAAGATGGTGTCTCCATCTCAGCCGCGGGAGGGACCACGACTTTCCTCCGACACCGTGAAGAGGCCTCCTCCTTGGCAAGGCTTGAAGATGAGTCCTCCTCCTCACCAGACCGTATAGACCTGGGAGGGGACCCGGAGGAATGGTCTAGAGACCTGGCCTGGGAGGCCAGGGGAGCAACCGATCCTCAAAGTCAGCGGAGCCTTGCTGATTTTGAGCGCGGACTTGAGACATGGCGGTCCATCGAGAAACAGGCATCACATCTGTTCATATCATGGTTAGGTCCCAGGCACGAGGCAGATATCATGTCGGTCCATCACGAAATGCCGACCAAAGGAGCACTAACGCATGGGAGCATGGCCCGCTTACACTTACGCTTAGCTCCCGAACTGGACATGATGCAAAATAAAACACAGAAAAATCTCCCGACACCGTTAAGAAATAAAGGAACAAACTGACCGGCGTCGGGATAGAACCAGGATTGAGGAGTGCAGGCGGTGTCGATGAACGACTGAGTTGCAGAAAGGCCTAGTGGCATACTTCAAACTGAACTCGTGCAGCAGGTGCAGCCTCGATGGCGAGAGAAACAGAACTGGGATGGAGGAGTCGTCTGCGGCACTTAGCGCGGCCTCTCGCGCACCACGTAACGTCGCGCACTTGGGGTGGCGTCATCAGCGTCGACTCCTCTCAAAAAAAAACCTCCCATGGCGGTGCACGCCTCCGCTTGCACCCAAGCAGCAATGAATGGTGAAGATTGACAAGGAAGATCTACAGAAGTGCACTGCCCGTTTGTTTGCTTGAGTTGCTGGTCTCCACCCAGCTGTCATGTTCGTGTTCTGTGTTTATCAGAGCGAAAAAGGCTGCAATGTACCTACCTACAGTGCACCTGTTCTGTGGATATACAGAAGGCTTCAGTCTCTAGTGCTGTCAGTCGCTCGTGTCAAGTGGATAAGCAGGGCTTCAGACTCCAGTGTTATCAGTCCCTTACCTTTCACTAGTACTAAATACATCACAGTATGAAGACACCTGCACTGTACCTGGTCATATGGATAAACACAGGGCTTCAGTCTCCAGTGGTCTGATCCCATACGTTTGACTAGAGCTAAATTTGTCCATACGGGAAGTATGTGACAAGCTCAGAGCGAATTATGTAAAAGGCTTTTATAAGTTACTCTAGAGTGTCTATATAGTTGGGGAGGTGTTAAACTGACTTGACAGCTTATCACAAAGTAAACTCCAGTACCAAATGGCACACACAGGCATAATAATAATGCAAAAATAATGCAACTCAAGTTTTCTTTCCCCTGCACAAAACCTTTAAGTTTGAAACCTGAGTGTGAAATCTCAACCTTCGCTAAGCCCTTTCTCAGCCTTCTCTCTATATGCTGTTGCAGTAAGCTGTTGTATATAGCACCTAAATCTCCCCCACATACCGAGCTAGCACTTGGCACTGCATGAGCAGCACTTCTGGCAATTTTGTTGGGCCCAGATTTCTTCATGTCTCGGCAAAAGTCACACTGGCACAGTCCTCAGTCCGCATGTAGGACTACTCCTCTCCACACATGCGTGCCGATCGTTTGATCTGCATGGCAAGAAAGAGAAAAAAGGTTTCAGTTTGTAATATGAAGGAATAAAACAAGTTCATTTAAATCCTATTGCAGTTGTCACGAGTGGCAAACAAATAAGACTGCTACAGGCCAACTGAATAACTGCCCACAAAGGATTTTTAGCCTTTAAAATGATGACCACTAAAAATATTGAGTTGGCTGCCAGATCTTAAAGCTAGTAAACAAACTGACCATCAGCTCACAAGCTGATCTGTCCCACCCTGCACCAGTTAACCACCTACCCAGGCCCTTCAGGTTACCACCTGTTTGCACCCTGGCAGCTGCATCCAGCAGTGGGTCAAAGGCAAGAGCCCCAGGCGGCTGAAGGGATATGGGCTGATAGCCAGGACTTCATGCTGCCAATCCTCTGCCTCCCCAAGTAAATCTTCTTCCCTCAATGCCACACCTTCAGGGAGGGTAGGACATTGTGTGGTCAAAAACAATCTTTAATACTGCTCCTAACCTGCCAGAAAGGTGCTAGGTCTGTGAAACTGCTACACCCTTCCCACTTCCAAGAGAATGAGAGCAATGCCTCCACAGCATCCCTGATTCCTCTGGCCTTGGACTGGGATTCAGGATCATGATGTGAAGCCAGGTCACCCACATGGCATCCCAAGGATTACTATGTGATGAAACACCACATCCTGCCCCAACTAAGACTCTGGGGTGGGGGGCTGTGGCTCTCCACAGTAAAAAGTCTCCTGCCTCCATCACTGGATCAGGGCAGCACTGGACACTGAGGGTAACTGCGCATGCAACATCCCCACCACAGGCATGGCATGGTGGGGGCTCCTAACAGCGGAGGTGGGAAGGAGAAAACTGGAGGAAAACTGTTCTGGGGATGGGAAAACTGATGCCCCACCCTCCACCTCCCAACAACTTCCTCCAACATGGCCCCTGCTTCCACACTGGACCTTAATGTGGAAATGAGCAACAGGGAATGATTGGAGACTTGCTATGGGGGGGTGTGAAGCCGCAGGGACATGTAGGAAAGAGGGGCAACTGAAATAGCAGCACTGCGGGATGGGAATATGGGATCCAGGACTGAGGTAAGAGTTGTATATGAGAAAAAGGCAGTCTGTGCAAAGTACTACCATCAAGGAGTGAAAGCTAAGAGTAAGTCAAAGCAGTGCTGAGTAATTTTAACAGAAACAGAAACCTCTAGTTGTGGTCTTTGACATAGCAGGCATGGCAATAAATGGAACACTCTAACCTCCCAGATGAGGTTTCTGTTAACTGAATGGTTAGAATGTAGCTTAGGGACTCGGGGTCCCAGGTTTCATTTCCAGCAAAGGTTGCAGGTGTGCCTCACTAAACAGAGAAGAACAAACAGAACCCCACTGAGGGCATAGAAACAGTGACAAAAAATATTATTTCACTACCAAAACAAAGGAAAACCAAAACAAGTTGATATTGTTACATCTGTTCATGTGAAACTATCTAGAGGCAGCATGATCTACCATCTAGAGCAGCACAGGCTTCTGAACCAGGAAGCCCAAGTTCAGATCCACGAAGCCTAGTTGCGCTGCGTGACCTTGAGCAAATCACTTAACCCAAGTCCATTCAGCTGTAAAAGTAGGCAAAAGTAGGGCCCGACAGAAAATAACATGTAGCATTTCAGCAGGACTACCTTGGCTAGCACCTGTCTAGTCAGCGAGAACCATTTGTTCCTCTTTTCTTTCCCCCTCCCAAGACCATGCTTATGACACATTTGGTGTCAGCATGCAGTCACATCAGAGTCACATGCTCTCCCTGCCACAGCACCGATCCTTGCTGCACTTCCACATTTTGTAACCTACGTGGCAGTAAAACAGGGGAGGCACTGCCTTCTGTCCCAGAGATGGAGAGAGTCCTATGGGATGCTCAATCCTCCACCTGTCGGACCTCCAGTATGCACCTGGGCTTGGGGCCTGAACCTGGGTTGCCCACACAGCTACTGCTGCACTAATTTTTTAACAAAGATCAATGGTTTGATTCCCTCATCAGTCCCAGCTAGTGCTAAAGGGGAAGGGTGGCGTAGCATCACAAAACAAGCCATTGTCAGAACAATTAACCAGGGAGTCCTCGTAAACAACTGAAAATGACAAAGAGAGGATCCAAAGCGTGCCTTTTGGTTAGTTACAGAATCAGTTTTCTGGTATTCCTGACAGATATCCACAGTTGCACTGCAGAGCCCATTATATGTCTCTTGACTGCTAGCTTGCTTACATTCATCAGTGCTCCAAATACATGGCTTTATAATAATTCTGCACTTGAAATCGGGTCATGAGACTGACTATCTTTTTAATTTCCAGTTTGGTTCTTATAACTATTTCAAGTGGGTGGTGGTGGTAGTAGTGTTGGGGCTGTTCCACTGAATATCATGGCTCGAAAAGATCGTCTGTTAAGCCTGAATGCATTTCCATTTTAAAGATAACGTTTTTGTGCATTAAAAAAAAAAATCAAAGACTAATGGTTGATCCACAAAGGTAACTGGAATACGTCCAAAATGAGCATATCTTGGCTGTGCCCTGTGCACTCAGATACTGCGCAGGAAAGGATGGGATCCACGGCTCCCATACCCTCCATGCCATGCATGTGCAGAGCCCCACACAGGGGCGGTACTGGGCCAGAGCTATACTGGACATCGGGCATCCAACTAGATGTGCAGGTCGGTACTGCAGTGGATTCCCTGCAATGCTCAGAGTTGGGGTCTGTGGATTATGGCAGTCGGGTCAGTCCTCCATGAACTGCCATATCCCACTGGGATGACACCAAGTTGAGCTGGTGTGCCTGAGCAGGGCCTGTGGACCACACAGCCCTTCCAGCCCTAAGAGGGCCAGCAGTGTGGAGGCCTACCATGCCCAAGTGATGATCCTCTGCCAGGTGGAGGGTGGGTAGGCCCTACTGCAGTCCCTCAGGCCAGGTAACATCTGCCCTTCTGCAGGCCTTACATAGTACTGCAGAGTCCTCCTGCATTGGGAGAAGGCATGCTCTCTTGCCAGCCTCAGTCTGAGTGTGTAGCTGTGCACACATCCAGGAATCAGGTATGGAGTGGGTGTGCAGCCAGGGCTGGGGATGTCTGGAGGTCTGCATGTGTACAGCAGGACCTCTGAGCATGCCTGGCACATGTGGCACCACTTTGTGAGAAAAGATCCCTTTAGGATAGAGCCCTTAAATATTTTGAATCTGCAGTGTTTTTGCAAGTGGACCAACACAGCTGTTTGTGCATTCATTGTTAATAAAACCAAGGGGGTATAATTAGGCTCCACGACCTTAAATAACCCTCCAAATACAGCGATGCATGGGAAAAGCTTTGTACTCTAATTTCTAAACACTGCATATGACAAAACTGATATTTACTTTAGGACAATTTCAACTGTTCTAATGACATTCCAGAGGTGTCAATGCAACCCAATGCCAAGCACCTTGCCATGTTCTCATGAACATACTGTAAATACGCAATCAAGTAGAAAACATTTTCTTCACATTAATCAACATCCTGACTTTAAAACTGTTCTTCAGCAACAGAGCTTCTTAGTCAATGAGACATAACTTTTTAAATGTAAGCATTACTTTGAGTTTATTTCGTCTACTATCTACAGTTATTGCAGGTTAATACACAATATGGTAAATGTCAAAATGAACAAACCATTAGTCTTCCAATCCCAGCAATGACTTTAGAGGACATCGATGACTAAAGGTTGATGAAATATGCCACAGAAAACAAGACAAAAAGGAAAATGAGTTCAGTATTGCTTTCAAACTTTTGGGAAATCATAAGTGGTTTCTCTTCGTGAAATATTGCCAAAATGGATGTACTTTTCTAATTAAAAAGCCGGGGTTGAATAATGTCCCCATTTCCTATCTAGGAATTTCTAGTTTCAGTCTCTTACAAACATTCCTTGCGCTGTTTCTGTAACTGAACCTGTTGTAAATCCTGAAATGTTATTAGGATATCAGCGCTGTCATCAAGCTGGTCAAGCAATGAGCGAGTTACTAACTATAACTCACACAGGGAAGAGCAGATACGACATTCTGATGGAGACGTGATCATTTCTGCTGAAGGTTTGTAGGAGCTCTGACCAATTGCCAACCTCGTATTGCTACACCAATCAGTAGGAACTGACAAGGATTTATAGTAAACCAAAAGCTTCACGAAAACAGAGGTGTATGATGTAAATCAATTAGGTCAATTTTCTGTAACTAGCTATAAAGCGGAAATCTTTTCCAATCTTTCCTGAGATTACTCAGAGTCTATTCATCAATTTCTCACACAGACGTTAATACAGAGCCTAATACAGTAGTTTTCTGTTAGATAAATACACTTGCTCCTTTATAATTGGAGGAGGGAGATTCTTTGTGCATTAAAATTTGTCCTGGTCAACAGTCCCAGCAAACATTTAAGAACACAGATGCATATATAGAGGCTACTCACCTGTAACCATAGTTGTACTACTAGTATTTAGTTCACATACATGCTTAGGCATTTATGCTGGGGTTTGCTCAGCAGTGAGACCAGTCTTAAAATTTGACTCCTCCTAGCACCTTTAGTGTCATCCTTCTCTGCCCCGCCTTACATCAGCTCTGTATGCAGCAAGTAGGAATCCGAGCAAGTCTTACCAAGGAAGCCTGGGTGGGCTGCGTGGATGTGAACTGAATACTAGTATAACTATAATTGCAGGTGAGTAACTTCTATTTCTAACTACCTAGATTCAGTTCACTATCCACACTTAGGAGCAGACTCCTAGCAGTCCTCCGTGAGGAGGAACAGGCATGTACCCCAAATTAGTCGAGAAGAGACTGAGATCCCAAACACAGCATCATAACAACAGAGCACGTCGATGTTGTATTGGGATATAAATGTATACACAATGGACTACGCAGCAGCTCTGCAGAGCTCCTCAATCAGGATATACATGGCAGCAGCAACAGAGGCAGCAGTGTGTCTGGTGAAATTAGCCTTCAACCCAAAGGGGTGGCTCCTGACCAGTCGACCTGTAACACAGGATCAATGCAGGAGGTTATCCATTAGCCGGTCGTCTGCCTGGCTGCTGGTCTGCTTGAAGAGTTTCAGCATAGGTAAGGAACAGCTGGCAAACCTTGCTGTGAACCACTGCCATGCGGTTCTTATAGTACAGGAGTGCTCGGTGTACATCCAAAGTATGGAGCGTATACTTGGTGTCCTAAGCATTACGCTTCAGCAAGAAGATGGAGGAAATAAATCACCTGGTTAAGATAAGAATCAAAACTACCTTCAGCAGGAACTTTATGTGGGGATGAAAGACGATGGTATCCTTGTGAAAAAACAGATACGGAGACTCTACTGAGAGCACCTGAAGCTCACTCACCCATCTGGCAGAGGTGAGGCGACCAAAAATATGGTTTTCCATGAGAGGTGTGATATCTCACACTTGTCCACAGGCATGAATGAGTTTTCCTCATCAGCTTCCCAAGCACCAGCTGTAGGTCCCACTCTGGGGCTATCACACCAGAGGGAGAGTGATCCGGCCCTTTGAAAATGCACCGGCCACTTTCTCCTGGGCCAGCATCAGCATACTAGCTCATGTTCAGTATGCTGAGATGGGGCCAGGTGCATTAAGGGTCTTGTAACCTGACTAAGATAGAGACCAGATAGCCGAGGATGCATGCGACAAGACAGGCAAGGGGGTCTGTCTCCTGCCCACACACAGTGCAAAACTTTGTCCACTTAAATGAGTAAGTCTTATGAGTTGGCTCCTTTTGGGATGCTTCAAAACCTGATGTAGCTGAAGGTACCACACCAGTCTGCTGCTGAGGCAGAGGGTTCTAGTACCAAAACTGCCTTGGGCAGTCTGGAAATATCAGGACAATATTTACCTTTCCTGTGTGCTTTGAGCACTACCTTGTAGTTCAAGGAAAGGGAGGGAAGGCAAACACGAGGCCCAGGTTCAAGGGCCTGGAGGAGGCATCTACCTTTAGCATTCCTATCAGAGAACAGCCTCAATTTTCTGTTCTCTCTTAGGAGACAGACAGGTCCACCACAAGTGTGACCCACTGGGTGAACAACAAATGTGTCACCATATCCTGGTGAAAGGACCACTCATATGTTTTTTTTTTTTTTATTTTCTGTTTCTGCTCACCTACCAGATGGTCCTCACCTGTCAGACACTCCTCACCCTGATGTCCACCAGGACTTACCTGCCTGACAGTATACCCTTAGGGTCCCCGGCAGGGTCAATGGGGTCCCCCATCACTTGTCGGGAACCAGATCCAGCTGCTGGTCTGGTTAGCCCAGCTAGTCGGGTGTGGGGCTTGCAGGAGTCCTGGCACCATCCTGCTGCTGGAAGCTTTTCCCGCTTTCTGGTTCCCATTGAGTGGCATGGCATGCAATGACACCATGGTGTGCACTGGGCTCTGCAAACCACCACACCCCACCCGCTGGAGGACAGCAGTCCTCCAGATGTGATCTCCTCCCCGTTCATCCCTCAATGCCCCAACTTTGCTTCAAAGTCAGTCATTAGTGTCACGTAGTAGAGCGCTACCGCTGTGAGGACAGGCTGGCTACTCATGATGCTTTTAACCACTCATCTGAGAGTATCTGCCCTCTGGTTATCCTCCCTGCTGCATGCAGTGCAAGCAGGTATGCCTGTCGCTGTATACCAGGGACCAGGTGCAGGGTGCCTCTTGACACCTGGGAAAGGATACGCACTGCCTTGCTTGTTCAGGTAGAACATGGTGGTCGTGCTGGTGTTTGTTTGCATGACCTGAAACCGAATCAAAGAAGCAAACTCCATTGGTGCCAGGTGTACTGACCAGAGTTACCAGAGGTTGGTGAGTTGGTGGGTCTTGCTCAGTGACCAGACCTTGGACTCTGCAGGCTAACAGATGAGCACCCCACCCCTCAATGACACAGCCATCCTCAACGAGAGAGGCTTGGCTTAGAAAAGGATTCCCTCAAAGAGGTTGCAGGGGACAGGCACCACTCCTTAACTTCTGGCACTGGCTGTATCACCTGAAGTGGCTGGTTCAGAGTCGTGGTACTGGGACCACAGCTGCCTCAGTTCCCATTGCTGGGGTGCATTCAACAGTGGACCCAATGGACCACAGCTGTCATGTCTACCATGAACCTCAACAGCCAGAAGAAGTCCTGGGCCGGAGGGACCCCATCCAATATGATCTGGCAAAGAATGTAGGATCCTCAGCCCAGTCTAAAGGTAAGTGAGCCCTGGGTTGAGAAAGGAGTCCAATTCCACACCAAAGAACTGGATCACCTACTGGGACACCAGCTCTGATTGGGCCAGACTAACCAAGAGGCCCAGATGCTGAAAAATATGAATGGCCAAATCCCTGGATTGTGCCACACTCCTAGTACTGCCATGATATGCCAGTACTCCATGTATAGGAAGATCTTGGTGCCCCGGCACCTGTGGATGGCTGCCTCAACTGACAGGCACTTGGTAAACATGCGGGTTCGACCACAGGAAAAGGCCATGGGTTTGTGAACTGGTTTCAGCATCGCTCACTTGGAACTGGAAGAACAGTCTGTGGAATGAACAGACTGAAATACGAAATATGCATCCTGCCGTTCCAGGGAGAAAACCTAGCCCTGGGCTCCAGGGATGATATTTTCTAGTTGAATGTGACCATCTCGCCTGTGGATGAATTTGTTTAGGATATGCAGGTCAACAATGTGGTGCCAACCACCCATTTGTTTCAGTACAAAAGTAATGAGACAAGAATCTGGCAAGGCTACAGTGTCACAACAACCACGATAGCACTGCACTCCAAGAGCTGGGTGATCTCACTCTACAGTGTGGTCAGAGTATAGCCAGGCACCACCGACTCCATCAGTGCAAAGGATCAACATGGAGGGAGAGTCTCAAACCCCGAGACAAACCTAATCCCAGAACCTCTAGAATCCTCTTTTCCAATGTGATGGTGAACCACTATGGAAGGAAGGTGACCCAGCGACTGGGAGTTTTAGCAGGGACTGTGCAGGACAGGGGCTGGTTCCCCACAGCCTGTCACTTTTACCCCTGGATGGGACTTTGGAAGTATTATCACCAGCAGCACCCTGATCTTTCTGACTCGAGCTCGAACTTGTTGGGTTTGGCAGAGCGGTAGTGTTGGAACTGCTGCCTCTGCTGCTGGTATCCTGAGCCATGAAAGGTACTCTGAAAGGAGCCCTGTTTGGGCTTAGGCAGCTGTCTGACCTCCTGGGACAAATCAACCAAGTCTAGGAAGACGCTGGACTTCTGGATCTGGGTGAGATAGTTCTCCACCCCAAGCCAAATATGCTAGTGCTCAAGAAGAGCAAATCTGCCTATTTGTGATGGGTCTCTGATGTGAACATGCGGCCAGGCCCTCCTGCACAGAGACACTGCTGCTGCCACCATGTGGGCTGAAAAAAACTGCCAGGATTCAAAACTGTCTGCAACTGGCGTTTAGACAGAGAGAGTCTTAGATCCCAAAGTGCCTGGGCCTCGGGTTAGCTATCTGTTGGGAGCAGAGGGATCCTGTCAAAGGCTCATCAAACAGCTTCTGACCAAACCAGGCCATCAAGACTGCACAGTGTGCCTGAAGGACCCTGATGAGAGGTTGTCACACAGACCTCGCGTCCTAGGAAGTCCTGCTTTTATGACTCCTTGTCCATGTCACCCTGCACCTTCAACTTTCAGAATGCCAAATTGGCTACAAGTCCCTCCACAGATGAATGCTCCAAGAACCTGGAGAGCCCACCTACAGGGATAGCATATTTGTGCCCATGCAATGAAGACAAGCCTTGCACAAAACCGGTGCTCCCAAATACTGAACACCTGGCTCAGAACTGTATTAGTGATTGGGACTGCCACCCCATGTGAGAAATCCTGCTCAAGTATATCCATCAAGGGGTAAGACTCCGCTTCTGGACATCCTCCAAGGAAACATCTAGGAGGTGTAGATATGAGTGCAGGAGGAAAGAGAATGACACTGACTCTCAGGGTCAAACTGGCTGTCCAAAGAGCTGAAGTCCATCTAACACTGGGAGAAAGTCATCAAAATGTCCTCTAAGTCGAATCAAGATCTCTAAACAGACGCTGGGGCCAATGTTCAGGAGTGTGGACCACTCACTTTGTTGGGGTGAGGACCATCGGCGACAGCCTAGGTAGCTCGGACTCAGGCCTAGAGTTCTTAGGCTGAGCACCATCCTGTGGCTCTGGAGAGGATGACACTGCAATAAATTAGTCATTGCAGCACCAATGGAACTACTGAATGCTGCCTGGAAGGTTGCACCAAGAGCAACCAAGAGATTATCGAGGTGGCTGGAAACATTTGTCAATCAGTACCCTGGTCCAGTGCCCCTAGGGCCCAGTATTGCCATATAACTTCCTCACATCTACAGTGTAGTGGATTCCATTGATGCCCACCCAACAAAGAAGAAGATGTACTGGACAAAACCGCTTATGGTGATGCAGTCGACACAAGCAAGATCAAGACAGACATTGACCCAGATCTTAACCGGCGATCTACAGGCTGACAGCCCAACTGAGGTGATGCACAGTACAGCGCACCTGCCAGGGCACCTTTTACCACTGCGGGTAGAAACACAGTAGTTACCACTAGTGGAGCTGCACAGCAGTGGGTTTGACCAGGGAGGGGCATGGGGTGGTGCTTGAGGGAGGAAGGAAGCCTCGTCCCTCCTCCCGACTCAAGGTTGACTGGGTTGATGAAAATCTTGACGGATCATCGACCGGAGTTGACAGTCAAAACCTTCTGGTGGTATCACTGGAGTGTTAACCACCCCTTGACTAGGCTGAGTGGTCCAGGAGACCAAAGATCAAGAAGAGAGGAACATTTCCCTCCTACAACTGATGATGGTGACTCTTGTAATGCTTTCTACGATAAAACGGACATGAAGGTTTTATGGGCAAAAGAGCGTCCTGAAGTCCAGGTGCTCCTGGAACAGCATCCTATCTATAGTAAGCCCCCCCACTGGGACCAGGTGAGGCCTGGCTGCCTCTTCTCCATCGAACAAAGCTGGGCTTCTGCACCTGCAGCCTTGGAGACGCTCCTTTCCTTAGGCCTATCTCACAGGAAGGGAGACCTGGGCTCTTCACTGGACAAAGATGCACAGTCTGACAGCATGGGCAATTTCCAATGTCACATTCAGCCCCAGGCAGTAAAGGCGTAGCTTATGTCCTACCGTGGCAGACATTTTCAGTCTGCACTGAACACAGCACCAACCTGGTGTCTTACAATCAGTCATAAAATAGGTGTGCTAACTGGAAGATGAGGCATTCACAATCAGTTGAAAACTGAAGTTTAAATATAGAAAACAATGAAATAATGCTTGATAATTTTTTGAATCATCTCAAACAACAGGAGTTGTGAAGGAGGAGACCTGTCACTTCCAGTAGAAAGACAGATCAGATGTCAAGTGGGTGGAGCTGGAGGGCGATACCATGGGTAATAGGAGGAATAAAGCCTGAAAACTGTTCTAGTTTCTGTGTAAAGCCCAGCATAAATGACAAAGTGTGGATAGTGCAATAATCTAGGTAGTTAGAAAAACATTTGAAGTTGTACACCACATCATTTTTTTTTTTTTTTTTTTTTTTTAAGAATACCAATTTTAGTACACATTGGCAGCACCAGCTAACTTTTCAAAAGACATTAAGCAAGGACAAAGTAACATAAGGCTTGCATCTGGGGCTACCGTCATTTTCAGTTATGCTGAAAAAAAAAAAAACAATCTTTCACCATTTATCAAATACTTCAGAATGTTAAATAAACCCTCTGAACTACAGGGATTTATAGTTCTGCTATCCCCAATAATAACTCATTCCTCAGTATTACAAAGTGTATTCTACATCAAATGGATCATTATTAAACTCACTTTCACAGCCATTTTAGCTACTCCTGGCAAAATGACATGTAGTTTAACTGCTGAATTGTAAATTATATACATCAGATGGTGCCCATAATAAAATATTTTGTTTGACAATAGTTTAACCTTTGAATTCCGTCATTTTTCCTTGTTCGTAACAGCGATATACTGTATAACTTTTCATTTTGCACAAATTTATTTTGCACGTGGTAATAATTTACCAAAACTGCACAAATTTGGTTTAGCACTTTGTGAACAGCACCTAATTCACAGCTATTAGAATGCACAATTTTGGCCAATTAGTACTATTTTAGTTTTGTAAAACTGACACATTGAAAGATTTTATTTTCCCCAAAGCAAATAAAGGTTTGTTACCTATCAGTAACGGCAGATCTTCGAGGATCTCCACAGAGCTAGAATACATTAGTCTGCATGCGGTGTCAGGACCTTGAGGAAGATTTTCAAGATGAGACCGCCCACTTGCACACATCGTCGTACACAATATCACTTACATATTGCGGCAGGCCCCAACCACTTCAGTTCACTGCTACTGATGAATGGAGTTATAAATATCCACCAGCAGCGGGACTGATCTGCCACCACCAATCATGCTACGGGGTAGAGCAAACACGGACCACCTTACAGCTAGCAGAGGCACTGACGTAACGACAGAATGGCAGTGCCAGGCTGAGTAGCTGAAAGCAGAGGTCTGCCACATCTGTGGGACGGTGAGTGGGAAAAACAAGCAGTGGCTATATGGAGATCCTCTTGAACATCTACTGTTACTGGTAAGTAACAAACCCATCTTCTTCGAGAGCATCTCCAAAACAGCCATAATACACTGGACGATTACTAAGCAGTACCTACCCCAACTGAGTGGCCGATACAAACAGTGGGCCAACCCCTCAGAAAAGCAGGCCTTGAAAGACAGCCAGGCCAAACCCAGCCCTCCTTCAGGTGAGCAGATCCAGACTGTAATGTTTAGTGAAAGTATGGATCTTGTGTCAGGTAGCAACTCTGCAAATGTTAGTGGCTGAGACTGATTAAAAGACACCACTGAGACCACAACGCCCTGGCTGCATGCTCCATAACAGTACCAGGCAGGTCTTGCAAAACTGGATACAGAAAGATATCTATTTGCAGAGGTACTGGTTGAAACAAGCTTATCCCTGCTGCCAGAGCCAGAGCTAACAAACAGCTTAGAGGACTGGGCACAATCATTGATACTGTTCAGATAGTACTCAACTCTGTGGTCATCAAAACAATACAACAGCACTTCCTCTGAGTTCTGAGCGGAAGGGAAGAACACGGAAAAATCGACAGACTAATATGAAATCAGATACCATCTTAAGCAAGAATTTCATACACAACGCCACTAAATCCGTGTGAATACCAGGAAAGGTGGGTCACAAACCAAGGCCAGTTCAGACACACATGCTTAGCTTAAGTTAATAGCTGCAAGGAATACTTACAGGCATACTTCACACCACAGGAAAACAAAGGCTTGAAAGAGGCTTTGCCAGTGATTCGAGACAAAGGTTCTGGTTCCAATCCAGAACAGGCTTGTGGACTGAAGGGCAACATGCAAAAGGTCCTTCGAACCTGCTTACTACACCCAGCTGAGCCACAGTCTTGTCCTTAAAATGCCCGAGAGGTGAGCCTTCACCCAGGAATACTGCAATCTTGACTGCAAAAAAGTCAGTACAGTCCTAACCTCTTCCCTGGGCAAGTGAATGGTATGCGCTTGGCACAACAAAGTAAAGATTCTTCCACTTCAGGAAGTAGGTGTACCTGGTGGAAAACTTCTTGGCAGTAATTAGAGCAGTTAAGACCTCAGCTGAGACAAGACATGGAGCCTCAGGGAACGGAGGTCGGATGCAAAAGCAAGCAGTTGTTCTAGGACAGAAGGCCCAGCTAGAGGGGCAGTGGAAACAGAGCCTACATCACCAGGTCCCAAAACAGTGGAGACCAGCTCTGTCTGGGTCACAAAGGCACCACTAGGATAATTCTGGCTGGTTACAGCTACAGTTTGGTCAGGATTCTCTGAATTAGAGGCAGAGAGGAAAGTCAGAGAGAAATCTCTCATTCCAGCACAGGAACAATGTGTTCTGCCAAAAATGCCATGCCCTGGAGTGAGCAAAGAAGAAAACCATCAGTTCTGTACTGTGTGGAATGGAAAGAGAGTGATTCTGACCTTTCCATATGTTGAACACTGTTCAACTATGGTCTGACTCATTTCCACTGTGGGGCTGAACCACAGACTGGCTTAGGCTGTCTGCCACGACATTTAGTGAACTGGCGACATAGCCCCAAGTAAAACATAATGGGCTACCACCCATTTGCACACCCTCACTGCCTCTTGACACAGCAGACAGGAGTGTCCGCCTCCAGTTTCTTCAGGTAAAACACTACACTCTGACTGTCCGACTGTATCAGAACAGACACCCTTTAACCTGAGCATCTAGGCCTGGAGTCCATACAAACTATACTCATTTTAGCATGCTAATGTGAAGGCCTTGTTCCACTGGAGCCCTGGATCTCACGAGGGACTAAGTGGGGCCCCCAATTCAGGTTAAAGACATCCGTGGTGAGATGCCCTGTGGCTGAGGCTGTAGAAAAGGAGAACCCATGAGCAGGTGATCCCTGTCCTGCCACCAAAGCAGAAAGTCCCTTAGGGATAGTACAAAGCAGTCAGATGATTCAGCAGTTGTAAGGCCTGCAGTAACCACTTAGAATCCTCATATGCAGGCAAGTAACAGGAATTATAAATATGGCAGCTGCCATATGATCCAGGAGGCGGAGCATGACATGGGCCAAAACATTGTTGCTGTGACACAACCAAGGCTGCTTATTAAATTTATAACATATTTTACCAGGTAAGCACTCAGGGTTCATTTCCTGCTGCTGCTGGAAGCTAGGATAAAAGGTACAATTACAAAGTACAAACAGTATAGAAAAATACAATTTCCACTGCAGAATACAAATTATACAATTCTAAGTAGAGATCAGAGCAAGAGACACTAAAAGGTTCAATACATAGCATATACCATTTCAAAGTTCATACAATTCACATAGCAAGATACAAATGGATCAAATCCAAGTAACCATCAAGTTGAAATACACTGTGGTTCCTCAGAGAAGATGCAGAGTTGGGCGGCACAAGTAGTACTGGAGTCATTAGCAGGGCTATAAAAGAAAGAGCCAGATTGCTAGCTTTCCGGGCTACATTAGTTGCAACTAGCAGTGCAACAGTCCTGCCACGGCTCCCGTCAGGCAGCCACCCAAGTGGTTTGCAGGAGCCAAATTACTTATTGTGAGGGGGGCAAGCTTGGCAGCGAGAGCAGGTTGATAGGGATTTGAATTTGATCTTGATCAGAACCTTGGTTGATTTGAAAGTTGGAGGAAGGGAGGCATAACTTTAGAGGCAGACTGTTCCAGATGTTACGACTGTAGCTAATGGAGGTTTGGTCTAAGTCTGGCTTGCATCAAGGGACATGGAGACGGCAACCTGCCCCAGATCTCAGCAGGTAGGCATGTTTAGCTAAGGAAGAGAACAGGTTAGATAGGTATTTGGGTAGTTTGCCAGTCCAGTAGTTTGCTCCCACAAAAGCAGTGTGCATAATCTTTCTCATGTGAGGGGCGGGGATTCAGCTCAACTCACTGTACATAGTACAGTGATGTGTACTAGTGGGGGAGGGGCAGCCCAGTACAAATCTGCACAATGTGTTGAGCAACGGTGTAATTTTGTCAAGCAGGATAGAGTTAGCTCTAAGTATATCATGTCCCCACAGTCCAGAAGGAGAAGGACTGATTGTTCCACAACTTGTTTCTTTATTTTTAGTTGGAGACGCCTTACTTGGTACAGGGTGCCAAGCTTAGCAAAAGACTTGGCTATGAGCTGGGAGATATGCTTGGAGTAATCAAGGTGTTGGTCAAAGTGAGGCCAAGGTATTTGTAGTTAGTGACCAAGTCCAGAGAGGCCCTGTCCAGGATCATATAAATCAGAGAGGGAGGAGGAGCTGATCCATTGCTTGGAGCTGAACAGCATGAACACTGTCTTCTTCTGGTTCATGACAAGATGGTTGTCTAGAAACCATTTTTACTGTTGTGAAGTCCTGTTGGATGGATTCCTCAATGGAATCACTTCTGAAGGAAAGAATTGTTGAGTATCTACAGGCCAGAGGGCACAGGACCCTAGGCAGCATGGATTCATAGCGGAAGGTCATGCCAGACTTAATCTGATAGATTTCTTTGACTGGGTGACCAAAGTAGTAGATCAGGGAGGGGCTGTGGACATGGCCTACCTAGACTTTTAGCAAGGCATTTGACACAGTCCCAAACAAAAGATTAATATACAAGTTAGCCAGCCTGGGTAAAGAATTGGCTGGAGAATAGGACACAGAGAGACAGTAAATGGAGTCCACTCAGAAGAAAGGAGGGTTACTAGTGGGGTACCGAGGGTTCAGTATTAGGACGGTCCTCTTCAATGTCTTTATAAGCGACATTGCAGAAGGACTGGAAGGAAAAGATGTCTCTTTGCAGATGACACAAAGATCTGCAACAGAGCTGATGCACAGGGGGGTGGAAAGGATGAGAAGGGACTTGGCAAGGTTAGAGGAATAGTCAAATGTATGGCAGCTTAGATTCAATGCTAAGAAGTGCAAGGTAATGCCCTGGGAAACAAAAACCCAGGGAAGAGTACACAATGGGGGGTGAGATACTAACAACAACAAAATGGAAAGGGACCTGGGGTAGTCATATCAGATGACCTAAAGGTGGGGAAGCAATTTGAGAGGGGGATACTAGGATGCATAGGGAGAGGCATCACCAGTACAAAACAGGAAGTTATTATCCTCTGTACAGACAGCTGGTGAGACCCCATCTGGAGTACTGTGTGCAGTTCTGGAGACCCAATCTCCGCAAAGACATAGACAGGATGGAAGCTGTCCAGAGGAGGGCACAAAATGGTGCAGGGTCTGCACGGAAGACATATGAAGAGAGGCGAAAGGAGCTTAATATGTATAGCCTCGAGGAAAGGAGGAGGAGGGGGACATGATAGAAACGCTCAAGTACCTCAAGGAATCAACAAAGTCCAAGAGGGTAGCATCTTTCAAAAAGAGGTGCAAGAACAAGAGGCACAATTTGGAAGATAGAGGGGCGGCTCAGAGGTAATTTAAGGAAGTATTTTTCACAGAGAGGGTTGTGGATGCATGGAACGGCTTCCGGAGGAGGTTGTGGAGTCAAAATCAGTGGTGGAATTCAAGCATGCATGGGACAGTCATAAGGCAATTCTAGGGGTGGGGTAGGAGAAGTAGGCTGCTGGTTAACTAGGATCTGCAGCTTATCCAGTAGGTAGGAAATGGGCAGACTGGGTGGGCCAAGCAGTCCTTATCTGTCATAAAGTCTATGTTTCTATGTCAAATTTATAACAGGAAGAAGTACCTGATGTGTAGATTATGGTACTGTCTGCATACATAAGTATACTGCTGGCTGAAATGGACAATGGGAGGTCACTGATGAAGGCGAGATGTGCACCAAGACCAAGACTTGGTGTTCCCTAAGGGGAAAAGCAGCATGGGAAGGAGTTTGGGCCTAGCTTGATGGATTGGGTGCAGCTGGCCTGGTAGGACTGGAACCATGCCAGGGTTGTTGGGGAGATACCAGGGTCTGCTAGTCTGTGTGGAGCCAAGGGTGGTCTGCAGTGTGGAAGGCCTTTGCTAGGTCAATAAATATGGCCCCTGTGCCCAAACCCTTGTCTAAATTGGGAGCGCATGGTCAGAAACCCTGATTAGGGAGGTGGAGGTTGAGTGGGTGGGGCCAAAGCCTGACTGGCCTGATGTTTGGAAATTGAATTGTGCTTAGAAGTTGAACAGCTGCCTGCCGACAAACATCTTGAGAGTTTTGAGAGGATGGGTAAAAGTGAATTCGGCAGTAACTGGAGAAAGTCTCGGCTGGGATCACCTTTGTGGAATGGTACCACCAGTGCATGCTTCCAGCTGCATGGTAAGGAGCCGTATAGAGGAACCAACTGAAAACGTGAGCAACAGGGGCAGCTATATTAATGGAACACCAGTTTTAAAGAAATCTGGATGAGACATCATTAGACCCACAGCTAAATGCAGCATTTAATGCTGATAATTCTTTGTGTGTGTGTGTTACTTCTTTATGTTCCTTAAGCCTCATCCCGTCACCATCCCACTGCCCTCATTACTGCCGTGGCCCAGTTGACCAGACATATCCCTTCGGCTGGTGGGGACCTCCTTCCCAGGGCAGGGGAACCGGGAGGAGATTTGCCAGAAGGCTTCCTTCTATGCTGGGGACACAGTGAGGGGTTGGCGAGACACTTCTGGGCTTCGTGGCGAAGGGGACTGGCCACCATCATCCAACCGGACGAGCGGCTGTGTTTTCCTGTTTTTTCTCCCAACCTCCCCTAAGCCCACAAGTACTGGTCCAACCGCTGGCGGCCCAGGGGATGAGGCGGGTGCTTGACGATGTGTCAAGGTTTCACGTTGCCATGAGCACCAGCCACAAGCCACCCCAGGAGCTGTCTAACAAGCTGCCCAGGATGATCCCATCCCACTAGGGAAGGAAGTGGCTGTAGGACGCTCATAACTCCCTCCTGCTGGACTCCGCTCCTGACATCCAGGCTCAGGGTATGAACCCGGGTCACCAGCGTAACCAGCTAACACCCATCTCTTGGTGCCACAAAGCCAGTAATGCCGATAATTCTTTGCAGGCAGCGTCAGCGGAATCAGCTGCAGGAAGAAGCTGCACTTGTGGTCGGAGGTTGGCTTGCAGGGGAGTGGGGTCAGTTGGGTTATGAGAGCCCTAGGACCTCTCAGTGAAGAATTTGTTGAGGGCCTCAGTAGTCAAGGAGGAGCTGGGGGTGGTGGACTCGTCCCAATAGGGAGTTGATCAGGGTATTAACAGTCTTCCAGAATTTGGAAGGGTCAAGGGCGTTGGAAGATAACTTGTTCTGTTAAGCAGTTGGTTTTGACTAGTCATATACTCTTGGGTGTAGTGATTCTGGAGGCGGCATAGCTTGCCTGTCCTGGTTAGCCCACTGGATTTGTGTCTGGCCCAGACTGAGTCCCTCTGCTGGAGCTCAACAAAATCAGGCATTATCCAGGGCAGGTGGTAACTCTGGACTCTTGACCACCTGATTGGGGCATACATTGTTGACATCAACCAACAACTCTGCCAGGACTTTCAAAAAATTCAAAAGTGGCTATTCAGCCATAAACTTGTCTTAAATGTCTCTAAAACCCAAGCCATGCTATTTGGTTCAAGTGCTAAACTTAAGCATGCTCAACCCTATTTCAGTGTCTCCACTGCTGATAGCTCATCTGTTGGGGTGGTACACTCTTTCAAATATCTAGGTATCACCCTTGATCCGTCTCTTAATTTTGATCTTCTGTTCTGCAGACCTGCAAATTGGTAAACAAGAAACTTGGTATTGCCCATCATTCCAGCTATGTGCTCACCCCTCTGCCAGGCTTGCCATACTCCTGCCATCGCTCACTTATGGGGTTGCAACATATACCTCAAGGAAAAACGTGTTTTCAGAAGTGGATGTTACCTATAACAACATCTGTTGCTAGCGCCTTCCTCTCATCAGATGAAACACCACTGCCTTCTTACTCTGAACTGGGCTGGATTTTTCCTCTTGCATCCAGATCATATGTGTATGGCTCTGTCATTGATAATATCATCAGAACACAAATACACAGGCCCCTGGAGAGCCTATTTCAAGCTCAGACATCCAACTATGGTCTACACTGCAGACAATGCCCTGTCCACATTCCCAGACATAACTCCTCCAAAGGTGCAAGTGCTTTTCTCCGTCATGCCCCTCAATACTGGAACTCCCTCCCGCGAACCATACGCTTAGCCTTATCCCATGTCTCCTTCAAAAAATTGCTATATGATCATCTCATTGATTTCTGTTCTTGCTCCTGTTTTGAACCTCCCTAGTCCCTATCCCTTCATAACTGTCCCTCTATTACCTATCTCTCAGAACTTGCCCCAATAAATATGCTCTGCACTTTTCCTCCTTAATTGTCTTACCTTCTATTAATTTTTGGTCCACTCCTCCTACCATTCCTCTATTTCTCTACTCCATCCTACCCCCTTTATCTGGCACCCCTACTCCTATTCAATTCCTTGTGTGTGTGTGTGTGTACATATATCTATCTATCTATCTCCGTATGACTATTATAATGTGTACAGTCACCTCTGTATTTGACCTACCCCAAATGTTTCTGGATTATTGCTGTTATTGAACTTACTTATTATGTTACCTTCTTGTATATCTGTTTTGTAACTGTATTGTATTTACCCTACCTTTTGTGTATTTCTTATGCCTGTACTGTATTTTTGCTCAAAATTGTGAAATTATGTACTGTAATTCACTGTACTGTCACTGCTTCCAATGTTTTGTTCTTGTAACCTCCTGGTCGTGGCTGAAAATAGTCATTGCTATGACTAGTGCACCTTACCCGTAAACAAAACTAACTAAATAAATAACATTTATCACAAATGGCTAAGGTTGTGGAGAAGTGTGCAGAGCTTCTTCTGGGTCGAGGGCTTACAGAACTGGGACCCAGCTGGTTGCAAGGGAGCTCCTGTATGAATTGGTCTGGGCAGAATGTTTTCAAGGATCTGGCAAAGGTTATTGGGAGAGGGCTTTGTGAGTTTAATATTCTGCACACAGTAATTCATGCAGAGATCACTTAACATATCTGGGCCACAAAGCAGAGGCCCCAACATCGGTTTGGGGGGGAAGAGGCTCTCCTGGACTGTATCCAGGACTGCCCTTATGTGCTGGAACCTTTGGCAACGAAGCAGAGCAGACTTTTCCACATTTACAAGCACCAGCAGACTATCCAGCAGTTGCTTGGTAAAGTGCAAAGTATCTCACCATGGCTACTGAAGTGAGCTTCAGCAGCCAGTCATCCAAGTACTGGAAGACATAAAGACATAACATAACATTTCTCCTTACACAGCAGCCACTACCACAAAGTAAAGACACACAGTGTCAATGCTAATCCAAAGGGCAAGATCTAGAATTGCAGTGATGTTCTTCCAGGTAGAAGCAGAGGAACTTCTGATGATACTGCCCGATTCTGATGTGCAGGCAGGCGTCCTGCATATCCAGGTGCACTGCAGTCCCCCTGACAGGAGAGAAAGAAAAGGAAGACTAGGTACAGCATGCAGACCTTTCTGTGTGTCACATGCTCATTTAGTCCTCAGAGATACGAACAGTTTGGAAGTCACCCTCTTCCTCAGTAACTACCAGAGTAGAACCCATGGTTTATTTCTGCTGGGGAGAAATGGCTGAATTTTGTACAGCAACATTTGCACTTCCTCCCGCAGAACAGTTAAATTTTGAAGGAGTAGTGACAGGGAGGTTGGGATAACAACTCAGGGTACGCCCATGCAGGATAATGTCCAGAATCCATCTGTCTGTGGTCACTGCCTGCCACTGGGGTAAAACAGAGAGATCCTGACCCCTACTCAAGCCCCCAATGGGGATCCAGAAATGGAAGCGAGCATCATCAGGAGGGGTGGCCATTTTCCTCCCTTCCCATGTCCTCTAGGGGCTCTGCAGGCAGCCTCATGAACCGCTGATGGGTGTATAACCATGTCCCTGAATACTGGGAGGGGAACTGCAGTATTCCTGCAAAGCAGCCTCTCGTGGAGCACACAGAATCATATGGCTTTAAAGATAAAAAACACATACACAGACAGAATTTGGCATTATAATACTTTACCCCCACCGACCTGCTGTTTTGGTGGGCAGTTTCCATCTCCCCACCCACTATCCCACCTGCCACACCCTTACTGCTCCTCACTTGGAATATATGCCCATTTATACAGTCCTCACAGATGACTTGGAGGTCTTGTGCTCATTGAAAATGGTTTCTACTTTGAGCAAAACAGCTTCTTGTCATTGAAAGTGGAAATACCTTGCAACAAAGAGTCAGGAGTGGAGTCTTACACCGATGCCAAGGGCAGCCCTGGCTACGGCATCAGAGGCTTCACAGACTGATCTCAGGAAGTACTTTCTGTTCTTCATAAAGCTTTTTACTCAGTGAGGTGAGAAAAATTACTTGCCTTAGTAATTATGTTTCTTCTAATGGAGTCTTGCTGTATTCTGACATATTGCAGTGATCCCCAACCTTTAAACTTCCCGGAGAACAAAGAGAGTTAACTTTCTATGCAGGGCATAGAATGCTGAGCTCGAGCTGGTTAGAGTCTCTGTCTGGAGTGTTTCAAACTCAAACCGTCAGATTCTTACGAGCCCAACTAACTAAAAATTCTATGTGGAAATTAAAAATTCCTACTAGCCAACTGGCAGAAAAAAGTTTTGATTCCCAAGGAAGACTCAAGTCAGGAAACCCAAAACCAATTTAATACAAATAACAGTAACAAATCACCACCAAAACAAAAAGGAGGGTAACAAAAGCACCCCTGGGTGTAACACTGCACCTGCCCACCCACTTCCCAAAACAGGTTCTGAGAGGGAGGCAGGGGGGAGGTAAGAATACAGCAAGACTCATTAGAAGAGACATAATTACTAAGGTGAGTAATTTTTCTTCAAACAACATGAAGTCTTGCTGTATTCTGACATATTGCAGACTACCAAGCAGTACCTCCATGGAGAAGGGACAGAACCTACTTTGGGAACAGGTTCTGAAGTACTGTTGTGTTAAACCGAGCATCACTCCTAGCCTGGATATCCAGAGAGTAATGCTTGGTAAAGGTATGGACTGTTTTCCAGGTGGCTGCTTGACAAATTTCTAAGAGAGGGATGTCCCTGGCAGCAGCTAGGAAGCAGCTGTACCTCTTTGGAATGAGCCCTCAGGCCTGAGGGTGGCTTTTCCCCAGTTTTTCATAGCAGAATTGTATACAAGACACAATCCACCTGGCAACAGATCTCTTGGTGGCAGGTTTGCCCCTTCCCACTTCTCCATAAGTGAGGAACAACTGGAGGAAGTCAAACCTGTGACCCTTGGTACGCCTATGTAGCAACTAAGGGCTCTTGTAACATCTAAACTGTGTAGCCTCCTCTCTCCTGAGGAAGAATGATCAGTGAAGAAAACAGGAAGAGACAGACTGGTTTAAATGGAAGTCTGAAACCACTTTGGGCAAGAACCTTCTATTGGTTCTAAGGACCACTTTATCCCTGTGAAATGAGATAAAAATCAGGTTCCACCGACAGGGCTTGCAATTCACTGATACGCCTGGCAGAGGTAATGGCTACCAAGAACACAGTTTTCCAAGTCAAGTACTTAAGCTCTGCTGAAGACATAGGCTCAAAAAGGGGTTGCATAAGTTGAGCAATGCAAACATTCAAATCCCAGGCAGGGCAGGGTCTCTAAAAGGAGGATTGGTGTGAAGCAATCCTTTAAAAATGTACAGAACACAGGATGAGAAGATAGCGAGGAAGACTTCCCCACAGACAAAAACGCAGAAACAGCTGACAAGTGTACCTTGAGAGTAGCTGGTCTGAGGCCTAGGCCATTAAGATGGACCATATAATCCAGAACCGTAGGCAATCCAGCAATATCTGAGAAATATGCTTCTTAGAACACCAAATGCTGAATCTCTTCCATTTGGAGTTATAAGCCTTTCTGGTGGAGGGCTTTAGAAGCCTTGAGGATATCTAGAACCCCTTGGGAAAGATGCAGATCTGCTAAACTAACTCTTCAAGAGCCATGCCTTGAGATTGAGAGACTGAAGATTAGGGTACCAAATCCTCCACTGAGAGGATGTTAACAGGTTGTAATTCCTGGGAAGAGAGAGGGAAGATGGACTGCTAGGACAGCAACAGGGGTACCAGGCTGTCTGGTCCAATCTGGAGCAATCAGAATCACTTTGCAAGGTTGAGACCTTATTTTGACTAAAACTTTGAACAGGAGTGGGAAGGGGAAAGGCATACAGAAACTTCCTTCCCAATTCAGAATCAGGGCGCCCAGCGGACTGAGCCAAAGACTGGAGGTCTCCAGCAAAGAGAGGGAGTTGGTGATTGTCTGGGGGTGCAAAGAGATCTATCTCTGGAGTGCCCCACCTTGAAAAAAATCACTTTCAACACCAGAGGGTCCAGGGACCATTCGTGATGGCCCTGAGAGATCTTGCTCAGTGAATCTGCTACCACATTGTCCTTCCCTGGAAGGTGAACTGCTACCAGAGATGTTTGCAGGGAATAAGTCAGGACCACAACTTCATGGCTTCTGTGCACAAGGCCGTGAACCGAGTGCCTCCCTGCTTGTTGATGTACCACATGGTGGTGGTGGTGGTGTCCGCTCTGACCTGAACCACCTTGTTCTGTACTGACTGAGAGAAAGCTTTTAGGGCCAGAAAAACTGCCCTGAGCTCTAGTAGATTGATATGGAGAAGGATTCTTGGGGAACCACAGCCCCTGGGCAGTGAGGGACCTCAGATGGCTCCCCAGCCCAGAAGAAAAGCGTCCGTGGTAAGGACCACTGAACAAGGCTGAGTAGCAAAAGGAACACCTTGAAGCTGCCATGTGGCCCAAGAGCTGGAGGAAATGCCTTGCTGGTCGAGATACCCAAGGCTGAAGGAAGAGGCTAGTTCCATAAGAAGCCTTGCCCTTTCTAAAGGAAGAAATGCCCTTGTTTCTGAGTGTGTCCAGTTCTGCCCTATAAAAGGTAAGAAGCTGGACTGGTTCAAGAACTGACTTGGGAAGGCTGAGAAGAAATCCTAGAGAAGTGAGCACTTGCTGGGTCACTTGCAGATGAGACTTGACTTGGTCTGGAGAATGACCCACTATTAGCCACTCGTCCAGATCACGGAAAAATGAAAATCTTTTGCCTTCTTAAAAGGCAACTATTACTGCCAGGCACTTTGTGAAAACCCTTGGGGCTGAGGTTAGGCCAAAGGCGTTGCTCTGAATTGATAGTGGCCTGAGGGCAACTCGAACCTGAGGTACTTTCTGTGGGAGCACCTGATGGGAATGTGAAAGTAGGCATCTTTGAGGTCCAGGGAGGCTAGCCAGTCCCTGGCCTTAGAGAGGAAGGATTATTCCCAGAGTTACCATCTTGAACTTTGGTTTTAAAAGATGTTTGTTTAGATATCTTAGCTCTAGGATGGGTCGCCACTCCCCTGTCTTTTTGGGGTCAGGAATACCTGGAGTACAATCCTTTGCCCCAGTGTAGGGTAGGTACTCTCTCTATGGCTCTTAAGGCTAGAGAAAGAAGAAACCTATGCCTCTAGGGCAAAGGTTTCCAGGATTTGCAGGTGGAAAAGATCTGGCTCTCATCTTTGGAAATTTTCTGAAGCTGAGAACTGGTCCCAGGTTTACTACTTCCAGGACCCACTTGTCTGATGTAATAGACATCCAGTCCTGGACAAAGTAAGCCAGCCTGCCCCTACTGGAATAGGAGAGCCGACCTGGGCAGGTCCATCAGGGTGTCTGCTTGGCAGAGGCTTTAGGCTGAGGGAGTGATGCAGCCCTGCTCATCCCCCTCTGCCTCTCCCTCTGAAGAACCCCTCTGAGTAAAGGAAGAAGAGGCCTGAGCTTGGTAAAAGGCCTTTGAAAGGCCTGCCCCTGCCCTAGACTGCTGCCTCTCCCTGGCTTGAGCACTCCTGTAAGTGGTCCTGCACTCATCTATTTTCTTCATGTAATTCTCTGTCTGCTCCCCAAACAGAGAATTACCCACTACAGGAAATTCCATGGCCTTAGCCTGGGTGTCCCATGAGAGGCTAGTACATCTGAGCCAAGCCATACTCAAGAGCCACAGATGTACATGACTCTTGACACATCTTTAGAGTCTACAGCAGCATGAAACTGAACTTTAGATGCCTGAATCCCATCTGCAGCCACCGCCTCCAGCTCCTTGGCTAGCTGCGGGAGGCCTGTTTAGCCAGTGCCAGTACAGTGTCCCACCTGGACTTTTGGTACCTGGCTGTATAGGCCATGTAATTCGCCTGCCCGAAGTCCCAAGGAAGATGCCATGTACTGTTTCTTTGCCATGGCATCAATCTTCCTGGAGTCCTTGTCTGGGGTGTGTGAAGACAAGGGAATATTTGCCTTGTCACAGGCAGCAGCCTGCACTACCCCAACATGGCTGCATTGTTGGTATAAGAACTCAGTGTCTGAGCCTGAAAGTGTATACCTCTTGTCCATTCTTCTATCCACAGGAGGTATAGTGTTAGGAGACTAAGACTTTGTGTGTCTGTTTCCCAAAGGATTTGTGGAGGGAATAGACAGTCTCCTGGACTCTGGGATGTCCATCATTTCTACATAACCAGGCTCCTCTTGATCTTCCACAGCCTCCTCCATAGGAAGCTGGAGGGTTTCAGCCACCTTTCTGTAGAACATAAAAGTGAGAAGGGACTCAGAAAGCCTGGGAGGGAAACACCTGAAGGTCTGTCTGGGAGATGTCCGGTTCCACAGGCATATCCAGACCCTCACTTTCACCATCATCCTCCTCCTCAAATTCCCTTCCTCTTCAAACTCCGGTTCATAAAAATCTTTGAGGGTATAATCTTGAACCGCTGGAACCAACCAAACCAAACCCCTGCCAGAAGGTCCTGGAACGGCAGGAAGGGCGACGATTCACAATCTGAATCGCTCTGGCTACTCTCTTCGGCGGACGGAACATGAACCTCTGGATCCGAACGGACGATTTGTCTTTGGGTTTTCTTTTTGTCAGAACCGATCCTCGAATCGGCTCTCCTTGCTTCAAGAAATATCACCCTGGTCAGAGGGCATTCTTCTGGTTCGGTTGGAATCAACTGGCTAAGCCATCCGGTCAGCAGACTTCTTGGCCTCCTTTTCCCTCATTCTACATAATCTCTTCTCAAGGGTAGATTTGGGAAAATGTTTACATATTTGACAGTCTGAATCGAGGTGGTCAAACCCCAAACAATAAACACAGGTGTGTGGGATCGCCTTCGTAAAGACCTCCCCACACTCACTGCAGTGTTGAAACCCAGTGGGCCCGGTTTTGTTCTTGGGTTTCTCAGACATGGCCAACCTAACCAACTTACCCTTTTATGGCAACCGTCAGGCAAGACTCCCTTTATCGGTTCCTAACGTGTCACGAGGTATTGGAAAAAACATACTAAAACATGTTTTTAGAACCAATAAGGACCGGTAACCACACACTAAAGTAAAAACACAAAACACAAGATTTCACTATCCAATGGCGGTTCAGCCGAACCGAGCCGCACTTTTACAAGTTCCACACAGAAAACAGAACAATTCCTATCTAGTACTCACGGCACCACAGACAGAGACTGAACCGACTATGGATAATTTTCGGGTTTAAAAAAACCGATCAAACTGGAAACTTTAGCCACTCTTCGAACCGAGCTGAAGGAGAAATCTCCGGAGAGACTGCTCAGTGAGGCGGAGTAAAGAATCTTGACAGTTTGAGTTTGAAACACTCCAGACAGAGACTCTAACCGAGTTCGAGTTTCAGCATTCTATGCCATGCATAGAAAGTTAACTCTTTGTTCTCCGGGGCAGTTTAAAGGTTGGGGGATCACCGCAATGTGTCAGAATAAAGCAAGACTTCATGCTGTCTGAAAGGTGGGCTATCAGCCCTTTCCTGCTCCCTAACTGTCAGACACCTGCCCGGCACCTCCCCGAGTTCCCCACAGACAGCCCTCCCCTGTGGAGGGTGCAGTAGGGAGAGGGCTGCCCCCACCCCAACAGGTAGCAGTGCGTGCTGTGTGAGGCACACACGCATTATGCCAAACTGAAGGCTCCACCCTTACATGCCAGCACCACCTGCACTACCTCCAGGCCTCCACCTGGTGTCAGCCAACAGAGAGGCCGATAAGCTTTCTCTGGGAGAGAAGACTAGTCCACTAGATGCCCGATACTCTCCCTGATTGAGCTCCAGCAACTTGGGAGTTCTCTCCCAACCCAGGTCACCAGTGTAGTGGGCAGTAATCTGTACCAATGCGCCACTGGGTCAGCAACTCAGGAGGTACTCACCGTTTCTGAGCACTGTGACGTACATTTAAGAGCTTCACCCTTGTCGGATCTGTCAAACATACTGCTAACATTATGGCCCATCTCTCTCCACATGTGATTCTGATACTTCACCAGATACGCTTGGTACTACAATACATGTGTTGCTAAAGTGCTTATGTCCATAATGTCCAGTTTTCTGGACTCCTTGTCAGGGTCTGGTGCTCATCCTCTGGGAGCTCCTAGACCTGTTATGTGCAGCCATAATCAGGACTGAATCTGTATCTGGCAGGGTAAAGTAATTTTTTTTATCTCTATCTGCTACATACTGCTTGTCTGCCTTTCTAGGCCAACATGGTACTGGTCCATGCCATGCAGTCAGGTTATCATGCTCCAGAGCAGCACAGATAGGAGGATGACCATTGAGGAAGCCCTTCCACCTCCACAAAAATCACACAGATTCTTTTTAAGAATCCTACTCCTCCAAGAAGAAGTCTGTCTCCTGGATCTGCCATTGGAAGGTAGGTTCCTCAGGAGAACTGGACCTATGCAGGACTGTATCTTCACTCCTTAAGGACGAGTGGAACCCATCCAATCTTCCGCCCCAGCAGGTAGAACAGATTCATTTATTCCTCCCCATCCAGGAGGCCACGACTATATTCCTCATCCTCCTCTTCCTCTAGGGAAGGAGGCTGAAGAGTGACAGATCTTGGAAGGGGGCTAAGGAGACACAGCAGGCCAGCTGGCAGCTGTGAAGTGACTCCGTCACTAACTGTGGCACACTATGCAGTAATCCCTTATCAAGTCAGAGAATTCTGCTAATACCGTACCTGGAATGGAGAGAATGTGACTGCCCTCAATAACGGCATCAACGAGCTGGTGCTTGACACAGTTCCAGAGGTTCTAGTGGTAAGCTGAAGCACACTGGCGATCGGATCAAAGTCTTTTTGCAGGTTGGGTTTCTGGCCTTGCAGAGGTTGAAATCACCTGTTTCAACAGCACACCATACAAATCTTTTGACTTATAATCCCATTTACAGGGTTGGTATCTGGATTGCCGACAGGAGGGGAGTGACTTCAATTCACCGAAGATGAGTGATCCAACCTCAGTCAACTCCAAGGCTTTCCGTCAGTCAAGGCCAAGATTTCAGCTGAGCACTGGACCTTGTTGGTGGTGATTTACATGGTGACTGCTAGGATCCCCTTTTCCAACATCGATGATTTCTGCATTGCCAGTGCTGGTGGTGTTTTCTGCAACTTGGCAGGCACTGCGGCAATCTTATTCCTTCTTTCCAAAATAGAACACTCAAGAACATTTTGCCTGCATCTCCGTGTTGCCTGGTTTGAACCCTGGAAAACTGCAGTTTTCTCATCCTGGGACAGGCCCAAACAGCACATACACAACTCATGGGTATCCCATCAATAAACTGGATTTCCACAACAATTACAAAAACACCTTACTCAACAACGACATACACCAGTGACGGCCTTGTCCGAAGAGTAGCTACCAGAAGGGAGGAAAAAAAAAAAAAATGACAAAAAGTACGATGACAGAAAACAGCTTCCACTTCTTCGATGATGTACACTCTCAATGGCGGAGAAGAAGAGCTGAAGTGGTTAGCCCACCGATGTTATATAGGAGATATTGTGTTCCAACAATGTGCACATGGGCACGCTGATGGGAGCAGCTCTGGTATGCAACCACTTTCTGTGAGGTCCTGATGCCGACAGCTTAAAGTGTAATGTGTTATGGCTCTGTGGAAGTACCCTGGAACAAGATCTAGTTTTACAGTACTTCACAGTCAAACAATGCAAGCTTTGTAATTCACATTAATTATGTATTACAAAAAAAAAAAAAGGCTGCTATATGTTTGACAACTTTCATTAGGGTTTCTACATTCTGTGCATGACAAAAATCTTATGAAATTAGCCTTTTCTCTGAAAATGAGTCCTTCAGAGTGTGGTTTTAGTGCTGCATAGTACAGATTTAGATATCACTGCCTCCCCAACAAGGCAAACTTTTAAGGTCAGCGAGTGAGCAGTGTGTGAAGTAGCAGTAGTAACTGCTCATGGAAAACTCCACCTCTCAATCTTAGGCAGCAGCCAGTGGAGTTGGAGGAAGACCCAGTGCTGCCCGTGATGTAGTGCAGGCCGCAGATCTCCTAAGACAGTGCCCACACTGGCATGCTGTCCACTCTCTGAACTGGCAGCAGTTCCAACTGACAGGACCATCAGGAGTCTGATCAAGCAGGGGCAACGGATGCTGGTGACAGTTTCTGCTTGGTGGAGATGGTGAAAAAAAAAAAAAAATGGTGTGTGTGTGTGCTTTGATGGGTCAAGAATCAGCAATGGCTGCTTCCGCATTACCTTAATATACAAGGCTTACTTTACATGCTGCAGCACTGTGTTTTAAAATTATTCCTCCTCCACACACCAGCATATGCTCACCTCACTGCATCTCCAGTACTTACCTCAAAGATTTCAAATCCATGGTGCCCCCAAAAGGCGTGGCAAGCAAAGCTAGATTCAACTTCCTGCAAACAGGGGTGGAGTTCCCAAGGTTCCCAAAAGCAGCTGGTAGCAATGATTGAGGCCAACACACCAGGACTACTGTGCCCAGTGCAGGCCTCTTCTCGTTTTCAGTCTTGCACCCTAGGACGCCAGAACGCACAGGGATCAAATTGGAGGCTTGCAAGAGAACCTCATGTAAACCTAAGCCAGCGTGTCTCTCTCCCATGTGCACTGCTGACTGCACTACCACCTATGGTCACCCAGGGCAGTAATATAGCTGCAGTCCTCCCAGGAGGAAGAGAGCATCCTATGGGTGCTAAATCTTTCTCCCCAGCCCTCAATGGCTAGGGCTTGTTCCCAAACCAAGTCGCAGGGGTCACGAGCAGTAGTGTTACTGCTGTGCTGGAGAGCCAGCTTATTTGCTATAATACTGTGATGCAGGCAGGATAGTTGCAATGAATTAAGAGGCAGTATATGTGTGGGTTGGAACACTCACACTACCTCCTAATTCCTAGGATCTTACCCACATTTACATCACAGTAGCACAACTTCCTGCCTGTGGCCTCCAGCTCTCCCCTCCCACAGCTCTCCCTCTCCACACCTGCTTCAAAAGGGCTATACCACCATCTCTGTCTCTGACCCCTGTACCCGCTTTCCTGCCTCCGACCACCCCAACCTATGTTATCTGACTAGTGATTGTTATAACTGCTACGTTGTTACACTGATGTAAGATGCTCCATCTGTTTTTAAATTTAGTCACACTGCTCTGCTCCATTTCTCAATTTGCTGTTCTTGTACGATTCTCCTTGCTACAGTGATTTCTCTCTCTATCCGAATATTTTTTACCACTGCTTTTGAATTGTAACTAGTTTACCCTTTACACTGTAAATTGTACTGTTTTACTGTACTGCATTCACCATTATTTGTAAATTGTACTCTCTCGGGTTGTGCCTTAAAACAGGCATATTACTGTCTAGTTCACCTACCCAGTAATCAAACACCAAATAAATAAATAATGAAACTTTAAATACATTAATGCAGAAGGAGACACTACTGGCTATAGTTAACTCGCTTTTCACAGCCTGTTGGTGGCACATTTAACTGCAGCAGGCAGAACAAGCCTGAATTCATTCAGCTGTTGACTGAATGCCTCCAGCAAGCAAGCTGCAGTGCCACAGACTGGACAACCTGGATATCTGAAATTCTCAGGTGGTCCTCTACCACCTAACAGACACTGAAAATCCATTCACATTTATTTTAAAATAAAATGGGATCTCCCTCCCTGATTTTATCAAATTAATACAAAATGCAGTCCGGCCCAGTGGCGCTGAGGGTTGACACACTGGAGGCCATACCGCGCCACGCCGCGATCTGGGTTCAGGTGTGAACCGGGCCATCAGGGTCAAGGGAGGAGAGGATTGAGCATCCGATGGACTGCCTCCTCTCCTGGGGTGGATTACGGGACTTCCCGCCTGGCAGCAGTTCCTGGTGGAGGCGGGCACCACACATCGGGCAGGGGACAACCACCTGTGAATGGTGTGGTGTGTGGTGGGCGCTCATGGAGCACGCCTCCACATGCCAACGCCATTGCATGGCTGCACCATAGGGGCAGAACAAAGCAAACCACCCTGACTCCTGGTAGGTGATGGTGGGTCCAGGGCCAGCCACCATGCCCAGTGCAGGGTCTATCCTGTCTGTCTCTGGCTGTTCCTCTGTGTCCTGGTTGCTCTACTAGATTATAGATAGAGCGCCAGGAAGGAGTCTGTGGGTCCCACATCGGGGCCTAGAGCCAGGGGTTGGATGGCCAAGTGGCACCAAGAGGAGACTGGGCCCAAGCTGGAGACGGATTGGAAGACTTCAGGTGGGTGGAACAGCTGCCACGAGCAACTACACTGGAAAGTGTCTGGGAGACAGTGCAGCAGGAGTATAAAGAGAGTTCACAAAAAAAAAAAAATTACAAAATGAAAACCAGCACACCACACTGAAGCAGAATATTGGTACAAGAGTGTCAACTCTGGGCCTAAAAGAAGATCACCATGTGGCCCCTCCTTTCAACATTAATGGGGAGAAACAGTCACCTTGAGACCGCTTCCGATCATTTTCATATCCTGCGTTTCCTTTTTCCTTTCCTCCTTCTCAGCCTTCTCTCGCTCGGAATCCTTCGACTTTTTATGCGGTACTTGATTTCCAGGCTGGGGTCCCTGTCTGGAAAAAAATTAATAAATAAATCAAACAAGTTCTTAAGACTCTCCTCTCTAGTTGTCACAGCATGCAGCAATTTGGGGGGACCAGCTGAGAGAACAGACTGTATTCCTCTTCATAAAATATCAGCGCTTCAACTTTTTTTTTATCCTCGTTTTCCTTAGCTAACCTCTCTACTCTGGACCACTGCTGACTGCCCGACAACCCCTGTACCTTGCTGCCCTAGTGTTTCTTTATGGCTAGACCCCCCACCAACACCAAGTAACTGGACTTGTGAGGAGGCATCCCTGCCTCCCAGAGCACAAGCCAATGAGAGAATGAGTAGGTAATGCCGTCTCCAGAGTACCAAAGTCTCATGCTGGTAGTCATTTTTCCTGTGTTTCATCCTTGTCTCCAATCCTCCTGCCACCTCCCTGGCTCACTGTATCTGTTGCACTGTGGTATTTATTTATTTGAAAAGTTTCACTGAAAGACATACAGAGCTGCAATAGCTCGCTTCTAGATGTGTCCCGGGGAAAAGGGGAAATGGATACATTCAGAATATGAAGTATGACAAACAAAGAGCCAAAATAAACATGAAAATCATACATAGGACAACATTTAAAACACAAAGAGCAATAAAATCAAACTGCAGCTAATAAACAATTATAATGATGTACACTGGAAGTCAATAATACTAAGGACAAAATGTATTCACTGGATGATAAAGGACGGAAACTGGGGTACTCAGGACAGAACCACACAACTGAGAAAACAACACGAAGCCTACTTAGCCAGTACATGAAGAAGAGTCCATCTAAGGAGGTGGAGGAATTGGAGAGAGGATAAAGAATAAAAAGGGGAAAGAAAAACGAGGGAAGAGGGTAAGGGATTAGGGCGGGAGAAGGAGAAGAATTACGAGAAATAAGTAATAGGGAAAGGCATGTGTTCAAGAGCAGGAGCAGGAAGGGAAATGTGGTTACGGAGAAGATAGGACAGAGAGTTAAGAGGATGGGGCAGAGTGGATATTTAAAGGAGGGAGTTCCAGATATTTGAGAAATGGTAGAGAAGGCAGCCCATCCTGAAGTTGGAAGTACGGGCAGGGAGGGCAGAGTCTTATACGGGGAGTTCCGGAGGGTGTAGGTGGGAGAAGGAGGGGTTAGAGAGGAGGGCAATTAGGGTATGATGGAAGGGAGCCAAGCTAGAATTTCCCAACTAATGAGGCACAGTGTCCATCCCCCAAAGGAGGGAAGGAGAGGGCAGAGTAACGGTCACAGTGATGTGTACATGGGGGACAGTTTAGGAAAAAGTAACAGAACGAGTTGAACAGGGTGTCCAGTCTAGAGAGGGTGAACTTAGGAGCAACACTGTAAACTACATCTCTAAAGTCAAAGATTGGGAGGATCACCTTCTGGATGATCTCACAGAGGCTTGAAGGGGATGCAGCCATGGTGTCTGCAGAGAGCACCAAGTTTGGGATGTAGTTTTTGTGGATAGCATCCACATGTCTAGTAAAAATCTAGGTTACGGTCAGCCAGAGCCCGAGATATGTAAAACTGGAGACATCCTGCAAAGGGGACCACTCAAGGGTGTAAAAGGTAGGAGGGCCCTAACCCTGGCTGGCCTCTGCCTGATGCCAAAAGTCATGGAGACTCTTTTTGGCACTGACAGACAGTTGATTTGTGCGAAACCAGCTCTGGATATTATTGAAAGCCAACTGGAGGCTGGTTGCCACATCAGAAGGGGAGGTACCAGAGGTATACAAGACAGTATTATTCACATACATGTGGATATCAGCTGTTGAGCATGGCAGGTAAGTCATTCAAAAAATGGAGAAAAGAATCGGTCCAAGCACAGAACCTTGAGGGACACCAGTGTTGATGGGAAGGGGGGGGGAGATGGAGTCACCAATTCTGACTGATTGGGACCTACCCACAAGGTAGGAACAAAACCAATTAATGGCTGGACTCAGAGACCAGCTGCTGAAAGCTTAGAGGAGAAGAGAGGGGCAACAGTGTTGAAAGCTTGGCCAAGTCGACAAAGATGGCAGAGGTGATACATCCTTGATCCATGCCAGTGAATGGAGTCAGTGAGCCGGAGCAGGAGGTTACAGTGGAGTGGGCCTATGGAAACCAGACTGGAAATGGGTGAAGTAGGAGGATTCAAGGAAAGAGGAAAGCTGAGCTGGAACAAGGTGCTCTTGCAGTTTTGCAAGGATTGGGAGAAGTGTGACCTTCCTAGACTAGGACATGATGCAAGCAGCAGCTTCTCTGGCTCTGACGGCCTAACTGATTGCAATCCCTGGCTCATTCTTGAACCCAAACTGCCTGGAAGGCTGCACACTGAGCTACCTCAGTTTTTAATGATGATCGATTAAAGGATTCATGTATTTCGTTTCACTCCTCTCAGGAGGTACTCTTCAGAGACTGCTATCTATTTCAGTTATTTACAGGCACACAATAAAATGCCAGAATTTGGCCCACCTCAAGGTAATGCCTACATCCCCACCCAGCTGTATAATTGAGTAGATGGACCAGTAACTCCCCTACAAAACACACTGAAAACAAGACAAATCCAGCAAGTCCTTCATTCAGTCCTACTATCCTGGTTAAATAAGCACAAATACATACATACATACATACACATACATACATACGCACGCACACAAATAAATAAATATCTAAGCAGTCTGCCCACATTCTACCACTGTAGCAGAAATAAATTCCACCAAATGATGGGTCCGTAAAATGAAACATGCTAAGACTGTGCTCACCTCGACAAAGCTGGCAATACCATTCTCGGATGACCTTAGCCATCTTCTCAGTGATGTTGATACAGTCTCCATGGAACCATTCATTGCAATTGTCACAGCCACTGGGGGGAGAGAGACAGAAAATGAATTAGAACCAGAGAGTGCCTCACTGGGGCAGCCCTGCCCCCTCCCCCCCCTCTCAACCCAGCCAGTCCCTCTTTCAATCCCTCAGCTAGTCATTAAGAGTCACTGTCTCAGCTATAACTGCTAAGAACTGTAGAAAACGTCCACGGTCACAGGATGTACAAGTCCCATGACGCCAAATCCTGGAGACCAGGGAACTTTGGGAATCTGTCCACTTCCAGATCTTCTGTTCTGTCAGAGGGCAAGCACTGTACTGGCTACACACTGCACTTCTGATGCAGGGAGAGAAAAACATGAAAATGGCAGAGCTACAGAGCAGACAATGAAAATCAGCACATCCACATGAAAGCCAGCAACAACCCTCAATGGTTATCAATATAAGGGGAAAAACAAACTTGTAACCAGAACAGTGATACTGGGACAGAAAAGGAACCAATAATAAAAAAAAAAAAGTGCTATTATAGCGATATCATAATATTGCAATATTACAGCAGGTAATGCAGCTTACTACAAACCAAAGTTACTCACTTTCTATGGTTGACCTGCTGTTATATGTTACAGAATCAAACTGATCAATGCTGGCACTGCTTCAGGTGATTGAGGAATTTGCCACCTTTTCTGGCTATAAGCTTAATTTAACCAAATAGGAATTGCTTTCCTTGGGCATGTAGCAGGAAGGGACCCCAGAATACGTGGTGGCTACGGGTAGTTCTAGCTCCTTTAAGTATCTGGGGATTCAGATAGCCAGGAAACTCAGTTCTAACAACTGAACTATACACCGCTTATCAATGCGGTTCTGGGAGACTTGTCTCGCTTTGGGGCACTGCCAATTTCTTGGTTGGCCATCTCAATTTAATTAAAATGAACATACTACCTCAGCTGCTGATACGATGCAGATGCTTCCGATGGAGTTTTACAAAAGGGGATCTGAAGCATTTGGAGGGTGCCTTTGCTGTGTTTTTATGGTAAACATCCCGAATTAGTTTGCAGCATCTTAAAGCAGATATTTCTAAAGGGGCTTACTTTTCCAGATTTGAAAATCTATTATGTAGCCACTCAATGTAGATACGTGCAGGACTGGCACCGACCACCTGAGGCCAGCTGGTTGGATCTAGAGGAGGAGGGCTGCCCTGGTCGTGTCTGTCTGCCTATCTTGCCAAACGGGCATCAGGCTTACGTTAGACAGGGCACACCTAACTCTCTGGTGGGGTGGGTACTGGGCATGGGGCCAGTTGAGCCGTCGCAGAGGGTGCTGGACGAAGAGATGCTGTTAGTACACGTGGCACGGAATCCTTTCTTCCTGCCTGGGCTCTCAGATGGTGGGTTTCAGGAATGGGAGACTAGGGGTATAACCTGTCTGGGTAATCTTTATGCCGGGAGGATTTGCTCTTTGCCAAATACAAAGTGTCCTGGGGCTGCCACATTCCCATTTTACCATTACTTTTTTTTGTTTTAAAACAGAGAGCACACTAAGCTGAAAGTTTGTTTACAAGTGCGACCTGGGAGCACAAGGAGGTAAGTGACTTGCTCAGGGTCACACAGTATGCAAGTGGGGCGCGTGGAATTCAAACCCAGGTCTCCAGGTTTACAGCTCAAAGCCTTAAACCACTGCACTATACTGCCTCCTTAACTTGCAGGTCCGAGCATTTGGGAGGGGCTGGGTAGAGAATCAGTTGCTGTGTCCCCATTAGCCCAAATCGAACAACTGACGTATGTGGCTAAATTGGACACTAAGGGTTTTGTCCTAAGATGGTACATCAGGATAGAAGATTCTTCCCAGACACCTTGGCTAAAAGTAAGTTGTTATGGGAGCGGATTTTAGAGTCCCCATTAGAGAGGAGGAGGAGGATTGGGGACTGTTATAATCCCATATGGGGTCCTGCTCTGTAACAAATACAAGGAGTCCCAATTTAAATTTATTCACAGGCTATACTGCCCCCATAGATAGCACATAAATATAATCCTCATGGTCTCTCCTCTGTGTGGCAGGTGTCAAACAGCCACAGGTACTTATATGCACTACTTCGGACATGCCCAGTTTTGCAGGCTTTCTGGAAAGCTGTGTCACATGAGTTCTCGATTACAGCAGGGCAGCAGATCCCTGTGACACGGTAACCTTACTCTTTGGAATGGAGGATATGGGGAAGAGGGTTGGGGATTGTTTCTCAGATGGATACGGGTACTGTTAATATTGGCACGCCAATGTATCATGAGCACCTGGGTGCCCTGTTCAGCCCACGACCTGTCAGTGGAGAGCCCTGACAATACAGACTCGCCTTAGAGCACCCTCTAGTTTGTCTTGAAGGGTAAGGGAAAACGCTTCACAGTATGGGAGCGCTTTTGAATCCCCATCTCCTTGGAAGCTCAAACATTGTGTGAGGTGTGTAGTGTGGAAGAGGGGGTGGGTGGGTGGATTTGGAAGGTGGCGACTAGGGCTTATAGGTCTCTTCTTCCTTCCCAATGTTTTAGATGGAGGGTGCCTTTCCAACCTTTGCACATAGCCACATGACTGTCAAAGTTGTATTTCTAGTGTATTAATATTTTCCTTGTCATCCCCTACAGAATACAAACATCAAATTAGTTGGATGGACCATATTCATTTAAGTTTTTGAATCTGGTTTTATGTAATTATTTTCTTTTTATGTTATAGTTACATATATGTCTGCAGGGAGGAGATCTTACCAGGGCTTTTGCTGGGTCACAATGTACTTTGTATTTCTTTCTGGTACCGGTACACAATCAATCTTCCTGTCATTGTTTCTTTGAGTTTTGAAAATCAATAAAAAGATAATACAAAACAAAAGAAAAAGTTAGTCCAGGGCTCTCTAGGACTCCTTGTCCGGAGGACCTGGACCAAATCCCAGAAGCACCTTGATGAATCCTGCTTCAGTGCAAGTCAGCACCAAGCAGTGGCTTGTGCATCTTGGAGATGGGTGTACTAAAGAACGCTACGTCCTGAGAGCCCAGTTAAATAAAAATACATAGTCCACAGACGATGAACCAGTCCACACACAGGAAACTAGGATTTTGCATGACAGTCGACAAAGGCAAAGCGTGAGTTGTATCCATGGCACAAATCGGTTAGGCGACCGCTGTACTGTCAGAGGCTTGCTTCCAGACAGAAAATATTAGTGAAAATACTCAAGTACTGCACTAATATTTTCTGGGCTTGAAGCAAGCCTGTGACAGTATTTCATATATTTTATTTTTCATTCTCTGCCTCTGTCTCTCATCCTAACACATGGGAATCCTACCGGGAGGGGCATTATTTGTTTCGGTATCGGTAATTAATGCAGAAAAAGGTGCGATTTACTGAGCCTTTCAAGGACTTATCCTAAAATATAACACAAGTCCTGGACTTACATCCCCAAAAATGTTCAACCCCTGCAGTTAGCACTAAACAGTGATTAGCGGCAAAAGGCTGCAGTGCGATGTGCAAGGATTTTTGGTCGGTCCTCAACAGGCAGCATTGCCATCCTTTTCATGCAGTAATGTTTTCTCAGTTATAGTGACTCAATTAGGTTTGGATGTTCTGCAGTCTTTTTCCCTCTTTGCTGCCAGATAATGAAAGGGCTGGTTTCACCTGATAATCTTTAATTATACAATGGTATAAATCCAATTACCAGCTCACACTATTTAGTGTTTAGTGAAAGATTTTGGTATGCACGAACACAAAAGAGCGGGAATTTGAGCCCTGGATTTTAACCCACACTATCCATCCCCATGCTCCCCGCCTCTACTGCTACCACACCCTGGGCAACCAGTAAATCCTTCACTTTGTCCCAGCCGTGTTTGAAACCATTGATAGTTTTGGCACCCACCACATCAAACAGAAGACTGTTCCTATGGCTCCACCACCCTTTCTGTAAACTAAAACTTACTCACTTCCTCTTGAACCTCTCCTCATCAGTTTCCGCCATGCCCCATGTTCTTGATCCACTACTTATGCTAAACAGTTCCTCTAATTTACCTTGTTCATTCCTCTCAGTAACGTTTAGGTCTCCATCATATCTCCCCTCTCTCATCTGGGCTTCATCAGTACATGTTCAGTGCCTTGAGCTGATCCTTGTAAGAGCTCCCTGCTGGCCCTGAATCATTTTGGTCACCCTACCCTGCACTGTTTCCAGCCTGTTCTTATATTTTCTTAGGTGAGGACTACTGAACTGGAGCACAGTACTCCAGGTGGGGCCTCACTAGTGATCTAGAGAAGTAGTAATACCACCTTCCTTCTGCTGTCAGTACCCCCTTCCTATACACCCCAGCATCCTGTTTGCCTTACTACAGGCCTTGTTACACTGGTGTGATTGTTTATGGGTGTCACTGATGATGACCCCTAGGTCTCCTTCCTCAGAGATCATACCCATCTTTACCCCCCACCCTTCCACTCCAGTACTCTGTTCTTCACTTTTGGCATTAAATTTTAACTGCCAAACATTCAATCACTGCTCTAGCCTTTGCAAGTCTTTTTGCATCTCCCTAACCCACTCCTCACTGTCTACCCTGCCACATAGCTTAGTGTCATCTGTGGAGAGATGCATCTTGCACTGGCTTCCTTGTTTCATGTCATTGATGAATATACTGAAAAGGACTAGACCTAGGACTGATCCTTGTGGCACCCCACTGCTGACCTCCTCTCTTCTGATTTGACTCCATTAACCACAACCCTCTACTGTCTCCTTCTAACCAGTTTGTCACCCATATGTGTCCTTCGCTGCATCCAGATCTTCTAGTTTGTTCAGCAACCTTCTGTGAGGCACCAAAGCCTTGCTGAAATAGAAGCAGAGTAAATGCACAGTGTAGCCCTCATCCACCATCCTCATTACCCAGTCAAAGAATACTATCAGGTTAGTCTGACGATCTCCCTACCATGAATGTGTGTTGTTTACTGTCCTGGGTCTACTGCTCTCCAGGTAGTCCATGAGGTCCTCTTTGATTAGTGTCTCCATCAGTTTACCCATGACAGAGTGTAAGACTGACAGGTCTGTAGTTACCAGCTTGCTCCTTGTCCTCCACCCCATCGAGAGGACCAAGTCTGCTACAATCCAGTCTTTTGGCACTACCTGTCTCAACTGAGCTACTGAGTAGCCATACCAGGGGTTCAGTTAGTTCCACTGCCAATTCCTTAAGCACCCTTAGAGGCATCTTATTTGACCCCAGGCATCTATCTTTAGGGCTGCTAACCCTTTCTGAACTCTTTCACTGGCAAATGCTTGCTGCCACATCTCAGGGATCCCTTACAACCATCTCAATGCCACTCTCTGGCAGAAGCCCTGGTCTTCCTTTGTGAATACAGACCTAAAGTAGTCATTAAGAACGGCTGCTTTCTGCCTGTCCTCCTCGATGATCCTACCTGCCTCTGTTAATCTAACAATTCTTCCTTTTTGTTTTTCCCTAATGTATCTGTTTTTCCCTCCCCAACCCCTCTGCACACGCAGCTAGCTCCATGTCTGCTTTGCTTGTCTGACCCTCTCTTGGTTTCCCCTGTTCTCATTTGATACTGCACCCATTCTTCCTTCCCTTGTTTTTCTTTGTACCTGATAGGCCTCTTTTGGCATGCTCTGCTTCCCGACCTTTCAGAGAAACGCACTGGTCTCTTTGTAGCCATTTCTATCGAATACTGTTCTCATGTAAGACTCTTTGCTGTCTCGAGAATAGCCCGCTTGATTCCCCCACCCCATCTTTTTCTACATCCCTGATGCTGTCCACATCAACTAACTTGTCCCAACTAGCTCCCTCATCCAGTTGAAGTCTGACCTGATGAAATCTAGAACTTCAGCCTTTGATGAGGACTTGCTACATCCCAAAGGCCAGCTCAAACCATACACGAGTTGTGGTGGTTGGACCTTACTGGCTCCCCTACCCTTACTCCTTCTACCACTTCCATACTGGTGAGCACCACATCGAATGGAAGCCTGCCTAGTGGTTTCCTTAACCAGCTGCACCAGCAGGCAGTCCTGCAATGTATCCAGCAGGGCCGGACTTCTGGAGCTTTGACTGCTGGAATGACACAATCAGTATCTGGCAGATATATCTTCCATCCTCCCTTTTCTAGTTCTGCCCTTAACTCCTACTTCTCTTCCCCGTCCAGATAAAACTGTAATGATAAAACTTCTCTTGTAAAGTATATCACAGTTTACAAACACGATTTTATGAATGACACTGTCATGTCCAGAGGAAAGGTGGGGGTCATAAAGTATGTTAAAAATGTGGGTCAAATGTCACCCCAAAAAAAGTAATATTTATGAAGTAGCGTTGTTTGAGTGCCAGCCATTGGTCCCCAGTGGGAACATACTGCCTTACTGTGCTGGTGACTTGTGTTGGGTGCAAGCTCAATGGAGCCAGTCGAATGGGCCAAGGTTGGGGGGAAGGCGCATGGCGTTGGTGCCAGCCCTACCCGGGAGGGACAGAACAGTGTTCTGAGGACAGATGACACCTTGTGGTGGACCGAGGAGCCATCCTCACAAGGGGTTGATGTGTGTCCAGGACTAATGGGTCCATGCACTGTACTGGGCCAAGGTGGGAGGCAAGAAAATGGAGAAAAGAAACCTGGCAGGATGAAGTCTGCTGCTGTAGGCCCCGCACCACCAAAGGCCCCCTGCTGCTGTCGGCCGCCCAGCCCCATCACCTCCATCTCAAGAACATACCTTGTATTTTCAGTACCCTCCTCCCACACACTCCCCCCAGGACAGGGACAGGAAGTGGAGGGACATCCTCTCCCCTTGACTGTCAGCCAGTTTTGCAGTGCAGGGTGTGCTAAAAGTGGTGGTTTTATCCTGCCCTGGTGACAGTGATAGTTGATAGTGAGCACCCCGGAGGAAAGTGGGCCCAGGGATGCAGAATCCTGTCCACATCCCCACGGTGGCCTCCATGAGTGGCCCAAGTAAGTTCTTGAACCCAAGTCACTGCTGTGGCACTGGTATTTACCCTCCTTACAAACCCTCTTAAACCCCTCCCCACAACAAACTACAATCACGCTCCACCCACAGCTGATCGGTATGTTTATTTCTAATACTAACCCATTATCCTCTTATGTCTACAGGTCCAATGGAACGATGAAAACTGCACAACAGGATGCCAGCCTCAGTGTTGGAGTACAGACTATGTGCATCAGATAAGTATTGTTTTAGGTTTAGAGTACAGTACTTTGTCCCAGTTAGTTACTGAAGGGCTGCATATCCTTTGACTCCATTGCTATTATTTTACAGGCACGACTGGATGTTCCTCAAGTCACTCAACCCCATTCCAGAATCAGGACCCAAGTAAGAAATCTTTATTATTAGTACTGTATCTATCCTAGAATGGTACGGTAGATGGTGGTACATGCATAAGACACTGCTGTCTGTCACTTGTTAGCTGGCTGGTGAAACAGGGCTAGAAATAGCTCCACCATTCGGTTGTCTTCATATTTTGGGATCTCATAAATGAGGATAGGATTCTGCTGTCACAAAAGAAGGGAATTCACTGCACAGTAGTAGGGTTTCTTGGGTTGTCACCCCTAATGCCCTCCTCCTCGCATAAGCAAACAAGGTCTGATGTGATCTCTTTCTTCATGTAGGGCCTGCAGGATCCTGGATGAAAACCACTAAGAATGATTCTGTTGGCAACATGTGGCAAGTCATACTTCACCTCCAGAGAGTATCACTATGAGGCACTGTCTTGGAAATGTACATTATGCTTTGGAGAGGAGGCTACTGGCTTGGTTGGGGGGGGCATGAGGGCTGACAAGTGTTAGTGGCTCAGTAGGTGCACACTCGCCTCTGAAGCCGGGAGATCAGAGGGCTGTGGGTTCAATTCCCACATCTGGCACTTGGGTTATTATCCCAGTACTGACACTGTAGTGCAGCATGAGAGGGTGCTGCACTTCTGAGGTGCCATCTTCGGATGAGACGCAAACTGAGGTCCCATCTGCCTGATTGGTAGTAGTTCAGGTGGATGTTAAAGATCCCATGGCACTTATCGAAAGAGATGGGAATTTCCGTGTCCTGGCCAAATTCCCTCATTCACTAAAAATACCACCAACAGCTTAATCTGGTTCAAGGTCAGTTGGCATTCATCTGTATCCCCTCCCGGGTCGTGCCTGAAAATAGTCAGGATTTGTCTAGTGCACTTACCGGTCAACAAAAAACTAAAAATCCCAAGGAACACCCCACTACTGATTTGTCAGTACTCTGGAAACCCCAAACCTTCATGTATTTTCATTTCCCACGCTAGCGCTTTGCATTCTTCAACCCTAATGTCTGCATTAAGTAGTTTTTTGCAATGAATACATATGTAACAGATATGCAGGTTCTTTGCAGATAAGGTTACCGACATCTGGTCTGAGATCCGCTTAACCCATTCTAATGGGTGTGGCGGAGGTTGGTGGAGGTTACAGGGCCTTGGTGTATCTGGTCCAACTTTGACCGTTGGAGATCAATGAGGCTGTGAGGATCATCCAGAGTATGTGGCTGACCTGCTGTAGTTTGGACCCGGACCCAACGCCGCGGCCCTGTGGGGTGTGTTGAGGTCACTGGCTCCATCCTAGCTAAGATAGTCTGGAGTTCCTTAGAGACAGGTGTATTTCAGACACCCTGAAGGAGGCGGTTGGTATACCTCTCCTTAAGAAATTTAAGAAATCTTTCTTGATCCAGACTGTCTCGCTAACTACAGACCAGTCTCTAACCTTCTCTTTGTGGGTAAGGTTACTGAGAAGGTGGTCGCAGAGCAACTGAGGATCATCTTACCATCCACAATATCTGCAATCCTCTCCAATCCAGATTTCGGAAGAGACATAATACCAAGATGGCTCTAGTTCTGGTACTCAATGATCTTCTGATAGCAAGAGATCAGAAGAGCCATTCCATCTTGGTTCTTCTTGATCTCTCTGCAGTGTTTGACACCGTGGACCATGGTGTGTTACTGAGCGCTTGTAGTTGATCTGTGGACTGTCTGGTACAGTCCTCAGATGGTTTCAATCCTTCCTCACAGGCTGGTTTTAGAGAGTGATCACTGTTGAATTTCAACTCCTTTCCTCTTGGATACGCCCCACCTACAATATCTCTCTCTCATTCACCCTCTCATACTCTACCTCTCCTCCTACTATCCCTACACACTATTAAGCACTGATAACCTACTCCTATACCTCACTTATATACACTTTAGTCCACCCTGTCTCCTCAGTTTGCCTCGAAAATCGTGTTCTGTCTGCGCCTCTCCATAAATTTCTTCTTCCATTCTACCCTCCGCAATTTTTCATTCTCCTTCCATTCTTCCTCTCTTTACTCCAATCACTGTAAATCTTGAATGTCTATGTTACATTAATGGCTACCAAATACTATTGGGGCACCTTACCATCTAGTGCTATATACTGTTACCAAGTTATTATATGTGTTCCAGTGTTACTAACTGTCACCAACTGTTGCCAATTGGTATATATGTGTCTTCATAATTACTACACTTAACTGTTGCATTGTTAGCCAATGTTATCCACCTGTAATCCCGCCTGCTCTCATTGTATGCAAAGTAAGCAAATTGTATTCCAACATTGTAACATTTCTCTGTATTCTATCCCATTGTTCCCTACCCCAAGGTAGCACGGAGACAACCAACTTGCTGCTCAGTGTGCCTTCCTTGTGAAACATTTCAATAAATTAATTAATTAATAAATAAAGTGATGCCAGGGATTTATTCCTCTGACTCCTTCTCCGTGCCACAGGGCTTCATTTTATCACCCATGTCGTCATGGTGCACATGCTGCCGCTGGAGACACATTGTAGGTATGGGCTGAGTTTTCACTGTTATGCAGATGATACTCAGCTGTACAAGTCCTTTGTGCCCAAGCAGGACGACACTGTCTCAGTCTTTAAACAACTGCCTCTCTGAGATCCAGGACTGGATGAGTTCCAGCTGGCTGAGGTTGAACCAGACAAAACTGAGGTTTTGGTTGTGGACCGGGTCGTTGGGTTGAGGGCTTTTGGCTGGGTGGTTTTTTCTGGGTGGCTGCCAGCTGATGGCCTCTAACGGTGCAGAGTCTGGATGTTATTTCTGATGAGGGATTGACACTTAAATCTCAGGTGTTGTCCATCAAGTCGTCTTTTACCATCTGAGGAATATCCGCTGGATTAAGCACCTGGTTCCACCTGATTGCCTTCCAATGTTGGTCCAGCTTTTGTGACCACCCGCCTTGACTACTGCAACTCCTTGTACCTAGGGCTACCGGGAGTGGATACCTGCCACTTGCAGCTGGTGCAGAACACGGCGCCAGTCTGTTGACTGGTTTGTCTTGACTGCTTACATCATGCCTGTGCAGCACACTTGCACTGGCTGCCTATTCAGTGGCAGATCACTTTCAAGGTCGGCTTGTTGACCTATAAAAGCCCTATACAGACAGGGACCATGTTATCTACTGAGAGCTTCGCCTTCTACTGCCTCCACTCCACTGATGAGGGATTGCTAGAGGTTCCCAAGGTGCGACTGAAGACTTCTGGGGCCAGTGCATCTATATTTGCGGCCCCGACCCTGTGGAACTCTCACCTCATTGGAGAAGGAGTGCCAGACCATCGAGAGCTTTAAATCTGTATTGAAAATGCATCTTTTCTATCTGGCTTTCCTGGAGTTTGAATGAACTGAAGGATGCAACCATATTTTATCTATTCATGATTATTTTAATGTGTTTTTAAATTAGTATTGTATAAGCGCTATGATAATTTGAATAGCGCTTTTATAAATAAACTTGGATTGGATGCGGGAGGGAGGAACTGTGTGATACATACTTTATGTACACAAGTGCTGTTTGACCTTGGGTAACCTCACCAGTGACATAATCCACGAGTGAAGTGTTCAAGGCAAACAGCATGAGTGCATCATGTATCACTCAAGGTCCCTCCTGCATATTTCATTTATGCAATAAGGGAAGGATCTTGTGTGTAGTGTTTTAGTTTATTTTTAAAAGTTTATTTTACAATAATAGAAATGTGAGGGTTTATTTTGTGAAACAGTGTGTTTCTGTGGCTTCTGTCCCTCACTGCTATGGGTGCTACTATGGACGCCATGTAGTGACAGCGACATATATATGTGAAGATGTTTTCTTTGACTGGTGGGTTTTAGAAGCTTTTTGAAACTACCAAGGAAAATGGCAGTGTTCTTTACTGAGCATTTCATTTGGGAAGTGTGAAGGCTTCTAGCAGAGGCAGCTCTGTGAACAATTCATTCTGTTCACTTTTTATTGTTAGAGTTCTGATGGACAAATAAGTGGTTCGATAGACAGTGATGTACTGTAGTAGAAGCGTAGATAGGCGGCATCAGAGTAAGGTGCGTGAAGGTGGAGAGAGTTGAAAAAACATGTCTTTTGTAACTGCACGGTATGCAGCTGTTCATTTTTTTTTTCTTCATAAGAACAATTTCAGAGGGACATAGTAATGGAGCTGGGGCTGGGAGAGAACAGAGAGCAGGAACATGCAGAGGTACTGTGATGTGCGAGATAGGAGCAGAGTCTGGAGCAGCCAGTTCAACACAAATATGGTTACAAACAAAACTATTAAAAAGAACAAAAGAAAAACTGTGAATGGTAGTGTGGAGAATGGGTAGAGTTGCTGTTTAAAATGACTAAGTGGTGGGTGGAGTGCCTGAGGGTTGGTGGGTGGGTGGGCAACCAGGGCAGAGGAAAATAAAAGTATAAGCAAGATAATAGATGCTGGCCAGCCCAGCGGGGTGGGAATGTGTGATGCAGAAACTGTGTACATAAAATGGATGTGGATTTAGTAACTGTGTACATAAATTTAAGATTCTGCATTTATCTACACATTCAAATAAACACTTGTTGTACTCCAATTATGTATACGCTTATGTACACAGTTACTACGCCACCATCTATTTATGTACACAGTTTCTAGGTCACCCCTTTTACTTTCTCTCACTGTTCAGGCTACTTGCCTGCCAACCCCTCAGCCACCCACTGCCAGCAGTTATTTTAAACAAACAAAAGGAAAAACAGAGCACTCACCACCAAAGAAAAATGCCAAACAGCACATCAATGGTGCATAAACTTTACTGAATAAGCATATCTCAGGATACACAAATTAAAAAGCCAGGCTCCAGCAGAAGAATCTTTGCCTGATATGTTTCACACTACAAAGTACTTTCAAAAGGTACATCCGAATCCTAGAATGGTGGGATTTCAACGTCCTCCAAAGAGAAGCCTAGTGGATTTATGCTTTGGGGGCGAAAAGAGTAGCCTGGACTCAACTCTGGTTTTGACCTGGCACCATTTTTTTTTTTTTTTTTAAATTTATATTTTATTGGTTTTCCAAGTGTATCACAGATACATTTAAATACCATCCTGAAAACAGCAATATACAGATTACGGTTGGAATTAAACATTTCCGTGGTTATTCAGCAAATATAACAGTATGTTGCTAGATCGGGGGTCTCATTAAATAGTTAATACTTCTAAAGCTAGCATCTAAAACTAGTGGAACTGTAGCCCATGAGCATGTGGAAATATCTCATCCATAGATCCTGAAAGTATTTTAGTAATAGCCTTGCTCAAAGAGCCTGAATCCACGTATTTAACTAAAGTTTAATTCCCATACATACATTGGAACACAGATAAACATAGTCGCTCCTTCAACAAGAAAAAAGTATAAACTAAAAGCGACCTGAAAGCAACAGAAGAATACAGTTACATTCTCCCACCTGCCAATGCACTTCATCTATAAGAATTGTTTATACTATTCTCTATCAGCACATTAAACTCGATCCATTGTAAAGGAAGGGTGCTGGTGATTTACCAAGATGTTAGATAAAGTATCAGCAGAAATCACTATTTAAATATTTTGATGTACCTGCTGCAAACCCTACCAACATTAAGACTTAAAAGTCATTCAAGCAGAAGAGGAGCCTTCTAAGAAACTGGGGTCATTTCAGTTACACTTGTTCAGGAGCAAGTGTTCATATTTTGTACAACATATACAGAACCGAGTCCTGGGTTCATCTGATCTTCCTCAAGTATCCTCCGAAAATCGCCCTGGGTAGACTGTCCAGCAAGGTGATTTTTCCCAGCTTCACATGACCAGATCATTTCACTGCATCAATCGGGTCAGTGAAAATAAAATTGTGTCTTGATGAATAATCCGTAACTTTGAAGGAAATATGATGGCATGGGGAATGCTGAGCTCAAGGACCTTCACCGAACTCCATCAAATTTCTTCCACCATTGTCTGGTTGCGTAGGAAACATCGGGGAACAGAGTACAGCATGGCCCTCCACACTGAGAGGGCCCCAATCTTCTTGCCAGATTTAGTATACAGTCTCTTGTTCCCATGCTGTCCAGCCGCCACAAGAACGCATGGGTCCCCGGCCACTCTCCCCGTGGTCTAACCCTGTAGGCCTTGATGAATTGCCACCAGTAAAACCCTTTGCCCCTCAAACTTCTCCTTCAGCCATTCTTTAAGAATAACAGGGATGATCTGCTTCTGTTCCTTCCGGAAGGCGATAATCTAATATTTGAGCTCAAGTCCGATTCTCCAGCAGCTCCAGCTGGTTGTTAGTATGTTGTGCCTCCCTGGAGGCTGGCTGACACTCCCCACATTTGTTGGAGGTTGTTGTAAGTCTGGTAACGCCGGTTTGGAGTGGACTCACCACCGATTATGCCAGAGTGAGCCTGCATCCAGTTTAGAATTCATTGTTGCTACAGAGGCGACAAGTGTCTTCAGCTTGTAGCCCAACAAGTGAACAGTTTCCTCAGAGTCACTGCCATCTGTCAAACCTGGCCTAGTCAACTTCATGGCAGGTCCCTGAGCCACCGTTACCCCTGATCTTTAATGTCGCCAGACTGCTGAAGGGCATTTTCTGGTTGCCCATTGTCTTCCCAGTGAGTTCCACTTCTGAAATACAGTTTTTGATCATATTCTTCACGCTTGTCTATATAAAAAATTTTACTTTTAAAATTGTTGAAGGTGGAGCCATGCCTCCCGTGTACCCACACAGCTTGAGCTCCACAGTGTCCTCCCCAAAAAAATCTGGCACCATTTTTGAAGCAACAGAGGTAGCTGATTACATCTATGAACTAACACTCATTTTTTTCTTGGTTCCAGTTATTCTGCTTTGCGGTTTTGGGTATAGCATTTAGATTTTGAGTGACATTTGAAGAAGGCCATGTGTGATTAAAGGAGAACTGTGCTGAACCTCTAAGTCCCCCAATAGAAGCTGTTGCTTTAAAGCACAGTTAAATTTATGTTGTTGTTCCATCTATACAGGCCTTTTAGTAATCTCAGTGAGTGTTTCTGCTTTACAGTCTGGTGTTAAGTGCCATTTTAGAACTGTATGATGCAGTTTATGTCCCTCTCAGCCACAGAGTTCTGTAACAGAATATGAGCGCATTGTGCCAACAACAGAAGAGTAGAACAGGGACATAAACTACATTATACAGTTCTACAATGGTTCTTGCCAGCAGCATGTAAATTAGAAACATGCACTAGGATAGCTAAACTAGCCTGGACAGCTAGACCAATAACATAATTTGAATCAGTATTTAAAAACAACTTCTACTGTAAATGACATAGATTCAATGCAGTTCTCCTTAAGGATATTCTATATACAACTCTTCTCATTCATTCCTGCAAACAGTATATACACACTAGTAACACTACTAATCTTCATCATGACCTCCCATGATGAGTAGCACATGCAGCACTATTGAATAATTAATTCTTGCTCATGTTTTATTGATCTTCACTGGATCTTTTATCAGTTTTTTATGCTATGTATTGTATGTTGTTCTATTTATTATTAGTGACTGTTTTTGTGCATTGCTTACGCCAGACATTATGGCAAAGTAATGGTGGTTGTACAGCTTAAGAAGGACACTACATCGGACGTCATTGTCTGCCCTTGCCTTTGAGCAAGCACTTTTTAGAGTTAACTACGTCAAGCAAAGGTTCTTCTACTGAGCCCGACTTTTTAATTTTTTGTATTTTGAGACATGTTTCTTCAATAAAGTTATGCACCACTGATGTGCTGTTTGGAATTTCTATTCTGGTGGTGAGTGCGCCATTTTTCCTTTTGGTACTATGTTTAATAATGTGAGCACCCATTCCGTGGTGCAGTCTCTTTTGTTTTAGTAAATTTTAAACAGTAACTCCACCCATTCTCCCACTACCATTCAGTTTGTCTTTGTTCTTTTAACTTTTTTTTTTTTTTAACACCACCATATCTTCATTGAACTGTCTGCTCCAGACTCCACTCTATTTGCACATATCACAGATCCTTCCATGCCTCTGCTCTCCATCTTCTCCACAGCCCCAACTCTATTACTACGTCCTCTGAAACACACGATTGTTCTTTGAAAAGGAAAAACAAAATGAACAGCTCTCTGCCATGCCATTCCAAAAGACATCATGTCTTTTTCAAACTTGCTCCACTTTCACACCGCCCAACTGCTGCCTAGTTCCCTTCCTCCTGGCTGTGCTGAAGTTCCAAATTTTTCTGTTAGCCCACTTTGAAACAACTATGTAACCTGTTTTTTATTTAATGTTACTATGTAATGTGCTGTTTTCTTTTCTCCTGTATCTTAAGTCCCGTCCCTGTGCAATTTATGTATAACGTGGAACCTTTGTAAATGAGTCTCTGACTCAAAGGTCTTTCTGAATATCAAATAAATAAAACATCGTACATTGAACCACTCACTGCTCCATAAAACTCCAAATTCATTTAAATAAAAAAAAAGTGAACAACATAAACTAGTCACACTGCCACCTCTGCTAGAAGCTTTGCTCTCCTCAAAATGAAATGCTTGCTAAAGAATGTCGCCATTTTTTCTGATGTACACCCCAATCTCTTGGTGTTATTTGTGGTCCCTCCCTTCCCCATCAATTGTGAATACTGATCAGAAATATTTAAGATATTTGCCTTTCTTGGTCTTCCTTAGTATAGCCCCTGCCTCCTTTATTAACTGTACAATCCCTCCTTGGTCTTCTTTTCTTGCTGATATACCTGAAAAATATCTTGTCCCCTTTATACTGTCTGGGCTATTCCTTCCCTCAGCCTGCACTTTCGTGCTCCTTACTGCCTTGCCTGCTTCCCTTTGTTTCCACAGATACACTTCTCTGTTCTCCTCTCTGAGTCTCCTTATACCTTCAGAATGCCACTGTTTGCCATTACCTTTTCTGCCACTTCACTTAAGAACCAAAATGGTCTTCTCCTCCTGCTTTTGTTTATTTGCCTGACATACAAGTTTGTAGCCTTACTATGCTCCCTTATTCTGGCCCATCCCCCAAAAAAAAAATAAAAACATCTGTCCCCTGCCAAAGTTGGAAGGAGCCAGTTAATATGGCAGGAGACAGGCCCACATAATTCTAGTCCCTAATTTGTTTAGCAAATGTTATGAAACTGCACAGTCACTTACTCAACCGAAAGCCACAATGTTGAAAGGTAATCTGACTTTAGTGTTCATCCCCCTCCTCGAGTCTCCCATTCTCACCTGCTCGGTCATCTACACAAATGTTTCTACCAGAATTCCTGCTGCCTTTGGATCTGTGAAGGTATACTGTATTTTTGCATGAAAATTGGAGGCATGCAGGGAATGCAATTTGAAACCTACTCCAGCCTCACGTAGCTTTCTGGTCACTCCCTCAAATGCATTCTGTCTTTGCTGGGTGGCAAAGGAAATGTCAGGAACACCAGGATGCATTGATTCCCCATTGCGATTGGGGAGTGATCCTAGCCATCCTAAAATTTTGTCCTGGGTGTCTGATGAGCTGGTGAATAATAAAACAGTCTGAGGGTCTTCCTCTCCTGACCTTGCCCACTGTGGTCGAGTAGGCCTTGATCATTGATACTGTGTGCCCCAGCCCCACAGCCTCGGGAGCCTGCGCCCAGGAATACACATAGGTCCTCATCCTCACTGCTTTTGGGTAGCACAAGGATTTGAACATTTAAGGAGCAGACTGTGTTCTCCAGCTGCTCCAGTGTAGACTGCATCGAGTCTGTTCTTTCACAGTGGTTGCTGCTGTTGGCAAAACTTTGTCACCACCCTTTCTGCATCATCACTTTTAGCACCCAACACATTGATTTTATTTTCAACGACTGCCAACCTGGTAGTAAGTAAGTCAAGTTTATTTATTTATTTATTTATTTTTTATCATCTACAGTTTTGACAGACAAGGTTAGTTCTGTAATCGTTTGTAATGTCTCAAATGTAGTTGGTTGGTGATGCACCATCTTTTCTGCTCGTGGCTGTAGAGGGCCTGAGCAGTCAACAACATTCATCTTGCTGGGCTGCTAGCTCTACCCCCCCAGTCCAACCAATTTTCATTAAGGAAAAATATTTCTCCAAGGTAAGATATAAGCTTGATCTCTGCAGAGACGGTCCAAGTGGATCAGATATATTTTATACAATGACCGATTTTATATTGTAGTGCCATTTTGTCTATAGTATAATTATACCTAGTCCACATGTACCTTTGGACCCTTTAGAGGATCCAGAAGACCATTTCTTGCCTTCGTTGCTAGAGCCCGCTTCTCATAACTGACATTCGGAAGGAGACACTTATCTCAAACTCTGCATTGTTCGTGTTGATTACGTAACTTATCTGCTGTTAGCAGACTTACACAGTAAAATATAGCCATGTTTTTTATTTGTACACATATAAAGATCTAGAGAGTTCTGATAACTGTATGCAAAATGACCAGTATTTGTGGCCAACTATAATGAATACCAGTTTTAATGCAAAATCAAAGTACTTTGTTTCTGTGAAAGGTGATGCACATACGGAACAAGAACCCCAGGATGGAATATTGGATAGGAGAGGTTAAGCTAGCGCTAGACTTCAGAGGAAAGGGACTGATGAGTTATCTTAAGAGGCTCCTTAAAACAAGTCTACCAGTGCAACAAGTCTTACAGCAAAGCAACCAGAATGTTAGGGTGTATTGGGAGGAGTTTCGATAGCAGGAGGAAGAAGTAATACTACCCAACTCTAGATCACTGGTGAGTCCCCATATGGAATACTGTTCCCAGTTCTGGAGCCTACACCTAAGAAAGACTAAAACAGGTTGGAGCCAGCACAGCATAAGTTAACCAAAATGATTCTCGGCCAAAAGTGCAGATCCTATGAGGACTGGATTAAGGTCATGAACATGTACTCGCTGGAGACCAGAAAGGAGAGGGGAGACATGCTACAGACCTTCAAGTTTTTCAATGGAATAAACAAGGTAAATCAGAGGAACCCCACCTAGACAATGGGTCACAGGGTAGGATAGGTTATAACAAGGCAGAGTAGACAGGCCGATAATGTTTTTCTGCCAGCATAGGGAAGGACTGAATGCTGGGTGCATCTAAAGTGGGCTAACTCTCGACAGTAGGGAGAAGTAATCCTGACACTTTACAAGTCTCTGGTCAGGCCCCAGCAGAGTACTGCATGCAGTTCTGGGCTCCACACAAGTGTCAAGGGAGGAGAAAGGGTGGCTAGTATAGAGTGGCATGTACTAGGAGGACAGTTGAGGGCTAAACTGCAAAAAGAGTGGAAAAAGGCATCCAGTCTAGCCAGAGTGGTTTCAAAGGCAGCACTGTACACGACAACCAAGTAATTGGACAGTGGAGGATCATTTTGAAGATAATTCCATGGCATGCTGGGAGTTAGAAGTAGTGTTTTTGCAGTGCAGTGTACTAGCAGAAGCTACCCATCTGTACTTGCTCAAGCACACACCTACTCCCATCCCCTGCTGCGGGGCAAGGGAGTTTGCTCCCTGAAGCAGGGTCAGTTGTGTGCGTGGTGTGTGAGGCCACACGAAGGCTATGCTATTGCCTGGGAGTGCAGGGGACCAATAACAGGAGAAAACCCCATTCTCATCTACATGGAGGTCTGGGCTTTGAGAGCCCCGGTCCTAGTGCCTGCCATTACTGGATCCTATTCTACTCGGTGGACTGCCTTGGGGAAGGGGAATGGCACTCTCCTGGAGCCCTGCCATGGAAGGTAAAGCTGTGGGGCCTAACCGGTAGGCTGTCAGAGCTCGAGGGTCAGAGGTTGAAGGCCTGAACGGATATGTCCCTAGGATAAGGATATACTCCTGGAAAGGCGAGGTGGCTGGGAAGAACAACTTCTGTGTGAGAAAGAGACTTGCTCAAGGTCACATCATAAGCAAGCGGCTGTTATGAGGCTGAAAACCAGGGCTTTGATTTTCAAAGGGTCTGACATGACGCAGTTCTTTAGTACAGGAAAAATCCCACCTGCGAAAATGCTATTTTCAGCATTTGACGCGTAAGCAACATTTTCCTTTTTTCTGCAGTTGCACAAAAGACATGCACAAGCTTCCATAAATTGTGGAAAGGTTGCAAAAAATAAACCTTTCGAAAACTGACAGCATGTGAAAAAACTGAGTTGTGCAGGAAAACTCTCCTTGCGTAGCTTTTTCCCACATGAGCTCAGTTTTCCACTTTTGAACATCTGACCCAACCCCAGGTCTCCAGGTTCACAGCCCTGGGGTCAGATTTTCAAAAGTGGAAAAACTGCACATGTGCTGAAAAGAAGTTGCGCAAGGGAGTGGGTTTCTCACAGTTTTTTTTTTTTTTTTTAAATTACTCTTTCTCCCTACTACCTCCCAACCCAACCCTTCAGGGTATCCAAGGAGTCATCCTCCTGCCTCTCTCACTCACGGACTTACCTCTCGATCCCCCATAGAGCTGTGGTCCCCCCAAAGCGGGGGCCGAGATGGGGCTTCAACACCTCGACATCCTTCCTCTCCCCCGGCCGAGGAGGTAGTCCAGCCAGCGGGCACATTGAGGCATGCACCGGGAAGCCCGCCTTCCCGAGCCAGCAAGAGATTTCCTGTTCTTCCCATACAGCCGCGGTGACCCTTTTGACGCCAAGGCACCGACGCCCATGCCGTATAGCAGCCGCCCACTCCCTACAATTTGGGTTTGCAGTATTCCAAGCCTCCGCTTGAGTCAGGCAAATGTGCAGGCATCGGCCTACCCACAGAAGGCGATCTGTCATGGGACGCCATGCCTCATCTCCCCTGGCCGACTCCACCAACCAGAGTCCATTCCCGAACCCGGGTTGCCAGCATGGTGCGAGATGTGGCATCCAGCACCTCAACCCTCAAGCGCCACGGGGAGCCACAGTCTCATTTTTTTTTCTGCATGAGTGCCATTTTCAAAAGGTTGCCCTTTGCAACCTTTTCCACAGTTCAGCAGCCTGTGCATATTTTTATGGGCAGCTGTGGGAAAAAGGAAAATGCTACCCATGTACACAATATGCTGAAAATAGCATTTTTGCAGGTGTGGGAGTGTTCCCTGTACCAGGCAGCTGTGAGGCCATGTCAGGCCTTTTGAACATCTGGCCCCTGAGCTGTAACCACCTATAACTGCCTCCCTAGATTTTAGGTTTAGTCCTGAACCCGATGCACCATGCAAATAAAATACCACCACCCCTGAACAATCCTTACTACATCATGAAGCAGTTAATATCCGGTTTTGTGCAGATGCAGTACACAGGGCATTCTCTCCATTCTCATCCGTCTTGTTGCCCCCGCCGAAGCCATCTCCAGGTCAGACAGTTCACTGTCCTGTAAGAATTAGTACAATTTAAAAATCACGTTAGAGAGCGAAGTCAGCTTTAGATGATATAAAGTGAATGTGATGCAATTTACAGCCATCAGCGGAGGCGTGCATTTGTTTGGGTTATTTAGAGATATTCTATATGGGGACAGGCTTAGGGAATTAGGATAGTATTCAATGTCCTATCGAAAAACAAGAGGGACCTGTGTTATGTATACAGAGCTTTTGTGATGAAATGATCTGGAAACATCTGGTCTTACCAGAAAGGTGACTCTAGAGAGGACCATAAGACTGCACACCATAAGTTGAAGGGGACTTATACAAGACCACGAGAAGGGGCAACTGGTTCACCAGAGGGTAGTTAAGGCATGAATGCCTTGCCAGAGATGATAGTGGGGGCTACTAGTATGGAGTCCTTTAAACATCAGTTGGATTTATATACAGGGATAAAAATTAGAATACATCCACTGTTAGGGGAAGTCTCCATATGGCTTATTTAGCTATTTTAACTTGTAATTCCTACCTATGAACCTATTTCAGTTTTAGCAAAACCTTCACCATGGACATCAGCAGTACTCAGTCACATAAAATTCCCCAAAAACTGGAATTTCAGGACCTTCAATTGTTTTATTATTGAAAACATGTGCATTACTAGGGATGTCACAATACTGTGACAGGGCTGGAATAAGATCCTGTCCTAGTTGTTATACACAGTTAAAAGCAAGGATCTATTCTTGTCCTCTCCTCTTCTGTCACTTGTCTGTCTCTTGCTTGTCCGATTGCCCAATCAAAAAAAGGTCCTTGTGTCACCTAAGAATTGGCCACTCCAATGGTCCCACAATTTCCTGTTATCTCCATTCCTTCACTTGCAGTTTCTATCCTTTCTTTCTCCCTTACTTCTGTGTGGTTAAAAAAAAAACTGAATCTGTATGTGAAACTGAGATCCCTTGGTTTGCAAATGTATAAAATTATACTGTTGAAATGAGTGCAGACAGTTACTTAGGTTTAAATCAACAAAGTACAAAAGTAACAGTGGCTCAAAAACTTGACTAAGTTGAAAGCTCATGGTGCACTTACCAGGGTGAAAATATTAAATGAAGACATAGTGCTACGAAGTAGCGGGTAGGTCAACACTCCAACAACCGGGTAAGACATCCAGTATTCACCAGGCGTCCACAAGTGGGCAGAACAAACTTTGGTTTATGTTTTAGCAGCTATACTTTATTTTAGAAAAATACATGCAGTCAGACAGGTATCCATACTCTGGTGTCCCATGTGATAAAATCAGAGTCAGTTACATGGGTCAGGTGTTGCTCAGGTGTGCACAGGGTACTACGGACTAATGGCAGATTAATGAAAAGGTTGGATGTTTAGGTAGCTTGGTTTATTTCTGTGACTCTGATTACTTTTATCACCTGGACACCAGAGTATGGGTTTATAGGCATTTAATGCACAATCCTGGGGAGTGCATACGTGAGGCATGAGGCCACAAGCAGAGTGTCCTCACAGCACCCCAGCGGCATTAAATGCCTATAAACCCACACCCTGGAGTGGGTTATTGCACTTTTAACATGGCTTATGTTTAAAACAAGGAGAAACATAAAGGGGTTTTCTCCGCTTTAAGAACAAAAAAGTGACTGTATCCTGCCGCCTGGAGAGATAGTCCCCAACAAATTATCCATCTCTCAGTGGTTTTAGACAATAGAAATGTCAGAAAGAGAGTACTGGCATGATTTCTGACATTTGTTATGTATAATATACTTCCTATAAGAAAGTTCACTGTATGACAGAGAGACACAACAGGTCAACATCATGAGGTGGTTTGTTTTCATTTACTATTTTGTCCTGCAACTGCATTCACATAAGGTCTCCCACTGCAATGACATACAGCCTGACAGGGGTTCCATCTCTATCTCTTTCCTGCACTTTATGGGCACTGACAGTGCAGAAACACCACTGCCCTTGCAAGGCGGGATGTGTGCGGAAGGCAGGCGAATACCACTTTCTCAGAGCACAGCACACCCCAACCTTTGCAAACTTGTTCAATGCACTGGTACCTGCCTCATCATACTGCTGCTGCTTTGTCAGGATTGCCTGCTACTGCTCTTTTGTTGCTCTCTGTCTCTGTTCCCTGCTCACGGTGCAGCACTGGAAACTAAATGAAGACAACTCTGGGTGTGTGTCATAGGGGTGAGGGGTGCTCATGTCACTACAGGAGGATCCACGAGACAGACACAGGACCAGGGTGAGCTCGCTGTCTCTCCTTCCTCCCGCTGTGTCTGCAAACACTGATCCCACTCTAAATCAATGGACAACCGGAGACTGACCTCCTCTCTCCGACACGATCTCACACTCTCTCTCTTTCTCTCTCTCTCTCTGCCACTCTCAAACGCAGAAGCAATGCTCAAGAACAGTACAGTGTGGCTGGGAGGGGGAGCCAACAGGACATCACAGGCACCTTCCCATCTCTCTCGCTCGCTGCTGTGCCAGACTGGTGCAGACTTTCTCTCTCTGTCCTGCTCTCTCACTATCTGAAGGTGCTACCTGTTGAGCAATCGCTCTCAGTCTCTGCCGTGACCAACCGCTGCCGCTTGTTGGGCAAAGGCATTATCTAGCATGAGGGGGCTCTGAGGGTGGAAGAGGGATAGGCAAGCTGACTTGAGGATCAACAGCACATGCCTGGCAACTCCTGTGTTGTGCCCAGTTCTCTCACTGCCTCTCAGTCATTACAGGCTGTGTCAAGTTTCAAGTTCAAGTTTCAAGTTTATTGCACGAAAGACTCCATTGAGCAAGCTCATTCAAAGGAGGTCCTGAGTCAAGCATATACTATACATAAATAATTGTTAGGAGATATACAGTGCATGACAAAAGGTGGATAAATTATATACATTTAGGAGGTATATACAATGGGCATTTATGTACTACAATGCTGTACAATTCAGAGTTGGCCTAGTCTTATATTGAAGCACTTTTGATTTATACCATGGAGGCCAGTGAATAATTGTGGAGCTGATTAGGCGTTGAGGTCTAGTTGCATCTACATATGTCTTTTATTTTGGAGAATGCTAATGTTTTGAAGGAGTTAGTTGATATAATACTGGTAAGCTTCAGCACGGGCTGTAGTTGATTCCTAATCTTTGGTAGAGAGTATGAGACAGCCCTTTGTCCGGCTACAGTTCGTGTCAAGGGCACATCTAGTAAGACAAGGTTGGATTTCCTTAAGGAGTAGGTGCTGTGTGAGATATTTATAAGTGACGTCAAATATGCTGGCAGTTTGTGAAGTAGCAGTTTGAGGGTCCACATGCCAGCATGGAGGAGACGCCTGGTGGTCAGGATGACCAACCAACTGCTGTATAAAGATCACAGTGGTGGGTCCTATACGCGAGTTGGTAATAAAGTGGATAGCACGGTGGTATAGTGTGTCTAGTTTTGCTAGGTTCAGGGTAGGGAGGATATGTAGATAACGCCTCCGTAATCTAGCAGGGAAGGAAAGTTGCTTGGACCAGTCTTTACGGATTGCTAGAGAAAGAGGGCCCTATTACAGTAGAAGAAACCCAGGCGTGTTTTAAGTCTCCTTAAAGATCCTCGATGTGGTCCTGGAAGGAGAGCTTATTGTCAATCCACATACCTAGGTGTCACGAAAATTAGGAACTGCTGAGATATTAATGTTCAATGTGTATCAGAAAAATTGGAACCGACTGCATCTCACTGGCTTGAGCGGGGTTTGTCATGGCTGCTGTTCACTCTTTCTACTGCCTGAACAGAGGGCGAGATCCGACACCTACTGCCTACAGTTCCTCCGCGAAACCATGCAATAGAAAGAGAATTTAATGCATGGCAACGCAGAGGGACTCTTCCAATCAAATGACACGCTCTTAGTACCCATGTTATAACATACTATAGCACCACATTTTATTTATTTATTTATTTATTTAAAGGTTTAACCAGGAAAGACATGCTGAACTGATAAGAGCTCATTTCAGACACATCCTGAAGGGAATGGAAAAAGGAGATAGCTAAACTATTAAACATAAAAGTCAAATACTTGCTGTGGGCAGAGGTAGCAGTTGAAATTGGAAGCTGTGGTGAAGTTCTGGAAAGCTAACTTTGTCATAAGTTTTTGTAAGTTGTTACTGTTTGTAAGTTGTGTTTAAATTTGGCCTAACTCCTTAAGAACTTTCTGGACTTGAGGGACATAAATCCTTAAATCTTTCTGTGATAGCTGGAGACTGTTCTTGTGGGAAGGGTTCTTTAGTAACATAGCCAGCCAATCAAGGTTGTTTGCATTTCAGTTAATTTCTGTTTAAAATCCTCACTGAGGCATTTTAAGTCTTCTTGCTGTGGGCAGAGGCAGCAGTTGAAGTTGGAAGATCTGGTGAGGTTCTGGAAAGCTAACTTTGTCATAAGTTTTTGTAAGTTGTTATGGTTTGTAGCTGGGAGTGTGTTGCCAGGGCTGATGCACTCGTGAGAGTCAGGTGGAGGCTCAAATCCCACCCTCCCAGTGACTGACTAATTTATAGGGGAACACCTGCCCTGCAATTGGAGGACAAGGCTTCAGGTGCAGCTCATGTAGTTCTAGCCACTGGGGGTTGGGTTTAAAGGCTGGAGAGAGGAGCTTAGGGAGTTGCACACTTCCTTATAAATTTACTGTCAGAACTGCACCTAGTAACAGGTGTACCCATTTACTGTGGGACTGTATCTAGGATTAGTGGGGGACCCGATTAGTCGGTAGGTGTATCTTGGACTGAGTGGGGAACCTGGTGGCTCACCCAGGAAACCTACTTGGAGGGATGGGACCACCGTCATTAGAGCCAGCATCTTTGGGAGGGTGGTGGAGTGAACAGGGTGTGGGGCAGCCATGATACTGGACTGGGCTTGGAAGTTTGGTGGTTGCCCAGTGTGCTACCAGCTGGCACAGCTTAGGGAGGAGGTTGAGGGATTACGAGGCAGCTGGGAGGGAGGTATGGTTGGGGAATGGGACAGGGGCTCTCCCACGGGTTGAACCAACCACCAGGGTGGGGGCATAGGAAAGGAGTGCAGGAGAGTATTCTAGAGTCGCATAGCGACCCTGACAGAGAGGGCCCAAAAGAAGGACACTACCGAGAAGCAGGGTATCTGGGTACCCTCACAGAGTGGGGCCAAAGGAGGACATTCTCAGGGAACTAGGCAGATGGCTGGGGCTGGAGAGAAGGAAGCAAGGTGGGGAGGTGGATCGGACCTTAAGCTCAGTAACGCTTAATTCTCTTCTTCTGCTTGAGGATGAGGGGGTGTTGTAGCCATGACAGGGGCAGTTAAGAGATGGAAAGGGAGTGGGGGGCAGCAGCGGGCGGATAGCAGGAGGAATGGGGGGACTTGGAATGCAGGAAAAGCGGGGGGCAGGGGATCGGAGCAGGAGAAGCAGGGGGTAGAGGGAGGAAAGTGCAAGGAGAAGGACCAGTTGAGAGAAAGGAGAAGGACCAGAAGTACAAGGAGGATACAGTAAAGGGAGCTGTGGGTTTAGGCCAGGGGAGCCGCACAGGCATGGAGGGCTGAATGGAGACAGGAAGGAAGGGAAGAGGGCCAGGCTAGTTTAGCAGATTGGGGGGACCAGTCGCGAGCAGTGACTGGGGGTAGGGTACAGAAGGATACTTGGAAGAGGAGGCATAGGAGCGGAGGGAGGGAAGCCAGGGTAAGTAAGGTGGGCGGCAGGTAGCACCCAGATAGGGGAGGAGCAATGAGCCGGCTGAGGCGAGGGCCAGTAGAAAGGATGAGGGACATGGAAGGGGAGGAACTGGAGGAAAAGGAGCGGTCAGAGTGCTCTTGTTGGGTGATTCCATGATAAGGGGTATCAAATGGGATAGGGAAGGGAAGCCTGCCGGTTAGAACAAAATGCTTCCCTGGACTAACGGTGCACAAGGCCAAGCATGAGGTATATCAGCTGACAAAGGATTGTGGAGGTTCCCTGGACATACTGGTGCACCTGGGTACCAATGACATTGAGGTAACAGTGAGCTAGAGATACAGGCAAGGTTCAGGGAGCTTGTCAGGGTCTGTCATGACATAGGATGCGATTTCCTTCTTGGAAATCCTGCCAGTGCCAAGGGCTGAGTGGGGAACACAAAGGAAGATTAGGGCGATAAACCAGTGGCTCAGGGGTGGTGTGGGGCCAGAGGGTATGGGTTGATTGGGGGAGACCTGGGAGGATGAGGGCTGTATGCTAGAGATAGGCTCATCTCAATTTGGACAGGAAGGAAACTTAAGTTGAAAATAGAGGTTCGTTAGTGAAAGGTGGGGTTTAAACTTGTGAAGGGGCGGATGGAGGAGAAGGCTCTCGGGGGTTAGATAAAGGAGGACTTTGTCTCCACCCCCTGGGAGCTGGAGGAATGCAGGAAAATGCTGACTGGTAAGGTGCAGACCAGGGAAGACAGAATCCCAGGGAAATGGAAGTATAGGGAAAGGGTGGAAGGTAGGTCTGCTAAATGCCAGGAGCTTGGGCAATAAAATGCCTGAGCTCAGGCGATGCTAACTGAGGGAGAGGTGGATGTGGCAGTGGTCACTGAGACCTGGGCCACTGCAGGAGCACGACTGGGACCTGAACCTGAAGGGTTCACCATGTTCAGGAGGGACGGGGAGGTAAGGGAAGAGGGTAGCAATAATAGTCAAAACTGCATTGCTATAGGAGGAGTGGAGGAGGCAGATGGAACTGTGGAGACTATTTGGGTAACTTGATAATGGGGGGCAAGAAAATAAAAATAGGAGTCATGTATAGACCTCCTGCACTGGCGAAGGAGCTGGAGGAGAGTCTAGTGGCAGATGTTGGGAGACACTGCAGATTGGGCAGGGAAGGGTTGTGGTGTTGGGGGACTTAAACATGCCAGGAACAGACTGGAGACTATGACATTCTCTGTGGCCAGGGAACAGGGTTGTTGGATGTCTTTCAGGATGCGTTCCTAACTCAGCAAGTGGGGGAACCGACCAGGGAGGCGGGATACTGGATGTGGTCCTGGCAGACAGTGACCAGATTGGGGGCCTGGAGGTAAGGGACCTGTTGGCGGGGCGACCATGTCACTGTCTGGTTCTGCTTGAAACTAGGAGGGTACAAGACTGCACAAAGATGGAGGTAACTGACTTCAGGGGCAGATTTCAAGGAAATGGGAAGGATCCTTAAGGAGCACTTGATGGAACTGGGCCAGACATGGGCGCTGACAGCAGGTGGGAAATCATCAGGAGGGGTGCAGGATGCTACCAGCACCTGCACAAGAGTAAAAGACAAAAAATGCGGTGGGCCAAAAACCCTGCTGGTGGTCAGGAGATTCAGGAGGTGGTGAGGGAAAGAAGGCGGTCTATAGGCAATTCAAGTGCTCAAGGGTGAAAGGGATCAAGGAGAGAATGAGCCGATGGCCAGAAAGGCCACTAGGGTGGTGAGGCGGCTAAGGCAAGGAAGGAGCAGAACCTGGCCAGGGAAATTGGAGAGGGAACAAGGGGTTCTTTAGATACACTGGGGAAAAAACGAAGGGTGAAGGGCAGATTAGCAGAATTAAAACAGGGAGGGATGGGCACAAGACCCAGAGGAGCAGGCAGGTACTAAATGAGTACTTCCCTCAGTTTCACCAAGGAAAATAGGGGCTGCATCATACATGGGAGGAAGCGGTGAAACTGAGGAGGGGACCCTTACCGATGTTGAGTCTGGGAGAGGGGCATCACTGGCAGGTGGGGGAGGCAAAGCAGGGGGCGAGGTTGCGGAGGTGAAATCACGGCAGAGAGAGTGAGAGAAGCCCTCAGGTCCCTTAAGATGGAGAAAGCACCGGGCCGGATAAATTACATCCCAGAGTGCTGAAGGAACTGGCGGATGTCCTGGCAAAACCCGTGGCGGAACTCTTCAGCATCTCTCTGAGGACAGGGTGGGTGCCCCAGGACTGGAAGGTGGGCGCATATAGTGCCTATCCACAAGGGGGAGCAAGGGAGGTAGCAGGGAACTACAGGCCCGTTAGCCTGACATCAGTGGTGGGCAAGGTGATGGAGGGCATTATCAAGGAGAGACGGGGGGGACCTGGGGTGCCTGGACGATAGACAGCATGGATTACGTCCCTGGAAATCGTGTCAGACAAACCTTGTGGAGTTCTATGACTGGGTGGTGAGTGCCTTGGACTTGAGTAGACCAGTGGGCGTTCTCTTTCTTGACTTCAGCAAGGCGTCTGACTTGGTTCCTCACAGGGGCCTGTTGGATAAGCAGGGAGAAATAGGAGTGGAGAATCAGATGGATAGGAAATTGGCTGCAGGGCTGGACCCAGAGGGTTGTGGTTGGAGGACAGTCTCATCCCAAGGAGGGTCATAGTGGGGTCCCTCAGGGATCGGTCCTTGGGCCCCTCCTGTTCAACGTCTCGTCTCTGACAAAGAAAGAGTATCAGGAGTGAGATGAGTCTCTTTGCAGATGACTCAAAACTGGGGCACTGTGGTGGATGGGAAGGACGGAAGGGTGGCCCTACAGGGGACCTAGAGGCTCTGAAAAGGTGGTCTAGAAAGTAGAGTTGAGGTTCAATACAGGGAAATGCAGGTACTGCACCTGGGGCCAGAAACCCGAGCCAAGTGTACCCTGGGGGGAATGCTGCAAGTCTCAACGGCTGAGAGGGACCTGGGGGTGGTGGTGGATGTCAAGATGAACAACTCGGAGACTTGTGGAGGCAGTGGCAAAGGCCAACAGGATGCTGGGATGCACTGCTGGGGAATCACCTCCAGAAGGAGGTAGTGATACTCCCATTGTATAACTGCTTGATTAGGCCTGCGTCGAATACTGCGTGCAGTTTTGGAGGTCATATTTAAAGAGGACATTGAACTCCTGGAGAGGGTCCAGAAGGGCAACAAAAATGATTTGGGGCTTGGGGACAGGACCTATGGGGAGGCTTGAAGAGCTAAAACGTACACACTGGAAGAGAGAAGGACTGGGGAACACGAGAGTTTTCAGGTACATAAGGGATAAATAGGGAAGAAGCAGTCAGGGTGCACCAAAAGAAGGAGGGGGCAACTAGAGGGCATGGGTGGAAGCTGGGGGGAAGATTCAGGGAGAAAGGAGGAGGTGCTACTTCACTGAGAGGGTGGTGGAGCCATGGAATGCGCTACCCAGGGGCTGGTGGAGGCAGACATGGTGGAGGGGTTCAAGAGGGGTGGGATAGGTACAGGAAGGGTTCTGGAAGCAAAATCCAATGCAGCGAGAATATCCGGGACTGGGAAGGAGAAGCCAGAGAGGAGAGGGGAGCAGGTCAGCTCCCAGGGTGGGGCTGACCAAGCGAGCGAAGCGAAAGACAGAAAGGAAAGAGTCAGACAGTGACAGTCGCAGGTAGGATAACAAAATCATAAAGCAGAGACTTTAGGAAGTAAGGAAAAGAGGCAGATTAAATTAAAAGGGAAGGCGGTCCAAATCTTAGGAAATCAGTAAGAAAAAGCAGATTGACCAACAATAGATTTTCCAAAGGAATAGAATGGGCAGTATTGTTATGGAGGGCAGAAGGAATTTGAGATAAGAGGAAAGGGTGTCAAACCTGAATCTGGATATAAAGAGACACAATGGGAAAGGCGTCTAACCTCAATAGAGGACGAGAAAGGGTTGAATGAAAAGAGCAGGGATGAGTACGAGGGTGGGCAATCTAGAGCAAAACAACAAAAAGAATGAAAAACGGTGGTCAGTATAGCAAGGAATGGTTTAGGTGCGCCACTGTAGACTAAATCACCTGAGTCAAAGACAGGAGAATAATTTTAATACAATTTGGGAGAATCATTTTAATACAATTTCTCAGCAGGCAGGAAGCAGAATACCGCTTTATTCCTGTACAAAGCTCCAAGCTTAGGGTGCACCTTATGGTGGATAGCATCAATGTGCACTGAGAAATCAAGATGCCAGTCAAGATAGACCCTTGGGTACCTACCATCAAGGGTATGAAATAGTGGGATAGAAGTCCGGCAAGTGTCATGGAGACTGTTTTTGGCACTAAGGGACAGCTGGTTAGACATGAACCAACACTGAATGTTGTCAAAATCCAACTGTAGCTGGTAGGAAAGATCGTGAGTAGAGGGCAAAAGCAAAAGAACAATGTCATTAGCATACATATGAATGGACTGAGAGGAACCAACAGTTGGAAGGTCATTTAAAAAAAAATGGAAGAGAACAGGACCAGGACAGACTCTTGAGGACACCTGAGCTAATGGGAAGTGGAGATTAAATGAATGTTCCTATCCAGACAGCTTGAGACTTTCCTTCAACCATCTGACAGAAGAGTCAGAGAGGCCTGCTGCTTTAAGTTAGTCCAGAAGGAAAGGATGTGCCACAGTGCCAAAAGCTTTAGCAAGATCAACAAAAATGGCAGACATAATCAAGTCCTTCATCCATACCTGCAGTATGGAGTCAGTTAAGCCGAAGGAGGAGGTGGAACTGGGTGGGATTCCTAAAACCAGGCTGGAAGGGTGTGAAAAGGAGGAGTTGTCAAGACAGGAAGAGAGCTGAGCCAAGATAGAACAATATGTTCCTGTAACTTAGCCAAGGTGGGAAGGAGAGATATTGGACGGAAGTTACCAGGAGGTGGAGATCACCACCTTTGTGAGGTATGACAGTAGCCTGTTTCCAAATATCAGGAACAGTAGCAGAGGAAAGGAAAGATTAGAGGAAGATTAATGGGCAGAGCAATGGCAGGAGCCGAGAAAAAAGAAGCTTAGGATCAAGGCCATCAGGACTACCTTCCTTTAAAGGATTAAGGGCAAGCAGAGTCTTTAGGAAATGGGAAGAGATGGGAGAGAAGGAAAAAGAAAAGGAGAGAAAGCAGAGAAAGGAAAGGAAGGGGGAGGGAGTAAGCGAGAGAAAAGGCACAGTAGTAAAGTAGGTGTTAAAAGACATAGCAACAGCAGAAGGGTCAGAGATAAGGAAGTCACCAGCATTGAGAATAGGTGGGGAGACTGGGTCTGAGAGGTGAAAGGGAATAGATAACATTCCAGAATCTGGAGGAGTTATTAATGTTTTTGAGTGTGGAAGCAAAATACTCAGACTTTGCAAGTCTGACAGCCTTGGTACAGGTGTTGCCAATGTTGGCCAATGAAGACAGGGAGCCAGTGATTTTAAAAGTATGCCAGGCAAGGTCTCTGTAGTGGAAACAAGTAAGTACTCAGCTGATATCCAGGGAAGATGTAAACCACGCACCCTGGTTTTCAGAGGTGAATGACCATCCCAGGGCTCCTGGGGACACGGATACCCATCATTTACACACACTGTGTGTATCGATTACCTTTTTTTTTTTTTCCTGAAAGTCCTTGGTCACTCATTTACTAGACCCGAGTCCATAGACTGAGCCTGCGCCCCCTCTTTTCCTTGCGTCTGTGTCATGAAATCTGTAGCGCCGGGGATCTGCTCCATTGGTTTCTATGAGGCTGTAGCTTCCCTTAGGCTGCCGACAGAATTAGAATGCACAGTAATTCTGAAATGATATATCAGTCTGCGGCACAGCAAGGTTAAGCTAAAATCCTTAATGTTTTAGAGGCAAATTCAAACAAATTACAGCCATTGCTCAACTAACAAGGCCCCTATGGACCTCCCACAATATAAAGGGATTAGCTTTCTCCATATCAATGTCTGTAACTTACTAAAAAGCTTGACCCTATACAGACCTGGGCTCTACATGCATCACCTGACTTCTTCATGACAACGGAATCCTGGCTCACGCCCTCAACACCAGACAAATCTATCAACATACCTGGATACAATATCTACCGATGTGATAGACCCGACTAGAGGAGGAGAGGTCGTAATATATGTTAAACAAATTATGATCACAGTCTTTGATTGTACCTCAAAGGCTAAAGAATTTGAATGCCTGGTTCTAAATTATCCCTTTCCAGCGAGAAGTCACTTCTTATTGCAGCATGCTACCAACCGCCTTCTGGTGGCATGGCATTCCTGCCACATCTTCAAAACCTACTTGACTCAGCTAACATTGAATGTATTCTAATGGGGGATCTCAATCAAAACTGGAATGATGACAGCTCCAAAAGCTGAAGGATCTTTGTGATGCTAATGGTCTGATACAAATGATGACTATAATCACCAGACCCAACAGAAAAAACCCTAAGCACAGCACCCTTCTGGACCTCATGTTAGTAAACAAACCTCACAACATCTACGCATACCGAATTCTTCAACAATATGAGTGACCACTGCGCTACTGCTTGTATCAGACACTCTCACCAATTAAAACCGGCCACTAAATTCAAATTGAAAAGATGTCTGAAAAGTTCTGCCAGATCACTTTCCTGAAAGATCTAAGCAACATCCAATGGCAGGATTTCTACCTAGCCCCACCTTAAATGAGGCATTTAACATCTTTCACAGCCTCTTACTGGGGCTAATAGACAAACACGCCCACTAAGACTGGTCAAATAAAAAAAATAAAAAAAGCCTTCCGGCTGGTTCTCTCCCATCCTGAAGAAAGCACTTAGGGATAGGGACTACTGGTGGAAAAAGCAAGGAAATCTCACCTGGGCAGACTGGCTAGCATTTAGGTACCTATAGAATGCTTACCAAATAATAAGTCAGAAAAACTAGAATACTTCCAAACAGAACTAGAAGACAATAAAAACAACTCTGCCAAATTTTGGAACAACCTTAAAGAGGTCGAAGGTCAGTCTACTGCCCGCCCTCCCAAACAAAACTGTGTCTGTAGGAACTACCTACACAGACAGAGCTGTTATACTAGAGAAGTTTAATGAACACTTTGCCACTGCAGGGCTTGCCTTTGACACCTCACCCATCAGCAAACTTAGCCCATCAGGGACTCCACTGTTGACCTACTCTTAACCTCAACTTTAATCAACCGCACCCCTCCTCCTTCAGCTTCCTTATAATTATGTTTAAGCAAGTAGAATACCTCCTTCTTTCTCTGGACACTAAAAAGAGTGCGGTGCAGACCATATTGAACCTACTTCCTAAAACTTGGCCATACCTACCTGACCGCCCCCATTACCCATTTATTCAACACCTCCCTGATTCAGGGGAGCTACCTGTGTCATGGAAAACTGCCCACATCTTACCTTTATTCAAGTCTGGGACTCTGAGTGATCTGAACAATTACCGGCCTATTTCTATACTATCCGCCCTTTCTAAATTACTTGAAAAATTGTCAGCGTCCAACTTAGGGAACATTTGGATTCACAGAAGTTGCTAAACCGCTCAGTTCGGCTTCAGAGCCAAACACAGCACAGTATCAGCCCTTGCAAAAGTAACCACAAACTGGTAAATTGCCTTGGATTCTAAGAAGCATGTATTTGCCTTCTTCCTTTATCTTAGTAAGGCCTTCGATACTATGGATCACACAGTCATGCTTACTGCACTGAGTAATATCGGACTCGATAGTTCTGCCATTAAATGGTTACCAGCTACCTAACCAACAGGTTACAACAACTCAAAGCTATAGGCGATCTGTCTCCACAAAAATCCCTTTTACGAGGAGTCCCCAAGGCTCCATCCTGGGCCCTATCCTCTTTGCTATCTATATCAATAACCTGGACTCGCAGCTGTGCACAACCAATGTGCACTTATTTGCAGATGATACTGTACTCACCCACCTCACATCCCTAGCAAGGGATATCCAGCACTTACTAGCCTAGCTCCTATAATCCTGGTTTTCTCAGACTATTCCATACCAGTAGCACACCCGCTCTCTTCATTCACCTCCATTACTACCTCCATACTTATTATCAATAAGGTACTAGCTTATAGAAACATATAAGTTGACAGCAAATGAGGACACGAAGGCCCATCCAGCCTGCCCATTTTTCTACTTAAGAATGTGCCATAGGCTTTTGCTCTGTCAGCGCCTATCTATTCATACTCATCTCTATTGCTCCTTTATGCCTATCCCATGCCTGTTTGAAGCCCTGCACTGTATTCATATCCACCACTTCCTGAGGTAGGCCGTTCCATGCATCCACCGCCCTTTCTGTGAAAAAACTTCCTTACATTACCCTTAATCGGCCTCCCTCTAATCTCATGCTGTGTCCTCTTGTCCTGCTATTTTCTTATACTGAAGCGTTAGACTCTTTCACCTTCTTAATGCCCTTAAGGAGTTTGAATGTTTCAATCATATCACCTCTCTCCCTCCTTTGCTCTAGGGTATACATATTGAGCTCAGTTAATCTGTCCTCGTATGTTTTCTGATGCAGTCCCTGCACCATTTTGGTTGCCCTTCTCTGGACTGCCTCAATTTGGTTAATGTCCTTGTGAAGGTGTGGCCTCCAGTACTGCATGCAGTACTCAGATGGGGCCTAACCAGTGTCTTGTAAAAGGGATTATTACCTTCGTCTTCCGACTTGTGATACCCCTACTAATACACACCAACATCCCTCTAGTCTTACCTACTGCTTTAGAGGTCTGCTTGGATGATTTCAGGTCATCGGTGATGATGACGCCAAGTCTCTTTCTTCCTTGTGACTGCCAGCAACTTCCTCCCAGCCTATAGGTGGCCTCAGGGTTTCTCTTCCCTATGTGGCATGATCTTGCACTTCTTTGCTAAACCCCAGTTGCCACTCTTCTGATCATTTGCTAGTTCATCCAGATCTCTTCTCATTCAGCCCACCCAATCTGGATCATCTACTCTGTTGCAGATCTTGGTGTCATCTGCAAACAGACAAACCTTACCCTCCAGTCCATCTGTAATGTCACTGATGAAGATACTGAAGGGACTGGCCCAGGACTGATCCCCGAGGTACCCCACTTGTGACTTGCATCTCTTCTGACTGTATACCGTTTACCACTCTCTGTTTTCTGCCCGTCAACCAGTTTGCCACCCAGTTGACCAACGTCTGACCCACCCCGGCCTACCCAGCTTATTAATCAATCTTCTATGTGGAATAGTATCAAAGCTTTGCTGAAGTCAAGGTAGGCAACATCAACTGCTCCCTCTTGGTCCACCACTCTGGTGACCCAGTCAACGAAATCTATGAGATTAGTTTGACAGGACCTTCCTGTTGTAAACCCATGCTGTCTTAGATCCTGTGCTCCTATGGATTCCAGGTGTTGCACTATCCTTTCCTTAAGGAGTCTCTCCATAATCTTGCCCACTACAGAGGCAAGACTGACTGGTCTGTAGTTCCCTGCTCCTCCCTGCTACCACTCTTGTGGGCGGGATCACATGAGCCCTTCTCCAGTTTTCTGGGACCTCTCCTGTGCTCAGAGACTCACTAAACAGTTCTGATAATGGCTCTGCTAGTTCCACCCTTAGCTCCTTTAGTACTCTGGGGTGTCGCCATCAGGTCCCACTGCCTTGTCCACCCTGAGCTTATCGGTTTTGTAGGACCCTTTCTTTTGTGAAGGGCCTAGTGCACACCTCCATCCCGTGTCCATGGTGCAGAGCTGTGGGCCCTGCCCTACCTTCTCTTCAGTAAATACTGAGAGAAGTCTCTATTTAGGATAGATGCTTTTACATGGTCTTCCTCCTCACATGCTCCCTTATCCCCTTTGATCTTAGCAATCCCTCTGGACTTTCTCCTTTCACTAATGTATCTATAGAAAGTCTAGTCACCTTTTTACTGTTTGTGCTAGTGTTTCCTCGGTTTAGGGCCTTTGACTGCCTTACTGCCTTCCTTGCTTCCCTTAGGGAAGTTTGGTATGCCTCCCATCTTCATCCTGCTGTGTTCCCTTATATTTCCTGAAGGCCAGCTTTTTGGCTCTGACCTTTTCTGCTACTGTGTTTGAGAACCAAAAGTGGTTTCGTTTCTTTTGCACTTCCTTTTCTCACTAACACAATGGGATGTTGCTCAAGTATTGAATCTTTAATGGTTGCCCACTTTGCCTGTACCCCCCTCACCTGTACTTCTTTTGCCAGGGCTAGCTTAACTCTGTTGGCCATCTTATCAAAGTCAGCTCCTCTGAAGTCCCATATTTTTGCCTTGGAATGGGATGATTTTGTTCTAGTGGCCAAACTGAACCAGACCATGTGATGGTCACTAGCACCCAGGTGACCTACCTTGAGATCTGTGATCCTTTCCCTGTTAGTCAGTACTAGATCTAGGATAGCTCTGTCTCTTGTGGGTTGTTGTACCAGTTGTTTGAGGCCCTCCCCTGCAGGGAATCCACCATGTGTCTAGTTCTGGCAGATGTCCCTGCTGGTATTGACCAATCTGTATATGGCATGTTGAAGTCTCCCATTATCAGACCCTCCTTTAGCTGTCAAGTTTTGTATATCTTCTAACAGTAACATGTCCATGTCCTCCCCTGGTCTGGAGGCCTGTACACAACCCAGTTCGCATGGCTGTCCCATTTCCTGTTTCAGGGTGACCCACAGTTCTTCTGGCTCCTTGTGTGTATTCTGAATTTCTATAGCTTTGATATTTTCATTGACATAAAGGGCCCTGCACCCCTCCCTTTCTGCACCTCGTTCTCTTCTGAACAGTACATAGCCAAGTACTGAAGTCTCCCTAGTGTGGTTACTGGTAAACCATGTCTCGCTAATGGCTACTATGTCCAGTTTAGCCTCTGTTATTATTGCCTGCAGGTCTGGGATCTTGTTTCCCAGACTACGGAGCATTATGTACATGATTTTCCATTGGCAAATTTCGTTGTGTTAGTTGTTGGACGCTGGTCGGCTTTCCCCTGTGCATCGTATGGGAGCCGGACCTTTCTTCCTGGTGATGCAAATGAACTACAAACATGCTGAACTCCTGTTTGCCCACTAGCTGAGGGGAGGGTGTTCTTCCCATTCGACGTATCAGGTGTTGCACCCTCCCCTTTGCTAGTTTAAATATTCACCAAAGACATCAAACTTCTGCCCCAATGCACTGACTCCTCCTTAGACAGATGCAGTCCATCAAATTTAAAGAACTTTGCTCCCAAAACTGTTGCCAGTTCCCTACAAATTTGTGTCCTATTTCCTGGCACCAGCACTTGAGCCACATGTTTAGCTCTCTATCTCCCTTCTCTGACCTTCTGTCCATCTGTCCCCTCTCCCAGACTGGCAGGATCTCAGAAAGGAGATGCCGAATGAAATGGATGATAGTTTATCACCCAGCCTGGTCAGGTGTTCCTTGGTCTCCACAACTGACCGGCTGGTGAACTATGTATCCCTGTGTACCAGGACATCAATGTTTTGTTCTGCTTCCTGAACAATTTTAGCAATGTGGTCAGTGTCTCTCCATGCTGATGTACGTGGAGACATCTGCCCATTACCCTGGCTGGGGATACATATCAATTCCCGAATCATGGAGTCTCCTATGATCAGAAGTTTTTTTACTTACTGGAGACAACCTAGGATTGTCGTCTCCTCTCATTTCTGTAAACTTATCATGAAGTATTCTTGCATGTTAACTATGTTGACCTGTATGTACAGGCTTATATACTGACCTACACCTGTACAATGTTTTTGCATTTTGTCTACCGCATCGTATCGTATTGTATTAACGCCCAGGACCACTTTGAAAATGAGCTTGCTCAATGGTGTTTATTTAACCAGGCATAAAGTTGATTGACTGATTGATGGTTAGGTTAACGCTGGCCGTAATTTGTTTGAATTCCCTCTAAACATTAAAAATTCAAGTTTAAAACACAGCCCCACAGAAACCAGCGGAGCATGCCACGCACTCTACAGATCCTTACATTACAAGGCGTGCAAATGCGGAGGCATGGCTCGCATGCATTTAAATAGGAATCCCCAGAAATTTATCAGGGACTCCCACATTTGGGCTGTGGACCCTCCCCGTTTTTTTCCTTTTAGAGAAAGTCCTGGACCCTTAAATGAAAATCCTACCGAAAGCCCTGGATCCCATACAGCCAAAATTTAGACTGAAAATGATGTAGGGCAGAATTTATATTACTGGTTGCAGAGATGGAGGACCAATCATTCGACTAAATATCAGTCAAGAGAGGCGCAAGTCAAGTGACTTAAAGGACACAAGATGTACAAATATTAAGGGGACTTTCAGACTATGTAACTTACGTACACAGTAAACCACATGATGATCACTGTGGGTGTCAGGAAGGATATCTGCATCCATTACACAGTGTGGATGAGAAGCTAGGACCTAGTCTAATAGAAAGTGGTTTAAGCATTTCAAAATTTTATTGAGTGGGTTCAGAAATCAATTGGGTCAGCTACAGAGACTACATTTTGTGAAACTTTACCTTCATTGGTACAGCCAATTTAAATTAAAGTTACCAAGTATAAGTAGCTCACCGCTTGAGGAATTAGAACAGAAAGAAGAAAGAAGCTCAGTAGTAAAGCAGAGAATGTACCACGACAGCAGTAAACATACAGATGGGAATAGGGAAGGGAAAGTTTAAGGAGGGCATCTCATGAGAAGAGGAGAGGAGACAGCAAGAACAGCATAAATTGGATCCTGGTGGATATATAGACTGCAACACTGCCACCCCTTTAAGAGATCTTGCCTGGCTAAGGGTGTAGCCAGGTACAGTTCCAACGGAATTCTGGACCTTAGAGGAAAGCCAGGTCTTATTATTATCATTACTATTATTATTACTATTGACACACCTCTATTTATTACAAAATAATCTTTTTCCTTAGACTTCACCTATTCCTGCTGCTTCTTCCTGCCTTGAAATCACTTTATGACATCACAATCAGTCGCATCGGAAATGATTCTGATGCCACAAGCAGAGGACTATGATTTATTGATTGACTGATTTGTTGACCAGGTAAGCACACTAGACAATTACAATGCTTATTTTCAGGTGCGATCCGGAGAGTTACAAAGCAAAGTAATGGAGCAGGAAGGAAAATAGTAAGAACAGATGAAGTCTAATGTGAAAGAATCTGTTTTATGAAACTGCATTTAACAATACATAGAAAGACAGAATTTGATGGCAGATAAGGACCGCTTAGGCCACCCAGTCTGCCATTTTCCCCTACACTTACTGCAGACCGTACTTGATCTACCGCTCTTTCTCTCTCCCTCCTTCCTTTCCACTGCAATTCCCTTGTGCCCATCCATGCATTACTAAACCCCACTACTGTCTTTGCCCCACCACCTCCACTGGAAGATTGTTCCAGGAATCCATCACTCTTTTGTGAAGAAGTACTTTCTAACATCTCTTGAATCTAACCCCCTCGCGCTTCATAGCATGTCTCCTTGTTCTTGAGCACCTTTTCTTCTGAAAATACTTCCCTCCTGTACCTTAGTTACCCCTGTGAGGTATTTAAAGGTCTCCATCATATCCCTCCTCTATTACAGGGTGTGCACATTGAGGTCCTTTAGTCTTTTCTTGAGGGCTTTTGATGCAGACCCTGCATCATTTTAGTTATCCTCCTTTGGACAGCCTCCACTATATGTTCTTCCAGATATGTGGTCTCCAGAACTGCTCACCATTACTCTAAGTGAAGTCTTACCAGAGATCTATAGAGAGGTAACACCACCTCCTCTTTGTGCTGGTGATATCCCTTATGCACCCCAGCATCTCACTAGCTCTCCCAGCTGCCCTGTTGTACTGCCTGGGCACCTTTAGGCCACCTGACAGGATTACTCCCAGGTCTCTTTCCTGCTTGGTGGCTGTCAATACCACTCCACCTATTTTGTACTCTGCCTGGGTTTCCGTGCCCTAAGTGCATTATTCTGCACTTTTTCACATTGAAACGCAGCCACCATACCCTGACCACTCCTCTAGTTCTCTCAGGTCTTTGCTCATCCTTTCCACTTCCCCAGAGTGTCCACCCTATTGCACATGTTGGTGTCATTTGCAAACAGGCAGACCTTTCCTTCAAGCTCCTCTGCAATGTCACTTACAAAGCCATTAAAGGGAACCAGTCCCAGCAATGATCCCTGAGGCACCTCCGCTGGTCACTCTCCTTTCCTCGGGGTGAACTCCCATTTACCACCACCCTCTGTCACCTATCCCCAATCAATTTCTTACTCAGTCTACCACCTTAGGACCTACTCCTAAGCTACCCAACTTTGTTACTAGCCTTCTACTAGTTTACTAGAAGTGCAAAGGAATGTACCTGGGAAACAAAAACCCTGGGAAGATTACACAATGGGGGTGGGCAACAACAACCAAAATGGAAAGGGACCTGGGGTAATCACAGTAGATGACCTAAAGGTTAGCAAACAATGTGAGAAGGCAGTAGGAATGGCTGGGGAATACTGGGATGTATAGGAGAGGCATCGCCAGCAGAAAACAGAAAGTTGTTATTCCTCTGTAAAGACAGTTGGTGAGACCCCACCTGGAGTACTGCTGGACAGTTCTGGAGATCCATCTCCAGAAAGACACAGACATGATGGAGACAGTCCAGAGGAGGGCAACTAAAATGGTGCAGGGTCAGCAACAGAAGCCATACGAGGAGAGACTAAAGGAGCTTATATATATACTCTTGAGGAAAGGAGGGAGAGGGGACATAATAGAAACTTTTAAGGGAATTAAAGTCCAAGAGGGTCACATCTTTCTGAGAGATGTGCAAGAACAATGGGACACAATTTGAAGACAGAGGGGCGTGGCTCAGGGGTAATGGAGGAAGTATTTTTCATGGAGAGGGTGGTGGACCATGGAACTGTCTTCCTGAGGAGGTTGTGGGGTCAAAACAGTGGGGAATTCAAGAATGCATGGGACAGACATAAGGCAATTCTTGTTGGGGGTAGGAAGAAATAGGCTGATGGTTAACTAGGATCTCGCGGCTTATCCAGCAAGTAGGAAATGGGCAGACTAGGTGGGCCAAGCGGTCCTTATCTGCCGGCCAAAGTCTATGATTCTATGTGGAACTGTGTCGAAAACCTTACTGAAATCTAAGTAGTCCACTTCACCACTCCACCCTGATCCAACTCCTTTGTCACCTAGTCAAAGAAATCTATCAGATTCGTTTCATATGACCTCTTCCCTGTGAAACCATGCTGCTCGGGTCTTACAACCCACTGGTTTCAACGTATTCCACAATCCTTTCCTTCAACAGTGATTCCATTAATTTTCCCACCACCGATGTCAGGCTGACTGGTCTATAATTGCCAGCCTCCTCCCTGCTACCACTTTTGTGTGGTGGGACTACATCCACCCTCCTTCAGTCCACCAGAGCCACTCCTCTTTCTAGTCAGCTGTTAAATAGGACTGTCAGAGGTGCAGCGGTATTTCCTTGAGCTCCCTCAATATCCTTGGATGCACCCCATCTGGTCCCATTGCTTTGTCCACCTTCAAATTAGCAAGTCCTCCAGGACTCTCTCCTCCAAAAAAGAACCAGTGTCCACCTCACTCCCGCCAAAGCTTCTGTTACTTTTTGTGGCCCTCCTTCTCTTTCCTCTGTAAACACTGAACAAAGTATTTGGTCAGGATGCTTCTTGCCCCTCTGCACACACACCCCCTTCCCTTTTCTAACCTTACAATCCCATCCCTGGTCTTTCTCTTTTCACTTACATACCTAAAAAATGTCTTGTCCCTTTTGTTACCTTGTGGGCTATTCTCTTGTCACTCTGTGCCTTTGCACTCCTTACTGCTTTCCATGCTTCCTCTGTTTCCTGATACACCTCCCTATCCTCCGCCCAGTAATACAGAACAGCGTGTCCTGAAATTTTAACTTTTGGGAAAGTTATGAGATTTGAGTCCTGGCGATGCACACTGATTACTGTATTTTGTAGACAAATGGAAAGTCACGAAGGATATATCATCAATGTGCAGGACACCCGAGTTCTAGACAGACACTGGCTACTGTACTCCCTGTGAAATAGGGTGTGTTGTCCTAGGATAGCCAACTTGAGATACAGCATCTCATTTTTCAATGCGAGCGGGGGGGAGGCCCTGTTTCCACACAACTGTTAAGTCTGGGACTAAGAAGGTAAAGTGACCTTCCTCACAGTCACCAGTGGCTCTACTCTGGGGCCTCCTGGTTCAAAGGTGAATCCATGAAATATATGATAGTGGCACAATAGTGCCAGTATAGTTAGGGTTGCCCAGCCACTTCTATGTTAAACCCAAAATTTTGCACTTTAATAACTTTGCAACCATTTGACCAATTTGCCTGAAATTTTGCATGTGTGGTCTGGTACCACACTCTCTGGATCTGGTAAGTTGCGCTCTAGCCAGATGTGCGGTTGCGGAGCTGCAGAGTGCCAAAAAGTGAAGAAAAAAACAGAAACACTTTTGGGGCTATTTCTTTGCTTGGGATTACAGCCCAAACGGTTTGTCTGTCTGGTCTGAAATTGTCAGGGTATATGTGGACTGGGTCACTGAAGTGCCTTTTGAAGATCTGGTGAAACATATCAATCTATTCAAAAGTTATTAAAGAATGAAGTTTCCCATTATAGCCTATGGGGAAAAAATATATGTGTGGTGAGACAGCATGTTGTACAGTCGCAAAGCACCTTTTCTGTTGCAAATGCCCTCAGTACTGTCATGCAGCTGCCATCTTGTTTTCAGTTAGCAGTGGAGAAAACATTTTAAATTCAAAATACCATGTTCCTTGGTAAACACCAACTGTTGTGTTTACCTAAACGGGCCCTAGGAACTATCCTAGCATCAGATTTTGGAATTGATGCTCAGAAATGTGTTTTGTCTGCCTTTTTTTTTTGTCTGCACTGTCGCAATTTGCAAAAGTACAGCATGACACTGTTGTGATTGTGGCAGTGATGCGACGCCATACTTTCACAAACTGGGACTACCTTTCACGATCCCTTTCACAAATCTCAGCAAATAAATAAATAAACACAACCTTGTCCCATGTGAAAAGGCCAAAAATCTTTTCTGAGCATTATTATGAAAATCTGATTATAAAATTGTTTTTCCCCAATCCCCCAAAGCATTTAAGGAAAGGGGACGAGGGATCTTAACATTTCTAAAATTAAATATTCTGGCATTGGGGTGCCCAATCCCATGCCAAGAGTACTGTGTTACAAATCCCCGTCACTGTGGGAAACTGGGTAGCTCACTCCGTGTCCCCAGATATACCCAACCCCACTTTAATACTGAAGGTATATCATACCTACTTTAGGACACTGGGGAGCCCACCCCAGTGTCCCCAAACAATGTCTTCATTACTGTGGTTGCCAGCGGGTGCCCAATCCCAACTGCCCCCCATGCCCACGCTCTGCGCCAGTATGGGGCACTGTGTAGCCCACTCCCAGTGTCCCCAGTTCGGTTCTCCACCCCACAACTGTGGGAGACATTTCACCTGTAAAAGAAAACCAACCCCGACATCTTTTGTTCCCCTGGAAAGAAGAAGAAAACGGTTCCTCATTGTCCCCCACCCCTCCCCACCTCCACCCTCCCTCCTCTGGGCACTCACCCCCTGCATCCCTCTCCTTACTCCATACTTACCTCTGGAGGTCGGTGGCTCTGATCTTCTAGACTCGGACACATTTGCACTCTTCAAAGCCAAACCGCGAACTGAAGAATCAAGGTAAGTGCACTATAATGACTGTCTGTGGCGTTTTGAATTTATGTTTATATCTCAGCCACTGTTCAACATTTTGCACCAGATTTCCAACATGGGCTTTATTGGACCCCGCCTCATGAAAACTGTCACCGTCATCCATTAGTCGGACCGTAAGGTGCTTTTGAAGTCGCTGCACGGAATCCCTTCGGACGGATTAACAAAATCACAGTGCCAGTGTTCACGAAGGAGGTCCCAAAATCCCATGCTGAAAATTTGGTGAAAAACTTCCATGAAATGATTGCGCTATGAGCATGTGTTGCGCAGTTTCTATGCTGCGCTTGTAACTTTGCCAATTTGTAATATTTTCACCTCCTCATGAACACTAGACAGCTGTAATTTTTCACATCCTGCCTGAAACATGTTTCGGCACCTGTGGCACAGAATGAGTGCGGTCGCTGTTCAAAATCAACTTTCAGGACAGATTAACAAAATGACAGTGCCAGTGTTCATGAGGTGAGGGACCAAAAGGCCAAGTTGAAAATCTGGCAAAAACACTCCTGAAAATGCCCAAGTTACGTGGCGTCCATTGAATTTATTCAACGACGCATATAACTTTGCAGGATTGGAGTACAGGGTCCTTTGGACCCTGTGTCCCACAGTAAATGATGATAATATCTCAAAAAGTAAGGAAATTAATTGCAAAAACTCAGTTAATGCATCAGTTAGGGTAGATAGTACAGTGACAAAGTCTAGAAATTGGTATTAGGTTACTGACCTACACCCCCCCACCCTCAACACACCAACAGGCAGTCGGGTGTGCCTTGGGGTCATCGGGCCTAACTCTCACCCCATTTTCCTATACTGTACCATGTCAGCTTGGCTACACATGGAATGGGGTTAGAGTTGGGGCAGATGACCCCAAGCACACCCCATGCCTGCTGGTGCTGGAGAGTGGGGTGAGGTGTGGGGTTGGTAACCAACATCGATTTCCAGACTTTCATCACTGTACTATCAACCCTAAATGATGCATTAACAGCTTTGCAATGAATATATATCTGTACATACGTAGTGTATTAAACTTTGGAAAAACTATCCACTCACACAGTAAACTGGATTTTCAACAAGATTATTATCTCCTTGCCCTTAATTGACACATCACCAACGTTTTATGGTCAAAAAGGCCAGTACACTGGTTATATAAAGGGCTAAAATTTAATATTAAGAATCCTTGCCTACTTTTATTTCATCTGTTTACACGCTTAATTTCTCTACATATGTATCAATAACAAAGGTTCCCCAATACATAAATCCCACACTAGCACTGCAATGAACACACACACACACGTATACAATACATATGTAGATACATACCTGCATACACCTACGCATATGTGCATATAAAGAGATACATATAGATCTACATATACCTACACATACATTTAACTTCATATATATCAGGGCATTCCTTAGAGTACCTTAATGCTATTGTTAAACCAAATATTTTCATTATAATAACTGGCTTTCCCTTTCTCCTCAGGGGAAATCATGGCGTAATTTGCCATAATAAAGGAGTGTTTATTACAGCAAACATGTGCATGGTTTCCCCTCACTCTGTGCAGGCACTGCCAAGTTCCACACTTCCCGACCACTGTATGCTTCCCATGTCCCAAACCGTGAACAGATACAGGACCGCCACTCAGACTCGCAGTGTTTTTTTTTTTTTTTTTACCCTGAATGTGTCAAAATAAAAAGTAAAATAAAACATGCCTTCTGAAGAAACAAGCCAAAAAAAAATACAAAATTGTCAGACAAACTTGACAGCAACCACAGACCACGAATGACACCGGACGGTGACCCGACAGTAGGTCTTTTTATTTTATATAATTGCTGTGATGAAAAGGAAAACCCAGCAATTACATAAAATAAAATATGGGTCAGGTGTGTAAACTCAAAGTTTACACACACCGGGTTAGATGCTGCCTCGGGTTTATGTAGCACCTAACCCTCCAGTGCATGTAAACTTCTTGTTACACACAGCAACCACACGTTATTCTAAATTTTTAAATGAATGTTTATATAGTTAAAAAGCTTATTGTTTTATTGTACAGCAGGATTCCTGTTACCCAATCCTTGTAACTGAGGTCAGCCAATCTGAATCAGGCTTCTCCTTTTTCCCATAGGGAAACTGTGTCATCATTTGCTGTAATAAAGGAGTGTTTATTATGGCAAACATGCGCATGGTTTTCCTCACTCTGCATGCGTTCGCTGCAGTTTCTAGCTTCCGACTGCTCTCCGCTTGCCTCTGGCAAGCCCGCTAAGGGACACTGAACCGTCATTCAGACTCTGCAGTAAGTAATTAAAAAACAAATGAACAACAATCATTTAAAAATTTACTTTCGTTGGCCAGATATGGGGTGGTATGTGTAAACTTGAATTGACACACCCCTCAGTGTTAGATGCTTTAATAAAGGTAGCATCTAACTCCTGGGTGGACTTTGAGTTACACTCACCACCCCATACTTTATTCTATTTATCACATACCAGTTTGACAGTACTGTATACTGCACTTCAGTACTGAAGGTCACAGTATCAAGACAGTTTTAAATCCCATAGCGATCATCTTTTTCACAGTATACCAGTTTTCTTAACCAGCAGTAAGTGACAGTGCTAGAGGTTTAAAAACATGGGTCAAATTAGACCCACTGGCAGTGTTCCAGATAATGTTGGCACCGAAGAGTAACGTACTCACCATTTTGACATCAGGTGAGTAAAACATAATTTTGAGGAGTAAAAGTGCTTTAAACTTTGAAGAATAGCTCCTTTTGAAGTATCTATGGAGAATTTAAGGTTTGGGACAAGTAACAGTACTTGTCAAAAATTTCTTTAGAGTATTGGTTACAAATTAGTAAGTAAAACAGACCAGCACGCACCTGATGTTATTTAGTTTTTGTTGACTGGGAAAGGAGGACTAGGTAATTCTGCCTATTTTCAGCCTCATCCCGGGGAGGGGATACAGATGGATGCCAACTGACACTAAAGCAGATTAAGCTATTGGTGGTGTTTTTATCTGGAGCACTGCCCACCAGTGTAAACAAACAAAAAAGTGTAAAATAAGGAACAACTAGGTCAAAACTTCTAATCAAAAGTACAAATGTCACCAATACAGAAACTAAAACTTGCAAAGTAAAACTACTCTGCTTTTGTTCATTTTCCACTATTTTACAAACTGGGACCCACTGTCAAGTGGAAAGTGGGTCATGGCTCCAGCTTCTCCCCTTTTGCCCCATCTAGTGCTGTTCCTGCCTACGACGGATTATAGAAAACCAGGACTGTCAATGTGCCTTACTGTAAATCAGTGTGCAAGTCAATAACCAGGTTCACCATGGTTATTATACTTTACACATTTCACACTGGATAGCTATAAGTAGCCATATTTTGCTTATATATCCTAATGATACCACCTTTCATATTTTATTTATTTATTTAAACAATCACAGGAATTACAACCCTTTGAGTCATAGACTCAGGAGTATGCTTATGAGTATATTGCTCTCTCAACCCTCCACACTCCAACCCAAGCAGTGAGATTAGCTGTGTCTCTGGGCCCTGCCTCAGCTACAATGACCCCCAGGGAGGAATCTATCTTTGCAATCTCTCCACCTACCCCAGCAGGACTAGCAGTGTCCTCAGGCCTTGCATGGTCTATACTAACTCCTAAGAGGTACCTCTGTAACCACTCTACCCCACCTCACTCCTCACCAAGTAGCTGTGCCCTGGGCCTGTCTCACACTGATCCCCCAGAGAGGTACACCTCTGTAATCTGTCAAAACACCATCGGCAGGACTAGCCGAGTCCACAGACCACAAGAGGTCTATCTCTTCAAACCCCCCGCAGCAGTGGCTAGTGGTCTGGCGTTTGATAACGCACCTGTAAGTAGCCTTCTTCCTCAGACCAACACCCAGCCTTCAGAACCAAGTATCAATAACATGGACTTCTCCTTTTCACCTACCACCATAAAAGAAGTTGAAGATCTTCTTCTACGACTAGATACTAAAAAAAAAAAAAAAAGTGCTGGGGCTGACTCCTTCAACCCATATTTCTTGAAAATAGCATACCATATACTTGCTACACCTATAACACACCTATTCAGTCTGTCCCTAGCACAAGGCTCCATCCCCAAGGCATGGAAAACTGCTCACGTCATTCTCCTGTTTAAAGCAGGGACCCTGTGACCTAAATAACTATAGACCAATCTCCTTCTTCCCATAGTTTCAAAACTTCTGGAAAGAATTGTGGATAAGCAGCTGAGATCTTTCTTAGACAATGCTAGACTACTCAACCCACTGCAGTCTGGCTTTAGAGCTAAGCATAGTACAATTCGGCACTGGCAAAAGTTACTAATGATTGTAGCACGGGACCTAGACAACAAAAATTTGTTTGTGCCGTGTTTCTGGACCTCAGTAAGGCTTTCGACGCTGTCCACCACTGCCTGCTCTCTCCACCTTAAAAACTACAGGCATTGGCTCAACCGCACTGGGATGGTTCCAAGACTACCTTTCTGATAGACAGCAACAAATTAAGGCTGATGAGAGAGATTTCTCCACTTAAACCGATAAAGAGATGTCCCCAGGGCTCCATACTGGGCCCATTACTGTTTGCCATTTATATCAACAGCTTGGACGTAGGCATCAAAGATGCCAGTATTCACTTGTTTGCTAACGACACGGTGCTCTACTTAAGCCGGGAATCTCCTAAAGCTGCATGCTGAGTTACAGCTGACTTTAATACTCTGCAGTACCAGCTCCTTAGCAAAAGTTACTACTAAATGCAGAAAAACCAAGGCCATTCTTTTCTCACCACCAGGCCCAGGGCTTACTCTGCTGTCGCTAGTCCATTACCATCAATCTCTACCTTATTAGGAGAAAATCTTGAATTTGTAACTAAATTCAAACACCTTGGTATTTGCTAGACAACAAACTCTTTTGTGGAACACACAGAAGAACTGCTGAAAAACTGAGGCAGAGACTTGGTCTTTTTTCAGAATTAAATGCCTCTTGACCACAGACGCAAAAAGACAGCTTTTCCAATCTACATTCTTTATTAATTGACTACGCCAACTTCATTTGTGGCCACTGCCCTGCTTTTATATCTTGCAAAACTGGATGCATTATATCATAGAGCACTGAGATTTATATCTGGCCTCCGTACTCCACATCACTGCTCTTTATATGCAGCTGTAGGGTGGCCCTCCCTTCAATACAGGTGTTAAAGAAATGCAGACCTATGGACGCTCCGAGCCCTTACCAACAAACTCCCACAATACGTTGTTGACTGCCTCCCTTAGCCCTATTAGGAATTATGCCTTAAGAAGTCAATCGCAGATTTCTTTGAATGTCCCAAGGCCAACACTGCTTTGGAAGGGCCGCCATAAGCTATGCCCTGTCTTCTCTCTAAAATAGGATACAAAAATCATTGAGACTTAGCTCACCTGTCAGTCCTGCCTTCTTTAAGACCTTCTATGACAAAACGTTTGCTGAAATCTGTAATTGCTTCTATCACTCCTAGCAGCTTGACTATTGTTCCTCTCTCTTCAACACTAGTCCCAGCTGCTTATCCAAATCAGCCATTGCCACTACTACACCCGCTCCTCTGCCCCACTTGCCCTTAGCACCCTCTGCATCCCTCTTATTCACCACCCCTTCTGCCGATTTACCTAAGGCTTACACATTGTTATGGCACCTCCATAGCTTAGGAATTTCCATCCAGGCCTGTAACATGTTTCTGCTGGACAGGAATATAAATAATCTTTCTTTATTCTTCTATGGTTTGTATATGACATCCATACACATCCTGCTCCTGTGGGAACTGTGTGTGTGTGTGTGTGTATATATATATATATATATATTATGTTCGGGTTGTGTTATGTGTATCTTTCTTGTACATGTGACTTGGAATGTAAATACTCTGCTCCTATCAATACTGTAAACATATTGTTCTTTTGTATTATATATATTTATATGTAACTGTACAATTTTCCTGCCAACAGCAGGTCCACCTTGTAAATGAACTTGCTCAATGGTGATCGCCTGGATAAATAAAGATTTGATTGCTTGACAGTTTTGCCTTTGGCACCTCAGCAAGGGGATTTACAGTTTCTCTGTAGCCTGCACCCCCAACCACTGTGTACCTGGGCTCTGCCTGGTCCACAATGCTCCCCAGGTAGGGGGAGCTCACCACTTTAACCTCCCCCGACAAAGACTAGCTGAGCCCCGGCCCTGTATGTCCACCAATGACTCCCAAGGAAGGGGTCCATCTCTGAAACCCCTAACCCTATCAAGGAGACGCTGGGTCCCCAGGCCTTGCCTAACCCTTTAGACATCAGCCCCAAACAGGGACAAGCTGTGTTGGCCTTGTCTGACCCTCAGTGACACCTCAGGGAGGGTCTATTTCTGTAACACCCCTCCTTCTCTAGCCATACCTCTTAATTGTTCCGATTTTCACACAGCGCTATGATTTTACACTCAAAGTCACCACCGCTCCTGCTCCACCAAGGCTTACTTATGTTCCTCATAATGTTTAGACACACAGACTATTACAACACTGAACTAAATAGAAACAGTACTTAAAACTAAACATATGGGACACACTATTCTCGCATTCTGGCCATTTTCTCTTAATTATGAGGCTCAATGCTATGCATTTTAAAACTGAGTCGAGGTATGTTGCCAGCCACACACACTGCCCCTGCCCCTCCCGTAGGGATTGTTGTGTGACAGCCGCAAAGCTCTGTCAATCCCTTCCCCATGCTTCCCCGTTCCAAGCTTTAGCAGCTTGCTCCACAACGCCACCTTCTCGGACTCCAAGTTCGCCCTATTGCCCTCCCGCAGTACTCACCATATCGCCACCACAAGACGTGCTGGGCGCACGGCCCGTAAAATCGCCTCAGTTACCAGAACGAAAGTAACAAAAACACTTTGCAGTAGCAGCAGCGCGGCCACTTCCGCTTCCGGTGTAGGAGCGTTCCAAAGGCGCGCAGGCGCTCTGTTGCCCATCGCCATGGTGACTGGGACGGCAACTCAATAGGGGTGCTAGTCATCTTCTTAACGTACTCCACGCTAGACAACGGGGGCAATGTGTGACGGGTTACTTCTTCTGTAATTATGTGCTACTGGCTTTGTACAGGGCACGGTGAGCTCAGAATCACCTTAATTGAATCGTCAGAACTTTTGCATGTTCAAATCACACAGGCATAATACTTACATGGATAGAGTCCCACAATGCAGCATATTATAAATTGTTGGCGCTGCCTAATAAGACATATATATTTATTCTTTCGGTAACCGTGTAAGGTCCGCTAAGCATAAGCGCCTGTTTTCAGGGGTGACCCGGGAGCACCGGGGCGGTTAAGTGGCTGCCTCTCAGAACTGGCGGTATGCAGTGGAGGTTGGGTGTGGTGTGGAATCAAATCCAGGTCTGCTGGATGTACCAACCTCATTAACAGCTCCTTACTGTAACCTCTCTAAGCTATACTGCAGCACCTGGTAGACCACACACACACACACACAGTGTTGATTAGGTTACTTTTGAAACGTGTTCCAGAAAGCTCTGTGCAGTCACTAGCAAGAATGGATAAGTACTGGAAAAAGTAATACACCGTACAGTTACAATTTTTATGTCTGTTTTATACAAAAGAACTGCGAACTGTAACTGATTACATTTATTTGAAAGTAACATTATTTATTTATTTAGTTTTTGTTGACCGGTAAGTGCACTAGACAAATCCTGCCTATTTTCAGGCACGACCTGGGAGGGAGGTACAGATGAATGCCAACTGACCTTGAACCAGATTAAGCTGTTGGTGGTATTTTTAGTGAATGAGGGAAATTTGGCCAGGACACCAGGAAATTCCTCTACTCTGTGTGGGGTGCTGTTGGACAATGGATTCTTCGTGGGACCCAGTCATTCTGCTGGTGTACTTGCAGGAGAGCAGAGCTCCGCCCCTGCAGGTCCAGCTTTGGAGCCTGAAGTACTGAGGACGTCTGACCGTTTGTTGATATGCTTGTGGATCTTGCTGTACCAGATGAATCTTTACCTGCTCAGTCTGCCTCTGCATCGTCAGATTTTTTGCCTCGCGGATGAACTTTGGTTGAAGTCCTCCTTGCTGCACATCGGGACCAGGTACTTGCTGTTGTTGATGCCGTTAGCCCTTTTGAGTCGGCCTCTCCTGGGACACAGACTCTGTCGCCAGAACTAGGGCTGTGGAGGATCTTCCTGCTTTCATTACGGATGCGGTACCTTGGGCTCTTTGGAGGTGCAGAGTCTGCAACAATCTTCTGTAGCACCGGTCCTACCAGTGTTGCACCATGCTCCATTGGAATTTTCGGTTCCTACAAATCTGGATCGAGCAGTGTCTTCTCTGCCTTTGAACTCGGCGGCTGACTTTTGCCTGGTGAACTTGTGAGTACTATGCATCCTAGACCGTGTGTTTCACCTCCCAATGCGCAGACTGTCTCACCTGTTTTGCCTCCTCCTGCTCTGTTGCCTTGTTCTAGCCCACTACCTGTCTCTTTAGAGGCCTCCCTCGGGAGTCGGGTTGGAAACCAGGCGGTTCGGGCATTGGATACCTGACCCTGCCCATAGCCAGATACTTGGTTGTGGAGGGCAACAGCCCTTGATAGACATGCCTCCACCTTTGCCTGGTAGCCCAGATTTGGATTTGCGTGCTGAGGATGTTCAGCATCCTGCATTGGATACTACTCTGCTGGCTAAAGTTCCTTCTTTGCCTCCCTCCTTTTCGGGTGATGAAGGCCCTAGCTCTCGGGGACCAGCGTGGGGTGATAGAATGGACATGGATGTCCCGCTCCTGACCCTCCTCCGGGCCCTTCTCCTGACCCTGGGACAAGGCTAAATCTACTTGGGAAGAATTTCAGTAGAAGGGATACGTTTGAATTCCTCCCCTTCAATGACGGAATGCGGTCCGCCTTCAGTATATTGGGGTCTTGATGTAGCTCCAGACCGTCTCTATGTGGGAAAGTCACTTTTGAAAGGATCTTTGGTTTTATACAAATGAAATATTTGCATTTATTCATGTATCAAGTTCTTCCTTATATGACGTTAGTTTTCAAAGCCCTAGAGGATTAGATCGATTCTGGACAAAGTATGATACTCTTAAATACACTGAGTTGTGGCTACCATTTTGGCTATCCCACTTACTAGACCTTCTATTAAAACTGTCACCATTTTGTTTCAAAATGAGAATGTAGCAGCTAGTGATATTACACATTGGTTAGCTAAACTGTGATGTCTTGGGGTTGCCACAGCTTATATTTGACTCTGAACACTTATGGACTGGTGGTTGGCGTTATAGGGTGCAACTTAGAAATACGAATGTGGGTCCCATACACTTACCTAATAGTTTGTCTTTAGGTAGGGAATGGGGCATTGCTTCTATGTGGGGCAACCTCGTACCTGTTTTAAATGTGGCTCCCCTTCCCATCTCAGTGCAGCCTGTGATAGACTACGATGTTCCTTTGTTTATCTTTTGGCCATGCTAGTGCAGATTGTAATTCTGAACTAAAGTGTAACCTGTGTGAAGAACTAGGTCATGGTTTTAGATCCTGTCCTTGGGCTTCCCATAACAGGAAGATAGCCCGATCAGGATGTGATCCTTTAATGCCCAGAAAAGGATATTGCTTCGGCAAAGTCCTTTCTTCGCATGTTATGGTAGTCACTGGTCCCTCTTTATGCTCTGATATTGCGGTGCCTGCTCCCCAGTCAGTGGTTTCTGTATCTGAACCTTCCTCTGAGCCTCCTTTACAGGAAGTTCCATGACCGGTTGTACAGGGCCCTTCCTCTATGCCCCTCCCTCTTTCTGTTGTTTCTCCGGTTCCTGCTGAACCTGTGCCTGTCCCTGACAGACCTCTGGATATTATTATTATGCCCCCTCCTGAGCCTAGTGTTCAGACAAAGCAGGCTCAAAACAGACTACAGGTAGGGCCAAATTGCTAAAGCATCTTCTCCTGGTGGCTCTGTTCCTTAAGTAATAAATTTGAGGTCCTGTCCGTCACCTCAGTCTTCCGATATGGAAGCTGATTCTGGACGCCTCACAACCTATGGTATCCTCTGATTCTGAGAATGGTAAATCAAAGGATTTGCCTATGGATACTGATCTCTTGCGGTCGGGGATGAGACCTGGAGAAGTACTAGAAAGGGAAGGGTTACTTGATGTTGACTTATTTATTTCGACCCTTTATCTGATTCTCTTCATGGCCATGGCATTTCATCTCACTGTAGCCACCCTCAATGTGAACAGTGTGAAAATGCTCATAGGCGCCTGATTACTTTTCAACTTTTGAGTGCTTTGTCGAGTGATATTTGCCTTATTCAGGATACCGTCTCAATACCCTTCCTTTGGTTAATATGGCCAAAAGCTTTGGTATGGGGTCCTTTTTTTTTTTTCTTTAGGATTAGACACATGTAGTGGTGTTGGGGTGTTGTTTAGGGGTGATGGATTTCATGTTACCAAGTTGGTTGAACTGCTTGTGGACGGGCCTTATTATTGGATTTTACTTATTTGCTTTACACTTGGAGATTAATTGTGATTTATGCACGTTACGAAGAAAGGTTGAGTGGATCTCTTCGTGAGGTGCAGCCTTTTGTTCACGTCACGCTTTCTCATATGGGGTGGTGACTTTAATTGTGTAGTGCATAAATCAGATCGGGGCCGGACTGATAAGGATTTCTGTGATGCACATTGTCTCAATCACACTATTGTCCAGGGTCGTTTACAGGATGTTTATAGGTTTGTCATCCTACTGGTGGACGTACTTTTTTAAGAGCCTTATCCACTAGGATTGATTTTCTTTTGTCTCTGAAGCTTTGAGGGTGATTAAAGCACAAACCATTCCAGTGGAGATTTCAGACCATAATGTGGTAACTGCCACGTTAGGGTAGGCCCTCATGCTAAACTGGGGGCAGGGATATTGGAAACTGAATTCTTTAAGTTCATGATTTGTTGAAAGCTCAGTGTCACTATCTGGACTTTCCAAAGTTTTGTTAGATTGGTGGCTACTCACGAAATCTGAAATCTCTACTTTGGCTAGGAGGACATCTAAATATGCTGCAGTGACTAAATATAAAGATATTTGTCTTACGTATGCAGTTGGAAACATTATATTCAGCTATACACTCACAAAGCTTATCTTTGACAGCACAGGTACAGAATGTAAAAAGAAATGGCTGCACTACAGTATACTAGAGCTACTTCCTGTTACCTGAACATAGGGTTTGTTCTGCTAATAAATCTGCTTTGGGGATGTTTTGGATTGTAGTCATAGGCGTTCTGCGGATAGCCTTCTGACTGAAGTTGTGGATACTGCTGATACTAGTTACACTGCATTTCCGGATATTTTGCGAAGCAGTCTCTCGCATTTTTCAGACTTATATGCTGCATCTCCAGTGGATAGCGCTGGTGTAGAACAATTCCTTTCCTCTCCATATTGCCCTTGTTCTGATATACTATTACGGGCTTTAGTTGCTCCAATTAGTGTTGATGAGGTTAAAGGAAATTTCCATTTACGGAATAACACGGCGCCTGGTGTTGATGGCTTGCCTGCAGAATTTTATAAAACCTGTAGTCCTTTGGTTTGTGATGTGCTCACAGTAGTGTTTAATTGGGTTTTGCAACGCCACACCTCGATTTCCATTTTTGTACTTCAATTCAGATTTTGTTATATAAGAAAAGTGATAGAACTTTACTTTGCAATTGGAGGCTTTTAAGTCTCCTTAAACGGATTTTAAAATTTTAATGAAAATATTGCATTCCAGATTGTTGTCCATAGCTCCACACTTGATTTCCCTACACCAATCCTGTTCAGTACCGGCAGATCTATCTATAATAATCTCCTTTGCTTTGGGAACTAATAGAGCTTGGTAAAGTTGATGTTATAAAGGGTTTTTATGTCAATGGATCAACAAAGGGCCTTTGATCAGGTCCCGATGGTTATTTGTTTCAGGTTTTACGAACATATGGAGTTCCTGATCGCTTATAACCTGGATTGCTTTGCTTTATAGTCATGCTTATGCTATGCCCTTGGTAAATGGTTACTGGGTTCCTATATCCCTATTTGTTGGGGTTGAGACAAGGCTGCCCTCTGAGTCCATTGCTTTATGTTTTAGTTTGATCTGCTCTTACGCATAATTGCCCAAGATGTGCGGATCCTTGGTATTGTTTCCCTCATAGTACCCTTGAGGCCAAAATATCGGCTTATGCTGATGATGTCTGTGTCTTTGTTGCTGATTTGACCTCTGGAGATAAGGTGTTACATCATTTTTCTAATTTTCAGATGTTGCAGGTTCCTCCCTTAATAAATCTAAGAGTTTTTTATCCTCTGCATACTGCCATTCCTGAGGTTACGGTTCTGCACGTGCCTGTTGTACTGGGCCGGTCCGAATTTTAGGTATTGATTTTGGTAAAGGTGATAATGCGTTACTTAATTGGTCATCTAAAATTGAGGCAGTTCAGTCCAGAATCAGATTATGGAAGTCTTGGCAAACAAACTAAACAGAAAAAGGTTATCATTACTAAATCTTTACTTCTCCTCAATTTTATACCTTAGTGCGGTATACCCCATTCCTTCTGGTTTGAAGCCACTTTATTGGTCTTCTTTTTCAAATTATTTGGGAGTCACCTAAATCCCATTAAAAGAGATGTGTTTTATCTTCCTATTGCACAGGGTGGTTTGAATTGTGTGAATCTGATTACTTTTTACTATAGTATTTTTTCATTGGAATTTACTAGACTTTAGTCATCCACACTCTGTGTTATGGGTGATTTATGCGTATGGTTGGTTACCTAAATTGTCCTCAAGTGGCCAAGTTTGAGCCAGAAAATGGACACACCCTAGTTACCCAATTTATGTCAGACCTGTGATATCGAAACTTAATAGATGGAAGTTACTTCCGCCCATGTGTATTGCAAATTGCGTAAATATATTTATGATGTCCTACAATCTAAAGCACATTCCATAGTCCTGCTTTTAAGGATGTACCGGATGGTCATGTTGATAACCTCCTTAAAAGTTTGGTAGATAAACGGATTCCACCTAGATTATGGGATGTTTTATGGCTTATGTAACCCCCAGATGGCGTCATCCCAGGGGCTACTACCCCTGCCTGATTTGCCACCAACAGGTTGAGGGCCTGATCCAATGGCGGGTGCCTCCACCCAGAGGTCAGGGTTTGCAATAGTTAAACTTACTTGGTCACAGCCCTCTGGGACACTGCAACCCTTTCTTCCCACTAGTGGCCCACACAATATAGCAGAATTACCTTCACAGTATACACTTACTCCCCAAGGCTGGTTCAGGCACCGGACATCCTGTAAAATAAGATACAGTGCAACAATCACAGTACAGTACTTTAACATAGACAAATACCTCAGGCAGTATAACTTTGTTGAAACAAACAGCTCTGATTTATTTAGGGGATATAACAAGGACAGGGGAAATCAGGTTAATTAGCTTATCACTTTACTATCTACTTATGGCTCTGTGACAGGCCTATCCCTACAGTTACTGTCCCTGGGTACCCAGGCCCTAGTGGCTAGTCCAAACCGTGGCAGCTGGTAGGGCCCTTTCACACAGAGAAAAGGAAAATTAAACAGTCAGCAGTACAGTAATTCCATTTGGATTTAATGTGGCAATTCAACAGGGAGCGACTCAATTAGTACTCACGACCTCCAAAGAAGATATGGTCCTTCAATGTCAGCAGGGCTACTTTTGATCTCCAAGAGACTCCTCACACATTTATATGGTAAAAAAGAAAGCACTATACCAGGCAGGCTGCATCTGTATCCCAATCGTAATTACTGCACAATAACCAGGAGAACACACAGCAGATTCAGTTCCTGACAGACCGAGTGTAATTCAACAATTTCTTCAGTCTTCTACAGGGTGAGCCTGGTTTCTACTCTTCAGAGATCCTTTGATTCTTTTCACAGGACGGATTCAGTCCTAACAAGCAGTTACACAAGTTGTAGACCGGAACTCTGGGCCTTGCACACGCTTTTTGACTGAAACTGTGCACTGAAGGAGCACAGGGTTTCTTTCCCTTCACTTTCAGATCTCAAACTGAAACTCCCAACAGACAAAAACCGGCACTTCCTTTGAGTTCCTCCCAGTTCTTGACTGGATTGGCTGTCACTCACAATAGACTGCTGCTGTTGGTCCAAAAGGCACGCAAGTCTAAACTACATCTCCCAGAGTCACTGCCCATACAATCCTCTTGTGGCTGGCTCAGATTATGAGTCCCAAGTTCTGATTCGTCCAAGGCATCATTTTAGAGCTAGTTTACCCCACACTGATTGGTCCAGTTCAGCAGTTCAAAACCAGAATGGGAACTAGGCAGACAGTTCTGACTGCAAAGAAAGCAGGTTAGACAAACTGTAATTTTATTATTACTGTAAATGATTTCTGGCAATCAGTTACATCTTTCAGACAGGTTCCTTTGCACTCCTAGTGACTGCAAAATGGGGTGAATTGCAGCAGCTTGAGTGGTACTCAATCAAAGAAACACACAGTCCCCATACAACTAATTATGTCTGCAAGCAGACAGCTCTTAAAGAGACAGTACCAGAGGTTCTAAAACACTCACTGATAAATGGCTTAAACGCCAAACACCATTCAGGCTTGGAGCATTCAAGCAAGCTCCTGAAGTCTTTTTGGGAACCCCCATTTGCAGGGGGTTACACTTAGTTGTCATGGGCTGCCTCAATGTTGAGGGGAATTTAAAGCATAAAATGGTTACTGAACATACTTGTCCAAGGGATACTTGCATTAATCAGAAGGAAACAATGTCCCATTTTTGTTTCCTGCCCTTTGTGCAAGAATTTGGATGACCCTTTCTGCCCATTGGTGCCAGCCTTTCTGGCGGGCAGTTACATACCTGGAAGTTGTGGGAGGTTTTTGCTACATTCTACTTTGTTGGATGCAGATGTAGTACGGCTGCTGTTCGCTATGTTCAAGTTTCATTTATGGCATGCCAGATGTCACCTTACTCTATAACAGTTATACCACTCACCACTTGAAGTTCTTTTCAACATATTGAACATGATTTGTTGTTACAATGTGATTCTGAATGCAACTGTCCAAAAATGTATGGCTTATGAGGTGGAAAGAGGTTCCTTTTGAAAAACAAAATAGGTTGAATCATTATGCTGTCAGAGAATTGAGTATTGCTAATATTCTCTTTATGTTTTTTTTTCTTATTTTCCATGAATTGTATTACTGTTTTTCTGATTTATTGTTCTGTTTATTAATAAAAACCTTCCCCTACTCTTGTCGATAAGTGCCATGGGATCTTTAACATGCACCTGAACTACCACCAGAACAGGCAGATGGGACCTCGGTTAACATCTCATCCGAAAGACGGCACCTCAGAAGTGCAGCGCCTCTGATGCTACACTACAGTGTCAGTTTTGGGATATTAACCCAAGTACCAGATATGGGAACTGAACCGACAGCCCTCTGATCTCCCGGCCTCAGAGGTGGTGTGCTACCTACTGAGCCACTGACACTGCAACCTATTAATGACACCTATTAATTTCAAAAAATTTAATCTGTTATAGTTATTTTGTATTGTTTTGTATAAAAAAGTAAGTAATTGTAAGGTGTAGTACTTTTCTAGTACTTCTCTGTCGTTGCTTTGTGACTGCACAGAGCTTCCTGGAACAAGTTTCCAAATATAATAGAAAAATAACTTACCCAATACTATGCATATATGTATATATATATATATATATATATATATATAGATGTAACCCTAGATGGCGCTATCCCAGGGCTACTACCCTGCCTGATTTGCCACTAACAGGTTGAGGGCCTGGATCCAATGGCGGGTGCCCACCCAGAGGTCAGGGTTTGCAATAGTTAAACTAACTTGGTCACAGCCCTCTGGGACACTGCAACCCCCTTTCTTCCCACTAGTGGCCCACACGATATATCAGAATTACCTTCACAGTATACACTTACCCCAGGTCTGGTTCCGCACTGGGACCTCCTGTGAAATGAGATACAGTGCAACAATCACAGTACAGTACTTTAACATAGACAAATACCTCAGGCAGTATAACTTTGCTGAAACAAGCAGCTCTGATTTATTTAGGGGATATAACAAGGACAGGGGAAATCAGGTTAATTAGCTTATCATTTTAATAATCTACCTATGGCTCTGTGCACAGGCCTATCCCTATCAGTTACTGTCCTGGGTACCCAAGCCCTAGTGGCTAGTCCAAACCGTGGCAGCTGGTAGGGGCCCTTTCACACAGAGAAAGGAGAATTAAACAGTCAGCAGTACAGTAATTCCATTTGGATTTAATGTAATTCAACAGGGAGCGACCCTGAATTAGTACTCACGACCTCCAAATAAGATAGGGTCCTTCAATGTCAGCAGGGCTCACTTGAGGTACACAAACCTCTTCACACATCCATATAAAAGAAAGCACTATACCAGGCAGGCTGCATCTGTATCCCGATCGCAATTACTGCACAATACCCGGGAGAACACACAGCAGATTCAGTTCCTGACAGACAGAGTGCAATTTTCAGCAATTCCTCCAGTCTTCTACAGGGTGAGCCTGGTTTCTACTCTTCAGATATCCTTTGATTCTCTTCACAGGACGGATTCAGTCCTAACAAGCTGTTACATAAGCTGCAGACCGGAACTCTGGGCCTTACACCGTTTTTAACTAAAACTGCACACTGAAAAGCACAGGGCTCCTTCCTTCTTCACTGCCAAAGCTCAACTGAAACTCCAACCGACAAAACTGGCACTTCCTTTGAGTTCCTCCCAGTTCTTGACTGGATTGGCTGTCACTCACAATAGACTGCTGCTGTTGGTCCAAAAGGTGCTGAAGTCTAAACTACATCTCCCAGAGTCACTGCTCATACAATCCTCTTGTGGCTGGCTCAGATTATGAGTCCAAGTTCTGATTCGTCCAAGGCACCATTTTTAGAGCTAGCTAATCCCACACTGATTGGTCCAGTTCAGCAGTTCAAAACTAGAATGGGAACTAGCAGACACAGTTCTGACTGCAAAGAAAGCAGGTTAGACAAACTGTAATTTCATTATCACTCTAAATAATTTCTGGCAAACAGTTACATCTTTCAGATAGGTTCCTTTGCACTCCTAGTGACTGCAAAATGAAGTGAATTGGCAGCAGCTCGAGTGGTACTCAGAGAAGCACACAGTCCCCCATACAAACTAATTATGTCTGCAAGCAGACAGCTCTTAAAGAGACAGTACCAGAGGCTCTAAAACACTCACTGATAAATGGCTTAAATGCCAAACACCATTCAGGCTTGGAGCATTCAAGCAAGCTCCTGGAAGTCTTTGGGAACCCCCATTTGCAGGGGTTACATATATATATATATATATATATATATATATATATATACATATATACACACACACATATTTGATAATGTCCAAAACTGTGTTATTACTTGTGTAGCACTATGATTCTCACTGTTTTAGTATGAGATCATTCTTTGAAAACTCTTGTCACTTTAAAAAAAAATTAGCACTGCTTTAACTAACCCCTGACAGCTCCCAGATTTTGAATGCTCTTCCCTGATCCTTCTCTCTGTCACCCCTCTGTCCTCTGTGCTCCCTCCTCCCACTCTCCCCCATAGTAGGGGTGCCATAGAAATTCCTGGGCCCAGGACACACCTTTAGGACTGGGCCCCTTAGCCTCACATCCCGTTACAGGCCCCCGAGCCACTGGGCCCTGGACAGTTGTCCCCCATCTGCTCCCCTGCCCCATGCCACTCCACCCTCCCTTCAGCCCTTGACCTGACAAAGTCTCCTCACTGACTACTCTGCTTTTGCCCTTCCTCCTTCTCTCCACTGTGTTACTTGCCAAAACCAGTAGTCTAACTGCTCAAACGTTGATGCGTCACACTATTGGTGCACCAACTTGTAATCGTATTTTAAACTTGTATTTTCTACCTGTAACCCACCTTACCAGTTTCCCTTCACACGCTCATGCTGTTACCTTCTTCATTATTTATCAATTTGTACTGGGATTGGAACCCCACGCTCTTTTGACAAGGTTCTTCACTGATGACTCAAGTGTCATCTAATGTTGTGCCTCTAATCATCTGCACCCACTGTATCCACAAATGTATACAATATTAACTCTTACCCAAATGTGTACACCTGTACATTCGTTTAACACATAATTCTGCCTTGTGAGTCAATATCCCATTGTCTGTACTATTTTTATTTTATTTTAGTCTTTGGTAACTGGGTATGCCCACTAGGCACAAGTGCCTGTTTTCAGGGGTGACCTGGGAGCACTGGGCGGTTAAGTGACTTGCTCAGAGTCACACAGTATGCAAGTGGAGGTTGTGAGAATCAAACTCCAGTCTGGTCTGCTGGATGTATCAAGCTCGTTCACACCTCGCTCCTCTAACCTCTAAGCTATACTGCCAGCCTAGAGGTTATTGCACTTTGTCTGTATTCTAACCTATTATATGCTCAAATCAAATCAAATCTTATTTATCCAATGCTCAGCTGTGGAACTCTTGTAAATGAGTCTCTGACTCAAAGGTTTTGTAATTCTGAGAAATAAGTAAAAAACTATGGCAGTGTGACCTATAGCTCCAAGCTGTGAACTTAAAGATTGGGTTTGAATCCCACAACCACTGACTGCATACTATGATCCTGAGCAAGCCATCTAACCTCCTGTGCTCCTGGAAAACATCTGCAACTTCCCTCAAGCTCAGTGTGCATTTCCCAGGCAAAAGTTGTAAATTAAATGTAACAAGAACCATGAAGTTTTGGAAATGGAAATTTCACTTGGGGAGCCCGCCATCTTTGATTTAAGAGCCTACATACCTGGCAAGGGTCTGAGGGGACACATTTCATCATTATTATATTTTGCATTGTTACACTTTCTTTAGCCAATTTTATGCTTTCTGGGGACACATTTCACACAGCAACAGTGCTTAGAAACAGACTTTGATGGCAGATAAGGACCGCTTGGTCCACCCAGTCTGCCCATTTTCCCTACCTACTGTAATACTGTACATCCTTCTTGATCTCCGGCTTAGTCCTCTCTTCCTAATGACTAAGGTTCCTTATGCCTATCCCATGCTTTCTTGAATCCTGCTACAGCTTTCACACCCACCACCTCCACTGGAAGACTGTTCATACCTCTCAACTGCTATGAATTTTGCATAGCGCGATGATTTTACACTCAGATTTACTGTTGTTCTGCAACAGTTTACTGATGTTCTTAATAATGTTAGAGCTGTTTCTGAACACATAATCTATTACATCATTGAACTAACTTTATAGAAACGTTCCTTAACACTAACTATAATGGGTCCACTATTTGTAGACATATTATCCCTTAAAATAAGAAAGTGCTACATTCTGATCATTTGCTATGAATTCTGAAGGCGAGTGCTATGATTTTTAATGCTGAGAGGTTGAGAAGTATGAGACTGTTCCAGGCATCCACTATTCTCTCCATAAAGAAGTACTTCCTTATGTTTCCCTGAGTCTACCCCTCCAGCTTCATAGCACATCCCCTTGTTCTTAAGCATCTTTTTTCTGAAAATGCTTCCTGGTACCTTATTTATACTCGTGAGATACTGTATTTGAAAGTCTCTATCAGCAATCTTCTGTCAGCAGTGCTTCCCATGTTGTTTCTGGAACTGAGTCAGACTTGGAATTTCACCTTTGGAACTGAGTTCACCCAGGTCCCCCCCATTTTAATGCCACTGGTCCCATGTGTCATTCCCATGGCCAGGATACCTTGTGAAATATAACTTGTTTAGCTCAGCAGGCTATTCAAGGTAAAACATTTAAATGAAACAATTAATAAAAATATTTTAATGGAAGAGTCAGTGATTTGTTAATCCATCCCACGCTTATCAAGACAGTACATTTAATTGGGCCAGCTGAAAAGCTCACTCTTTGAGTTCCCTCGTTGCACTCTTTTGATGTTCTGACATGGACAGACGGTATGAAGGTGGCCCCACATATTCCTTCCCCAAATAAAGGCCAACTAGCTGTATGGTTGTGGGTGGCACTCATTTTGCCCTCCTTCCCATAAAGGCTAATTGGCTAGGCCACAATTGTGGCATAGGCTTTACCCTTCCCCCACCCCAAAAAAAAGGGATATTGCTACTGTACTTGTGGCACTGCCTTTGCTGTCACTCCCTTCAAAAAATAGAACCAACTGGCTATAGTAGCATTGCCTTTGCACCACCCCTGAAATAAGGTGACCACATTTCTGAATGTATCAGAAGAATTTTCTGATGAATCAGAAAAACAGCATCCATGCTGTTCTGGTCTAGTCGCTGGTTAAGCACTACTCCTGACATACTCAACCTGTGCTCCCAGAAGGAGATCGCCTTGACTCTGTGTCCTTTTACAAATATTTAGGCACGCACTTGGACCACCATCTTGATTACTCTAGGTGCATATCCCAAGTAACAGCCAAGTGTAATGCAAAACTTAGTGCCTTGTACAGGTGAAAAGCTGTTTTCAGCCTCGATCAAGAAACTAGTGGTCGAGCTGCTCCATATTGGGGAGGCAGTATAGAGCAGTGGTTTAAGGCTCTGAGCTGCAAATCTGGAGACCTGGATTTGAATCCCACAGCCCCACTTGCATACTGTGTGACCCTGAGCAAGTCACTTAACTTCCCTGTGCCCCAGGTCACACCTGTAAACAAGCTTTCAGCTTAGTGTATCTCTCCTGGTTAAATAATTGGAAAATAAAATAAATAAAAAATATTCCCCCGCTAGACTATGGAGACACTGTCTATGCAGGTGTCAAGGCCACCATCTTATCCAGACTAGCAACACTGTTCAATGCCATATGCAGATTTGTCCTGGCTTGTCCCCTAAAACGCATCACTGTATAAGGTATAAGGAACTTGGATGGCTTCCCACCCCGGAGAGGTAATCTGTAATACTGCCCTAGTGGGGCTAGGTACTGGGCAGGAAAACTCCCCAGTTACCTCCAGGGTTTCTTCACAGTGGCTACAAATCACTCCTACTCCTCACATCTGAGGACAGCAACCATTTTAGATACCACAGTACAGGAGAAAGCTAGAGCAAGCCTCAATCGCCTTCAGGCTGCCCTCTGTGTGGAATACCTTGCCTGCCACAATTACAAAAGCCACTGCCTTTCCTTCATGCAAGAAGCAAATTAAAGCTCATCATGCCTCCCTGATCTCGTGCCCCAGCTGCCACAGTAACCTCTCCTCCGGTAAAAAACCATCAAAGGTCTGAAACTACTTAGCGGTCCTCAGGGACCACCCTTCTCTCTGCTGCATAGTCCTGTTTAGCCCATAAGTAATCGTAAGCTTCACTTAGTAATGGTCTCCATAGATAAGAGAGTCTTTACTGTACCGACTTTAAATGTGCCTGCCAAATTTATACATTGTATGCAACTGTGTTGTCTCTCACATTATGAACTGCTGCTGTTTTTTACAAAGTCCCTGTGGAAAATTGTACTGTAGTATTTATGTGGTTTTCGACTCTGTACTTATGATACTCAAAGCCCTTACAAGTAAATATTACTCCTGTAACCTCTCACGCCTCTCCTCCACCCCCACCCCCACCCCTAGCTCAGAACTGGAAACGAGCCTCCTGGGCTCTGTTTGCTTACCTGGTAAAATATGTTTAAAATAAATAAGTACATTTCTGAAATGTGAAACTGGAACAAGTACCAATGCATGTGCAAACATTTTTTCCATACAGCTGGGGGTCTGAGGGTCACCAGGCCCTCAGGAACTCTGGTGTTTTAGAGGCTGTCTGGTGATTTTTGAGGGCAAAACTAAACATTCTCAAGCCCCAGGAATCCTCACTATGCTAAAGAACTACAATCACTGCCCTGGAATAAGCTGCCCTGGAGCCTAGAATTTTATGGTAATTATGGAATCTTAGAATGAAATTCAAAATGTGCTGTATGGTCATGCTCACCTCTGTCCGCCAATGTCAGATTTATTTCTCCACCTCAGGAAGAAGTCGCCCCAAAGCCGTCTCCACGTATTCGTGTCGTTTGACTTTATTTTATCATTTAAAAAAAAGTAACTTTAGTTAATTTTCGATAACTCTTCATTAGGGTGCATTTTTAGTGTTTTTGTTTTATTTACTTTTTTCTGGTTCCCCATCGATTCCTAGGGAACAGAGAAGGGTATATATGACGCTGTTCCTGCTTTCATGGAACCGTGTTATATAACTTATTAAAAATATATATATATATATGTTTATATGTATATATATATCAAACACAAATATATAGTTTTTGTAACCACTTTGAAGTTCTTATTTACTTTGTCCCGTTTCTTTTTATGGTGGAACCATGATGCTGTTTGGCTTTTTTCTTTATTTATATTTATTTTACAGAGGTTCTCCTTGAACCACAATTCTTTATTTTTTTGTATAAGGGAACAAGGCACTCTTAAGTCCGAAAGAGGACAGGACCTGCAGGCTTTAAATTTTGCAAAGTTTGTTTCAGCTCCTGGCTAAGGCAGACTGCCATGAGTTGTGTTTGAGGTGCTTGAGTCAGGATTACGATTTTACTAATTGTGAGCTTTGTATTAAGTTTGCCCTAAAACAGTTAAGAAAAGGGCTAAGAAATTAGAAGACTGGCTTCTCAGTCTGCCTCGGTGTTGCCTAAAGGCTCAGAAGAGGGTCCAGCCCTCAAAAGTAAGCAAAAGGATAAGGCTGCTAAAGATGGTTCAGAAGTCGGGTGTCTGAATGGGGAACCCTGAATCCAGTAAAATAAACAAGTCTCTGAACAGACACTGGAGATGGTGCCTGCTAAGAAAAACAAAAAGAAAAACACGTCACTGTCCCTCCTCCTGAAGAAGGAAAGGAGACACCATTGAAAAATAAGATGTCCTAATTAGAGGACATGACTAAGGCATGTCTGTTCCTCTGGGCCTTCCAGGCTATGGGGACTTTTTTGAATATATGACCCCCCCAGCTCCAGTACCTATCACAGTGCCGGTGGAGGAAGAGGTTGAATTTTACTACAGGAACGAGGAAGGAGAACCTGCAGAGCCTGATGGTTCCCCTGAACAGGAGTTTGGTTCCCTCCTCATCCCACAGATGACTACCACCACACTGTTCCTTTGCTGAGGCAAATGGTCAATACCATTAACACTTCATCGAGGGGACTGCTGAGGATGAGGATGAGATGGAGTTTTGGACATGATGGGCTGAACCCCCACTAAGAGGTTGCTTTTGCCCATCCACAAATCCTCAAAAGGCCACTTGTAAAGTGCTGACAGCACTCACCTCAGCTGCTGGCATTGACAAGAAAATAGAGAAGAAATGTCAGATGGACAAGTAGAATGCGAGTACCTGTACTCCCACCCTGATCATGAGGGAGTGGTCCAGACTGCTGCCTGTGACAAGGTCAAAGTCCCCCTCTTCCCATCCCCAGAAAAGGATTCCAGGAAACTGGATAGTATGGGTAAAAAGTCTGTACATCAGCTTCCCTCCTCTTAAGATAGGCAGTACACATGGCCTACAACAGCTCAGTACCAAAAGGCCCTTTGGAGCACTATTTTGGCAATAAGCGAAAAACCTACTGGTGACTTGGCACAGGATCTGGCAGATGCTGCAAAACTGCCATGGATGCCACCTAGTACCAGTTCCACATGGCAGTAGATGCCAGTGACACTGCTTCTAGGTCATGGCACATACAGTGTTCCTAAAAGGTTTGCATGGCTCAGAACCACAAATCTCTGAGGACACTCAAACCAAAGCAGTGGAGTTCCTTTGTGAGGGAAATTCTTTGATGACAAAACAGAGTCTTACATGAAGAAGAAGGATGAATACAAGACCACCTACAAAAGAAATACTGTAAAGGAAAAGGCTTCCACTTCCCACAGGCCTTGTGGAGGGGTGGTAGGGGCTGAGGTTACTACCCTGTGCTTATCTTACCTGTGTTTTTGCCCTTGGAGAGAATTCTTCAGAAGTAGATGCGTAGTTGTGTGGATGCAATACCAGCCCCCAGCTCAGACAAAGTAGAACCCTGAAAAGGCTGTGCAGGTCACCCAGTCATGCCAGTGTGTGTGTGTGTGTGTGTGTGTGTGTGTGTGTTGGGGGACTCACTATTTGAGCATGGGAAAGAATTACCACAGACAGGTGGGTCTTGGTAATAGTGAGTCAGGGTCTGACTCTGCAGTTCAGAAAATTTCCAAAACTACAGACTCACAAAATCTTGACATCTCATAATCCAACAGAAAACTGTTGGAGTTAGAAGTAAAAAGATGATACGATCAAATCCAGTGGAGAAAGTCCCCCCACCCCACAGTGTGTGTAGGGGTTTCTTAAAAGAAAACAGAGCAAAACAGTGCCTGCAATCACCGGCTACTGCGCATGCCCGAACTCGAGCTCTAATTTTTTTTTTTTTACAGTTAAACTTTTATTAATTTTTTCATAAGATATATAGACAAACCTCTTACAGTACAGTACAATGTGAAGATTTTTTTTTAAAGAGAAATTGAGGCAGCATATAATAAGAACATTGCTACAATAATACAAGGAGCTTTCGCTTAAAATATAGTAAACTATACAGATCATGTAATTAGTATATACTTGACATTTGTAGTGAACTTAAAGTGATAGTATGATTAGATACGGTTTATATTAAAATGTTACATAATTATATGTGATGCCAAAGGAAAAAGTACATTCGTAAAAGGGTTGTGGAGTAATAAAGAACGATTGAGAACAGAGTATAGGAAAGAAAAGATATATAAGAAGTTAAGAAGAGAGAGAGGAACTATAAAAAGGGGAAGAAAAAAAGCGAGACTACAATGATGTATCAGTAAAAGGGGAAAATCCATATATATTAAGTCCATACATTGGTGCTGGAAGATTTAGTTGATTCCAAAAATTAAAAAGCCCTGCCAACAATTGTTATATAACATGAGTCGGTCAGACAAAATATATGTCATACGGTCCAGAGGCGATTACAATAGTTGGTTAATGATACCGGAAGGGTAGGGATTATGTTGGATCTCAATGCATGAGGATTGCGCTTAACTTGAAGGAAGAGTATATTTAACCATCTGCTCTATGGATGTGAAATTTTATAAGAACGGTGATTAAAAATACCAAGAATGCAATATTTAGGGTCCAGTTTAAAAGGTTGACCTACCACTTTCATTGCAAATCTGTGAGTGCAGTGCCAAATCTTTTGTATGAGGGGACAGTGCCATAAGATATGCAATAAATCCCCATTGGGGACTTGCAGGCCAGCAATTGTTATTGTTCAATAAACCCATTTTTGTAATACAACAGGAGTTCTGTACCACAAATGAAGGATTTTGGTTTGAATTAGGGAACTGCGTTATCATTAAAAGGTTTGTGACAGGAAAGCCAACATCTGGACCATTGTGCATTGGTAATATTATATTGTAGCAAAGTACTCCATCTGTTTTAGCATTGACAGAGTAGTCAGGAAGGATATCACAAATATCTTTGTAAACAGTGCTATTTAAATTGGATGTTGTTTTATCCATTTAGAGATGTGCTTATCATACAGAGAATTGATAGAGAAGGGTGTGAGGTAAGAGTTGCATGCGGTACTAAGCTGTAGATATTTCCAAAAATCCTGGTGGGGAAGATTCCATATGCCTCGTAGGTCGGTGTAAGATTTTAACTTTAATGACATGGGTTCAAGTATATCCTGCAAAAGAGAATACCTTTATTTTCCAGGTACGACAAAAATGGGGTGATTATCAAGAGATATATGGTGGTTACCCCAGATGGGGTGTAAGCTAAGGGTTTGGGGTTAGATTTAATATGCTTGTGAATGATTTTCCAATAGAATATAGAGGCAGCTATGGTAGGGTGAGACTTTAAAGAAGAGGTAAGGGTGTTATGAAGGAAAGAAAGTCGCCACATTACCAGGACATAAGGATATTTCCATATTGACCCATAAAAGAGACTGGATGTTGGGTTTGTTAAACCATTTAATTGTTTGAGATGTACGGAAAGCCCATAAGTAGGCTTGGAACTAAGGAAGGCCAAAGCCACCTTTGACCAATGGGATCTAAGCTTATTACGACTAAATCTAGGTATTTTGCCTTCCCAAATGAAGCAGGCCGATAATTTTGTCTATTTTGGTAAGAAACTAGAGGAAGTACCAAAGGGATATTGAAAATAGGTATAATATTTTAGGAGTTATAGATATTTTAACGGTGGAAATTTTACCATTAAAAGAAAGTTTAAGTAGCTTCCATCTATCAAGTGTTGTTTGGATACTGGTTAACAGAGGAGAAAGATTAGCATCCCATAATTTATTCAATGTTGGGGTGATCCGAATGCCAAGATAAGATATACTTTGGGGCCAAACGAAAGCCTAATGAGTTGTTCATGAGGGGACTACAAAGGGTATTCAATGGTAGCGTTTGGATTTGTTAAGGTTTAGAGCTAGTCCGGAGTGGGAGGTGAAGTCATTCATAGTTTAACTAAATGTTGCCGAACTTTCGAGGTTTTCAAGTAAAATAAGGAGATCATCTGCATATGAGAGTGAAGTATAGTGAGAGTTACCAATAGTAATGCCTTTAATTGTACCGATTGAAGTAGGGACTAGAAAGAGGTTCCATGGCAAGTATAAACAATGAAGGCGATAAGGGGCATCCTTGTCTGGTGCCTCTTGCTAAGTAAAAGGAGGGGACAAAATAGAGTGCGTGAGAACTCGAGCTGAAGGGAGGTATACAATAATTGAATCCAAGCACAAAAATTTTTGTAAAGCCAAATGAGATAGCACCTGATATAGATATTCCCAATTGAGAGAGTCAAATGCTTTCTCAAAGTCAATGGCTATTGCAGCTGCAGGGTTTTAAGAGTTTTGCTTTGTGAATTAAATTGAGTAATGAGCAAAGATGATTGGAACTGTTTCTATTTTTGATAAATCCTGATTGAGAAGTATGGATGAGTTTAGCAATTAAAGATTCTAGGCGGAGAGTTAATAATTTGGCAAAGATTTTTCCGTCAGTATTAAGAAGTGAGATCGGTCTATAGTTTGAAGGAAGAAAAGGGTCTTTGTCTTTTTGGTAAGACTGTTATAATGGCTTTGGTCATTGTGCATGGGAGTTTCTTTATTAAGGTTGCTTCTTGGAATACATTGACTAATACAGGACAAAGAGTGTCAGATATGGTTTTATAAAATCAATAGGAACCCATCACTGCCAGGTGCTTTACCATTTTTAATGATGATAAAGCAATTTGGATTTCCTGTAAAGTGATTGGTTTATCAAGCATAGCTTTGTCCTGAGGAGATAGGGTGGGTAGATTCAATTTTTCCAGAAAATGTTGTATTAGGTTGGGATTTGTAGTATTAGGTTGCAGTATAGTTGATGGTAAAAGGATTGCATAATACGATTGATTGAAAGGTTGTCTGTGTGTGTCTGACCTGATGAATCTTTTAGACCTGCTATATGTCTCTGCATCTGTTGAGTTTTCAGCTGGTAAGAGAGCAATTTCCGCATTTATCCCCTTGTTCCCAATAACCGTGTTTAATCCTGTAAGGGCAAGTTCAGCTTTCCTGGATATCAACTCGTTAATTTTAATTTTAATTGTAGAATTTCCAGATTAAGCTGTGAATTATGATTGGGTTTATTTAATTTATAGTATTGGGTTTTTTTCTTTAAGGGATTTTTCTAAATTAGCTAATTGTTGTTCTCTTTAATTTCTTTCTATGCGCTGCATAACAAATAATTTTACCTCTAATAGTGGCTTTTAATGCTTCCCAGATAGTACCTTGAGACATATCTGGGTATCGTTAATAGAAAGAAAATCTTGAATCTGGGTTTTAATCCAAGGAGTGAATTCAGGGTCTCTGAGTAAAAGTGGGTCTAAGCCAAGATGGGAATTTAGAAGAAGGTGGACCCCAGAGTAAATGCAAACTGATAAGGGAATGATCAGATATAACAATAGGGAGAATCGATGTATCAATAATTTTTCAGTAATAAGGAGAAGAGAACCAATAATCAATCCTACTATATGATTTATGTAAAGAGGAATAAAAGGTGTAATCTCGTTGTCTGGGATGATGTAATCTCCAAATGTCAGAGAGACCTAAATCCTTCATAAGCATTGATAGAGCATTAATACTACGGGGTGGGCATCATGTGATGAGTTACTTCTGTCTAAATATGCTTGTAGTGCTAAGTTAAAGTCACCACCAATAAGAATAGGTGAATTATTTTTATTATTAATCATAATTTGTTGGGATAGATTATGGAAGAAAATGGGTGAATCAAAGTTGGGTGCATATACATTCACAAACATAAGCGGACCTGCTGTGGTGTTTAATAGGTTATAATCCACCTACCATCCGGGTCTCTAATGATTTTTATGGGGGCCAATTAAGAGATTTATGTATAAGATAGCAACCCTATGTTTTTGGATAGAGAAGATGACGATATACTTGACCTACCCAGTCCCTTTTAGGTCTGTCGACATCCTCTGCTAAAAGTTTAGTTTCTGTAAGAAAGCAATATGTGTTTTATGCTTTTTAAGATAGGTAAGTACTTGCTTACATTTACAAGGCGAGTTGAGTCCTTGACATTCCATGAATGTAAGATTAGATCACTCATGGTACTAGGATATAAGGTAGTTAGTTACAAATAGGAATGAGGGACTCAATACCATTAATTTGGAGGATGTCACAGATTCAAAAGGTAAATATATATAATAAACAAATGTATGCAGGGCTCTTAACTTGTATGGGTTCGAGATGATTGAGTATTTGTATTCATTTAGTCTCGTAGAGGGAGAGTATAGAGATAGGAATATCAAGTAATTAAACATTAGAACCAACAAACGTTAGTATAAACTCAGTAACAAGAATAATAATTTGAAACTTTTATGAAATGCAGAGCAATAAGAGTCGGTAAATACGACTCTCACTCTACACTACTAGGCGTGTAGAGTAATTAGTGAATCTCAAGATACGGTTTACCCTATAATCTTAATATACTAAACTTTATATAACAGTATATTAAAGAAATGTATTTGAGATTTGTGCTTAGGTAATTAAAGCATTACCCTGGAAAAAAACAAACATCATTCTACCAAATAAACAAGGATAATTATGTAATAATGTTAAATTCCAAACATAATGAATTAGCTTGGGCCTAGCAATAAGTCCAATATTAAATAAAGTATACCAACATGATGGCAGATAATGCTGGAACAGTGTGCAGATGAAAGGATGCCCGATGTGTATTAATCCACATAAGCTAGGTTAGGGAATGCAGTATATACTGTAGGTTCATAGTGCATCAGTGTATTGTGGAATCATTTTTATAAGTTCCAATGATTTGGAAGAAAATGGGATGAAGAATAATGTGAAAAGGTGGAAAACACAATGTATAGAAATACAATTGAAGCATACTTTGGTGCAAAATCTGGAGATATAATGGAATGCACCTGATGCACTACATACCAGAAGTGATGCAAAATAAATATTAAATAAGTAAATAATTTTAGAGTATTTGTCTAATCATCCTCCACATTCCAAATGATAGGATTTATGTCGAAAATGCTATAATAGTAGGGTTAAGGGCACACTGATATGAAATACAAAACTCTATATATGTATGTATGCGCCTGACTACACGGTATGCTTGAAGCTATGAAAACTTAGAATGTAAATAGCAATTATATATACAATGTCTGGCACCACACAAGGATTAATTATAAGAGATCTTACAAACATTGTAATATTTATTCTTCTTTTTTTTTTTTTTTTCTGTTGAATACATTGAGAGTAACTCCTGCATAGATTAAATACCACCAGTGTCAATTGGCTCACCTCCCATACAGATACAGGCTTCTCAACAGCGATAGCGATTTACTGCATTTAAGTGCTCCAAACCTGTTGGGTACGATAGAGACTGCGCTTTGTGGTAAAATGTACTGAGGGAATCGAATGAGGTGGTGTGAAGAGGAGGGATTCTGGTGAGAAACTGCTATACCACATCTAATTATGGGAAAAGCCTCAGGTAGCCTTGCTCTTCGATTTTCTTCTCCTTTTCTTTTGGGTGGTTCAGATGATTTAAAGGGAGAGCTGGACACAAGATCAGCCCAGGAAGAGTCGGAGAGTCATTACCCTTGAGAGCTTCTTTGGTCTTGAGTAATCGTGTCGGATACAGTCTGTCTCAGATCCTCCGTAGATGAGTGCAGATTTTCTTGGAGTGGGGAGAATTTGTTAGACAGTAGAAAAACTGATGTGACGTTCCATATGAGAAGCTGGAGAGGTGGAAATATTATTTAAACAGCAGGTATTATTATTTAGAGAAGAACCAGATGCTTTTTTTCTTGTATGCGTATGGAGCTTCTGGCAGGAGCTACAGTGGCAGATATGATGGCTGCAGATTTCTCAGGGACCTGAAGGACAGTTTCAGCAGGAAGGGCAAGACATTGTAATCATGAAGTGTTGTGTTGGAGCAGGAACGAGCTGCATTAGCATCAGAAGGCAATGTAAGTGCGGCTGTGTCCAATTCAGAAATTCAGACAGAGATTCTGGGGTACTGAAATCTCTGGTAGAATCATTCAAAAAGACGATTGTTGCAGGGTAACGAGTGCAAACCTAATTCCACGCTGATGAAGGATCGCTTTAATGGGGTTGTAAGCTTTCGTTTGTTAGATAATTCTTTAGAATAGTCTCTGAAAATTAGGATTCTGTTTTCTTGCCAAGTAAGTGCACCCAATTGCCTCGCTTTTTGAAGAATCAGTTCAGTATGTGCGTGGTTTAGAAATCTGGCAATGATGGGCCTGGGTTTCTGGTCGGGTCCAGGCCTCAGATTTAGGGTGCAGGAGATCTCTGGTGGTTAGGTCTTGGCCGGCTGGTAATTTAAACAAAGAAGGAAGTACATGAGTTAGAAGAGCACTGGTATCTCCTAGTTCAACACCTTCAGAAATCCGAGAAATCTAAGGTTGTTACGCCTGTTTCTATTTTCAATATCATCTATTTTGTCCTGAAGGTTCCTTATAACTCTGTCCTGCTCCCTGATGGTAGCCTGTAATGTGTTAATGGAATCTTCATTTTGAGATGCTTTAACATCAGTAGCGCTGATTTTTTGATCAAGTGCCTGCATATTATTGATATTTTGTTGAAATGCAATTTTAATACATTGATTTCACTTATTAGTTGCTGGAACATTGCTCCACTCTATTAAGAGAACTGTTATGTGGAGATTGGTCTGCCATTATTGTAGGCCTTAACAGAGAAATTGAAAAGCTGTAGATAACTTGTTCAGTAATTATGAGACACTAAAAATACTGTACCAGAGCTGTTCTATGATGTACATATAGTAAGATCTCAGATGTTGGTGAAGGTAGGAAGTCTGGAATCTGTAGGATGGATGATGATATTTGGTGAATCCAGGGAGATGAAGAATCAAGCAGCCATCTTCAGCACAGCAGGCCACGCCCCATCGGAGCTGGAATTTTAAAACAAATTTAAGCACCTTACACTGCTCTGATTTCAGCAGGAATTGCTTGTAGAGGTACAGCTCAAATACCTCTACATGGGACATAGTTTAGTTTTACTCGGTGTAAATGTGCCTGCTCATCATGAACGAATATTCCGCAAAGGACAGGATGATCCGGCAGGTAGTAAGGTCACACTTTGTCTTCTGGTGTGGCGGCACCTTAGAAATGGCACATCCAGGACCACATTACAAACAAAGAATAACTTTGCAAAGGTTAGCCGTAGTGATTGTAAACTTTACAGGGTATGTTAATCGGGCATTTCTGCAGCCCTGGTGATTGCAGACACTGTTTTGCTCAGTTTTCCTTTAAGATACTTCTTAACCCACAAGAGAAATGGGGATTGGTGACTCGTTTTGACCTGTAATATGTGAACAAACACCTAAAAATAAATTTTTTCTCTTGTTAAGCAGGTAAGGCCAACTAGATACAAGTGCCTGTTTTCAGGGCATCCCAGGAGCACTAGGGAGGTTAAGTGACTTGCTCAGAGTCACACAGTATACAAGTGGAGGTTGTGGGACTCAAACCCAGGTCTGCTGGGAATCAAACACAGGTCCAAGCAGATAGCTGGGCAAATGGGCAGACTTGGTGGGCCTAGTTCGGTCCTTTTCTGTCATCCACTTTATGAATCTATGCTGGATCTACTGGCTCATTCACAGCTTGTTACTCTAACCTCTAGGCTGTACTGCCAGTTCAAGATGGTAACACTGAGTCAGTCATTCCATCCCTGCAACAAGGAGACTGACTGGGGTCACTGGATCTGAAAGATGCCTGTTTTCACATTCCAGGCAGGCCGAATCACAGAAAGTACCTCAGGTTCAGAGTAGGGAACTGCCACTACCAGTTTGCAGCCTTGTTGTTTAACCTATCTTCAGCTCCCAGAGTGTTCACAAAGTGCCCAGCTGTAGTGGCATCACATTTGAGGAGGCAAGGGATGGTGATCTTTCCTACTAAGGCAACTGGTTAGTCTCAGGAAAAGTCACACCAGGAGGCCAAGTCCTCCCTTCTTCTGAGCAAGCACACCCCAGAGGACCTGGGCTTCCTGATAAATGCCCACAATCCAGACAGAACCTGTTCAGGTTTGGAATTTATAGGTGCAGAGTTAGATGCCCACAAAGGAAAGCATTCCTGTCTCGAGAAAGAGTGGCAAACCTGATAGTCCTTACAAGGTTCTTCAAGGCAGGACAACCCGGACCTGCAAGAGACTCTCTCCAGTTGCTGGGGCACATGGCCTCACTTACAGCAGCAGTACCAGGTGACAGATTTCAAAATGAAAGATATCCAGTACTACTTGGGGATCCATTGGCCCCAAAGGTGGAGACCCACTGTCAAAACTAGTGTCCATGTCAGAGTGCCTGTTAAGGGCACTGTAGTGAAGCCGCCAGGTGGTGCTGAGGGTTGAGGCACTGACGCCACACCAGCGACCCAAGTTTGGAAACGAGCTCGGTGCCAGGGGTCGGCAAGGGAGGAGAGGATTGAGCATCCAGCAACTGCTCTCCTCCCTGGGAGGGATCCAGGGCATATTCCATTGCACTGGGGACCTCCAGCGGAGACTGGGGCACAGCATGAGGGGAGTGGCATAAGGGAGAGGGACATCTGGCTCCTCCGTGCAGGCGCCATGGCATGTCCGCTGCTTAGGGGAAATAAAAGCAGAAAAACCCTTCTCACTGGTAGGTGAAGGCAGGCTTAGAGGCGCCTTAGCACCACGTCCAACACTAAGCCAGAGCTGCTTTCCTGGGGATCTTCCGCGCAGTCCCCAGACTGACACTATAGATAGAGCGCCAAGGAGAAAGGCGGTCCTTGCTTCTGGGAGACCCAGATCCGAGGGGCATGGGAGGCAGTCCGCTGGAGATCCAGTAGGTCCCAGGAATAGCAGTCAGAGCTTCAGGTGGATGGGATCAGCTGGGGTCAGCCCAACAGCTTAGCTGGAGAGAGTCCAGTGCAGTAAGGGTGACAAAGTCTGCCAAAAAAAAAAGGCGCTGTAGTGATGGAAGGAAGAAGGCAACTTCAGAGAGGTTGTTCCTTCCCTAGCAATCACTCACGGTTGTGCTCACTACAGATGCCTCTCTTCTGGCCTGGGGTGTCCATCTGGAGGATCTCACCATAAGCAGGTGTGGAGCCCACTGGATTCTCAGGAGCACATGAACCTCCTAGATTTCAGGGCAATGTATCTGGCACTGCAGTCTTTTCCCTACCACATCATGGCTCAGTTCATTCGGTCAGGACAGACAACACCACTACCATGCATTATATCAACAAACGGGGAACAAGATCTTCAAAACTGCACAGAAGCAGTGTCTGGAACCTAGGCTGTTCCTTAGATACAACTATCAGCATTACAGCTGCCTGGGAAGGACAACGCTTGGCAGATTCCTTGAGCAGAATCAGCTGGGGACACCACAAATGGACCCTGAACAAGCAGGTGTTGGCTGCAGTGTTCAAAATGTGGGGTACACCAGAGGTAGACCTGCTTATTCTTGGAAAACTGCCAGTAACCTTGTTCTGTTGCAGACCACCCTCGGTGGGGACAGTCCCAGAGGACATACTAATCCTTGGTTGGCAGGAAAGTTTCTTTATGCATCTCTCCATTCCCCTCTTACTGAGGGTACTGCTGAAACTGAGGGAGGGTCAGCACGATGATCCTAATAGCGCCAGATTGGGTCAGGCAGAATTGGTACTCACTTCTCTTGTCCCTCTCCATCAAACACCCTATCATCTTTCCTTGTGGTACAATCTGCTGACCTTGTCCCGTGCAGGACAACATTTCCAGATCCAAGAACCCTGCATCTCAGGGCATGGTACTTGAATAGTCAGGGTTTTCTGGACTAAACCTCTCTGAAAAGGTTTTGGAAGTGCTTAAAGAGAGTCACCAACCTTTTGCTATCCGCTGTGCATGACACATTCTGGTTCCTTACATTGGCAAAACACTGTCTGTGTATATGTTATAACATTTGTGCTGTAATTTTAGAAGTGGATAGGATCGTATCTTGGCTCCTGAGGTAGCCAGCCAATCCCTTCCACTTCCTGGTCTCTCAATCTGCCCATGATCTGCACACGCCAGGCACTTAATGATGTACCTAGGAGAGCATGGGGTGCATGCCATTAAAGTCTATGGGGGGCTTCTTTAACAATGTTTTATATATAATAATGTTCATTTGGTTATTAATCAAGGGCACCGTTGACTATCTTCCAACTTTCCAAAGCAAAGACATATTCAATTCTGGAGGAGAGGTCCGATATGGTAAGTATGGCCTCTGATGCACATTCCTATAGATGTCCTGCATTTTTGCCATAGCTGTATTTGTCGCAAAATGTTGAAGTCACAAAACAGCTTAGGTATGCCCTCTGTCTTGTCCTGCATCTCCAAAGGGCAATTAAAATCCCACCCAAATGACCTTTTGTGCTCTATGTAAATACGTCTGTATTCGTCTGACTAAAGCTACCCTGTTTTTAGTTTGTGGAGCATATATCACTTCCACCCTGAGGAGATGCCCTTGACCTTGGATGTCCACAATAAGTGCCTCCCCAAGTCTATATCCATGCATGACCTGGGCAATATGTACCTGACATGATTTAAACAATATTCCCACCCCAGAACATGAGCCTTCCCTAGAGACCATATGGATGGGACCCAGATCCATGCCTTCTGAGCCTGATGGATATCAGTCATAGTTCTTAAATGAGTATCCTGCAATAAAAGTATGTTGGCTCTAGCCTCAGTGCTAAACAGGTGGTACTTCTTCTAACATGATTGTGGATGCTATTCACATTTAATGACAAAACATCAATATTGTTAAATGAGCAATATCCATAAATGCACTCAGAAAAGGGCATCATACGCTCAACTGAGTTTCTTTCTAGTCTTTTTTCTTTGCTTTAACCAGGTCTGCTGCATCCACCTCCATATCAGATACATCTTTTAGGAGGACGCCACGCAGAATCCCATACTCATCATCAGCTGTAGGTTGTAATGCCACAAAAGTGTTCCATAGATCCACACCTTTTTGCCATCTTTATTTTGGGGCATTCCTGGTGGAATGCCATTTGTCCTTTACAACCTGTAAAGTCTCTTGGCTGGGGGGCATTGCGGCAGCTTGCTACTGCACTGTGTCATTCAACAAAACCCTGTCCTCGGGGTGGAGGTATGGACTGATCTCCCATGACTCCTGTAGGATCGGGCATAACGCCACGTGGAGCATTCTGTGTATCATCTCTTGATTAGTCTGTGGGAGCTTCATGCTCGGCTGATGCTGAGGAAGACTCCTGTGTATGTTGCCCACCTCAGGCTCTGGTGCCTGCTGTCGAGCTGCTTCCTCCTTGGCCTGTCTGGTTTGGGCCTTGTGCACCATATCTTCCTGATTGTAAAAGGAGCCTTTGTTGTGGACAGCTCTGGGGCATTGCAAATATAAATGCCCCATCTCATTGCACAAGTTATATTTCACAGGGTTGTGACAAAACATACTCATGTGCCCAGTCTGTAAGCAAAATTGCACAGCACAGTATCACATGCGTTGCTCAGATGTGATAAGGACCCACATCTGTGGCAGGTCTTTGGTTGTCCAGGATAGAAACAAAACCCACGGTCTTGACCAATGTAAAAGCAACTAGGCAGATGAATTGGGCTATTGTCCGAGGTTCGCAGCCTGATCCTGATTTTCCATCCCCAGTCCAGAGGACTTCTGAGTCCAAAATTGGGGGTGATGATCAATTACCTCTTCCCTTTGCTTCACCCAGTACAAAATGTCAGAAATATGGACACTTTCATTACAGAAGAGCACCGTAATATTCTTCACTGTTGGTTTGATAAGGGATGGCCATGAATGGTGTACATAAAGGGGTATTTTAAGCTGTTGGTACTTTTTCCAGAATCTTTCTAGGTGTTGTGACGTATTAAAACTCACATTGAACTGAGTGTCCCCAGAAATATGGATCAGTGCAGAGATGTCATTGGGTTTGAACTGCATGGAGTCTTTAAGCAGTTTTTTCCAACATAGACCCTGTTTGGAGGGAAGCACCGAGTTTTGTCGACAGCAACAATCCCAACCTCCTCACAGTGACGCACAATACCGACGCAGGTATTGTGCCGCCTGTTCAATGGGTGTTTTCTGTGGAGGCTGCACTTTCACACCCCATGCGGGGGCTCTGCATCCCGCAACCCTGGATTCTTTAGGATTCCAACCCAGGTTGGAGTTGGTCCGGGAGGGGCGGAACACTGGGAAGAAACACGAAAGGACCATTACTACTAATGTCAGTAATGGTCTTTTTCCTGTTTTGCTGTTGGGATGTCGATTTAAAAGGGTGCACCGATTTGGAGTGTCCTCGAGACCTCCTTTATATTTGATGCAGACTGCATTCTGTCATGTGGCAGACTTCTCCAAATTAGAGAACAAGTCAGATAACTTAAATGGAGCTGTCGTTGGCCTGTCAGGGTTGTGCCTCATCCCACCCCCGAGAAAACAGCGCCAGAACGTGGTTGTGGCACATTAGAAGATGACACACTGAAGCTGTATTTTTGCAAAGATTGCTTTTTCTCTGCAAACCCGTAGCCTCAGCGAGCGCTGCTTTGACCATCTCCATAATGCCTGTCCATGAAGCAGAAGGTGGGTTGAATTGGGAATTAGCCGCACCAACAGCTGGCCAAATATGTTCGGTGCTTTGTTTATTCATAATGTCAGACACCTCTACTACCACCTCATCATTGGTGTTCTCAGTGGATGCACAGCACTCTCAGGACAAGAAGCACTTCTATTCTCAGTATGCACATACTCAATAACCATAGAATTCTGTTCAGTGTAAATTGCTGTATCTGCCACAGTCTGGTCCATATCAATAGACTGGTCAGAAATATGTATTGTACAGTCTGCGCTGGGATCATCACTTACCAGTGCCATTGTCTGCATACACCGATATTCCTTTGGATTCTCTGCCAAAACATTGGCCTCAGTCATCTCCATAGTTTCCTGGCCTGATGGTGAGTTGTCATCCAGGGTCACCGTATCTACAGAAACCAGATGTTTTGCCAGTTCAGTAGCTATTGCTGTATCCCTGGTATAGCTACCATGTGACCTGCCTGACGTCCCAACTTACGGGCTGATTTGTAGGAGTCCATAATCATGTGTGCCTTCAAAGTACATCCTGCCACCCAGTCCGTTTTCTTGGGGACCGCTGCCATCAGCAATGCTCGCTCCGGAGACCAGGGAACTTTATTATTTTAGTCTTCTTGAGACTGTACTGACACCATTCCATCACACTGAAGTGCCATGTTTTGCTGGGGAATTGAACTCACAAACATCCTCCAAGGAGACTCGAGGCTGTTCCAGAAATACCTGCAGCCACATCTTCCTCCGCCAAGAGCCGCAACAGCCAAGCCCTTCTTTCTGTTCTGTCAGTAGGCATCTGGAAGCCTGTTGTGCCTTCTGTCTCCATTCAGGTTCTGACTGTCCTTCAGACTTTCTGTCTGCTTCAGGCCTGCCCAAGTGGGTGTCTCCGTCTTCGTGGGATCTGCATCAGGTAAGATAATATTTTCTGGCATCAACATACTCCTCCATATTAGGAGTCTCCATGGAACTATTAAATGAAGTCCCTCCTGTCCCTCCTGGGATTTGATCTTCTTGCTGTCAACAGTACCTCCTCCTCCTCCACCTCCTGGGTCAGCCATCTTGCCAACCACCGCAGCAGTTCCCCTAATGGAGAATACAGAAATTTCCCAATGTCAGTTGGCATCCATCTATATCTCCCTCCCTCAGGACGAGGCTGAAAATAAGCAGAATTGTCTAGTCCAGTTCCATGTCATAACGGCAATCGCAGAAAGGCAGTCATCATATAGCTTAGTATACATAGCCAAAACCAGTCTCGTGATGCACACTACAGCGTGACAATGGCACCTGAGACCTACAGGTCTCATCTTAATGTGGGGCTGTGCCCCCGCACCCCACTTATGGATTTATGGATTCTCAGCTCCAGGGGTGCATGTTGGGGTGGGTGAAAACTTGCTGCCTGCTGGCAAAAATCCTGCACCGTGCTGGACCTGAACCCTGTACCCTGTGCCTCCCAGCCGACCACCACCCCACGGCAGCCGTGTCCAGCTCAGCAGCTGCCTGCCACACCCCTCCCACATACCATCCCTCTCCTGCCTCCCTCAGGAGCGTGTGTGAATACCCGCTACTTACTATCCAGATCTGTTTTGTATAACATCATGTATGTCATTGTATTGTTTGAAATCTCCAGGACCTCCTTGTGAATGAGCTTGCTCAATGGAGTAATTCTGTATAATAAACTTCAACTTGAACTTCCGTTGCAGTTTTCACCCACCCCAGTATCCGGTCATCCCCCCTCCTTGGTAGCCATGAACACAGGCGCCGTGATTGAAGACGCCGTTTTGTAGCCGTAATTCCGGTCACCTTGTTCACTGGATACCGCTCTAGTCCTCCTTTCCCAGTCAACAAAAACTAACTAAAATAAAGAAATTGAGACTATATACGATTGCCCAGGTATGATTACCCTCCTTTATCCTAACATCTTTTTTCCAGATCACTGCACGTTAAAGAGACCCTCCATAAAACAGGTCATTTTATTGATTCTAACAGCCAAAAAGCCATTACCAGATTGTGGCAAATTGACAAAATTCCCACTAGTGCTACCTGGTGAGACCTTATGATTGACATGTACATCCTGTAGAGGATGTCAGCGGAATTGCTAACCAGGTACCTTCCTTGAAATCAAAAGGCGAAATGGGTCATGTACTGGTCGCCCCTGAAAAGGGAACTGGGGCTCAGTAGGCTTACCCAGTTAACTAAATTTTATAAATAAATAAATGTACCAACTGGAAAACCATGCAGGTTTTGTTCCATAGAACTGGTCTCTCCCTCTTCACGCCTCCCTCTCTGTCTTCTTCTCTCCTTCTTATAAACCCTCAAGGACCCTACTGGGACGCATTCATTCTAGCTCTCGTAGCTGCTTTCTGTTTGCTGTATCTGTTCATATAATACTGATTCCCTTTCTTATAACAATTTAATGAGTTAATGTGATAATGTTCAGAGTATATTATTTGACGTTCTTGGATGCAGCCATAAATATTCAATCCCTTTCCCTTCCACAGATTTTCCTGGAATACTGCATGGACTTTCTTTTGAAATGTTAGGATAATAAAACTGAAATTAAAAATAATGTAATCTATAGCCAATATTCATTCTAAATCTTTGTAAAGCATATATCTATTTCTATAAATATTACATGAATATATGATATTTACCTATATATAGTTCTGTATACTGTAACTTATAATGAGATTTATACCATGCTGAGGAATGTGTTTTGTTACTGGGAAATATTAATTAAAAAGAAATGAAAAAAAAAGCCACAGAGATACAGGGAATAAAGGGAGGCAGAGGTACTGTTAGTCCCCTGGAGATGGGGACTGGAGCTGTTATTCACACTGGAGTGATCTACAGATCTCCAGCACAGAGGAAGAATTTAGATAGTACTAGTGGAAGCCATTGACAAGATGACAGAAATGGGAGGTGCTGATGGTGGCGGACTTCAACCTGCCAGATGTGAATTGAGCCTCCGGCAGCAGCTTCAGCTGGAAGCAGGGTCATCCTGGACTCTCTGCAGAGGCATTCCTCAGGCAACTAGTCAGTGAACCCATTCATGATGGGGCAGTACTGGACTTGGTACTCACTAACAAGTACAGTGTTGCAGACATTAAGTGGGAGGCCACTTGGGGACCTGTGATCACTGTCTGGTGTGGTTCAGTATAAGGACGGCTGTGTAATCAAATCACACAGGGTGAGGGTCCTGTACTTTCAGAGGGCAGATTTTAAAAAGATGGGTGAATGCCTCAGGGATGACCTAGTGGGTGGGTGGCCTGGGTGGGGTGGAGGAACAGTGGGTGAAGATAAAAGGGAGCAGAATAAAGGCAACAAACCTCTGTGTCAAACAAATGAGCAAAAGCAGAGGAAAAAGAGACCACTATTTTGCTCAAAAGAGGTGGCTGAAAAGGTAAAAGCTAAAAAGGTAGTGTTCAGAAGGTATGGTATAAGGAGACGAGAGGGAGGAGGATAGGAGGTGTATCGGGAGAAACAGAGGGAGCAGGAAAAGCAGTAAGGAGTACAAAGGCACAGACTGAAGAGAGAATAGCTCAGGAGGTAACAAAAGGACAAGACATTTTTAAATATGTAAGTGAAAAGAGGAAGGCCAGGGAGGGATTGTAAGGTTACAGAGGGAAGGGGCTGTGCAGAGTGGACCAGGAAAAGGCAGACATCCTGAACCAATACTTTTATTCAGTGTTCACAGAGGAAGGAGAAGGGAGAGGCACAAAACAGTAACAAAAGCATTGGAGGGAGGTGGACACTAGTTCTTTTTGGAGGAGAGAGTCCTTGAGGGACTCGCTAATCTGAAGGAGGACAAAGCAATGGGACCAGATGGGTGCATCTAAGAATATTGAGAGAGCTCTGGGAAATACTGGCTGCACCTCTCACAGTCTGTTTAACAGCTCCTTGGAAACAGGAGTAATTCCAGAGGACTGGAGGAGGCCAAATGTAGTCCCACTACACAAAAGTAGTAGCAGGAGGAGCCTGGCAGTTACAAACCAGTCAACCTGACATCAGTGGAGGGAAAATTAATGGAATCACCGCTGAAGGAAAGGATCGTGGAATATCTTGAATCTAGTGGGTTATAAGACCCGAGGCAGCATGGTTTCAGAGGGGAGGTCATGCAAAATGAATCTAATAGATTTCTTTGTCTTGGCAACAAAGGAGTTAGATCAGGGTGGAGTGGTGAGTGGACTACTTAGATTTCAATAAGGCTTTCCAACAGTTCCACATAGAAGACTAGTAAGCAAGCTGGGTAACTTAGGAGTGGGTCCTAGGTGGTAAACTTGAGTAAGGATTGGTTCGGGATAGGCGAGCAGAGGGTGGTGGAATGGAGTTCACCCCAAGGAAGGAGAGTGACCAGCCGGGTGCCTCAGGGATCATTGCTGGGACCGGGTCTCTTTAATGGCTTTATAAGTATTATTGCAGAGGAGCTGGAAGGAAGGTCTGCCTCTTTGCAGATGACACCAACATGTGCAATAGGGTGGACACTCTGGGGAGTGGAAAGGATGAGCAGAGACCTGAGAAACTGGAGGCATAGTCAAGTGTATGGTGACTGGGTTTTAATGCAAAAAGTGCAAAATAATGCACTTAGGTACAGAAACCTGGGGCAGAGTACAGAATGGATGAAGTGGTATTGATGACCACTAGCAGGAAAAGACCTGGGTTATTCATATTGGATGACCGAAGGTGGCCAGGCAGTGCAACAAGGCAGCAGGGAGAGTGAGTGGGATGCTGGAATGCTGAGATGCATGGGGAGGGATATCACCAGCAGAAAGAGGGAGGTGGTGTTGCTCTGTATAGATCTCTGGTCAAACCTACCTACAGTACTGTGTCTAGTTCTGGAGACCACATCTCTGGAAGAACTTAGACAGAGTGGAGGCAGTCCAGAGGAGGGCAACTAAAATGGTGCTGGTCTATATCAAAAGCCTTATGAGGAGAGACTAAAGAACCTCAGTATGTACACCCTGGGACAGAGAAGGAGGGAACATATGACAGAGACCTTTAAATACTTCACGGAGGTAAATAAGGACAGGAGGGAGTATTTTCAGAAGAAAAGGTGCTCAAGAACAAGGGACATGCTATGAACCTGGACAGGGTAGATTCAAGAGAGCTGTGAGGAAGTACTTCTTCACAGAAAGAGTGGTGGATTCCTGAACAGCTTTCCAACAGAGATGGTAGGGGCAAAAACAGTGGTGGGTTCAATAATGCATAGGATATGCACAAAGGAATTCTAGCAGGAAGGAGGGAGGGAGAAAAACTGTAGATCTGGCATGGTCTGATGTAATAATGTAGGTAGGGAGAAATGGACAGACTGAATGGGACAAGTGGTCCTTGTCTGCTGTCAAATTCTGTTTCTGTGTGAGGCTACTGTAAGTGGACCCAGTGACTAATACTAAACTCTCTGCCTCTTTCTCTATAGAAGTGACCTCAGCCATGTGATCTGTGGCGACAGGAAATCCTCGGATTTGATGGTTTCCCCTCTGATTTTTATCAGACATTCACCCCTCTCCTTGGCCCACTGCTGCCACACGGGCTTTCAGTGAAGCTCAAATCAAAGGCAGCTCCTCCTGTATTTACAAAACCCTCATTACACTCCTCCCGAAAAAGGCAAAGATAGCATCCTGTGCTCCGAAATTCATCCCATATAATTGATTAACGTGAACTCGAAGATGTACATCAAGCAGTGAAATGGAGCCAGGTCTGGGAGCCGGGGGCAAGTCAGTCATTTTGGTAGAAGATGGTAGCAAGCAAAAGTGATAATTTGAAATTGCTACCGCTATGGCCATTAACTGTACATTGAAACATCCCTATCTATTGCATATTGAAACACCTTGCATATGACAACAAAACATTTTAACATTTCTGCTACAAATGTAAACAACACTCTCTTGCATATTGAATCAGCAATGTTACAGTGAAACATGCCTTTTGTCCATTGAAATATACATGGAAAGAGTAATTTAACTTCAGTGGCTGAAGTAATTTTTAGGACTGGGAAATATTTACTAGTAGCTGCTTTAATTTACCCTGGTAGTATTTTCGTCTACATGGAAGTAATACCATGCAGTGACCTGTCTTGGGGCTAGATTTCCAAAAAGGTTGCAGTCCCCTGGGTGTATATGTAACCACTGATAACTCCTTCTCCGATACTACCAGTGAGGAGACTTGAGATAGTAGTGGTGACGCTGTTCTTATCATTTTATGTTGCAACTGCCCTCCTTCCTATCCAGTGCACAGCTCCTCAGTCTCTCCTCAGTCTTCTGCATGTATGCAACTGATACATATGCTGTTTTCTGACCTCAAACTGTTGACAGTCTGTTCGTATGTGGATCCATGGGTACTAGCACTGAATGTTGCTGCCAACTGTGTGCATGTACCAAAATACTGTCAATATGCAATGTGGAAACAAATTCCTAAAATCAGAAAGTGGGATGTAAATCATGCAAAACTGGTAGTAAATACTCCTTTATCTGTTCCTCTGTTTAAACTGTTCATACCAATACTGTGAATTCAACTGTTAGTAAAGCACACTGAAAACAAAAATCATTCAGAACTCAATTCAATCAAATTCAATTTGTATTTCACTAAGGAAAACACACACCATTGAGCAGACTCATTTAGAATGTGATCAAGGAAGGACAACATGAAGAGCAACACAAAACAGCATTAAATACAAGACAAGGACCATATATTTTACAATTTCATTACCATACGAGAAAACATTGAGTATAACTACCAATCTTGGCTCAAAAGGAGGGAAAAAGGTACAACAGGACGGGTCTCTAGTCTACTGGAAGGCACTTTTGGGAAATGCAGGAGTAAGGATGAGGTAGCCAGGAGTGCTCATGAAGGTATTTTATATACTGCATAGTATATACTTCATATATACTGAACAGGCAATTTGAAAGGTGGCTGCATATTACAGAGCTTTCCTCCTTGGTTTCATGCGAGAAAAGGTTTCTATAACTTTTTCATAATCTAGTGTATCAGCTAGCTGCCTTTCTATATTTAGTAATGCAAGGTTAGAGAGTCTCTTCTGTCATGGATGTTTTTAATTAGTTTCAACCGGCTAAAACTGCGTTTAGCTGCTGCACTACTCACAGGCAATGTGAGGAAAATCTGGTACAGATTCCCATGGTTTAGTGCAACTAATTCACGAACCCACACGTCCAAACAAAAGAACATGAGCAACAGCACACTGCTGGATGTTATTTTAGTCAGTAGCCTCATCTCTTCGCACATGCTGGAACCTTCTTTGCTGATGTCAGTGACCATTGCTTCATTGCTGCGGTCAGCTCACTGCATCATGCAGGACCTACAGCTAAATTCCTTACAAAAGGTCCCATCAGTAACTTTAATGTGGCTGACTATGTCTATGAGTTGGAACACTGCCACATTGGCAAGACTTCTACTTAGCTAACACGGTTAACTCGGCATATGATATTTTCCATGATATACAGTACTTGTTGGGGCCCTAAATATGTATGCCCCATGGTAAAATGTGTGTAAAAACAAAACATGTCGTTGGTTCTCTGCCGAGCTGAAAGCTACATTGCTTGGTAGGGATAAGTTGGAAAAAGCTCACGACTAAGCTTGAATCAGACTGGTGTCAATTCAGAAGGGCACGCAATACTTGTATGAAAGTGGTCAGGGATGCTAAGGCTGCATTTTATCTTACCGAATTGGATTCTGCAGCAAAGTGCTCCTCCAAATTCTGGAGGACAATCAAGGACATGTCCGGATATATGCCTGGTAATTCCTTGCCACCTAAGATTACAACTGGGAGTACTACTATCAATGATAAACCAGGAATCCTAGATGCATTTAACAATCATTTTGCCATAGCTGGTCTAGCTTTTGACAATTAGCCTGCATCTGGAAAATTGCTTATATCATCCCTTGTTTGAATCAGGGTTCCTGTGACCTTAACAATTATAGACCAATTTCCTCCTCCCAACTTTGTCAAAACTTCTGGAAAAGATTGTCAGCAGCCAACTAAGGGACTACCTCAAAATTAATAACCTACTAAACCCTATGCAATCTGGCTTTAGAACTAAACACAGCACTATTTTGGCCCTTTCCAAGTAACAAATGATTGGTACCGAGAACTGGACAGCAGAAAGTTTGTCTGTGCTGTATTTCTAGACCTTAGTAAGGCTTTTGATACAGTGGATCATAGCCTGCTTCTCTTCTCTTCTCCGAAGAGTATAGGCCTGGACTCAGTTTCTTTGCATTGGTTCACTGAGTACCTTGTAGGGACGGCATCAACAAAGTAAGGCTGAGGGTGAGCTATCCCCACTCAGACCTCTACTGACGGGGTACCGCAAGGATCCATACTTGGTCCCTTACTATTCCTATCTATGTTAATAACATTGATGAGAGTATTAACAAGGCCAACATACACCTATTTGCTGACGAAACGGTTGTATATATAAGTAATCCGATACCTGAAGCTGCTTGTGCTGACCTCCAGGAGGAATTTAACCAGCTCCAGAACCAGCTCCTCCATAAAAACTTCTTCTAAATGCTAAAAAGCAAAGCAATGTTGTTCTCGTCCTATGGCCGTGTGATGAATCCGCCAGCTCTGGAGCACTACCTCAAATTACCACAATTCTTGGAGAGAAACTGGAGTTTGTCTCAAAGTTTAAATACCTAGGAATGTGGTTAGACCATAATCTGCCATTCACTAAGCACGTCGAGGACCTTGTAAATAAGTTAAGGCAGAGGCTGGGGCTATTCTTTAGAACTAACCAGTTTCTTATTAGAGATGCAAAAGTGCACCTTGTCCAAACTGCTTTTCTTTCGCTGATCGATTATGCAGATTTCCTTTATAGTCAGTGTTCCAAGCCCGCTTGCAAAGTTGGATACGCTTTACCACAGGGCCATCTTGTTTATTATTGGTCTCCCATCTCTACCAATCATTGTTCCTTGTACAAAGCCATAGGGTGGTCCTCTCTTATGTTTAGGCATAACAGAAATGCAGTCCTTTGGACTTATAGAGTCTTCTTTAAGCAGAATCCAGAATGTATAATAGACTGTCTCCCATTAAGTGAGCCAGGAATGTATGCTCAAGAAGTGCATCCTACATCACATTATGTATCCCCAAGGCTTCCTCTCACTATGGCAGAGTGGCCATTAGTTTCCTATTGCTAACACTGTGGAACAAAGTACAAAAATTATTGAAATTAAGCTGCCTCCACAGTATGAATGCCTTTAAATCTCTATATGCTCGGTATGTGTGTGAGACATGCAATTGTTACTCCAGCCCTAATTTTTGTCCAAAGTATCAGGCTGCTGCCCTCTGAGCATAGTTAGTTATGATCGCTTGTTACCTTTGGTGACCTTAACTCTGTGAGCGTCTTATGCCTTCAATGTTTTCCCTCTAGAAATCCCTGTAGGGTTATTATCTCTTCATGGCTTCGTGGCTGCTACACCTTACTCACCCTGCTGTCTTTTAAATATTTCTTAATCTGTAGCTCTTATTCCCTACACTATACCATTTAACTGCCCTATTTCATCTTCGTATTCCCTTTCCATTGCATTCCACTCTTACTATCTCTTTCATCCGTCCCTAACTCTCTTCCTGCCATAGACTAGCCCTTCAGTGGCTCCCTGTCCCTCAGGTGGGAGAAATGTAGCTACCGGGCGGCTGTCACTTCCATAGCCGCACCTGAGACACCTAGACCGGAGTCCTTACTAGCGAGGTACGTATTGCTGATACCCAGTCGGAACGCGAGTGCTTTTCTGCTCTGGCGCCTGATTGGCTCCTGCAGTCTGCTTCTGTGTCTCCCTCAATACTAAGCTAAAGTCTGATTTTCTGTCTAAAACTTGCACAAAAAAGAGCTGTACTTACTTACTGCCTAACAGTTATGACCTCTGTTTTACCTGTTTAGAGTGTCAAGAGCTGGGACTCTGTTTGACTACACTTCTTTCTGAATTTCTGTGGTTGGGCCAGTCTTTAGACATCAAGAAATACCCAAATCTGTTGTCCTGCTGTTTTGGTCCTCCCGCTGGTTCAGATGTTCCATTGTCCGTGGCCCTAGTACTTAATACCGACCCCTTCCTCCATCCCCTGCCAAGGATATGCTCTCCACGGGCTCCCTGCTCTTAGGCGTGGTAAACCGGGCACGGACAGTCGGCACTGCTTCTATCGCCACCTGAGACCCTAAGCTCGGACTCCCCATTAGCAAGGCATGGCATTAGCAGCCATCCAGTTGGAACGCAGCGCTTTTTGGCGTTGGCTTCCATTGGTTCCTGCATTTGCCTCTGTGTCTGTTCTAAACCAAGCATAAATCTGATTTCATGCCGAATTTGCCAAAAAGAGCTGTAATTACTTTTCTCCTTGACTGTTAAGACCCTTATCCTTCTGTATAGAGTGTTACATTTAGTGATGCCGTGTGATTACACTACTTTTTAAATTCTGTGCTTCGTCCAGCTCCCTACAACGGCGATCACTTCTCCCTACTGAAGTTCCTACTAAGCCTCATCTTATGTCCTCCTTAAATATTACAGAAGCACCAACTGATATGACTGATGTAACATTGAGTACTTACTTGCATTAATTGCATTGTTTTTACTTGTGTTATTTGGCTCTATTGTAAATATCTCTGTATGCATTGTACTGTTTGACCCGGAGCTAACCAGGTTCATCTTGTAAATGAGCTTGCTCAATGATGTTCGCCTGGATAAATAAAGATTTTGATTGATTGATTGATTGATTGATCGATTGAAAGGTGTAGAAACACTTTGGTCATGTAATTAGCGATCATGAAGCTAAGGACACCATTAATTTTAATTGCTCCTGACCTTGGAAGATGTTTTATATAATGAACAAAATGATGAATATTCATCCAACAAGTCAGACACACAAATATTCCCATCATAGAAATTAGCCAGGTCGTGTATTGCTGTTGAGCTGTTTTTAGTTAAAAAGTGCCTTGGGTCAAGAACTGAAAACTTGTGTGCTGTCTCGATGAAATCTTTGAATCGCTCCTTGTTGTGTGCTAAATACATCTAGAAGAGTATAGAATGTATTTATTTTGAAATGTTGTCCCCACCTTGTACAGGATCATCATCCACAAGCTCAACATGGAAGCGCTTCCTTTGCGGGTCCGTTTCTCCTGAAAGTGCGTCTTAGCGACATTGTTCTGCTAAGTGCCTTGCTGCTGCCTCCATTTCACCAAAGATTTCATCCATTCAAATTTTTCTATTTCACTGCAGCTAGTTTTTATTAAGTTCATAGCAGTGACTAAATCAACAGTGCTGCTTTGAAGATATGTCGAGAGAGTATAAATTATCTTCAAATTTTGTGCCAAAAGCACAGCATAAAGTTAAATTCAAAACTTTCGATGGTGGCAAAGAAATCATGAGCTTCAGACACTGTTTTAGCCTTGGAATTTTCACCTTCTCATACACTATTCGTTCTAGTGCAGTGCTTACTGCAGAAATCCTTGCATTACAGAGTCCACCGCCGCTCGTGACTTGCCCAACGGTGTCTGAGAGTTTTTCAATGTACACACTTGCATCCAGTTTGTTCTGCTGTTCTTCTTGCAGAATTTTCAGTCGTGGCAGACTACTCATTAAGAATGTATACAGTGACTCAAGTGTACCGAAAAACAGCTGAGCATTTACACAACTTGTCGCTGCATCAGTTAAAGCCAAGTTCAAGTTGTGTTCACAACAATGAATGTACACAGCTTTGGGTGATATTTGTTTAACAAGTGTTTGTAGTCCTGAATGGCACCCAGACATTGTGCTTGCACCATCATAAGCTTGACCTTGGCAGTAGGAAATCTCCATCCCCAGTTTCTCCAGACTTTGCACAAGCAGACTATAAAAGTCTACAGCAGCTGATCTTGGTAACTCATCAAATTTTATGAAATGCTCAATTGCATGCCCAGAGCAGTTCACATAATGGAGTGAAAGAAAAACTGATCAATCCTTGTGATGTCAATTGTGAAGTCAACAATTACTGTAAAGTACTTGGCAGTTTTCACTTTGAGCACAATGGAACAGCAGTTCCTGAGACAGTGCATGAATAAAATCATTTTGAATATCATGGCTCAAATAAGTCTCATTCCTTTTGCATTTTGAAAGATGATTTGCCAACACACTATCATATTTAGCCATAACTTTCAAAAATTCTAAGTACTTCCTTCATTCATTGTGCCTGAGCATGACTACTCTCGTGACCACGGAGGGAGACCTTGCTTTGCAAGAAGTAAAACAGTATCTAGGAGTCTTTTAAGAACTTAATGATTTTTGAATCAAGTCCTTCTTTGCTTTTAACATCTGTGCAGCAACTGTCTTATCTTGAGAAAGTTTGTACTTTGTTAGCAGTAATTGCTGTTCAGCAGCACGGTGGATTCTTGAATTCTCATGCCTTTCAATTTTTATGTTCCTTTCTTAAAGTTTGAGAAGCCACACTCAGGATCTGCCCAAACTTTGCAATAATGTTCACTGTTTCTGTCTGCAAACAGCCGACATGCAAAACAGTACAGACGAGCACACCGTGGCGAATATACCCACCACTGCCTTTCTACCTGACAACCTCCAGAAGCAACCTTTTTCCTATACCAGTCTGGACTAAACCTTCTATGAGTGTCATCATAAGGAAACCTGTCATACTTCTCTTTCAGACCTGGCTGACATGGACCAGCTTTAAGCAAAGATCTAACCAAGGCTGTACTCATAGTCTTATTCCTAAACAGATAGGGATCTGTGGCATATTCTGCATGCACATCCAAATCAACAGTCATAACCATATTGTCATCATTACAACTCCCAGCAGATAGCTCCAGCTCAGCCGCCTTGTTGGAATTGTGATGCTGGGAAGGAGGAGGAGGAGGAGGAGAAACACTCATCTCTCTCTCTCTTCTGAGCAGTAGAAGTCCTGGAACACTGAGGTGAAGCAGAGAGCTGCAGGTCACCATCTCTGTTGCAGTCTTCAGGTTGTGCAGGAACATTATACATCAAATCCTCTTCACAAGCAGAAGCAGGGTCAACTGACTTCACGTCAGAAGGAGTTATGGAGTGATGTGCAAATCCTTTCTTGACAGACATCCAGGTTACTTGGCTTTTCAGATGAATGACCACTATCAGAGGCAGAGCCAATCACACTAAAATAAGATTAAACACTGTTACATTAGTTTTCTAGGACTGCAGTTTAAGATTTCATAAATATTCTGTCCCTATGAACTTCTGTGACTCATCTGGGAATGAGTGACGAGTTAGAAAGGACCACAACAACTTCTTTATACAAATGTATCTAACCCTAATTTTTCTTTACTACTTATCCTGTTCAGGACCAGTTCAGTAGGGCAGGTGGTGGTAGACTAGACTCTGCTGCCAGTACCCAGGAGTATAGTGAAGCAGCAAACTTTTCAGCTTTCTTTACACCTTGTTCCACCAAGCAGTGCACTCAAACATGAGTCCGACTCTTAGGACAATCTTTCCATTTCCATTAGGACCACTCATAAAAAATACACTTTATGTTTTGGAGAGTGAATAATGTCTAGGTCAGACTTTTGGTGAATAGCACTGCTGTCAATACAGTGCACTGTGTGAATATGCTTACCAATTCTCAGGTTCTTCTGGTATTTTAGTTTTAGGTCTAAATGCAGACAGAATGCTTCTTGTTGATTTTGCTTCTAACCTGGGAGCAGTTTAGAGCCATGGCTACTCATTTTCCAGTTTATGTCAGATCCATATACGAGCAGGTATTTCACCATTCTCCCCTGCAGCAGCTGGACTCTGACTTCTTGGACTCGTCGGCCTCCTCGTCTTTCTTACCCAAGGAAGAGTCCTTCCATCCACCTGTCCTCAGGCTGACCAGACCACCTATCAGCGTTTTCTTCGAGGCTGGTCAATAAGCTTCACATTTCACGGTTGGCAAGATGCAATCCTGAGCGGGGATGCGCACTTTTCTAAGCGAATACAGTGCAAACCACCTGGTGGTTCCCCACCTGGCCCTCCCTTTAGGGAGGTGTCGTACTGCACCTGGTAGCATTCATCAGTTCCTCCCAGCCCTGATGAACTGCCAGTGCAGGTAATGCACACCCAAGGATCTCCAGGAGCCCCACCTCACCACTCTTTGGGTGTGATGCTTTGGATACTGCCTCCGGCATAGAAGCCTGAGGCATGACCGACCCCTGGATGCAGACTCTGCAGAGTTCGACCACTGGGGAGGAGAATCTTCTCTTCAGTGTGCCTCTCTCTTTTCTTGTAGCACATCAGGCCATTCATGCTGCTTATAACAGGCATTCATGGTCCATGCTGGGACAAGTCCTGGCATCTATGCCTGATACAGAGGCGACCAGGCAAGCCATTATCCTCTGCATGTGGCCTGGAGCTTGCAAGGCACCAAGCAAGGGCATCACATGACACCAGTTAGATGGCATCCAGGCTAGCAGGGACAGCAATCTGCATTAGGCGGACAGCATGGCTTCGCCTTTCCATTATCACCCATGGTCCCGATGTAGGGTGATCACCTCCTCTTCTGGGGACCCACCTTTTTCCCACAGAGTGAGGTGGGAACTTCTGGTGTGACTTCCATCTCCCAGGAAGAGGAGACCTCACTCACCTTTACCAATCCCAGGCCTAACTAGGCTTGTGTAGGACTCTCCTCTTGTGTTTTCCCCACGGGAGGCTGAGGGATGTTTCTCCCTCAGGGAGGTATCAGGTCCCCTTCAGGAGCTTTGTAATCACTCACTAGTGATGAATGGTAAAGACTGACACAGATAAGATATGAAAATTATGTACCCACCTGTGATTCTGATCTTTCTGTGTATCTTCACCATTCATCATTGCTTCTCTCGACTGTCCCCTCTTGGGCCTCAGACCTGGGCTGTGTCTCCTCCCGCCTCTTCCCCTTAGGGTGTGGTGAATCTCCATCTGGTACAGCTGGTACTCCTGATCTCTAGGATGGATCCCACCTATGTGGGGAGGGGCACGGAACTGCCATTTATGGGGAGCTCTGGAGCTCTGTTACTGGGACCTAGGTGGGGATCTCCCAAGGAGCCATAGATCCAATAAGGTCCAAGGTTCCCCTGCCCCTTGGTTTGGGGGTGGGAGATCTTTACCAGGATGAGGGGTTGGAGCTCTGGTGACCCCTCTCCTTTCCTTACCACTCTTTCAGTGGTAGCTGAGTTCAGTATTACCTCTTCTTCTTCTCCTCCTCCTCCTCCTTCCCAGTTAAAGAATGAGGGTAGTGCTTCTGGATCTTCCCCACAAGGAGATAGGTCGAACTGTTCCTGTGGCAGTACTCATGCCTTTGTGTTTGAGAATGGGGAAGGAGACCTGTTATGGTAAGTCCAACTTACCATCAGATTCTTAATATGTTGGATTGGCTATCCAAGGATCATACCACAAGCAGTATGTAATAAAAGCAGTTTTATTACAGATACTCACGTCAGACATGTGACAAAGTAATCACCAGGAGCCAATTTCCCACCATTCCTCGAGTATGGTCTCTTTCTCCGAGGAGCTGGTGTGCATACAATTATATATGACTGATAAGAGTGCAGTTACAGATATGATAAGCATTACAACATTGGATAAGGCATGTAAATAAGGCAGCTCCCTTGTGCAATTACATAGGAAATGAAGTTGCAAAGTAAGAAAGAATCTCTGAACAAAGAAAATGCATTGTCAGCTATATGTTATGAACAAAGAGAATGCAGTATAAGCAGAAATGCACATGGCATAATACTTTGTTATAAGACACAAATCACATATGATTATATGACTGTATCAGAACATAAAAAAAACACACATAACCTAGGTAAACACATTACAATAAAAGATATGCATATCAGGTGTAATAAACATAAAACATGTATAAAACCATAAACATAATATACAGCAGTAAATATCAGTGGCAAGCATAGTCCTAGTACCCATGCTTGTACGATGGACGCCTATTTCTGTATGTTAGTGCAATACAGCAATATCACAGTGAAAATAAACAAGGTTACTTATGGTATGAACACATGGGTCAGTAGATGGTGTGTGACTCTGGAATAACAATCTCTCCTTGTTGCCTTGCTCAAAAGGCAACACAACAAAAAGAAGATGGTTAGGTGTAGCAATGTTATGTCTTATTTCATCAACAAGCCTGAAACGTAAGCCTTGTAAAGAAATGCAGCTGTGCTAGACGCTGGTTAAAAGTACCTCAGACAGCAAAGGGTTAGTAGTGGATGAGTTAAAACAAGATATAAATTGCTATCAAGCTTTAAAGCATTTATTGAAATTACTGCTTTCCAAACCACATAAAACTTGCAAATAAATTACATTTCTATAGCATATAGATAGGGTGACTGTGAAAGTAGTCCTATTCAGGAGTTGACAGGGTATACACAGATGGTCACATCATAAAACATAAAACAGAAACTAGGTATGTCAACACCCCAGTGATATGTGTATAAGAAAAATTGTCGATGTGTATTATCACAGAATATTGTTTGTAAAGACAGTGTTAAAGTCATTGTTCATTTGTAAAGAACAGTCCATACTGAGAGTGAAAAGGCAGATAACGGGTGCATATGGGACGGTGGTGTAGGTGTTTGATTGAAGAATCTAATAACAGTGTCCTTAAAGAGGAACTAGTCCATAAGGTTTGAGGTGGTAACCACAAAGCAGTGTAGTTACATCTGAGGTGTCATTTAGCAGTTTGCAACCCATGGGGCATACATTGCACGTGGGGCTGTGCAGTCATGTACCAGCATGGTAGGAAAAGTAATGTTCATGTAGCTGGCTGCTGGTTGGCTGGATTGGCAAAGGCCTTGGAAAGGGTTGCATGAGATTGCCCATTGAATGTATCAATGTAATAGCCACACCCACACAGGCATAGCTATTTGTAAAAGAGCACATTTTGCACAAATATTGACAGTTCATAGAGAACACAATTCATGAAAGAGCAGCCAAGAGCACAGTCCATATAAGAACAACCAGTTCATATGAGGTGTCAGCCAAGTATGGAAAACCAGCCGTGAAGAAAAGTTGCATGTGTTGCTTGAAGATCTTACCGTACCACTCTGCAGAAACCTAAAACTTGTAAAACTTTGTTAAAACTTAGTTTTAAAACACACGTATAGTTGTTTTGAAAGGAAAAGGAAAATGGTGTGGTTATTAATAATGACTTTGCTTATGGTGTGGTGCGACATAGACAGGTGATGGCATTGGCCATGCACTCGGAGGTGCAGGTCGAGGTCCAATAATAAGAATATACCTTTAGTCATCTGTGAATACACCATTTCCAAGTCTCAGAAGAGATAGGGAAAGAAAAAAAACATAGTTTCCCTGACTATGTGTTGTTGTTTAACCTAGTTTAGGCCTATCTCATGAAATGAAAGTGCGATATTATGCTTGTTATACTGTATGCACTTTGAACCTTTATCATATGGCAGTATACCATTTACACCGTGGCACAAGAGGTATGCAATAGCGTCTGTTGCACCTGTGGGATTTGAAAAGGTCCCTTTGTTAGGTCTGTTGTCTAGGGTGTAATACTTCTAGGTAGTCAGTAGTGTAGTGCTGTGTCTTGAGTATGTATCAGTTCCATTGCAAAGGGGTCTGGTAACATGACGCAATGAAACCTAGAAGTGTTTGTATTGAAGCAGAATTTACATTCTGCCATATTATGTGTGTGTTACACATTATTTACAAGGGTACCAGGGAGTATTGAGGCACTCAGACCACTAGTTGGTCTGGGTTTGTGCTGGAACATTGGTAGCTTTTTCATCTGTTGGGGTAACAACAGTTGGAAACATGGCAGTGCTAGCAATGGAATGAGGTGTACAATCCTACGGATATATGAGTACAGTACAGGTGTAGAAACCTGTATGTTAGTGCTTGGGCCTGTCATATAAACAGGATGCCAGTGGGTGACCTTCTGGTGTAGGGCCTCACCTGGAGTGTGCCATTGGCTAGGTGGCCTTAGGGATTTGTTGTTGATTGCTCAGCAGTCTGCCATTTATTCTGTAAGTGAGATTGGTTAGGGGCCACCACTATGGTGTTCAGGTGTGCATGGTCATCATGTTGTAATTAATCTGGATGGGGCAGCAATGCTGATCCCTTTGTTTGGGAGTGTTGATGGTGGCACATAACCTATAAGAAAGAAATAATCATTCATGGGGCTGTTGGGACATTTCAGCTTGTGAAAACAACTAATTTGTCGTGTAAGTGGTTGGTTGAACTTGGTATCCCCATGTGGGTCTGACAGATGTCATCCAAATGGGCCTAATACCCCAAAACATCCACGGTGTGGAGTATTACTGAGCTTATACTTGATAAGCTGCAACAACGTAAAACATAACAGCATTAAACACAAACATTGTCACAATGAAACAATAGTCGTATTAAGCACAATGCAGAAAATACATTTTAAAAATTGATCACATTTAAAGTTAGTTGGTGTTATAATATCATTATCCTTGAAATAATATTATAAAAAGGATATGTGAAAGAATATGGGAATGTACACAGTTTCTCCCCAAGCCCCAGCTCAGCTGATTACTGGTTGAGGGCCAAGGCTCTTGCACATGGCTGCTGCTAGTAAGCATAAAGTCACTTGCAAATAGATTGTGTATGGTTGTGCTAGACCGCACTGGGAAGGCAGAGAGGCTGAGCTGGTTTATAATATAGGAGTACATTGTATGTTTTTCAAAACTTGTAAACAACAGATGGGTTATTAGCAAACACATTTTTTTGTGTGCTCTACTGGAGGACAGTGGGTTTATTCCTCATTTCTGGATCTGCTAGCTATAGCTCAGTCAGGTCCAGAAAGACTTTTATTATTTGTAACCACCATAGGTGTTGCACTGCAAGGTGGCATGGTTCAGTCCTCCTCAAGCTCCTTGTATAGTTCAGGAGGCTTGGCTTATAATATATCATATCTATGTAAATGTCATAGACATGGTGAAGCACACTAAGAATGATAGCAGCTGTAGCATTATGCATACCCATCACTGATGAACCTTAAAACTTTCTATCAGTAATACAGAATACAGTAAAGACTCTGCTGTTTTAAACATTCTCCAATTAGCCATTATCTCAACAGCATGATGCAGCACGTCCTTGGCTAGGCTGCTTTCAGTCTAACAAAAAATAAACTATGCATTCACGGAACAGAAAACAAAATACTGATACTACTATTAAAGCGTAGTGCTTTTCCTAAAGTGAGTAGCAAGGAATAGTTGTATAGACAAAAGATTTTACACTAAATCTTTTGAAGATTGCAATGAAAGGTTGATCAACCAATGGATATAACTAAAGTGTACTCAACACAAATCCGAAGCACAAGGACAGGGTCAACACCCTCTTCCACTGAATATTTAAAATCAGTGAACTTGACTGCTGTTTTCAGCTTCTGGAAAGAAGCATCAAAGCAGCCCTATTGTGGATTGCTTATTAGTTGACTGCCTCGGTTCAGTATACTGCTCACAAATCAACATAACTGGATCCAAATAATCTTTAGTTAACTACATTAAAGCACTTCCCACCCCCATGTACAGTGAGGTAAGCTAAGATGGCTTCTCTCAACTCTGTACATATTATAGACGTCAATACGCAGGAAACCTTTAACTATTTGTGGCTCAGCAACTGTGTTTCAACCACAGTAGTTGAAGACACACAGACGGCTCTGATGTATGTTGGTGCCTGTAAAAGGACCTCAAAACCTCACGAGCAAGCAGCCTGGCTTCACAGGAGTCCCAAAGCTGCCTAAGTTGCAGTCAAATGCAATGCGGCAGTCCGCCTGTACAGAGGTTCAAAGCTGCCTAAGATCCACTTAGTAAAGGAGTGACAGCATGCTGTACATCGGAGTTCCTAGTGCCAGTGCTGTAGCAAATGGAGAACTGCAGTCTGTGATTTTAAATGGAGTCCCAAGCTGTAGCTCAGTAACTACTTGAAGGGAAAATTAATTCCCAGAACTCAGTTCCCAATAGGAAATGAGTGTACCTTTGTTAACCAAAAAACATTATTTCTTATGGTCGCCAATGTTATGGTAAGTCCAGGTTACCATCAGATTCTTGTATGTTGGATTGGCTATCCAAAGATTATACAAAAAGCAGTATGTAATAAAAAGCAGTTTTATTACAGATATTACATCAGACATGTGACAAAGCAATCACAAGGGAGCCAATTTCCCACCCTTCCTTGACTATGGTCTCTTTCTCTCCGAGGAGCTGGTGTGCATACAATTATATAAGACTGATAAAGTGCAGTTACAGATATGATAAACATACAGCATTGGATAAGGCATGTAAATAAGGTGGCTTCCTTGGGCAGTTACATAGGAAATTAAGTTGCAAGTAAGAAAGAATCTCGAACAAAGAAAGTGCATTGTCAGATATATGTTATGAACAAAGAGAATGCAGTATAAGCAGAAATGCACATGGCATGATACTTTGGAATAAGACACAAATTACACGTGATTACATGACTATACAAGAACATAAAAGGAACACACATAACCTAGGTAAACACATTACGATGGAAGATATGCATGTCAGGTGTAGTAAACATAAAACATGTATAAAACCATAAAATGATGTAAATATAATATACAGCAGCAAATATCAGCGGCAAGCATAGTCCTAGTAACCATGTGGCATACATGGACACCTATTTCTGTATGTTAGTGCAATACAGCATATCACAGTGAAAATAAACAAGGTTACTTATGGTAGGAACACATTGGTCAGTAGATGGTGTGGGACCCAAGCATAACAGATCCCTCAACTCCTGTCTTGAGTTAGTGGAAGAGGCTAGGCTAGTAACCTTCTGCTTGTCTCAACTCTACCTCCTTCACTGGAGGTAATATACTCCTTCTGAAGTTTTTTTTGATTGCCTAGAGAGGGTATTACGCTTGAGGGAGCCCCTGGGTTTTCCTTTCTCTTGGCCTCTGTCCTCCTGTGAGAGTCAGTAGAGGGGTCATCTCCCTCATCCCCTTTTCCTTCTTCGTCTTCTTCTCTTTCTTTCCTCCTGTCCTTTCTGTCTATTCTCATATGCCCAGAGGATGGGGCCCTATGTTCCACACCCTGGGTTGTCCTGCCGTCTTCTTTTGGCTTTTACTTCTTTCAGTTTATATCCTTTCCTTTTGGATATCCTTTGGCTCTCTTGCCCTCCCTTTTCTTTCCCCTATCCTCTTTTTCATATCACTCTCTGGCCTTGCAGAACTGAGGTGAGGAGGAGTCAATGCCGTTTACTGGCCATCCCTCGGCGCCACTTAGAACATTGGCCTCGAGGGCAGTGCCATCCCAATGATGGCTCCTCCCATGAAAAAAAATGCTCCCATGGGGTCCAGTTCCTTCAGCCAGAACCCACCAGTGAAGAATGGTGAAGATACACAGAAAGATCAAGAAGTACAGTAGAGTACGTAATTTCATTGTCACCTTTGTGTTCAGATAATGTTTACCACTTTTGGAAGATGGGATGGCCAAAGCGTTGGGAAAGGACAACCAGTTGGTGTGACTGAGGACACTGTTGGTGACTTAGCTCCTAGAGTGACGTCAGGGAGGCATGGAAGTGATGCTGAGGGTGACCTGAACAGCCATGTACTGCCTGGCACCCTTTCTAAGTCCACTGTGATTTCGTGCCCTAGAGAATTGAAGTGGGGGCAATATATTAACCACAGTATAATATGACAGTTAAGTCACCATTTATGTACCTTGGTCATGTTAACTAGTTGGCCTTCCCCAGCACTACTGATCCCCCATTATGTAGCCTCCTTGAATATTCCCTGGCCTGCAGTGCTTTTTGTTAACTTACATTTTATTCAGTTTTAAAATGAACATGCCACACAGTAGTTACAGTAATAGATCACAGATATGTCATGACATGAAGTAACAATTTCTCTCATCTTAGGACTGGATAGGTGAAACTGGTACATTTGATGCTACAGATAGGGTTCAATTTCATTTGCAAGTCCATAAAATAAATATGCCCATGAGCCAAAACCTGTGGAAAGACAAAGGCAACTGCATAAAGAACATAATATGTCTCCAGCAGTAAACATGACCCTTGATAGTCAGTATTACCACAGTCCTAGAAGTATTACAGTAATAAAGTTTCTCTACAGACAGCCTGTCTGAACTTGCACAAATTTCAAACTTTAAGCTGTGTTAGGCACAATTTCTATTAGAACATGCTGCTCACACTTATTTTCAGTAGTACCTTAGATACAGCCTCTATGGCATTTGCATCCATGCAGGCAACTATGTACAGTACTGATATTCTGAAAAGACTTGATAGTTTACTTTTTCGTGCCATAACTGTCCGCTACAGTGTCTGCACCTAGTCAATGCCATCTTTGTGGTGCATACAGTAAAGAAAACTTTCACGCATCCTCGTGCTGTGCAGTAAGCAAATTAAACACACTTCTCAGAGAAGCTGGGCTGTTACGTGGCAGGGTAGTATAGTTAAACCCAGCTGTTGCCTATATCAGCTACTTACAACAAAGGACCCAGCACTTATCTCAACCTAGGTCAACATGTGTGTATTGAGCAACCTTACTTGTAAGTGGAGAAATAAAAATAAGCGTGAGAACTGAGTTTGGTAGTTAGTCCCGGATTCTTGGCTGGACTCCTCTGCTGTCTCATCATCTTGTGCCCTTCTGAACGCCACTGCAGTTTTGTCCACCTGGGCCTTCACCTCCTTAGGGTTTGTGAACTGGAAAGTCTTTCCACAATATGTAATTCTGAGGCAAGCTGGGGCTAGAATCAAGTGAACTACTCTGAGGTTTCTAAGCTGTTGCCTCAGTGGGTTTAAGAGTTTTCATCGAGAGGGATCACATATTACCAGTCTGGAAAGAGTCTAATGCCCTGTCCCTCCAGTTGTAGCAGATGATGTAATCTGACCCATTGCAGAAGTTGGTCCCTCATCTCTGATCCAGTTGTTACCAAGAGGACAGTTCTGGGAGCATCTTTGTTGAGCTCTTGCATGCAGAAGTTTATCTGGTAGACTTTTCTTAAATCCATGGGATCCGGCTCCATTCCATTGGTGTCAAATTCACAATCCATGTCCTCAAGAAGGACAGCAATCCCCCATTGCCATCAGGAGGCCGACAACCTACACATTCTTTGCCCTAGCCCAGTTCTCTAGAGTTTCCAAATGGGACTGGAGGTTCGAGTTCTCCATGGTTAGCTTTACGACTGTAGCTTGGGTCCATAGGGATCTGTCTTCTGGCTCTTTGGCTGTCTGCACAGCCCTTCAGTTTTGGTATCCTGAGGCCCATGAGTCTAGTAATTTCTCGATTCTTTTGTCCATGTCATGGCTCTCAGGACAGTATCCCAGGGTGGCTGCTCCCTGTGCAATTAGCCACACTGGTACCATATGCTTTGTGGTGTGTTGTTGGGCCTCTGGCAGGATCTGTTGTTGTTTTGGCTTTGCTCACCAGCCATTCCTTTTGAGTGCACCATATCAAATTAGTTACTGATCTGCTCCTCTCCCTGTAAGCTAACTGGTTCTGTTGAAAGTTCTGGATGAAGCTGATGTAAAATATATATTTTTGTAATAATTTTGTGCTGTACTCTGACAGAGCTGCTGAAAAATGCCTGGTCAGGTAGCTGGCTCTCTAGCATCCCCAGCACTTTTTTAAGGTACTGTGTTTTATCCTCTAACTGGGCTTACCTTGGTCACTGCCAGCCAGGTCTGGCTTTAGACCTAATGGTGCCCCAAGTAGAAACATGCATTCACCACTCCCACCGCCTCTCTCCCTTCTACCCCAACTCCACATTCAAAAGTGGTAATAATTTTCTAAACACAAGGGTGACAATAACAATTTTGGTTTTATATTAGCACTTTTTGCATGTCAAGCTGATCTCTGCTTATTGGCCTCATATTCAGAGCTGGCTGGCTCGCATGCAAAACAGTGGCTGCACAAAAAATGGGCCAGCCGACTCTGACACCATATTCAAACAGATTGTCGCGATCTGAACAGACCATGCAATTTGTTTGATTATTGGACCCTGGATGCATGGTGCATGAGGGGTCACCATGTTCCGTGCAGTGAAACCAGGGTGCAAGGCTGGGGACCGTCCACAGGGGTACTGAGCCATGGCCCCCATGGGCAACATTCAGCCCAAATATGCAGATGAGCCCATTGGGCATGCACGGGCGAATGGGGCCATTTGCATAGCCATTATAGGCTCATTTGCATGCCTGCACTTCAGTGAAGTGCACTGGGCCAGTCTCCCACAGCCCCAATCTGTAATATTATAAGAAGGTCCCTGCTTCTGTATCCCTGGTAGTCTAGTGGTTCCCCATCCCCAGCCCTGATCACATATATAATAAAATAAATCACCCCATTCCCATTGTCCCTGGTAGTTTAGTGGTTCTCCCTCCCCAGCCCCAATCACATATATAATAAAAGAAATCACCCCCTCCCATTGTCCCTGGTAGTTTGGTGGTTCCCTCTCCCCAGCCCCAGTCACATATGTAATTAAAAATCACCTATGCTTTCATTGTCCCTGGTAGTCTAGTGGTTCCTCCTCCCAGCCCTGATCACAGACAGAATAGAAAAATCACTCTGCTCCTGTTGTCCCTGGTAGTCTAGTGGTTCCTCTCCTAGCTCCTGATCACATATATAATTAAAAATCATACCGACCCCCATTGTCTCTGGTAGTCTAGTGGATCCCCCCACCAAGCCCTGATCCATATAGTCATTGTAACACCCGGTCCCTGGTAGTCAGTAGCCCCACCTGTAGGCAGTGACCCACTACCTATTCCCCTCAACCCGACCGAGACAGCGACTGGCATAGCCCACCCACAGCACCATGGCCAGCCACCGAGTGAACTGCAAAGGAGCACTTACAGTATCGCTCATTGGTTGATGCAACCAATGGGCAAGTGCTGAATACAGTGCGTGTACTGATACTGTAAACCCTTTTGTGCAGTTCACTTGGCAACAATGGTGTGTATCAGTATACTGTACGCGACTCCTGTGCAGTTCAGTCGGCAACCAATGGGCGTGTACTATATACAGTATGCACTCCTGTGCAGTTCAGTCAAAACCAATGGGCATGTACTGTATCTGTCACATGTTCCTGTGCAGTTCAGTCGGCAACCAATGGGCATGTACTGAATACTATGCGCACTCCTTTGCAGTTCAGTCGGCGGCAGGCCATGGTGGTGTGGTGGGCGTGACCAGTCTCTGGCTCCAGCCAGGTTGGGGAGGGTGGGGTGGTGGGTCACTGACTAACAGGGTCGGGGAGGCCACTTGACTACCAGGGACCGACCATTACAGTGATTATATGGATTGGGGCTCAGTGAGGGGAAGCCACTGGACTACCAGAGACAATGGGGATCGGGTGATTTTTTATTATATATATGAGTGGAGCTGGGAAGGGGGAACCACTAGACTACCAGGGACAACGGGGTTTGGGAGGGGATTTACTATTTACTAGGGAGGGACTGCTGTACCACCAGAGTTCCCATGCCCTTACTAGCATGCAGCGGTCTGCGCTTTAATTACGAGCAGGGTTTCAGAAGCGTAAAATCTGCAGTGCTACTGGGACATTTTGCACTTCTGAAACATTTTCAATATTTGTGGTGTGCCACATATGCATGAGGAACCCTCATTTGAAACATAGAAACATAGACGTTGATGGCAGATAAGGACCGCAAGGCCCATCCAGTCTGCCCATTTCTTTTCTACCTTATGAATGTGCCATCGCATTTGCTCTGTCAATGGCCTATCTATTCATACTCATCTGTATTGCTCCCTATGCCTATCTCATGCCTGTTTGAAGCCCTGCACTGTATTCATATCCACCACTTCTTGAGGTAGGCCATTCCATGCATCCACCACCCTTTCTGTGAAAATGAACTTCCTCACATTACCCCTTAATCGGCCTCCTCTAATCTCATGCTGTGTCCTCTTGTCCTGCTATTTTCTTATATTGAAACATGTTAGACTCTTTCACCTTGTTAATGCCCTTGAGGTGTTTGAATGTTTCAATCATATCACCCCTCCCTCCTTTGCTCCAGGGTATACATATTGAGTTCTATTAATTTGTCCTCATATGTTTTCTGATGCAGTCCCCTGCACCCTTTGGTTGCACTTCTCTGAACTGCCTCAATTTGGTTAATGTCCTTGTGAAGGTGTGGCCTCCAGTACTGCAATTAGTACTCCAGATGGGGCTCAACTAGTGTCTTCTGTAAAGAGGGGTTATTACTCCCTCTACAACTTGTGATATCCCTACTAATACACCCCAACATCCCCTAGCCTTACCTACTGCTTTAGTGGTCTGCTTGGATGATTTAAGGTCATCTGTGATGATGATGCCCAAGTCTCTTTATTCCCTTGTGACTGCCAGCAACTCCCTCCCAACCTGTAGGTGGCTTCAGGTTTCTCTTCCCTATATGCATGATCATGCACTTCTTTGCGTAAACCCCAGTTGCCACTCTTCCGACCATTTGCTAGTTTATCCAGATCTCTTCTCATTCTGCCCAGCCCACCCCATCTGGATCATCTGCTCTGTTGCAGATCTTGGTGTCATCTGCAAACAGACAAACCTTACCTTCCAGTCCATCTGCAATGTTACTGATGAAGATATTGAAGAGGACTGGCCCCAGGACTGATCCCTGAGGTACCCCACTTGTGACTTGCATCTCTTCTGACTGTATACCGTTTACCACCACTCTCTGTTTTCTGCCCCTCAACCAGTTTGCCACCCAGTTGACCAACTTCTGACCCACCCCAAGCCTACCCAGCTTATTAATCAATCTTCTATGTGGAACAGTATTGAAAGCTTTGCTGAAGTCAAGGTAAGCACATCAACTGCTCCACCTTGGTCCACCACTCTGGTTACCCAGTCAAAGAAATCTATGAGATTAGTTTGACAGGACCTTCCTGTTGTAAACCTATGCTATCTTGGATCCTGTGCTCCTATGGATTCCAGGTGTTGCACTATCCTTTCCTTATGGAGGAGGCAGAGCTGAATCAGGTGTGGAGTCAATGCTTGGCTTCTCAGAAGGAACTAGAAGGGGACAGGATCAGATCTACAGTACAGTAGCTTCTTGTTTTACATTGTTTTTCATGGATTCTACTTGGTAGAATGTTTATTTTCTTTCTTACTACTAAGGGGCTAGCAGGGTATTGTTTGGGGCTGTTGGAATTTTGAAACCTGTTTTGGTAGCTAAAAGTGGGCTCATTTGTTTGGTTTAGGTGTGGCAGGCTGCATTTGTAGAGGCCTATTTCTTCTTTTAAACATAATTGGTGTAATTTAACTGGTCTGTTTCTTTGAATTGGAGACCTATATCTTCTAATTCCAAACCTATTTTGATGTATTGTTGGTGAAGCTGTTTGAATTGGTGTCCTGTTTCTTTGGGTAGCAAACCTATGTTGGGGCTTTGAGTAGAATTGATTCATTGTTGCTGGCTTCACTAGCTGCAAAGTTTTGAGTGGGGGAAGGGTGCTAATTGTCTGACTAGAGGCCTCAGCTACCTGATTGTGTCTGGAAGACTTGGACTGGTCCCACCCACGCAAACCTCTCACCCCACCCACCCCTGGTCAATTATTCCCTTTATACTAGGGGTTCTGACATCACTTCCTCAAACAGGCAAAGGATTTGCACCTGTCATAACAGAAGCAGACATCCAGGAAAGGAACTGCAGCAAGTGAAGAGGTGACTGCTCTCTCAGTGGAAGGGAAGTAAATGCAAATCTAGGCATTTTCATTATTACTACTTCACATTGTTATTGCATTGGGTAAAGGAGGAGTAGGAGTTGAGGAAGGTTGTGCAATGGCTACTTAAAGTATTTTTAGTGTGGATAGGAATATAAAAAGCAGTTGCTCAACATATCTAAACGTGTGCAACAAAGGAGGTAAGGGAAATAAAGAATGTTTTGCACTGATAGAGGGGGAGAGTGGGGACTTGGGGAGTGTTTGGTATCCTGCATCTGGAATGGTGGGGAGTCGCTGGTGGCAACGACAGCAATGGGTAGGTGGTAGGCTGCAACAACTGCGGTGCACCAATCTTTCTAAACATTGCCTGGAGGTGGGAGTATGTTTAGTGTGCAACCACATAGAAAAACTTAGAAAGGAGATTGAGGTCTGCAGGAGGAACTAAGACAGGCAAGGCAGATTGGGGCTGGGTTTAGCCCAATACTGGGGAGGAAGAAGGGAGAGATGAGGGAGGGCAATTAAGCCAACAGTGGTGAGGAGAGGGTCAGAAGAAGGAAGAGAGACAAGGGGCCCAGGCCAGGAAGAACGATTGCCGGGAAACCAGGTCAGGAGACAAAAGTCAAATGGAAGGAGGCAATAGGGACTTGTGAGGGAGGTGAAGAAGTGGCAAAAGTCATGGAGTGGAAAGGAGAGAACAGGTTACTATGAAGAGAGAGGGAGCAGGCATTTGTGAAGGATCTTCAGAAAATAGTTTGCACTGCTAGAGAGGAAGAAGGTGGAGGAGGGAAGTGATGAAATTAGAGGAGTAATTGATAAATGCCTGGACCAAACTGGAGCGGGGAAGTTCTGCTGGGAGAACTGCAACAGGGTAAAAGGCATAATAATGTGCAGGAGGAAGAAGAGGAGCTGGAAATGAGGGAGGGAGATGAAAGGAAGCAAGCAGGAGTAAGAGGGGTGGAATCTTAGTGCTGGGGACTCAATACTAAGAGGAGTTAGGTGGGGTAGCAAGGCAGAGAGGCATAGTCGCATTTGGGTGGAGGCCATGCCAGGAATGACAGCGGAAAGGGTGGGACAGTCTGTTCTGAAATATGCTAGAAGGGGTAGGGACAAGCCTCATTTAATTATACATCTTGGGACAAACGACCTGGCTGACAAGACAGTGGATATAGTCCAGAGGAGGTTTGAGGAACTAGCACAATTATGTGAGGGGGCAGGAAGATCAGTAACTTTTTCCAAGATACGTCCGTGCCAAAGGCAAGCACAACAAGAAAGCTGAGAATAGAGGAATTTAACAGATGGCTAGAACCTGGTGTTGTGCTAAAGGGTATGGGCTGTTGGGGGGTGGGAGGGACCTGGGAAGACAGTAGTGTCTATGCCAAGGACAGACTACACTTGAGTGAGGAGGAAAGAAAGTGTTGAAACAGAGGATGGAAGAATATATAGAGGAAGTTGGGAGTTTAAACTAGGAGTGGGGGGTGGCAGTTGGGGAAGAGACATGCAGAGACCACAGGTTGGGAAATCATATGAGCTTACCCCCATAACAGTGACAAAGGACAAATGGCAAGTACTATTGGTGATGCTAGGAAAGGAGGGCAGGATGGGAGGGGGAAGGGTGGAAGGTGGTTACCCTTAATGCTAGGAGCCTTGGGAGGAAAACTGCAGAGTTGCAGGTTCTCATGGCAGAGGAGAGGTGGACATTGCAGCCATCACGGAACATGGGCCACCCAATATAATGACTGGGACCTGTCTGTACCAGGGTACAGGTTATTTCGAGGGACTGGTGACTGGGAAAGGAGGGGGTGGCACTATATGTGAAGGAAGGACTGAAGTGTAAGGGAGGAAGGGGAGGAGGGTAGTACAGAGTCACTTTGGTGTAAATCCAGGATTCCAAGAATAGATTCTTAGAATGGGAGTGGTGTACAGGCCACCATCTCAGATGGAGGAGTTAGACAGGGAACTAGCGGGACAGATCAGGAGGACCGCAGAAGGGTAGTGTGGTGATTGTGGCGGACGCCAACATGCCAGGAGTGGACTGGAGCACCCCAACAACCAGGAACAGAAGGGAGCAGGTACTGCTGGATGCCTTCCAGGACAGCTTCCTGCTGCAAATGGTCAGTGAACCAACCAGGTTAGGGAATACCCTTGACCTTGTGCTGGCAAATGGGGACTTTGTGAGAGAACTTACAGTGGAGGAACCGCTGTCAGGGAGGGACCACCACTCAGTATGGCTCACATTGGATATGGGCAAGGGAGGAGTAGAATCTGGCACAAGAGTGCTGGACTTCAGGAGGGCCGACTTTGGGAGGATGGGGAAGTGGTAAAAGGGCCTGGCCAGAATTCAATCTAGTATGGATACTAACCAGAGATGAGAGCTCATAAAGCTGGGGATAGTGGAGGCAACCAAAACCTGCTGCAAAGCCCAGAGCAAGAAGGCTAGGGCTAAGAAACCGAGCTGGTTGAGCAAGGAGGTCATGGAAAAGGTAAGGAGGAAAAGAGCTGCCTTTAGGAAGTACAAGAAAACAGGGAGGGAGGACAGAGGAGTACTTGACAGAATCGAAGGAGGTGACAAGGGCAGTAAGGGAACCAAAGCATCTACGAACTCAGGCTGGCACAAGGCATTAAGAAGGGGAGAGAAGGACTTCTTTAAGCACATCAGGAGAGAAGGAGCTGTAAGGACCACATAGTAAGGATTAGGAAGGAGGGGGTTGGGTGGAAGCAGGGTGACGATAAGGCGGAAGCACTAAATGAGTACTTCTGCTCAGTATTTACTAAAGAGAAGAGGGGGTGACACCCAAGATGGGAGAAATGGCAGGCAGGGGGAAAGTGGTGACAGATGGGGAAATCATGGAGGGCAGAGTTCGAGAGGTTTGAAGGCACTGAGGGTGGACAGGGTGCCAGGCCCAGATGGCATCCACCCCAGGGTACTGAAGGAGCTGGCAGAGGGTCCTTGCAGGACCTTTGGCAGACCTATTTAATGCCTTACTACATTCGAGGTGTATACTCAGGACTGGAGGATGGCTCATGTGGTGCCCTCCACAAGAGTGGCCCAAGGATGAACAGGGAACTACAGACCAGTGAGCCTCACATCCATCGTGGGTAAGCTAATGGAGACTATCCTGAAGGAGAGGCTGGTGGCCCTCCTAGAGGCCAAAGGACTACAGGACAGCAGACAGCATGGCTTCATATGTGGCCGATCCTGCCAAACCAACCTGGTGAGTTCTGACTGGGTAACTAGGCAGCTGGACAGAGGACATGCAGTGGATGTCCTATCTGGACTTCAGTAAGGCATTCGACTCAGTGCCACATGGAAGGCTGGGAAGGAAGTTAGTAGGCACAGGGGCAGGTGCAATGCTGGTGAGATGGGTAGGAAACTGGCTGCAGGGAAGGCAACAGAGGGGTGGTGGTGGGTGGGGAGCTCTCACACCCAAGGGCAGTGACGAGTGTCCCACAGGGCTCGTGTTGGGACCAGTGTTGTTTGGGATATTCATTGCAGACATATCATGGGACATCAAGAGCAAGATCAGTCTGTTTGCTGATGATACCAAGGTTGGCACGGTGGTGGATGACCTAGGGGATGGCAGGGGTTGCAGGATGATCTGGCAAAGCTTGAAACCTGGTCAGACACCTGGCAACTGGGCTTTAATGCCAAAAGTGCAAGGTGATGCAGTTTGGGATGAAGAACCCAAGGAGGACTTACCAGCTAGGGAGATGCAGCTAGCCCAGACAGAGGAGGAGAAGGATCTGGGTGTGCTCATCACAGGGTCAATGAACAACTCGGCACAGTGTAGGAAGGCAGCTGCAAAGGCCAACAAAATGCTGGGTTGTATTGCAAGGGGTATATCCTCGAGGAGGAGGAGGTGATTCTGCCACTGTATAGGTCATTAGTTAGACCACACCTGGAGTACTGCGTGCAGTACTGGCGTCCGTATCTGAAGAGGGACATTAAGTTACTGGAGGGAGTGCAGCACAGGCGACAAAGATGATCAAGGGTCTGGGGACTTATCATATGAGGAGGTTGAAGGAGTTGAACATGTACTCACTGGAGGAGAGGAGAGACAGGGGACATGATTGAAACCTTTAAATACATGAAAGGAATAAACAAGACAGGTACAGAGGGCTGTTCAAAGTAAGAGGGAGGGCCACCAGGGGGCCATGATATGAGACTGGAGCGAGGAAGGTTCAGGAGGGAGATGAGGAGACACTTTTTACAGAGAGGGTGGTGGCTGGGTGGAATCGTTACCTCCTGAAGTGGTATGCAGTAGAACAGTGGACTGCTTCAAACGAGGATGGGACAGGACAAGGGAGGGTTAATGAAGGGAAGGGTGGAAGGGAGGGGCAGCTGCAGAATAAGGGTGCTAGCTGCACATTCAAGCAGACTTGATAGACCTCTAGGCCTTTATCTGCTGGCAAATTTCGTATGTTCATATGGAGTGCCTCCATAATCTTGCCCACTACTGAGGTAAGACTGACTGGTCTGTAGTTCCTTACCTCCTCCCTGCTACCACTCTTATGGAGCGGGATCACATGAGCCCTTCTCCAGTCTTCTGGGACCTCTCTTGTGCTCAGAGACTCACTAAACAGTTCTGATAATGGCTGCTATTTCCACCCTTAGCTCCCTTAGTACCCTGGGATGTATGCCATCAGGTCCCATTGCCTTGTCCACCCTGAGCTAATCGAGCTCTTGTAGGAACCTTTCTTTGTGAGGGGACTAGTGCACCTCCCTCCCCTGTGTTCCTGGTGCTGAGCTGTGGCCCTGCCCTACCTTCTCCTTGGTAAATACCTGAGCAGAAGTATCTATTTAGGATAGATGCTTTTTCATGAGTCCTCCTCTCATGCCCCCTTATCCCCTTTGATCTTAGTAATACCCCCTCTGGACTTTCTCCTTTCACTAATGTATCTGTAGAAAGTCTTGTCCTCTTCTTTTACTGTTCGTGCTAGTGTTTCCTCGGTTTGGGCCTTTGCCTGCCTTACTGCCTTCCCTGCTTCCCTTAGGGAAGTTTGGTATGCCACCTATCTTCATCCCTTCACGTTCCTTATATTTCCTGAAGGCCAGCCTTTTGGCTCTGACCTTTTGCTACAGTTTTGAGAATCAAAGTGGTTTCCTTCTTCTTTGCACTTCCTTTTCTCTCTAACACAACGGGATGTTGCTTCAAGTATTGCATCCTTAATACTTGCCCACTTGCCTGTACCCCTCACCTGTATTTCTTCTTGCCAGGGCTAGCTTAACTCTGTTGGCCATCTTATCAAAGTCAGCTCCTCTGAAGTCCCATACTTTTGCCTTGGAATGGGATGGGATGATTTAGTTCTAGTGGCCAAATGAACCATATCATGTGATGGTCACTGGCTCCCAGGTGACCTTCTACATGGAGATCTGTGATCCTTTCCCTGTTAGTCAGTACTAGATCTAGGATAGCCCTGTCTCTTATGGGTTGTTGTACCAGTTGTTTGAGGCCCTCCCTGCAGGAATCCACTATGTGTCTAGTTCTGGCAGATGTTCCTGCTGGTAGTGACCAATCTGTATCTGGCATGTTGAAGTCTTCCATTATCAGAACCTCTCCTTAGCTGTCATGTTTTGTATATCTTCTAACAGTAATGTGCCTTTGTCCTCTCCCTGGTCTGGAGGCCTGTAGATAACCTCAGTTCGTATGGATGTCCCATTTCCTGTTTCCAGGGTGACCCACAGTTCTTCTGGCTCCTTATGTGTATTCTGAATTTCTGTAGTTTTGATATGTTCATTGACATAAAGGGCCACTCCACCCCACCTTTTTGCACCTTGGTCTCTTCTGAATAGAACATAGCCGGGTACTGAAGTCTCCAAAGTGTGGTTATGGTGAACCATGTCTCACTAATGGTTACTATGTCCAGTTTAGCCTCTGTCATTATTGCCTGCAGGTCTGGGATCTTGTTTCCCAGACTATGAACATTTGTACATGATTTTCCACTGGCCAGATTTTAGTGTGTTAGTTGTTAGGCGAGGTCTGGCATTTCCCTGTGCATCATATGGGAGTCAGACCTTTTCCTTACCTGGTGATGCAGATGAACTACAAACATGCTGAACTCCTGTTTGATCACTAGCTGAAGGGAGAGGGTGTTCTTCCCATTCGACGTATCAGGTGATGACCCTCTCCCCATTTGCTAGTTTAAATATTCTGCAAAGACATCAAACATCTGCCCCAATGCACTGACTCCTCCTTAGTCAGATGCAGTCCATCAAGTTTAAAGAACGTTAGCTCCCAAAACTGTTGCCAGTTACCTACAAATTTGTGTCCTTTTTCCTGGCACCAGCCCTTGAGCCACATGTTTAGCTCCTCATCTCCCCTTCTCTGACCCTCCGTCCATCTGCCCCTCTCCCAGACTGGCAGGATCTCAGAGAAGGAGATGCTGGACGAAATGGATGATAGTTTGTCACCCAGCCTGGTCAGGTGTTCCTTGGTCTCCACAACTGACTTGCTGGCGAGATCGTTAGTCCCTATATGTATCAGGATGCCGATGTTTTCTCTTGCTTCCTGTACAGTTTTAGCAGTGTCTCTCCATGCTGATGTACCTGGGAGGCATCTGACCATTACCCCTGGCTGGAGATCGGTATCAACTCCCTGAATCATGGAGTCTCCTATGATCAGAAGTGTTTTGTATTTCCTTTTGCTTTTTTGTTTTGTTTCCTGTTTTGGGTGAGTTTTGTTGTGCTAGCTTCTGTGCTGCAGTGTCCTGCTCTGCAGTGTCCTCTGCCTTTGATTTGGAGATAGAGGCAGATACCTGTTTGTAGTTTTTGTATGGTTTGTATAGGTGATATGTTGGAGAGCACCAAGTGATGGGGACCAGATTTGCCCTCTAGCCCCCTGCCAACCTCCGGACCAACTGCCCTCTGCGGTGGAGGTGCTGCTGTTGGATGTTGGGAAATGGCAGGCGGTTCTTATATTTCCTCCTGAATATGCGATTTGAGGTGCTAATCTCTGCCCATGCTGCCTGGAACTGAGCCCTTAGATCTCCAATGGCCCAGCATGTAGGACAGTGTCCTAAATCCTCTATAACTGCCCTTTTGAAAAGTGTCCCACAGTACCTGCAGTTAATAACATCCATTCCAGATAAGTTGCTGAGTTTATAACCTGGTCAGAGTAATTAGAAGGAGGAAAATGAAAGTAAAGTTTGATTTTGAGTTTGTTTGTTTTGTATAACTTGTTATAACAAGTTATATTACTTATGCCCTGTAAGTAGGGTCACTGGTGGATACCCCTCTGATCCGCCCCTTCCTGCTTTGCTACAAGAACTGTCACAACTGTGCTACCCTACAAAAGGAGTGTAGTGTGGGTGGTTGGGGATAGGGTGGTGGCTGGGCCCTTCCCCTGCTGAAAAGGAAGACCACGGACAAAAAGAAACAAGGAGGTAAAAGCAGAAACAATCAGCCAAGTGTCTACTTTCTCATTTGCAAATTATACTACATAGCCACTAGAGGCTACAACAGCTGTCTTTTCTGTTAAAGAAAACACATTATATTTTCTACTTCCTCTTCTGCTCTAGTGGACCTGGGATACCTGGACCATCCTGGGTTTTTCTGCCTGTTTCTCAGGCCAGACCATGCTCATCCACTAATGCTGCAAGACTTGAACGCCTTCCCCACTCCCATTCTGTACTGGTGGAGCAGGGCCAGAACAGAAAGCGAATGCTACAGACCAGTCTTACACACGGATTGCAGCCTTGAACCACCTCACTGGCTCAGCTGCAAAGAGTTGCTCCACAGGTACATTCAGTGCCAAAACCACCTCTCAGCCAACAAAAGGATTTTGGACTTATGACACCTGATCGCTGATTGGTCTAGGCTTCTAGTGACTTTTACTGCCAGTGGTTGTGGCATTTAGATCTATCATAGGAAGTTACAGCTGGTTCCTCGGTGTGTTGCTAGCTTTACTAACACTCAGCTCAATTCTTCAGAGCCCTCATCCCTCCCTAAAGTGGAATGACCCTTGTGCTTCTCCCTGTCCTCGTCCAACAACTCCTTTCAGGTAGCCATTCTGGACTATTGGGCTTCTCAGCTGTCTCTGCCGGGAGTGGGACATCTCCCAAGCTGCCTCTGCAGATTACTCCCCCATCCAGACTTGAGACTTCCCACTCATGGCAAATTCCTGCCAGGACACTAGTGGCTGCAACACTAGGCCAGTATAACACCAGGAGTGGGTACAGGCCTACCCATCAACACCGCCTCTCCTATCGCCCAAAAATAGTGTTTACAAATTACAGTTCACTACCTTAAAAAGAATCCTGCTTCTTTTACTATTGTGCTCAGGCAATGTCGAACTCAACCCAGGACCATTAGACACCCTTGCTTCTCCATCAGACCTGGCAGGTATTAAAGGAATGTCTTCTGTGCATCTTAATGCCTGTAGTTTGCTGAAAAAGTTCACCCTTATCCAGGCTTGGGTGAGCCACACCTACCTGATGTCCTAGTGATCACTGAGACCTGGCTTAGGCCAGCCACCCAGACAATGAAATCAATATCCCAAATTATTTACTCTTCCAGTGGATAGGCAATCAGGAGGAGATGGGGTGGCAATTTATGTAAGGGACAAATACTCAGCCACATGCATAGACACATCATCCTCCCACAAAAATTTGAGTGCTTGACCTAAAGATCAAACTTTCTCCTTCCTGTGCATTCTGTGTAATAAGGCTACTACAGGCCCCCTTCTGCTGGGCCTCATTTCCTGTCTCACCTCAGTTCCGTACTGGGGCTCAGTTCCTTGAAACCATTATTCTTGGCGACCTGAACTATGATTGGCTATCAGTGCAACTGCTCCTTGAAATCCTTTTGTGACACTCTAGGGCTGGTGCAACTCATTGGCGAGGCCTACTCGCCCAAATAAAAGAACCTTAACAATAGCTCCCTCTTAGATGTAATTTTGGTTGTAAGCCACACCTGTTCTCTCATGTCGGAACATTTTTCTCAGACATTAGCGATCATTGTATACTCACCACCATTAGATCCGTGCACAACCCACAGTTTGTGGCAAAGTTCTCTATCAAGAGGTGCAAATGCAACTTCGATTTGTTTGCATTCGTCCATGACTTGAAACATTCACCACAATGGCAGAAATTCTTCCTAGCTAAAGACGGTTAACAGGGCTTATACTATTTTGTACGATATTTAAGTGAGGCTTAAATAAGCATGCACCCTTGGTTAAGGTGCGGGTCAGAGCAGCACCTGCAGTTGGTTCTCGCCTGAGCTCAAAGCTTCCATGTTAGAAAGGGATACTTTATGGAAAAAAGCCGAAGAAGCAAAACGACTCAGATTGGTGTCTTTAAGAGAGCACGTAACAAGTGCACCAAGTTGGTCAGAGCAGCCAAGGCCGCCTACTATCGTCTCAAGCTAGCCTCTGCCTCAAGAAATCCTTCAATGCTCTGGAAAACATTAAAAGACATGTCTGGACATGCACCTGGTAATTCCATTCCAGCAAAATTAAGTCCGGTGACAGCGTTATCTCTAACTGATCGGAATATTGGAAGCCTTCAGTAACCATTTTGCAATGCGCAGGGCTAGCATTTGATACTTCTCCTGCCAATGACCTCCGCACAGCTCAGGGCCCACCAACCCACAAGTCCCTCACCGAGGAGGCCTTCTCTCCTGCCTGTCTCTTAAAAGAGGTGGAAGACCTACTGCACACCTGGACACCAGGAAGGAGCAGGCTCCGACTCATAGAGCCATACTATCTGAAATGTGCCTACCATGTGCTTGCAGAGCCAATCACCCACCTATTCAACATGTCACTCTCCCAGGGTAACCTCCCCCTCAATGGAAAATAGCCCATGTTATCCCTCTATTAAAAGTAGGTGACCCCTGCTATCTAAATAATTACAGACCGATCTCCCTCCTCCCCATCCTGTCTAAATTACTAGAAAAATAGTGTGTGGCCAGCTAGAGGTATACTTAGAATCCAGAAGCCTATTAAACCCGGTTAAGTCTGGATTCAGAGCAAAGCACAGCACTACAACAGCCCTAGCTAAGGTGACCAATGATTGGCTCCTAGACCTTGACAACAAGAAGCATGTCTGTGCCATTTTCTTGGATCTTAGTAAGGCATTTGACACAGTCGATCACAGCCTGCTTCTTTCCTCCTAAGCACCTTAGGACTGGACCATAAATCTATGTGCTGATTTGCAGACTACCTCGGAAACGAAAACAGCAGGTTAAAGCTGAAGGTGATCTTTCTCTATTAAAACCTATGCTGAGGGGCATGCCCCAGGGCTCTATCCTGGTCCCTCCTTTTGTAGTCTACATTAACAACAGCAATGACCCCATCAAAAAGCCAACATCCACTTATTCAGCGAACGATACTGTACTGTACTTGAGTCGTCCCACGCCAGAAGCAGCCTGTGAAGACCTCCAAGCTGAATTTAACCTTCTACAATACCAGCTCATAAACAAAAGCTTTTGCTCAATGTGAAAAAGACAAAAGCCATGCTCTTCTCCCCTCCTTGCATGCGGCAATTCCTGCTGGGGGAGCTATCCCTAAATTACCACTGTTCTTGGTGAATCACTAGAGTATGTAGCTAAATTCAGATATCTAGGAATTTGACTTGATCATAAACTTTCCTTCACCGACCATCTCAAGAACTACAGAAGAAACTAAGGCAAAGATTAGGACTATTCTACAGAATTAACCACCTGCTCACAAAGGAGGCCAAGATTCTACTGGTTCAAGCTACCTTCCTAAGTTTAATAGATTACGCGGACCTGCTCTACAGCCACTGCACTGCCTCTGCACTGGCTAAGCTGGACACCCTCTGCCACAGAGCTATCATGTTCATTACTGGCCTTCCATTTTCCACACACCACTGCTCCCTCTACTCATCGTTAGGCTGGACTTCCCTTCACTATAGAAGGAATAGAAACGTGCCCTATGGGCCTTCAGAGCAGTGACCAACAAACTCCCCTCATATGTCTCAGATTGTATTCCCCAGAGGTGTGTTAGGCATCTGCGCTCTAAGGAGCTATTCTCTAATTGCCCTCCAAGTTCCAAGGGTCAAAACTCATTTCGCAAAGCTGCTCTAAGCTTCTCTTTGCTCATATTGTGGATCGGTTTACAAAGGAACCTGAAGCTGAGCTGCCCTGTTAGCCTGAATATCTTCAAGGTGCTCTCGATCGCTACATGAAAGCACCTTTCAAATGTTTTCCTCATCGCTAGCCCACTAATTCCATAACTCACCCTTTCCATCCTGGCGCTTGCCATGTTTCTACCCCTGGCTCTCACTCTTTCCCTATTAACTCTTCCTGCTGCACCCACCCTTCCCTGTCCACTGCAGCCTGGCTAAAGTCCCACCCCATCCATAGTAGTGTCCCAATTATCTACCCTCCTCCGTCATTATCATAATAAACAAGTGCCACGACAGTCATCATCACTTTCTGTGGTCTTAGCCCAATTTTCCCCAGTCGTCAGTAATATCCTCCTCTTCTTTACCTCTCTAACCTGCCACCCCATACACAGCCTCTTTCCCCTATATTTGTAGTTGCCAGCTGCCTCACTCAAAAGATCTCTGCTTATAACCCCTGTATGCCTATGGTTGACTGTACATCTGCTGACTTCTTTAATTGTAAAATAATGCTGTTTTTATTATTATTTATTTCAACCTTACTGTATACACTGTATATACTTTTTCTTCCTTGTATATTATTGCTTTTTGTATACCTGCTTCTGTACTGTACTTTGATGTATTCATGACCAGGTCCACCTTGCAAATGAGCCTTGCTCAATGGTGCCCACCTGGATAAAGATTTTGATTGATTGAAATGCAGTAGCCATGAAAGCTTAGCCTAATGATAGATAAAACTGTAAAGCACCACCTGTAACAATTTCACAGAAGAAATACCCTATAAGAAACACTTTGCTACAGAGAAAAATAAGGCAGTAAAAGAAGATATACCTTGCAAAAGACAATTTGAATTAGAAGATTACAGCACTAATCTGTAAGCGCACACCTGTAGAAGCACATCCTGTAATAATGCAGCAGAAGGTATACCAGCAACAACAATATGAATCAGAAAAATAAAGCAATAAAATGTTAGCAACAAACAGTAACAATCCCTGTGAATATAGAAGAAAATAATAACACAGTAAATCTGCCTAGCCAAAAACCTTTATCCTTTTCCTTGTGCTGGTAAGGTTCTTTGCTCTGTCTTACAAACAGCGTGAAAGAAAGAGCTCAGGTGAAGCTAGGTGCCTTTGCCAGCAAACCTAGTCTTCCACCTCAAGATATCAACTAACCTGACCTTTAACCCTTCCTCTTGTTGGAAATTACTAACAGTTTGTCAGCTCCACTCCCAGTTACACACCTAATCCTCTGGAAGAGCTGTGGGAGAAAGCAATTAGCTCCTTCAATGTGAGAAGGAAACTGCAACACCTCTGAGACAAACCAAAACCTTTCAGCAAAAAATAAATAAATAAAATAAAATAGTGGCAAACAGTAATTTTGTAGCGAATAATAAAAGTCACAAAATATAAGCACCACCTCTAACAATTTCACAGAATATATACCCTGTAAGAAACACTGCTATAGAGAAAATAAAGCAGTAACAGAAGATTTACCTTGCAAAAGACAATTTGAATCAGAAGAGTACAGCAGTAATCTGTATTTGCATAGACATAGCACAATATTGTGTGCATCACGCTGTTAGAGCGCGCCATGCATCTCTGCCCTTTGAATATGGGCATGCCCCAACAGCTGGCATTTTACAGGTTTGGGTGGTGCATCTTAGGATGTGCCCAAAGCTTTTGAAAATGGCCCCCCTCAGCTCCATTGTGCTGAGCGAAGGAGTTCACTCAGCATGCTGGTGACCCAGGTTCATCGCTGAGCCCAGGTGCCAGGAGGCGGAGGCGGGCAGGAGGGGATCCACAGTGTCCATTGGAAGCTTCCCTCCTGAGAGGTAGGGCCTTAGCACCTGAAGGCGGATTAGGAAACATGCTATGGGCGTGAAGCCTCGAATGCCCCGAGCGTCCCTGCCTTAGGTCACTGTCCCCACACAGGCCCAATCAGGGGTAGAGTGGGCCAGAAAATGGAAAAACCTCCTGACTGACGGATGATGGCCACGGTCCTCGGCATCCATAGTAGCCAGGATAGCCCGTTCTGACTCCCCACTGGCCCCTGGGCTAAATGGTTGTGCCTCGGGCACTTCTCCCCAGAGGGAGGGAGGAACTCATCAAAAGGGTTATGTCAGATGCCGGGAACAACCAGCAGCAGCGGGGGCAGCGGATGGTGACCAAAGGAGGAGGAGGGTGGCTGATGGTCCTAGGTGGCCGGAAGGAGTGGCCGTCAGGGGGCAGGAAGAGCAAAAAAAAGAAATGGGGCCCATTTCTACCTTTGCATGCCCCTTCTGATCTGGTGCCCCAAGTGGCCTGTTGGTTTACTTGTGCTTAATAACGCCTGTTCTATAGTGCTCAACTCCCATCCAGAGTCTTTGTCTGCTGAGATGGTCACCCATTCCACCGTACACAGTAGGTTGCATTCCAAGACCTGGTAAGGAAATAGCAAAAGCACTGAAAATGTAATGGTGAAAAAACATCATAGTTTATTGACAAAAAGCTCAGCAAAGCATGGCAAAGACCCTGGCACTTTGGGTCCAAATCATGACCTGTCAACCCACTACAGCTTCCCTTTCCAGAATACTAAAAAAGTAATTTCATGTGTAACCCCTAGATGGCGCTATCCCAGGGCTACTACCCCTGCCTGATTTGCCACTAACAGGTTGAGGGGCCTGGATCCAATGGCAGGTGCCTCCACCCAGAGGTCAGGGTTTGCAATAGTTAAACTTACTTGGTCACAGCCCTCTGGGACACTGCAACCCCTTTCTTCCCACTAGTGCCCACACAATATATCAGAATTACCTTCACAGTATACACTTACCCCAGGACTGGTTCCGGCACTGGGACCTCCTGTGAAATAAGATACAGTGCAACAATCACAGTACAGTACTTTAACATAGACAAATACCTCAGGCAGTATAACTTTGCTGAAACAAAGCAGCTCTGATTTATTTAGGGGATATAACAAGGACAGGGGAAATCAGGTTAATTAGCTTATCACTTTATTCATCTACCTATGGCTCTGTGCACAGGCCTATCCCTACCAGTTACTGTCCCTAGGTACCCCAAGCCCTAGTGGCTAGTCAAACCGTAGCAGCTGGTAGGGGCCCTTTCACACAGAGAAAAGAAAAATTAGTTTAAACAGTCAGCAGTACAGTGATTCCATTTGGATTTAATGTGGCAATTCAACAGGAGGCGACCCTGAATTAGTACTCACGACCTCCAAACAAGATAGGGTCCTTCAACGTCAGCAGGGCTACTCTTGAGCTCCAAGAGACTCTCACACATTTATATGGTAAACAGTCACAGGCAAAAGTCACTTAATGGCAGCAGGATTCACTTGAGCTGCACAAGCCTCCTCACATTTATATGGTAAAAAGAAGTACTATACCAGGCAGGCTGCTTCTCTATCCCGATCGAATTACTGCACAATACCGGGAGACACACAGCAGATTCAGTTCCTGACAGATCAAGTGCAATTCAGCAATTTCTCCAGTCTTCTACAGGGTGAGCCTGGTTTCTACTCTTCAGATATCCTTTGATTCTCTTCACAGGGACAGTTCAGTCCCTAACAAGCAGTTACACAAGCTGCAGACCGGAACTCTGGACCTTACACATGTTTTTGACTAAAACTGTGCACTGAAAGAGCACAGGGTTCCTTTCCCCTTCACTGCCAGAGCTAAACTGAAACTCCAACAGATAAAACCGGGCACTTCCTTTGAGTTCCTCACAGTTCTTGACTGGATTGGCTGTCACTCACAATAGACTGCTGCTGTTGGTCCAAAAAGGCGCCAAGTCTAAACTACATCTCCCAGAGTCACTGCCCATACAATCCTCTTGTGGCTGGCTCAGATTATGAGTCCAAGTTCTGATTCGTCAAGGCACCATTTTAGAGCTAGCTTACCCCACACTGATTGGTCCAGTTCAGCAGTTCAAAACCAGAATGGGGAACTAGGCAGACACAGTTCTGACTGCAAAGAAAGCAGGTTAGACAAACTGTAATTTCATTATTACTGTAAATGATTTCTGGCAAACAGTTACATCTTTCAGATAGGTTCCTTTGCACTCCTAGTGACTGCAAAATGGAGGAATTGGCAGCAGCTCGAGTGGTACTCAAACAGAGAAGCACAGTCCCCCATACAAACTAATTATGTCTGCAAGCAGACAGCTCTTAAAGACAGTACCAGAGGCTCTAAAACACTCACTGATAAATGGCTTAAATGCCAAACATCATTCAGGCTTGGAGCATTCAAGCAAGCTCCTGAAGTCTTTAGGAACCCCCATTTGCAGGAGTTACACCCTTCCTAGACCTAGGAAAGCTTGGCGTCGCGTCAAGCAAGTACCCCATAAGTTTAACTTGCAACCATATACATTTGCATTAGGCTCACACATGTAATAGTCAGTCAGTATATCATTTTACCAAGAACACATTTCTGAAACATTGCAGTACGTCCTCTTTACATAGTATTACACACACATTGTACCATAACTCAAGTTATTACCTCTTATACATGAAACCTGAAGAGAGGGCCCTTCCTATCAGTTACCTTGGGGCTGGATGGGGCAAGGGCACCATATGAAAGGGCAACACAAGTAACTTGGAGTTAGCACTGGCGCTCAGTTTGGGCAATGAGCTCGGGGACACATACACTCCTTTATGGACAACATTGAGAGGCAAGTCCACAGGCCTCCCAAGTGAATCATAACTGAGGTGCACCACAGGCTTTACAGCTCGACCAGTCTTTCTAGGGGAACTGTTACAGTCTCTGCACTCTGAGCCTCATTTTCAGCATTGTCCTCACTTGTCAGGGGGTCTCCTGGGGGTAGAGAGGCTAGAACTTAGGGCACTTTCAGCTCCAGGAGTTACAGTTTCTGAGTCCACAACATTTGGCTCGCATGGAGAGCTTTCGGACACTGGCAGTGGACTGTCAGGGCACTCAAAATACTCTTCTGGTTCTGGTGTATCACCAGTCTTCCCCAATCTATCATTTTCCTCCCTAGCTCAAACAGTTCAACCATGCACAATGATTCCATTTCATCTGATCTGATGCTTTGCACTTCACTTTCTGGGAGCATTGGCTCCAGGGATGAAGCTGGGGGCTTAGACAGTCCAGAAGGCCCAGCTTAGTCTCCAGTATTGACTAGGGATTGCCCGAAATAATTGACTCAGTTCAGTAAGAAGGATAGTATTCAAAGTCACTCTCACTTTCTTCTGATATGGACTGACAGTCATGCTCAACTGGGACTTGTGCAGGGGAACACTTTAACTCTGCTTCTGTAGGTGCAGACTTCCTGATCTTTTCTTAGCAGCAGCTCTAGTCACTGGTCCAAGGGGCATCTTCTGGGGCTCAGACTCAATCAAGATTTGTCCAATGGGCAGTAAATGATTTCTATGCATTGTTTTACATCTTTTAGATTATTCTCAGGCCTTACTTTGTACACTGGCAGATCATCTAGTTTGCCCACTACAATGTGAGGAGATGGTGCCATCTGTCAGCAATCTTGTGTTTGCCATGCAGTCCCAGATTTCTTAGCAATACCCGATCTCCTCCTGGAGTTCCTGTGCTTTCACCTTTTATCATACCTTTCTTTGTTGGCCAGATTTCTTTTGGCAGCCATGGTTTGAGCCAGTTGGTATGCATGAGTTAGCTGGGCCTTTAACTTCTGCACATACTGTAAATAGTTGTCAGCTTGAACCCCATCAGGAGAGACCCCAAAACACACATCTACGGTGTCGAGCTTCTCTTCCAAACATCAGGCGGTGGGGAGAACCCAGTGGCATCACTTTTGGTGCAGTTATAAGCATGTACCAGGGTGCTAATTTGTTGGCTCCATCTAGGCTTGTCCTTTGGGTGCAGGGTGCCTAGCATATCTAGCAAAGTGCGTTGAAACGTTCAGGCTGTGGGTCCCCTGGGGTGGTAAGGGAGGTTCTGGACTTCGACTCCCCACAGAAAGCATCTCTTTGATCAGATGACTCTCAAAGTCTCTCCCTTGATCAGAATGGATTCTTTGTGGAGCCCCATAGTGAACAAAAAGTTTTCTACAAGTACTTTGGCCAGTGGATGCTTTCTGGTCTTTGGTGGGAAAGCTTGGGCATATCTCGTGAAATGGTCAGTGACCACCAGCACATTACTGATATTTCTTTGATCTGACTCCAAACTCAGAAAATCAATACAGACCAGCTCCATGGGTGCACTGGTGGTGATGTTAACAAGAGGGCAGCCCTCTGGGGCAAAGCTTTCCTCTGTAAGCAGCGACTACAAGTTCGAATGTGTTGCTCCACATCAGCCCCATCTTAGGCCAATTGAATCTGGATCTCACCAAGTCAAGTGTTCTGTCTATACCAAGGTGCCCATGTGGTTGTGCAAGGACATCAGTACTGAGTCTCGAAGGCAGTGGGCAGCACTAGTTGTTGTTTGTCTACTTGTCCCCTCTGTCTACTGTTTCTCTGTATAACAGTTTATTGATCAGTTTCAACTTAGGACCTTCTTTGTATAACAGTGCAGTTCTCAAATCAGTGGGCGTAATTTGGACACATCTTTTCCTGCATAGAGGGCTTCTAAAGCTGCTTTGATCATGGGATCGCGGGATTGAGCCCACAGAATACTGTCATTGTCCAGCTGAGGCAGTGCACCAATGTCTATTGCAGAAAAGTGGCAATAAGCAGCAGGTATGCAATTCTCAGAGGGTCCCAAGCAATCCACCATGCAGTCCACTCGTCCGTGGACATTGTTCCTCCCTGTCAAACTTCCGGCAGAGTGCCCGAATGTCAGGTTCTGCCAATCTGACCCAATCATTCTGGGAACAGGCCTCCAGGAGAGAGCATCAGCATCTATGTGGTTCAGACCTGCTCGGTATTCGAGAGCATAGTCGTATGTAGATAATGCAGAAAGCCACCTATGGCCAGTGGCATCCAACTTAGCTGAGGTCTGCACATAGGTTAAAGGTTATTGTCAGTTTTACTAGTATTTTAGCCCCATACAAGTACTCATGGAATTGGTCAACAATAGCCCACTTCAAAGCTAGGAACTCTAACTTATGTACAGGATAGTTCTTTTCGGATGGGGTCAGGCTTCTACTGGCAAAGGCCACTGGTCTCAGGCCATTCTCGTGCTCTTGGTACAACACAGCCCCAACCCTTGCAAGCTAGCATCAGTGTGCAGGACATAAGGTTTTCTTGGATCGGCATAGGCCAGCACTGGAGCATGGGTAAGTTGATAAATGATCTCATGAAAAGCAGTCTCACAATCAGGAGTCCAGCGGGCCCCAAATACTTCACTCGGACGAAAATACACTCTTTCAGTCTTGAGGGCGCTGACTTTTGGTATTTTGTGGGTTGGGGATACCCTTGAGTAAGGTTAAGTAAAGGGTGGATCACTCTTGAATGAGTCCTTGATGAAATGCCGATAATAACCACAGAATCCCAGGAATCTTTGCAGTTCTTTTAGATTTTTGGGCTGTGGCCAGGTGGTCAAGGCCTCAACTTTACTTGGGTCGGGTCTCTATTCCTCGGTGGATACTATGTGTCCCACATACTTTACTGATGTTTGAAAGAATTGACACTTATCAATGGACAGTTTAAGGCCAAAGTCCTCCAGTCGGTCCAATACCTTAAATAATCTGCTCTCATGTTCCTCTAGTGAGCTGCCAAACACAACAACATCATCTAGGTATACCAGGCATTCTAGTAAGTTCATGTCCCCACTGCACGCTCCATCAATCGTTGAAAAGTGGCTGGGCACCTGAAATCCCTTGAGGCATCCTCATGAATTCATAGAAATAGCGGACAGATAAAGGCTGTCTTCCTCACGGTCCTCTGGGGCCATCGGGATCTGGTAGTACCCACTGGAGATCCAGCAGAGAACCACTTGCTCCCGTTTAGGCAGTCCAAAGCATCCTGAATGCGGGGCATTGTGTACTGATCAGGGATAGTCCACGGTTTAGAGTGCGATAATCCACACACATCCTTACTGTCCCATTCTTTTTCCTCACTACCACAATGGGGAAGCATAAGGGCTTCTGGATTCTTGTATTACACCAGCAGCTAACATCTCTTGCAGATGCCGTCTCACATCATCTATGTCAGCAGGTGCCAGACGCCGAGACCTCTCACGAAATGGTCTTTCGTCATGCAGCGGATATTGTGCTCAGCTCCTTGCATGCATCCTACATCCCATTCCTTTAAAGAAAACACCTGGTCTCTCTGGGCAAGCTTCTCACTGATCCTCACTTTCCATTCAGCTGGCAGCGAGGGTCGCGAAATCAAACAAGTCAGGCGTTACTCTGTCATTCTTCCTTGAACTCTTGCTGCTGGGTAGCACTGCAGTGTCTGCACAATGCACATTAGCCAGGATGCAACCTCTATTTACTCGAATGTCTCTTTCAGACACATTATGAACTTGGACCATTACCCTTCTGGCATAAGCATGGGCTCTAGCGGGCAAAATACTAGGCTTGACCAGCAGTCCCTCTGGCAATTTTCCATCGCCTGGTGCATCCAACATTAATATTTTATTCTTAACATCCTTTCTGATACGGACCTCTCCCTGTAAGGTACACTGGGCATTTGGCGCCAGGATCAGAGACTCAGGATCCTTCTTCCATACAATTCCGACCGGTTCCTCTGGTTCTATTTTTCAGTATCTCTCTGTGCCTCATAGGCCTTCTTAATTAAAGCCGGAACTCTTAAAGCTCTACTAGTCTTTGATCCCTGTTTTCATAACACAACTGTGCCAGCCTTCCGAACATATGAGCATTTGTTCCAATCAACAAAGGGACACCATCATACAGTCCAGTGGGGGACACACTAAGGCTAGGGTCTCTACTTGTTCGCCACTCCAGCCACGGAGGTGGGAAAGACAACCAATCGGATATACCGGAATAGGGGTAGCCTTCTCACTTAACCCCCATACATGCAGTCCTTCTAATGGTTGTAAAGTACGTCTGACAAATGCTTCTGATACCAATCCTGGAACATAATTGTCACTTGGGAGCCACTGTCTAATACAGCTCTTGTAGACACTCCATTCACCTTTACAGTGGTCTCCATGGAGGACCCACTATTCTGGACCAGTCTGGAGAGGTGGTAGTGGGGCCTGGGCAACTGACCTTGCCACAAAGGGCGTGAATTAGCATTTTGGTGCCCTCACTGGATCATTCGTGCACCTCTTAACCACTGATTTGTTCTCCAAGCTCTCCTTGTAGCCTATATGCAACTTTGTCAGTGTCTTTTGGGACCGGCATTCTCTTTCATGTGCCCATCCTTCCCACAATTATAGCAAACATATTTTCTGGAGTTTGAGCTGGCGAGGTGCCACACTGGGAGCCAGGGCGGGAGTGTACTAACTGTAAACCTTGGTGCCATCTCTGTCTGCGCGTGATAAGCATTTGGAGACATCTCGTCAGTTTCTCCACTTCCATGGTCAAGGAATTGAGTTTGGAGCTGTTATCAGCAGGAGATACATGGGTGGGTACCCCCACCCCATAGCGAGCATGATCGGATATAAGTCGGGGCCCGTACTTGCAGGCGTGGCCTTCATAAAGGGACCATTTTGAATTCGGATCTCTCTCAACAGTTCGCCCCATTGTGGCATATCTTTTCCTTGTCAGAGCACTCATTGACTGCCAACCTCTGCCCTGACCTTCACTTGATGGGTCACCCTCAGTCACTCGAGTCGTGCCGCAGCTATTGGTGCAGGTCCCTCCCGAGTGTCCTTTTCTCAACTCCTCAATTTCTCTCATTAACTCATCATGGGAGGTGGGGATTCCAGTCGGTTGCCAGGCGTAACTGAAGCAACAGCAGTTCTGAGAAGGGGCAGACTTAAGGATCCTGTCCAGCCTGGTTCGGTCCAGTTCAATCGCTGGCAAACTACCCTTTCTGAGGCATTCTTGCAACAATTTTTCCAGCATGATACATACACAGACAACAACTCCCTTGGTACTGTTGTGCATCTCTTACTCTCCACCATAGGTCCTCATCAGAATCTGGGCTCCCATACACATTCTCCAGGGCCTCAAGATAGCCTGTGCAGTCACTTCAGGGTTACTGGCCCGTTGCTTACGGATGGTAGCCAGGGCAGGACCTCGGAGGCTCTCACTAACCCTCTTTTAGCTTTTGGCTTCGAGCATTGCCATTCAACACTTGAAACATAGTTCTATCAGGTCTCCCAGTCATCCTCCCTGGGGGTGGGAGGTGCCAGAGAAGATCCTCAACCTTCGTAAGAGTCGTGACTAATGGTAGGTGCAGAAATAGGAGTCTGCATTGGTTCAGCCACCATTACGGTACTGGGCGGAGAGGGTGTTGGGGAGGAACACCCCTAGGTGGCAAGAATAGTTTCTTCAAGTCCTCCACAGTTTTCCCTTCCCCAGCAACCATTTAGCAAATTTCTCCTCAAAAGTTTCAGACAGTGGTGGGGCTCATTCCCCGGGTCTTTACTGTCCTTAGTTATCACTCTCCAGGCAGTGAGGGGCTCCTCTGGGGTAATGGTCTGTGGCACTTTGGAGCTATCTATGGGATCCTTAAACTCTACTAGGGCCAGGAAAGTGTGGGTGAGCAGATTAGCATGTCGACCCACCACCACAAGGTTTTGTAAACCTTCCACCTTGGAAAGTACTCCTGTACAGTGTCCGTATTGATACCCAGGGAATGTCCAGGATAAGCATAGCATTTTGGGGTCAATCTCCTCCCCAGTACACCACTCCACCAGCCGGTGCACAGCCACTTCTGTCGGGTACCCATTTTTCTTAACAGTGGTTCGTAAATATGGCCACTAGAGGACACACAATCCCAGCGGTGAGCCTCCAAGATGTAACCCCTAGATGGCGCTATCCCAGGGGCTACTACCCTGCCTGATTTGCCACTAACAGGTTGAGGGGCCTGGATCCAATGGCAGGTGCCTCCACCCAGAGGTCAGGGTTTGCAATAGTTAAACTTACTTGGTCACAGCCTCTGGGACACCGAACCCTTTCTTCCCACTAGTGGCCCACACAATATATCAAATTACCTTCACAGTATACACTTACCCCAGGACTGGTTCCGGCACTGGGACCTCCTGTGAAATAAGATACAGTGCAACAATCACAGTACAGTACTTTAACATGAACAAATACCTCAGGCAGTATAACTTTGCTGAAACAAGCAGCTCTGATTTATTTGGGGATATAACAAGGACAGGGAAATCAGGTTAATTAGCTTATCACTTTATTCATCTACCTATGGCTCTGTGCACAGGCCTATCCCTACCAGTTACTGTCCCTGGGTACCCAAGCCCTAGTGGCTAGTCCAAACTGTGGCAGCTGGTAGGGGCCCTTTCACACAGAGAAAAGAAAAATTAGTTTAAACAGTCAGCAGTATTTTATTTTATTTATTTAGCTTTGTTGACCGGGTAAGTGCACTAGACAAATCCTGCCTATTTTCAGGCACGACCGGGGAGGAAATACAGATGAATGCCAACTGACCTTGAACCAGATTAAGCTGTTGGTGGTATTTTTACTGAATGAGGAAATTTAGCCAGGACACGGGAAATTCCCCACTCTTTCGATAAGTGCCATGGGATCTTTAACATCCACCTGAACTACCACCAATCCAGGAAGATGGGACCTCGGTTTAACGTCTCATCCGAAGCGGCACCTCATAAGTGCAGCACCCTCTCATGCTGCACTACAGTGTCAGTACTGGGATATTAACCCAAGTGCCAGATGTGGGAACTGAACCCACAGCCTCTGATCTCCCAGCCTCAGAGGTGAGTGTGCTACCTACTGAGCCACTGACACTGTTAAGTACAGTCATTCCATTTGGATTTAATGTGGCAATTCAACAGGGAGCGACCCTGAATTAGTACTGATGACCTCCAAACAAGATAGGGTCCTTCAAGCGTCAGCAGGGCTACTCTTGAGCTCCAAGAGACTCCTCACACATTTATATGGTAAACAGTCACAGGCAAAAGTCACTTAATGGCAGCAGGATTCACTTGAGCTGCACAAGCCTCCTCACACATTTATATGGTAAAAGAAAGTACTATACCAGGCAGGCTGCTTCTCTATCCCGATCGCAATTACTGCACAATACCGGGAGAACACACAGCAGATTCAGTTCCTGACAGATCAAGTGCAATTCAGCAATTTCTCCAGTCTTCTACAGGGTGAGCCTGGTTTCTACTCTTCAGATATCCTTTGATTCTCTTCACAGGGCAGTTCAGTCCTAACAAGCAGTTACACAAGCTGCAGACGGAACTCTGGACCTTACACATGTTTTTGACTAAAACTGTGCACTGAAGGAGCACAGGGTTCCTTTCCCTTCACTGCCAGAGCTAAACTGAAACTCCAACAGATAAAACCGGGCACTTCCTTTGAGTTCCTCACAGTTCTTGACTGGATTGGCTGTCACTCACAATAGACTGCTGCTGTTGGTCCAAAAGGCGAAGTCTAAACTACATCTCCCAGAGTCACTGCCCATACAATCCTCTTGTGGCTGGCTCAGATTATGAGTCAAGTTCTGATTCGGTCCAAGGCACCATTTTAGAGCTAGCTACCCCACACTGATTGGTCCAGTTCAGCAGTTCAAAACCAGAATGGGAACTAGGCAGACACAGTTCTGACTGCAAAGAAAGCAGGTTAGACAAACTGTAATTTCATTATTACTGTAAATGATTTCTGGCAAACAGTTACATCTTTCAGATAGGTTCCCTTTGCACTCCTAGTGACTGCAAAAATGGAGGAATTGGCAGCAGCTCGAGTGGTACTCAAACAGAGAGCACACAGTCCCCCATACAAACTAATTATGTCTGCAAGCAGACAGCTCTTAAAGACAGTACCAGAGGCTCTAAAACACTCACTGATAAATGGCTTAAATGCCAAACACCATTCAGGCTTGGAGCATTCAAAGCAAGCTCCTGAAGTCTTTTGGAACCCCCATTTGCAGGGGGTTACACATATAAACCCTAAGGCCACGGCAAAAGAGTATGTTGATCTTTGAGATGTTTTGCCACTTATTTGTTTTAAGCATACTGTATATTTAATTGTTGGATTATTGTGTTCTGTGAGGCTGAAGTTGGAGAGTGTTACCCTAGCATTATCCCCCCGCACAAGGTATTATTTGTTTTCATTATGTTTTTGTAATTCGCACACAAACCCATGCAGATGCACACACACGACCTTTTGTCTACACGCCGTATAAAAACCACAATCTTAATCACTGTTTCTCTTATTCATGTCTGCAGGTGTGCACTGTGCACTGTGAACAACCAGATTTTATGGTGCTTGCTTATACAAGCCCAGTGCCTGCTGAAACAATTACAGTGACTTCACTGGACTCCAGCCTGCCTTCTACAGACAGATAAGCTCCCCAAAGTCCCCACTGAGATCCCTGTACACTGAGAAATGTAGGTAAAGGATTAAAGAGCAAAGCAGCCAGACAGCTGAAACTTTCTTTTGCATCTTAATCTATAATTATGTTTTAAAATCACTATCCCAAATACTGCATGTTGTAGTCTCATTGGAATGTCGGGGGAGGGATTTAAGAGCAGGATTTAAAAAAATCTTATCATTCAAACATTTCTTAACTTTGTGTTTATTAGTTTAAATCAAAACAATACACATATAGCTACACAACCACGTAAGCAGAAAAATGACTTATAAGTAGATCTGTTCTTTAAACAAGTAAAATCGTTTGTCTTAACAAAGGGATACGAAATTTAAGCAAGGTTGCTAGACTTTATCTTATTGTTGAGTTACATAATGTATCAGTTGGGGTTTTACATAAATTACTTTGAAAACTTTCAGAAAATCCTTGTAGATGTTACCTGGTTGCACCCAATAGCAAGGATCCAAGACCCTAAAAGGAAAATACGAATTTTGCACCTGTCGTAAAAGCTGGTATGGGCCCAGTATAGTCACCATGTGTGGTATAGCAGGCTTAGCATAACTAATTGCAAGTCAGACAACAGTCCCGATAGGTAACACTTGTATAACACTTAATAAACAATGACCCAGTTATTTAAACAGTCAACTCACATTTTAATAACACTTTGGACCAGTGGTGATAATTTGATGCTGAAGCCCTCAGTAAAAGCAATCCATCTATATGCAAAATCTGCCATCTCACTAATACACAATGGCAGAATCTGCCATCTCACTATAATGTATGAGGCCCTTATTAATTGAAATCAAGCAGATTACAACCTTATAGTGTATGGTAGAACATTTTTATTTAAGCAATAAGGCATGACCAAGGGTTATGTTAATGGTCTGTTAATCACCTTCTGGGGGTGTACTGTGGCACGAGGTGTAGCGAGTGCCACATGCCCCCAGAGGTGATTAACTGACCATTAACATAATCCTGGAGTGCCTTTATTGCTATTATAATAAAACATGTTTTTAAACAGTGTTAAACCTTGTTCAGCATATTCTAAGCTCTACATATGTTAATAAAAGATTAACATAAGGCTGTTAGAATGTTTGCAGCCAATCAGAAAGCTCCATTTTCAGACCTCTTTTATAATACCTGAAGTCCATCATTTCCCAGTTTTGTTGTACCATCGATGTGATATCACAATGTTGTTGTACCATTGTGAGTATATCACATCGATGGTAGCACCAACAACGTCTCTGCACATGCGCAATTAGTAATGCACTGGACCTCGAACGGCCACGGGCAGTGAGTCAGTGCTTATGGGCTCAAAGTAAAGGCATGTTTCCTTTTACTGTTGCCCTCAGCCCAAGACTATAGTTTTAAAAAACACACACACACAGCTTCTCTAAGAAGAGGAACCAGGGAGGAGCAGGGCTTGCTGTTGGACTGGGAAGAGGATGGAGGGCTGGAACAAAGTCTGGCGCCATGGCTGGGAAGAAGTGATCACAGACTAATTTACTGTTGCCCATACACTATACAAGACAATGGATGGGCAACAGTAAACAACACTGGTGTTCACTTCGAGGATTTGTATGACAACCGAAAACCTCTTTAGTTCGCTTCCTCGAGGTTTACATGGTTGTCATGACACCTTTCAAAGTGAACAACAGTGTTGTTGTTCACTGTTACCCATCCATTATCCTCTATATTATGCAGCGATAATGCAGTGATCATTGTAATGAACAGAAAGTACTGTTGTTCAAGCGGAATGGATGAGCTGATATTCACTAAATATATAGCAAATATTGAGAATACTGCTAATCACGCAAATGAAACATATTTATTCAGAGTTGATCATAGATGCAGATCAGAAAGTTTTCATACAATGTTGCACCTACCAGTACATAGGCTCCACAGTCTTAAGTCCAGAGCAGGAAACAGAGAGTGAGAAGAACAAGACAGGGCTGATAGAATTACTGCACCATGGCCACAATGGCCACCTTTATGTCCGGGACTAGCTTGATAATGATCTTAAAAAGTCAAAAACAAAGTTTTACATAGTCTCCAAAGCCACAGCCCCTTTCCCACAGCTATCACTGTTAAAGTCAACCTATCAGCACCTGTTCATGCACAGAGAAAACTGTCTCCATCTGAAAACCTCCACATCTGAGGTGTATCCTCTTGTGGAAGCAGCTCATCTTTTCTAGTGTTTGTACCCGTCTTCCAGCCTCTTTGGGATCGGACTAAATGAAACTATTGTCCAAACGGATGATTCTGAGTCGTGCCTACTGCAGCACAGTGTGCATAGTTCCTCTCTTTCTCAAGCCAGCCCTTACTCCATCAAATTGTTTTTCATCACCGCTTCATGGCGTAACTTAGGTCAGGATAGCACTACAGCCATGCCCCATCCAGGGTGATGCTCTCTCTTTCTTCACTGGTCGCAGTACCATGGTTCTGATTCTTGACATCACAGCCAGAATAGTCTGAGGTCCTGGTGTTTCAGCTATATTTCTACAAGTCACAAACCTATATGCCTTTCCATGGCAATGGTTCTCCCTCTTGGTCCATGCTCAGTGCTCCAGGGAGCTAGTCTGTTAGGAAAAGATACAGCAGTGGGGTCCCTTCCACCCCTTTGGCCTCTGACAAGCCCCACATTGTCCTCCCTTGTTTGGTTTTCAAGTAATTCAACAAGTGCTCTTTTACAAGGTTCCATGACTGAGTAAAGATATATGGCTGCATACAAACAATAAGAAAAAGCAACTCCAGAGGAGTGTAGTCAGCAACAACCAATAGGATACGGTTAGATACAGGAGCATAACAATTACAGTACAATAGAAGTGTTACAGTGTGATTTTGTTTACAGATTAACTGAAGCAGGAACATTTGATGTTTTTGACTTGATTGTGTCTTACCTTGCCAAGCCAAAGACTGCTACAGCTACTTCAACCTCAGTATACAGTACTTCCATTTTATGTTCTACAGTTTACAGTCTATGGGTAATAGTCTATTGTTTTGTTATTCAGGGAAGTGGAGCAACACAATTACTCAGTTTGAAACTTCTGCTGGCCAGGTTTGGCTTTGGCGTCGACTCAGTCCTCCATCTGCACCTGTGGGCTATAGACCTTTTTCTGAGAAGCCAGTGCTTTTGCTTATTACTCTCTCCTTCAGGTCTGAATCCCTTTGGTTTCTGCATTTTCAGTAGCCAGTAGTCCACTTAATTGAAAGATATAAAAATATTTCACAGAAAAACAGAAGTCTGGCACCAAGGAAGACAGGGTTGTACCAGTAAAAGACAGCAACTGGAAAAGGCAAAAAACAATGCACTCCTTTACCCTAATGTTCCACCACAAAGAAGCACAGGACTATATCTTTAGAGCTTAAAAGTCCCAGTTTATTGCAGATACATGGTAATGGCAGAATGGCAGGAACAACTGATAAAAACACACTTGCCAGTGTTTCACGAGCACATTGCTTGTTTTTCAAGGCACTGGTCAGCTCAAGCAAAACCTCATGTACTACTTAGATTGTGTGAAAGGCCCTTTGGCACCATGCAGTCCTGCTTAAAGCAGAACCAGACTAAAAGTTCATGGTGATTTGCACATACATCCCATGATGCTTTGTATTATGGGGTTATGTGTGATTTGTATTTCTTTGAAACCTGGCTTTATGGCCAGTGCCCTTAGGGTTACCTTGCATCAGTGCTTTTGTGCTGAGGTTCTTTGTCTTTAACTTGCTTTCTTATTTTGGGCTCACCATGACCCAAACCAGGGATTTATTTAACTCTAAAAATTGATTAGCGTTTTCCTCATAAAAGTGCTAAATCTTTGTGAAAATGCATAGCTCTTGCCTCACTGTGTCTAACAAACACAGCACTTCTAGAAAATCTATATAAATACTTTCTGTACAGCTAGTATCATCCCAAGAAAAAACTGCTAATCAATTATTTAAAACCCTGCAAACCCATAAGACCAACTTAGGGCTGGTTTATTTCTCCTGGGGTGTGATACAGATAAGGCACTGATGAGTCCTTAAAAATAATGAAACATGTCTGTGTCTTCTGTTTGCACCCTTTGCAGATTGTGTGAGAGGACCTTTGGCACCACACATTCTTGCTTAACACAGAAGCAGCCTAAAATGTCATGGTGACTTGCATATACATCCCATGATGCTTTGCATTTTGGGGTATGTGTGATATTATGTTTCTTTGAAACTTGGCTTTATGGCCAATGCCCATTTAGGTAACCCTTGTCTCAGTGCTTTTGCACTGAGGTTCTTTATTTTAGTTCTCTTATACACTACTCAGAAACTGATAAAAATATTCCAAGGAACGTAATTGTAGGGTGGAAACACACCTTTAAGAAAAACAGTAGTGACTATGCATCAGTGCTGGGTACATGGACAAGGCGAGATGGCGGCATTCAGATCATCAGCCACCATATGCACCTGTCCGTGGCACAGTTTTTGCCTTTTCAAAAATATTTCACACCAGTTCACTATACTAGGTTAAGTTTTGTAATTTAATTGAAACAGCTGCAGAGCTACATTAATCTAGACCACTTGCACGATACGGCCATACCCACTTTTTAGGTTTTTAATGATAGTCATAGATCAGTCTGCACAGCAAGGAAGTAGCTAAGAAAATAATATTTGTACAGTTTACTCCTGTTTTGCACCCTTCCCTCCAGTTTTATATAAACTCTATTTGCTGTCCCCATGGTATACATACCCATTTTGTGTCCCCAAGTACATACATAACCTGTAAGGTTTCGTACATTCCCCAGTTATATATATACAGTATATAGTATAGTAATTACCTCATGAGCTCCTCTTGATGGTACACTTCACTGGTATGCAACAGCTGTCTGTTGTTTGTTTTATATAAAACATTTGGATGGTTACTGTTAGTTTTGATTGCACTTATATATAAAGGAAATGGTATACAGAGAAATAACTGCTTACCATTTCTTTTAGGAAAAAGTATATATATACAGTATGTGGGAAATAACACACGGCAGGGGTGTAAATATAAACTCTCCTTAGTGTGTGTGCTGGGGTCTAAGTCCACTGGTCAAGTGTTCCTCAGCACACCAGAGGAGTGCTAGTATCTTAACAAGTGTAGCACCTGGAGTGTGGCTAGCAGAAGAGATACACACCTGGTACACTGCCAGAACTGTGTGATGTACACCATCCTGCTTATGGAGGGCAGGGTTAATACATCCGCAGGCGTTGCAAGCTGATCAGCTTTCCAAGGACTGAGGGGCAGTTGAAGGCACTATGTGGGTGCAGTAGGGAGGTAAGCAAGTAACTGAGGAGGATGGGGAGAGGAGGCTAGGTGCATGGACACAAGGTTAGTGGTGTGTGATTAAATGGTATAGGTAGGGTAGGGAAAAGGAGTCAGAAACTGTGATCTCCAGTAGTAGAGATGGAGTTTGATCCAAGAGGAGATGGGAGGTAGAAGGCATGGTCTTAAGGGAATACCGTCATCAGTGGACAACAACAACAGAACTCAGCATCTTGCTGGCTAGGTCAAGAGGGTCAGCAGGTGACAGGGACTGGTGTGGGCAGTCTCGGCATCAAACTCCCAACCTGCCAAAGAGAGGAAGGAAAAGGCTGGGTGGAGTGGTGAGAAGTTAGCAGTTGTTGGTAACTCCATAGTTAGGACACTTGGTGAGGTGGAGAGGGCACTGCTGAACTAGGATAGTAGATCAGAAGAGGTGGTTTACCTTCTGGGAGCATGGTTGAATGAGTGCTAGTAAGGCAACAAAATCATCCATGTTAGCATGAACAACATAGAATGCATAAGCCCAGAAGGCATAACAAAGTCATTCATGGGTAGGAATATTCCTGAAGGAAAGGTATCCCTAGTGGTCTTTCCTGGGCTCCTTCATTAAGCAGGTAGACACTTGGCTACGTGTCTGGTACAAGAGAGAGGATATTTCTTTCATTGGCCAACTAGAGAGCCCTCTAGGGCAAGGGACAGCTAGATGCCAGTGATGGGTTGCACCTGCAGTAGAAGGGAGTGTGGGTGCTAGTTAGGAGAATAGACAAGGTAGTTAGGGGTATATAAACCAGAGGATAGAGGCTGGTGCAAAGGTTCACCTGTTGCAGGAGGCAGTTGCAGGGGACCACCAAGGGAAGGGCAACAGAGCTGGGGAACAGTTGGAAAGAGACACCCCAAGTGGAGTAAGGAAGCATAGAGGGGCAAATATTCTCACTTGCAGAGGCCAGTATGAGAGTGCACCCAGCAAAATGGGCAAGCTCTAGGCTCTGATGCACTTTGAAGGCCAGGACCTAGTGGCACTCACAGAGATTGTTGGGGACAACAATGACTGAGATGCCAAGATAGAAGGCTACTGGCTATTCCAGAAGGATAGTCCTAACAGAAAATGGGGTGGGGTAGCTCTCTTCTGGGAGGTAGTCACTGTGGAGGACAAGGATGACATCAAGGGGAAAGTGTGCCACAGAGTTCATGTAGGTCAAGTTAAGAGAAGGGGGCAAGCGAGTCACCTTGGGGTTATGCTACAGGCCCCAAACAGTTCAGTGGAGCATAATTCCCAGCTTGATGGGGAAATTACAAGCAGCAAATACTGATGTGAGGATTCTGAGAAACCTCAATCTTCTGGTCTTGGACTGGCCTTTTAGAGGGCTACTGGCAGGGCTAAGACCATGTTTCTGTACACATTCAAGTACTGCTTCCTAGAGCAGCATGTCTAGCAAGGCACTACGGTTGAATCCACCCTTGACCTTGTTCTCAGCAGTGGGAATGAGGTCATCTTCAGTGTGAATGTCAAGGATCCAGTGTGGGGCAGTGACCACAACTAGGTAACCTTCTTCCTGGTGACAGGGTGGACTAGTTGGACTTCTGCCACCAAGACCCAGAGCTTTAGAAAAGCAGACTTTACCGAGATGAGGAGCTGGTGGCCAAGGGGCTGGAGAAGCTAGATGAGGCTAATAACACAGGTCACATAGAGGGTTTGTTGAAGAAGATGCTGGAAGCACCCACTGGGGTCTGCATCTCTGTAAGTGATAAGGAAAAGGGCCAAGATATGGCATTCCCTGGCTCAGTAGAGGTCTAAGGAAACTGATGCTGCATAAAAAGGGTCTATAACTGCTGGAAAGATATGGGTTGCCTCAGGCAAGAGAAGTATGACCTCTGAGCTTCCAAGGACTTTTAAGCCGAAGCTGCAGAAAGGTGGAGAGGGGCAGAATTGGGTGGATAGAGAGGATTCTGAAGCATATGTGCTGGAACAGGGAGGGCCGCTATGACCATGGCCCTGCTATTTTCATAAGTGGTATGGCCTGGACCTATCAGCTCTTACAGTCATGTTAATTTATTACTATGGAGGACTGTGCCTTTAAAATGCAGCATGTGCGTAAACAGTGTTACTTACGAACAACTTCCTTTGTGGTTTGCAGGGTGTCAGCAGAATTTTGGAAAGTGAAGGTGTGAGTAGTGTTGAGGGGGTGGACTGGGTTCATAGTTGACTGAGTTAAGGCACAGTGGTCAAACTTGAAAATGAAATGAAGGGCCAGGCTTTGGTGGGGGGCATCAAGGAGCTAGGCACATGGTGATGCTATCAGTTTGTGGTGGTGGGTGTTACACAAATAATGCAGTTTTGAGAGAGAGCGAAATAAGGGTGAACCCACTCACTGGTTGGGGAAGGATTCACTGCTTACATCTTTGTCCCTACCACTTTTCAGACCCTTCCACCACTTATGTTTTGAAACTGTGATAGGTGAAGGACAGCCAAGTCCCAAAGGCCCTCTCTGAGCCCAGACCGATCACAATATATTTGCTAGTCTTTGGCAATAACTCAATGTCCGCTTCAGCAGTTTCACTGTGTATGAATTTATTGGGTAACACTACCTTTTATGAAACACTTGTGGGATTAAGAAGTAGTACAGTGGGCTGGCCCAGTGGCACTGAGGGTTGAAGCTGGACATCACACCTCGCGCCATGCCAGCGACCGGGTTTGGGAGCAAGCTCGGGTTGCCGGGGTTGGTAGGGAGGGCTAAGATTGGGCGCCTGTAGACAGCTCTCCTGGTCCTGGGGAGGGTTCAGGGATTGTCCGCTGCACTGGTACCTAAAGCAGATGCTCAGGGATTGGAGCACGGCGGATGTCTTCTGGGTGCGTGCAGGAGGCGCACATGCTGAGCGGGACTTCATTGCTCGTCCGCGTTCGGGAGAAACTACAGAAAATCCCCTTCCTTCAGGTGAGGCGACGGTGATCGGAGGTAGTCTGTCCGATCTCACGCCCAATGCCGGCCGACTATCAGGTTCTCCTTGGGGTCTAGGGTCGCTCCTTGGCTGGGGGTGCCAGACCTCGCGCTTTCCCGATGTAGCCTGGAGCAGCTCGGTTCAGGCGGGTGGTTGTGTACAGTGCTGCTGAAGAGACCCTGAGAGAAGCCCTGAAGGTAAGGGAGCATAAATAGAAGGTACAAAAAAAAAGAAGAAGTAGTACAGTATAGCTATATAAATATGTAAGCCATTCATTGGCCTCTGCAAAGAAAATTAGCATAATTTATGCAGGACACTGACTTATGTGTTCATGTAAATAATTTGCATCATTTATGCACATTTAAAAAATGTCTTGAAACTTCCTTTTTAAAAAGTGTTTACTTTAGCACTTTTGTTGTATATGAGTGTATTGAATAACACTCCTTTTTGAAAAACTTGTTAGATTAAATAGTAATTTGTTTAGTAAAAGAGTAGTACAAAGTGAATACCTGCTGTTACACTGTCACGGCCGGCCACATGCAGGAACAAGCTGTGGGTGTTTGCAACATTCTTTCAGGCAGAGAAACAAAGCACTGAAAAGCATCACATATGTGGAACATTTATTCTGTATATAGTGCCATCTGCCAGGATCAGGCTCAGTATTACTGTGTTTGCTGGGCTATCTTGCAGGAAACTGAAGTAATGTAGAGTGTGTGTATGGGGTGTGTGGCAGCACTGGGGTTTAGCACCAGGTGTGAGTTGTGAACTGTTGTTTGCCAGCACCAGAGGTTGAGCACCCTGGCATGGGGTGTGTCAGGGTGTTGTTTAAGTATGTTGGGTTGGAATGATGCTGGGGGCACCAGTTGCGGCATTGTTTAGTATGTTCCGCTCTCTGGAGGAGACTTGAGAAGCTGCCGCTGTGGGTGGCTTTGGTGGGGAGCTGCAGACAGCCAGTTCCACTGATTGTGGCATTGTGGAGGGGCTCCTGAGGAGCTGCAGTTAATCATGGCTTGGGGGGCACTGGAGGAGCTGCTGTTGATCACATTGTTTAGTGAAAGTGTAGCATAAAGTGAAAATTTACTGATCTTACTTTGAGAAACAGCTCTTGCAGCAGGTTACACCATTAGGACTGAAGCCTGCAGGCGTCAGGACCCCACAAATTCTTCTAGCTAGCTATCTTCAGCGGGGACACCCGGCGTCGGTCCCGCCCCGGCGTCTGGCGTAGTACATAAAGAGCGGTCATGAGATTCTGCATTCTTTCACCGTCGACTTGCATGTCTAGACCCTTCGACTCGTTTCTGGCGATGCTTGGTTAAGTTCTTCCTTCGGAAAAAGTTCGTTTTGGCTCTTTTGCTGTCTGATGTCCTCTCCAACCTCCATTGAAGGCCATCCTTGAAGTGCGTCTGTGGGAAGCAAATCCCGTTTAAGGATCCGCATTTGGCCTGCGTCTGGTGCCTGGGGCCCAGACCACGACACCAGGTCCTGCTCTTTTGCCAGGGGTTCAACAGCCGGACCTGGATCCGTCGCCAGAAGAGGCCCTTCAGGCGTTCCTGCTCGAAGAAAAATCAGGACCATGGATGCAGCCTTCAGGGGAATCCTCAGAGAAGGCCGGAGACACCCGAGAAGCACAGGAGAGAGTTAGATCCAAGTCCCGTCTAGGGCCTCTGACTCCCGTAGCTCCGGCTCCCGGTCCGACTGCTCTCCTTCCGGGCCCATTCTCAGCCTCCCCGCAGCAGTGAAGACCTCTTGGGCTCCTCTTCTGTCTCACAGGCCAAGACCTCCAGGCCTTCCTCATCTTCCTCTTCTAAGGCCCTGGCTAGGTCGGGGGACCGTCATCACCACCATAAGTCTGGTTCCGCCCGTTCCGAACCCGGCGTCAGGTCTGCCTCCTTGCCTCCTCCTCCCCAGAGGAAGACCAAAGCTTACCTCCTTAAAAGCCATTGGACGGCCCGGCCTGTCCAACGCCAGCCATACACCATAGGTCCCAGGAACCGTCGACCACCAGGCGCCCGTCGCCGGTCAGGCCTACGTCTTCTCGGTCGTCGGCGGGGGACGATGTCACCACTGCACTCCATTGAGAAGAGGACCTCGACGCCCCCACCGCGCCGGTCAGGAGACGATTACGGGGAGGAGCTGACCCAGCCGAGGATCAGACAGGCGAACCCGTCCTGTCGCACTCCCCAGGAGCCCTCTCCGAACCTGAGACCCTGGGGAGCTGACGCCGAACCCACGACCGCCATCGGAGCCCGGTCCGCTGTCGGCCTCCATATCTGAGTTTAAGGAGTTGTTCACTTACTGGTGGGACACCATAAAAGGGATGTGGTTCCCACCCTCCTCCTCCTCCTCCTCCTCCTCTTCCTCCTCCACCTGTGACCCCACCAGCCCCTCGCCCCTACTCCGTCCGGGGCTGCAGGCAGTACTGCTCCCCAGGGCGGCGGATCCTCCTAGGGGAGACAGACAAAGGGACCTCCGTCCAGATCTTCTTCAGGGTCACCCAGCCCTAAGAGATCCAGAAGACGCCGCCATTAGCGCCGACGGAGGACACAGGATCGGAATTCTTGGAAGGATCCAGATCCCCTCTCCGATCCACATCCCTTCTCCGGACCCACGTGAACTTCCTAGATCTCCTCTGGATGACCCATCGCTCTCAGAGATCATGAGGCATATCCAAGAGAACATGGGCTGGGATCGGAAGAATTAGACCCCGAGACTACGCCTCACCAGGTATCTTCGGCAGAAAGATCCCAAGCCTGTGGTGGTACCACCCTTGGTGGACACTTTAGTGGACGTCACCAAGGCAGCGTGGGCGTCCACACTCGCTCCAGCGATGCGAAGAAAGCTGACCGCCTGTACAAGGCCTAGGGAGGACCAGTATCTGGCTTCACATCCTCTGGCCGACTCTCTGGTCATCACAGCCTCTTATGACCGGTCCCAGAGACCGCAACATTTGAGCACCCTGCCACGGACCCAGAGTCCAAACAGCTGGACGCTATGGGCAGGCACACGTGCTTCGCTACTTGCTCCATCAGTTCCCTGAACTACTTAACCCACATGGTACAGTTCCAAATGCCTTGTGGGAGCAGGGACTGGACCTGGTGGACAAATTGCCAGGCAGTAAGCAGAAGGAGGAGATGTTGCAACTCCTCCATATAGGTTGAGACGTGGGAACCAGGTGCTGCGAGCGGCGTCGATTCCGAAGACTCCTCGGCCAGGCGGCAGCTTTGGGCGTATGCCTCGGAGACACTCATGGCTCCGTGTCTCAGATTCACCCCAGATGTCCAGAAGAACATCCTGGACGCCTCGTTTCATGGAGAAGTTCTTTTGGTGAGTCCTCAGAGAAGGTCCTCACCAAACTTCAAGAGCTGGGAAGGCAGTGCGGTCTGTCAGGCTATGTACAGACCCAAGCTTAGTTCCTTTCGTAGGAACCAAAGCCATTTTCGAGGTCGGTGCAGAGACAGCAGTCCCGTGCCGGCCCGCAACAGAAGGCTCCTTCTCCCACAGAGCCCAGGGAAGTCGTCCAGCGGGCGAAGCCAGCGACCAGCTAAGCCGGCTCAGCCCGCTGGTCCTCAGCTGCCACAGCATGACTCCTTCCCGGCCCCTGCCCCTCAGGATCAATGGGACATCAAGGTCGGGGGTCACATTGCGGACTACCTGCCAGGGTGGCAGTCCATAACCACCGACAGGTGGGTCCTTCAGTTGGTCGAAAGAGGCCACTTTATAGAATTCGCAGACAAGCCACTCTCGAGGCCTCCTCTGCTCTCCCGTTACTCAGGTCAGCACAAATTGCTTATCAGGCAAGAAATACTCAAGCTCCTGCAGAAGGGAGCAGTGGAGTATGTTCAGAAGAACCAGATAGGATCCAGATACTATTCCCACTTCTTTCTGGTTCGAAGAAAACAGGGACCTCCATCCAATCTTGGACCTCAGCGACCTAAATACATCGGTCACCTACAAGCGATTTTGCATGGTGACCCTTCAGGTCTCATTCCCATGCTAAAGCAGGGCCTTCTTAGCGTCCCTAGACATGCAGGACGCCTACCTGCATATCCCTGTGGCTCAAGCGCACAGGAGGTTCCTACGCTCGAGTTTCTCAGCCACCATTTCAGTTCCGAGCTCTTCCGTTCGGACTGTCACCGACCTCAGGGTCTTTACCAAGTGCATGGCAGTCGTGGCAGCGTCTTTAGGAGACAGGGCCACTATGTGTTCCCGTACTTGGACGATTGGCTTCTCATGACTGCCTCCAGAGAGGCGTTGTTGCTGGCTATCCAGAGCACCCAGGCCCTGTTCCAGTCTCTGGGCATCCTAATCAGTACGAGAGTCTCTCCTCGTGCCGTCACAGAAGCTGCAGTTCATAGGCGCAGTTCTGGACACCGTCAAGGGAAAGCATTTCTTCCCAACGAAGAGCGGAACACATCAGATCCCTCATCAGGGACCTCTCGCGAAGAAGACTGCTCCTGCCGGGCTGGTCCTTCATTTGCTCGGACACATGGCTGTGGCCATTCCAACCATCCCTTTGGCAAGGCTCCACATGCGGGTAACTCAGTGGATGCTCAAGGTGCAGTGGGACCAAAGGCAAGACCATGCAGCAGCCGGTCAGAATCATGAATGCCGTGATTCGAGACTGGCAGTGGTGGCTAGACCCAGGTACACTCTCTGTGGGTGTTCCATTCACAGCGCCGTCCCGAGGTGATTCTTTCCACAGACGCCTCAGGGCTGGGGTGGGAGCACACCTGAACGGGTGAGGTCCCAGGAACGTGGACCCTCAAGAAGCTCATCTCCACATCAACATTCTGGAGATGAGGGCGGTCCTTACGCCCTGCAGGCCTTTCAGTCAGAGATCCCACAGATACTCTTTTGCTCCAAACAGACAATACGGGGTGATGTATTACCTCAAGAAACAAGGAGGTGCACCTCCACACCCCTTTGCAGAAGCGATGAGAGTGTGGGATTGGGTAATCCGACACGGCGCAAGCCTGACTGCAGTTCACGTTCCCGGAGTGGACAACACAATCGCAGATGGCCTGAGTCATTCCCAGGCCAAGGTCCACAGTGGAAACTTCTTCAAGGGGTAGCAGAGGATCTGTTTCTTCGATGGGGCACTCCAGAACTGGACTTATTAGCTTCCATCCAAGCAAAACTGCCCAATTTTTGCTCGCTAGATCCAGGGCCTGGTGTTTTCTGGCGAGACAGCGTTGTCCCTCTCCTGGGTGGACAGATTCCTCTATGCTTCGCTCCCTTCCCGTTGATCCAGAGAGTTCTTCTCAAACTGTGCAGGGAGCATGCAACAATGATCCTGGTAGCCCCATTCTGGCCCAGACAGATCTGGTTCCCTTGCTAATGCAGCTGTCCGGGAACCTCCAATCCTGTTGCCTTTCAGCTCCCATCTCTTGTCTCAGGAGGAAGGTTCTCTAGTCCACCCGGACTTCGCTCACTGAACCTGCATGCATGGCTCCTAGAGACATAGCTATTTTGCAACACGGGGGTCTTGCAAGAGGTGGCAGAAGTTCTTTCCACGGCCAGAAAACCCGGCAACGCATGCGACGACGCCATGAAATGGCGCCGCTTTTGCTTATGGTGCAAGCACACGGCCTTCCCCCAGGATGCCTGGTGAAAGTGGTGCTGGAATACCTGCTTTCCTATTCCATTGTCTCGCTTACTCCTCTATTAAGGTGCACCTCTGCACGATTTCTGCTTACCATTTCCGGTGGGACAGCGCACAGTGGCACAGCTTGATGCCTCTCGAGATTTCCTGAAAGGGGTGTTACACCTAGGCCACCCATTAAGGATCCAGTTCCTCTATGGGACTTACTCTTTGTCCTGGAACAACTCACGCTTCCCCCTTTGAACCTGCAGCGGATTGCGAGCTGTGTTTCTGTCGTGGAAAACATTATTTTTGGTTGCTGTCCGTCCAGCAAGGAGAGTTTCGAGCTCACGCTCTCATGTGTAAGGAGCCTTATTTAATTTTCCACCAGGACAGAGTATCTCTGAGGACTGAATCTAAGTTTTTGCCTAAGGTGGTCTCTGCCCTCACTCTCAACAAGGACATCGATTTACCTGTATATTTTCCTAACTATTCCAATAGAGGAGGCATTGCTTCACACCCTGGATGTTCACCGCTGTCTAAGGTATTACCTGAACAGAACTAAACAACCATGAAGTCGACAACTATTCGTTTCCTTTGCTGAGAGGATGCTGGGCCAACCTGTCTCAAAGCAGTCTCTTTCTCGCTGGCTTGTCAGTGTATCTCATTCTGCTATGACAGCAAACGAAGCCCCTCCCGGGTACAGTCCGGGAGCCATTCGACAAGGGGGTGGCTACCTCGTTTGCACCACTTAGTAACCTCCACCTCTGCCATTTGTGCCGCAGCTACTTGGAACTCTGTGCACACATTCATTAGGCATCATAGCCTGGATATTGCATCACATGGAGAGCCGGTTTTGGCCTGCCTGCTACAGGGTCTCCTGTCCTAGAGTCAGGACTTGTCAAAGATCTTTCCTAGTTTCCTCCTCCCAGAATGCTTACAGATGCTATTGCTTGGAAATCAGTCCTAATGGTGTAACCTGCTGCAGAGCTGTTTTCTGAAGTAAGATAGTACAGTTACGTGAGAACTTACCGTAACAGTAGATCTTCAAGAACAGCTCTTGCAGCAAACCTCCCTCCCACCATTCCCCTTGGAGGAGGCATGGCATACCGAGCCTTGAGGCAGGGGCTTCGCCCTTTGTCTTTTGATGGCGGATCTCGATCTCCCATTCTGATGTCATTCTCGGCGGGAGTCTCGGTAAGGAGACTGGGGAATCTGGCGGGACCGCCATGTACTACGCCTGACGCTGGGGGTGGGACTGACGCGAAGTGTCCCCGCTTAAAGATAGCTAGCTAGAAGAATTCTGTGGGGTCCTGACGCCTGCCAGCTTCAGTCCTAATGGTGTAACCTGCTGCAAGAGCTGTTCTCAAAGATCTACTGTTACGGTAAGTTCTTACATAACTGTACTTTACACTGTCACGGCGGCTGCATATAGGAACAAGCTGTGGATGTTGTGCAACATCTCTGCCATCTCCTTCAGTCAGAAAAACAAAGTACTGAACAGCATAACATATAGTATTGGAATGAACAGCTCAGGAACTTTGCAAGTAGGATCTACAAGCTGTACAATAAAACCCACTTCCACCTTGCATTCCAAGCTTCTGATTGGCCAAGTACTTCAAAGCCAAAAGCAGCAGAGAGGAAGAGGTGGTTGAATTTGGGGTGGAGTAAGGGATTCTAAAGATGTAATAGGCATCACCAGTAGAAAACAGGAAGTTGTTATCCCTCTGTACAGACAGTTGGTGAGACCCCATCTGAGTACTGCATGCAGTTCTGGAGACCCCATCTCCGCAAGAATATAGACAGGATGAAGGCAATCAGAGGAGGGCAGCTAAAATGGTGCAGGGTCTGCAACAGAAGCCACACGAGAGAGACTAAAGGAGCTTAATATGTATACCCTTGAGGAAAGAAGGGGGCATGATAGAACCTTTCAAGTACCTCAAGGGAATAAACAAAGTCCAAGAGGTAGGATCTTTCAGAAAATAGGCGTGCAAGAACAAGGACACAATTTGAAGATAGAGAGGGATGGCTCAGGGGCAATGTGAGAAGTATTTTTCACAGAGAGAGTGGTGGACACATGGCATGGCCTTCCTGAGGAGGTCGTGGGGTCAAAAACAGTGGGGGAATTCAAGAATGCATGGGACAAACATAAGGCAGTTTTGTTGGTGGTAGGAAGAAGTAGGCTGTTGGTTAACTAGGATCTGCAGCTTATCCAATAGGTAGGAAATGGGCAGACTAGGTGGGCCAAGTGGTCCTTATCTGCCATCAAAGTCTGTGTTTCTATGTTTCTCACGTAATAGGTGAAAGACAGCGAACCCCAAAAGCCATCTCAGAGCTTAGACTGAGTTCAATATGTTTGCTAGCCTTTAGCAAGCAAACATAAAAATAATATATGAGCAACCATGCCCAACTCAACTAGTGATGTCATCTCAACCTTGCAATGGAAATACAGCATTGTTGTGTGTCGTGTCCAGGTGAATCAGGTCACGAGAGAGAACTACAGCTTCCTCACGGGGCGAGTGCTACCTGAAGCAGCTGTTGTGGAAGAGGACACTCTGAGTTCCTAGAAGAGTGGATGGAGGCTCCCAGCAAGAGAGGCAGGAACTGTACTCAGAGGTCCAATGAAGCAAGGATTTTATTCAACAGGAAGGATGGCAGTGGTCACAGAGGACACTATGCAATAAATAGAAGAATAAATAATCAATTAATAATCTAAAAGGTGCACCTTGACTGGAGTTAACTACTGTTACTCTACTGCAGCTGTGATCACCTATGGTACCTACTACCTTGTTGACTGGTGCTAGCCTATGCTTTACGTGTAAACTTTGTTATTTACAATGCTTTAATTTCAAAATAAAAAATCACTTTAAAGTCTATGTTAGGATGTGGAGAGGAGCTTTGCAGAGAATGGAGACTTGAACAGGGCACCAGGACCAAAAAGGGCACTGGTTTCAACAGAAAAACTGATACTTGGTGAGGAGCCTCAATTAGGACACTGGGACTTATGAGAGGTTTTGTAAACAGGCCATAGGTTCCTTGGCAAAACCCCTCTCTCGGACTGCTGGGACAAGTGAAACAGATCGGCAAAACCCCACTCTTGGACTGCTGCGACAAGAGAAACAGAGGATGAGGAGCTTGAAAACAGACTCAACCCTCCCTTGGGCTGCTGGGACAAGAAGAACAGAAGATGTGTACCTTGAAGCAGATTCTTTGGCACAAACCTTCCCTTGGGTTGCTGAGATGAGAAGAACAGAGTAGTGTTGGGACATGAAGCACATTCTTGGCACTAACCCTCCCTTGGCTGCTTGGACAAGATACATTTTGTAGAAAAGGAGAAGCTGGTCTTGGATGATGGTCGGGGTTGCTGATCTTTGGATGATGGTTGGGACACAGGTCTTTGTATGATGGCATCAGATGCTGGTCCTGAAAGAAAACAATCCACTCTACTACATGATGGAGCTCTCGCTAGTGAGCCGGGCAGTTCCTAAGCTTACGAACATATGAAATTTGCCAGCAGATAAAGGCCTAGAGGTCTATCAAGTCTGCCTCGAATGTGCAGCTAGCACCCCTATCCTGCAGCTGCCCCTCCCTTCCACCCTTCCCCTTCATTAACCCTCCCCCTTGTCCTGTCCCATCCTCGCTTGAAGCAGTCCACTGTTCTACTGCATACCACTTCAGGAGGTAACGCATTCCACCCAGCCACCACCCTCTCTGTAAAAAGTGTTTCCTCATCTCCTCCTGAACCTTCCTCGCTCCAGTCTCATATCATGGCCCCTGTGTCCCTCCCTCCTTACTTTGAACAGCCCTCTGTACTTGTCTTGTTTATTCCTTTCATGTATTTAAAGGTTTCAATCATGTCACCCTGTCTCCTCTCCTCCAGTGAGTACATGTTCAACTCCTTCAACCTCCTCTCGTATGATAAGTCCCCAGCCCCTTGATCATCTTTTGTCGGCTCTGCATGCACCCCTCCAGTAACTAATGTCCCTCTTCAGATACGGATGCCAGTACTGCACGCAGTACTCCAGGTGTGGTCTAACTAATGACCTATACAGTGGCAGAATCACCTCCTCCCTCCTCGAGGATATACCCCTTGCAATACAACCCAGCATTTTGTTGGCCTTTGCAGCTGCCTTCCTACATTGTGCCGAGTTGTTCATTGACCCTGTAATAAGCACACCCAGATCCTTCTCCTCCTCTGTCTGGGCTAGCTGCACTCCCCTAGCTGGTAACTCCTCCTTGGGTTCTTCATCCCAAAATGCAGCACCTTGCACTTTTGGCATTAAAGCCCAGTTGCCAGGTGTCTGACCAGGTTTCAAGCTTTGCCAGATCATCCTGCATCCCCTGCCATCCCCTAGGTCATCCACCACCGCGCCTACCTTGGTATCATCAGCAAACAGACTGATCTTGCTCTTGATGTCCCATGATATGTCTGCAATGAATATCCCAAACAACACTGGTCCCAACACCGAGCCCTGTGGAACACCACTCGTCACTGCCCTTGGGTGTGAGAGCTCCCCATCCACCACCACCTCTGTTGCCTTCCCTGCAGCCAGTTTCTACCCATCTCACCAGCTTTGCACCCGTCCCTGTGCCTACTAACTTCCTCCCAGCCTTCCATGTGGCACTGAGTCGAATGCCTTACTGAAGTCCAGATACAGGACATCCACTGCATGGCCCCTGTCCAGTTGCCTAGTTACCCACTCATAGAACTCGACCAGGTTGGTTTGGCAGGATCTGCCACATATGGAGCCATGCTGTCTGCTGTCCTGTAGTCCTTTGGCCTCTAGGAGGGCCACCAGCCTCTCCCTTCAGGATAGTCTCCATTAGCTTACCCACGATGGATGTGAGGCTCACTGGTCTGTAGTTTCCCGGTTCATCCTTGGGGCCACTCTTGTGGAGGGCACCACATGAACCATCCTCCAGTCCTGAGGTACACACCCGAATGTAGTGAGGCATTAATAGGTCTGCCAAAGGTCCTGCAAGGACCTCTGCCAGCTCCTTCAGTACCCTGGGGTGGATGCCATCTGGGCCTGGCGCCTTGTCCACCCTCAGTGCCTTCAAACCCTCTCGAACTCTGCTCTCCATGATTTCCCCATCTGTCACCACTTCCCACCCTGCTTCTGCCATTTCTCCCACCTTGGGTGTCACCCCCTCTCCTCTTTAGTAAATACTGAGCAGAAGTACTCATTTAGTGCTTCGCCTTATCGCACCTTCTTCCACCAACCCCTCCTTCCTAATCCTTACTATGTGGTCCTTACAGCTCCTTTTCTCCCTGATGTACTTAAAGGTCCTTCTCCCCTTCTTAATGCCTTGTGCCAGCCTGAATTCCGTAGATGCTTTGGCTCCCTTACTGCCCTTGTCACCTCCTTCGATTCTGTCAAGTACTCCTCCTGTCCTCCCCTTCCTTTACTTCTTAATGGGGTAGGGACGTAGCTTGACAGAGTAACAAATGGGCTTGTCCTGACTATCACCCTAATGCTAGCTGGGTCACATCCCATGTTGTTGTCTAAGGAGGAGGTGTGATAAGCAGGATGCCTCTTTGGTAGAGGTGACACCTAGGCAATTTGTAGATAGTTTCAGAGTGTACTAAATATTGTTACAGCTGAGGCAGGATTAGGCTGTGCAGTGTCTTGAAAGGATACCACAGATTTAAAGCAGTTACTTCATAGGTAGCATATGTTTAAGGCAGTTTGTTGGGGCAAATGTGGCACCACATAAATTTAGGCAGTTCATAGATGAACAGGTCAATACACAAGTTCAGGTAGTTCATTAGGGCAAGTGGGGTACCATATAAGTTCAAAAGGCAGTTTGTTAGGCCAAACAGGGCAATACACAGGTTCGAAAGGCAGTTCTTTGGGTAAGCAGTGCAATGCACCTGTTCAGGTAGTATGTTAGGGTAAATGGGACAATGCACTAGTTCAGAAGGCAGTTCGTCAGGCAAAAGGGCAGTACACCAGTTCATGCAGTTTGGTAGAACAAATGGGCAATTCACAGGTTCAGAAGGCAATTTGTTAGGGTAAATAGGGCAGTACACCAGTTCAGGTTGTTCAGTTAGGGCATATGGGGCAGTACACCAGTTCAAAAAGCAGTTTCCGTAATGAAGCACTGTACCTTTAAATCCAGTTCAATACTTTAAAAGCAGTCACCTAGCAGATTGCAAACATTCAGCAATCATCCCACTAATTGCCCTAACCCGACTGCATCTGTTCCTAGGGGTAGTATTCAGTGTGCCCTGTGGGTACTTTGAGATGCCTAAACCCACTGCTGGCTCCTGTGGAGTTTTACTAATCCACCCTGTGGGTGGTCCCATCACTTTGGGCTGGCTGGCCTGATACGGCTCTCAGCCACCTCTGTGGGTGGTCCTGAGGTGGGTCAAACCCTCCCACATGCACAGCTTTGTTTGCTTTGCTTGTCATCTTCTGGTGCTACTTATTTAAATAAATTAAAATTGAAACTTTGACTCTGGTTCCTGTATTGGGACTACCCTGCCCTTTACTCTGCCCTCTGGTAGCTCTGTTTGCTTAATTGGGGCTCTTACCTTTGCTTCACCCTCCCGGAACTCTTTTTACATGACTAGGCTCTTACCCTTTGCCACACCCTCCAAGCGGTCCCTTAGCCTGGGATCTTACCCCCGTCCTCAGCCAGTTGCCCCTGCGCTGTCCGGCACTTTCAATAATTAATTTTTTTTATTTAGACTGCTCTGGTGGTCAGCACCTGCCTAATGGTACTGCTGCTGACTCACTGCCCCGCCCGGGAGAAGTAGCGCTGCAGGGAATCTGGCTGGTGGGCTGGCTCTGCTGCTGGCTATGGGTAATTTGGGATGGCTCTGTGAGTGGTCCAGGAGGTGGAACTTGCTGCTCTGCCCGATGCTCCTACAACTGCGCACTGCAGCCTGAGCTGGCACCCCTCACTCTCCGTGATATCCCACTCACCACCGTGGCCTGCTGATGCTGACAATGAGGGACTAACCTAATTTTTTAAATCAGAAACAAACACAAATGGGGCTATATTGAGCCCACAGTGTGTGGATACCAACACTGCTGCTGCTTCTGGGGGACCTGCCAGACTGACAATGCCTGAGGAGATCGCCATGAAGAAGGCCCTGGATACAAGGATTTCAAGGACTGCTGGCTCAGTTAAGCCTTTCCTTGTTCCCTGCTTCCTTTCTAGTGTCCTTTTACCAGCTGTGCTTTAGTGCGGAGAGCACTTAGAGACTGCCCTATGGCCATTCCACTCAATGACCACCCACTGCACTTCACTGCACTTGACCCCTGGTTCCTGCCATGCTAGCTAGCTTTATAGCCCATCAACATTTGGGACACTGACTCCTGACAATGGGGCAACCAACAGTCCAGCGTGAGTTGGACATTCAAATGGCCTGGCACAGGCTTGTGCCATACTGTGGGACAGAAACTGCTTTGGGAGGCCAAAGGGAAGAAAACAGGTTTTAAACTGCAGGCAGTAGTTTACTGTGTGTTTATGCTGGGGCCCCATTACTGTGTCATCCTCTTTTCCCTACCACCTTAGACTGCTTGCCAGGGCTCTGCTAGGAGCACCTCACTGGGCACAAACTGGGGATACTGGGGCGAACTGGAAGGGTGTGGGGAAAGTGCTGGCTAAGTGGTGGCTGCTGGGAGGTAATGATAGTGGGCAAAGTGCCCAAAACAAACATTTCTTTCCCTAACCATACCTAATGGACCCTGAGGGGTCCCGAGCACCTACTGTGCTCCATCTGCATCCGAGGGGGCATGACTGTTTCTGTAGGGCCCCAACTCTGGGCACTACATGTGTATGACTGCTCATACATTGTTCTATACTCAGTGCTGTTTGCCAGGACCAAGCTCAGTATCACTGTTTTTGCTAGGACGTCTTGCAGTGTACAGAAGTAGCTCAGTGTAATCCATCTCTCATCCAGGGTCAAATGACATCCTTCCCACATTTCTTAAAACTGGGTGACTCTCCTGCCATAGCTGCTCTCCTGGCCCATGTTATCAACTGCTTCCTCTTCTCTGGGATACTTCCCTTGCTTTGGAAACATACTGTCATTAGTCTGCTCTATAAAGGTGGCTCTACAAACTCTGCTGCTAATTACAGTACAAACTAATCTGTCTCCTCCCAGTGCTCTCAAAATCTTCAAGAGACTGATTGCAATTCAGCTGTCCAGGCTGTATGCCATCATTTGTTCCTTTTATTTAGTTAATTTGTATGTACCAGTAAGCACACTAGACAATATTTCCAGCTAGCAGTCTGATTTCCATCCAGCCCACTCCATCATGACTTCTCTTAAGGCAAACTGACTATATCCTTACGAACTTGGATAATGACTTACTTGTGTTATTTTTTTCAACTTAGCAAAGGTGTTCAACACTTTTTTTTTGCAAAATATATTTTTATTGAGAGAGAGAGTATAAATACAGAAAGTAAAACAGTTCATGCCAACCCTAAATATTTCCAGTAATACCATATAATTGTTGAAAAAATATATATAGGAAAAGTTCATTCTGTACACATTTAGGGATATCGTATGTTGATGGGTACATGTACATTTAATAATCAAATATTTAAAGGTATTGAAGAGCATAGATTCATAGATTCTGTCGGCAGATAAGGACCTCCTGGCCCACCCAGTCTGATTGTAAACTCCCCTTAATAGTGCTGCCAATGTCATTACTGAGGGTCCGGCTTCCAAACCACTTCATCCCACAGTGGGTCGGCGGTGTGGGACTGACATCCTCCCCTGAAACCCCTCGTGGTCGTGAGGCTCTGCTGTGCTCACCCCAGGATACGGATCCACCCGGAAGCCAGAAGCGGTCAGGGGTGTGGGACTGACACCTCCTGAAACTGAAACCCCTCATGGTCGTGAGGGCTCTGCTGTGCTCTCCCAGGACACGGACCCCTCCCAAAGCCAGAAGCAGGTCGCGAGGTGTGGGACTGACACCTCCCCTGGAAACCCCTCGTGGTCGTGAGGGCTCTGCTGTGCTCTCCCTAGGACATGGACTCCCCAAAGCCAGAGCGGGTCATGAGGGTGTGGGACTGACACCTCCTGGAAACCCCTCGTGGTCGTGGGGGCTCTGCTATGCTCTCCCCAGGACATAGACCCCCGAAGCCCGAAGCCAAGCGGGGTTGCGAGGGTATGGACTGACACCCTCCCTGGAAACCCCCTCGTGGTCGTGAGGCTCTGCACATGCTCTCCCAGGACACGGACCCCCAGGCGAAGCGGGTCGCGGGTGTGGGACTGACACCCTCCCCTGGAACCCCTTCGTGGTCGTGAGGGCTCTGCTGTGCCTCCCAGGAAACGTGGACCCCCGGCCAGAAGGGCTCATGAGGGTGTGGGACTGACACCTCCCCTGAAACCTCTTGTGGTCCTGAGGGCTCTGCTGTGCTCTCCCAGGACCGGCCCCCAAAGCCAGAAGCGTGTCGCGAGGTGTGGGACTGACACCCTTCCCTAGGAACCCCCTCGTGGTCATGAGGGGCTCTGCTGTGCTCTCCCAGGACACGGACCCCCCGAAGCCAGAAGGTACGACGATCGATCGCTGGACAGGGCTCCTTTTAAATCTTGGCGCCTTTTCACAAGCTGGGCTCTCCGGCTTGCACATTGCACTGCTCTGTTGTGATTATGATCTGTTTTAGCTGGCTTTTGTCTACTTCTATTTTACTGTTTCTCCCTGTAATTACCTCTGTATTGTTTGATTTGCAAATATGCCTAAGTGACCCTACTTCTTAATTGTTTGCACTGCACAGGCTGCCCTTTTAGTTCGTTCTTTATCTACCCAGGCACACGAGACTTAAGCTGTTGCTTTGTATAAAATCACAAATAAGCAAGGAAATTGTAATCTTTAAAAAAAAAAAGCTAGTATTTCTGCTTGTTGCTCTCCTGGCGAGTTTACAAAAGGGCTACAGCCCTCGGCGCCACGTGCTGAGCCTGGTCCCTGTAAGATTATTCGGCTGTAGACTTCTAAACTCAAGCACCTAACTTTTTACTCTGGTGTGTGTTACAAAGGGCTACAGCCTGCGCGTAAAGTCACTTGAGTACCAGCTCCTGCAAGCTGCATCGACAGGGGCTTTTCAGTCTAAGGCACCGTAACTGCGGGATCTCAGCTACTTGTTGAGCTGGGGACTTTAGCAGAATTAAACAATTTAATTACCGGTAGCCTCTCTAGTTAATTTGAACCAGGAAGCCTCTGAATTTGAACCAGGAAGCCTATTTTAAATACACAGCACTATACGGACTGCTATTACAACTTCTGACAAAGGCTTACCTGCTTAGCAGCTCTGCCCCAGCTGCAGATTATAAATTAATCCTTTGGCTCTTCCTCTCCACAGCGGGTCGCGAGGGTGTGGGACTGACACCCTCCCCTGGAAACCCGTCGTGGTCGTGAGGACTCTGCTGTGCTCTCCCAGGACACGGACCCCCGAAGCCAGAAGGTACGACGATCGATCGATCGCTGGACAGGGCTCCTTTAAATCTTGGCACCTTTTCACAAGCTGGACTTTCCAGCTTGCACATTCACTGCTCTGTTGTAATTCTGGCCCCACAGGCCAGCGCCGGCTCCCCACCACCCCCACCACCACCCTTGGTCGGCACTCCAACTTATAGGCAGCTGCAGGGTCAGGTGACTCTGCCAACCTGTCAGCCCACTTTCAGGTTTGCAGGTTATCAATTCCCACCAGCAGAGGCTGCTACTACCAATTTCAGCTTCCTATACCCACCACTTACTTAAACATGATTCTGCACCTTCTAGTAGTGATTACCACTGCCATACCTCTCACCTCTCTACCTCCTTCAAACAAGCCCATAAACAACCCAGACCTCCACCTTAATATCGCCCCCCTCCCTCCTCCTCCCTACCCTATCCCAAGGAGAGCATTTCACACAAGCCACCCGTTAGTGGTTCATATGTCCCTCAGTCATACCCTTCTCTTTCCTATGAGCCTATCTGCCCTAAGGAATCTAGGCACAGTTGCCCCTCCCAGTCCCCACCTTTCTACGCTCCAGATCTAAGCCAAGAAATACATGGCGTAATGCTATAAGATATCTCACCCTGCTGCTTCTCTTGACAGGCGATATTGAAACAAACCGGGCCCATCATCCGACCCAACCTCGTAGCTCTTCCAAAGGGACTAAGCCTCGCTCCATCTGAACATCCGCAGCTTACTAAATAAAATCCCGGAGCTGCAAGTCACTACCCAAACCCTCCAACGGACATCTGCATCATATCCGAGACATGGCTCAAACCTCACCATGCGGATGCAGAAATAGCCATCCCTGGGTATACTGTTATTAGGCAGGACCGCCAAGGAACTAAGAAAGGCGGAGGCTTAGCCATGTATATATCAAATAGGTTGCACTACACCCTGTCCAATTCACAGGTCTGCCTCCCCAGATAGAAACTAAACTGATTAAACTTATACTGCCACACACTTCCCCAGTATATGTGGCCGGGATTTATTGTGCCCCGCCACACCTGGAAATTCCATCATCGAACATCTAGCTTCCTGAAAGCTACGGCTGCCTCAGGTGAACTATATACTCGGTGACCTAAACCATAACTGGCCAGCACCTGACTGCTCAAAACTACGTAACAGTGTCAAATCCCTAAACCTCTCCCAACTAATAGAACAGCCCACACCCACTGAACCCTACAACACCAACCATTCTCTTCTGGACTGGGCTCTCACTACAACCCACACAGAATAATTAAGGCTGGCATCCTAGCTGATTCCTTGGCGATCACCGTATGGTCTACATGACCAGGAAAGTTCATAGACCTACAAACCACCAAGCACCAAGGATAATCCTTACGAGAGCATATAAATCCCTCTGTCTCCACTCCCTTTAAATGACCTCTCACTGTCGACTGGTCCTTTATTAAGTTGGCGCCACTATTGACCACGCTTTCGATGTGTTCAGAAAGCAGCTCCTTGCCATATGGGACTATCAGGCCCCCCTAAGAAAAAAGAGTCAGAGATTCTCATCTCCCTTGGATCTCTGCTGACATTATCAGTAGATGTCTGGCTAGAGACCAGGCCTGGAAAAACACAGGCTATTAGACACCCTGCATCTCTACAGCATTACGTGCCCTCTGAAATAACTGCACTAAAGCCATAAGACAGGCAAAAACAACTATTTCAGAGGCTCTCACCGCTAATCTAAGTCACCTCCAAATTCTGGAGAACCGTGAAAACCCTGTTCTCTCCCCTGCCCAGCCACCCACCCTACCCTAAACATACAGGGCATCAGTATATCAGCCCCAGCGAAGTTGCCTCAGCTTTCAAATCCTTCTTTTCCACTAGCACAAAACCTCTTCTAGACAGTCAACAACTCCACACACCCACATACAACCCTCCGAATATCCCCCCGACCCCTCACGTGTCTTCTTTCTCCTTTCGACCATCTCCTCAGCTGAAGCTCTAGCCGCCCTCCACCCTCCTTGACCCAAACAAAGGCAAGTGCCCTCTGGGACTGGACGCAAACTCCTCTTATCAGCCCTGCAATAGCCACCCCTAGCCAACCTCTTGAACCGCTCTTTTTCCACAGCTAAAATTCCAGCTGCCTGGAAGGAAGCAGTAATCATCCCACTACCTAAAGGAGGTGATCCATCTGAGACTGGCAACTACCGCCCGATCTCTCTCTTCCGGTTTTGGCCAAGCTTCAAGAACACCTAGCCCTCTCCCAAATCTCACACTTCCTCGACTCCACCTCTTTCTTCACCCCATTTCAGTCGGGCTTTCATAAAACACACTCCACCATTACAGCACTGCTAAGGCTCACAAACGATATTTCCTCAGGAATGGACAAGGGCTACATCACCTCCGCTATTTTCATAGACTTGGCCAAAGCCTTTGATACTGTATCCCACTAAAACTCCTCATAAAATTGCAACACATGAGCCTATCTCATCTCGCCACCAGCTGGTTCCAAGCCTACCTAACAGGCGGAAGCAGGCAGTAAAGATTGGCCCTCATGTCTCCGCCTCACTCCCAGTCAACATGGGGGTCCCCAGGGTTCGGTCCTGGGCCCCTGCTTTTCACCATATTCTTAAATACATCTACCTCAAGTCTGCTCCAACTCAGCCACACACATGTACACTGACGATACGTACACTGTACACCTCCGGCCTCTCCATCAAGGACACATGCATTTCTCTTCATCGGGATTTTGATGCGTTCAAGCTGGCTTAGGTCCAACCAACTAGTCCTTAATGCAAACCGTCTCTATAACTTTCGGCACCCATCCTAAACTATCCGACTAAAGCCCCCCGTCTTCCACACTCTGGATGGTTCCATCCTAGAATCCTGCACCTCTTTCAGGTACCTGGGGTTTGGCTAGGTCAACACCTTGATTTCACCACATTGACTCACTACAGAAAAACGCCACCCTAAATTAGCGACTTTTACCGCAATAAAGGCAACCTTCCAACCTCAGTCAAGAGAGAACTATTCCTCAAAATGATCCTCCCATCTTTGACTATGGCGACATGGTCTACAGTGCAGCCCCCATCCACCTTGGCCATCCTGGACCCCTTCTTTCATTCTTTCTGCGTTTCATCCTTGACTGCCCACCTTCCACCCATCACTGCACTTGTACAGTGCCCTTGCTTTCCCATCGTTGGAGTCTTGGCGTAAACTGCATTGCACTAATCTCATTGCCAAATACTGGACAAATGCCTCCCCATATCTCAGCTGTGTACTAGCAACTCAGCCCCCGGCATACCCCTCAGAGGATCGGATTCAAAACAACTCAAGTCCTTTCATGCGCACTTCAAAGGGCCAATTGGCCTTCAAACACCGGTTACCCAAACTATGGAATGATTTACCTGCAGACATCAGGCTCTCCACCTCCCACTGGCTTCAAACCACTTCTAATCGCCCACTTCTCAGATGTATGTAATTGCTACCCACTGCCTAGTCCTATCACCAGGGGCATCCAATTGGATCATAAATAATAACTGAAGCAACAAGCCTAGTTCTCCTACTGTGCCAATATATTTTCTTCTTTACTGTTTCACCTGGCAGTCTATGCCTAACCATGCCACAACTAACTATGCAATCTGCAGCTGTTTTAATTACCACTGTTATTGAGTTGTCTACTGATACTGCTGTCTATTCATTGTTGTACTGTGTATTTTCCTTACCTCAACCTATAGCTTAACCCCAGGTGCATCTGAAATGGCGGTCCCGCTCAGTATGTATCTGGTAATCTCTTAAATAAATAAATAAATTATCAAAGATACCTATGTGTTTATCCCATGCACACCTTAAACCTGTGATTGTAATTGCCCCTACTGCCTCTGCTGGTAAGTTGCTCCAGTCATCCACCACCCTTTCCATGAAGAACTTCCTCATGTTACACTGAACCTATCCCTCCAGTTCCATGTGATAAAATGAAGTAAAAGTGGTGCCGACAGATAAGGAAAGCAATAACAGCCCTGCAAAATGGTGACCAGCACAATAGTGCTCCACTAAATCAGCGCTGCTTCTCTTTGTTTTCTGCGGGGGCTCTGCCGGAACCCCTGGTGAGGGAGGCTTCACCACTCACACACCCTACTATAAATAACTAACACCAGGGGCAGACACTAAGGAATGGGAAAGCACTCAGGATGGGGGCTATGGCACTGGGGATGCAGGTCGGGAGGGAGAACATTGCAGGGGCATGAGAGGATAGAGAGGAAAGGTCGGACGGGCGGAACAGGACTCCAACGTAGGAACATAACAAAATAATAAAAAAATGTTCCTACCAGCCAGTCCTGAACCCGGTCCCCTAGCCACAGAGACAGTGATTCTCACCACTACACCAAACTGCCAGCTCACACAGCACTCCACCATCAACCTACATACTGCAGGTACCTCTAACTCCTGCCTACAAGAAGGTGCTACAATTCATAGGCGCTCAAAAATCTATGTAGCCCATTTTAACTTTGCTATTTTGACTTTGCCCATATGTACTCGCTCAAATTCACTCACTCATATCACGGGATACCCTCCCTCCAACTTCATATTGTGACCCCTAGTCTTAGAACATCTTTTCTCTGGAAAATACTCTCCTTCTGCACCTTGTTTATTCCCTTGAGATATTTGAATGTCTCTATCATATACCCCTACCTCCTCCTGTCCTCCAAGGAGTACAAGTTTAATTCCTTAAGCCTTTCTTCATAGGTCTTCCAATGTCGACCCTGCACCATTTTGGTTGCCCTCCTTGCACTGTCTCTATCCTGTCTCTGTCCTTTCAAAGATGGGGCCTCCAGAACTGCACATAGTACTCAAGGTGTGGCCTCACCAACAAAGTATACAGGGACGTATAACCTCCCTCCTTCTGCTGGTGATACCCTCCCTATGCATCCAGGCATTTGGTTGTCCTTTCCACTGCCTTCCCACACTGCTTCGCCACCTTCAGGTCATCAGTAATGATTATTCCCAGGTCTCTCTCTTGCCTTGTGATCTCTAGTACCTCTCCCTAAGTGTAGTACACTCCCGATTCCTGTATCCCAAGTGCATAACCTTGCACTTCTTTGTGTTGAAACGAAGTTGCCACTTTCTTGGATGGACCAATCCGAAACTGAAGTTTTATATCCTGCCTAAAACAGTTAATCTTTTGTTTTAAAGTGCTATCATGAACAGTTGTTTCTACTCACCTGTTGTAAGTAGTTCTTTAGTATTATCAACTTTCCAGTATTTCAAAATGATTATTTTAACTGCCATTATACCAGTTTTCTTAATATGTAACTCTGTCTTTGAATAACTAATCCTACTATATCCTTCTAGACTTATAAAATATGGGTCTAGAATTGGTCAAACTTTGGTATTGTATCTATAATCAAAATGCTTCATTCCACCACCTAGAGATCAATTCACATGACCATAAGGATTGAATGAAGTCTGCATCATCTACCTGGCAATGTCAATAATTAGAGTTCTGTTTAAGTTTTGCCATATGTAATTTCAGTGGGGTTAAAGAGGCTTGGTTTATTAGTACTTTAAACTGAACAGATCTATCTCTAGAAGCAGTATATTGTTCATTGACTGTATCAAAAGATCCCATTGTTTCAGTATCAGACTTCTGTTGATTTCCTCAGACTATTCATCTTTCCGCCACTTAAGACATTTTCCTTGCCCTGCCATAACTTTGCCATAAGCCATGCAAATAGTCCTTTCCAGCTTCAATATTTAAATCCATTGAGCTCTTCCTCCACCCTAACATTGTTTTTAAAATTTGGTGCCCTTTCCCACCTAGTATATTCTTTTTGGTAAATGCTTCTTAAATGTACATATTTTAAATAATCTGTATAGATCAACCCACATTTTCACTACAGCTTTCCAAGTCCGTAAACTTCTTTTCAGAGATCAGGTCTGCCCATCTGGAAATGCCCTCTGCTTCCATGTTTGGAAGTAAATTACTTTTCCATTTACATTATTTCAGTATTTGAATTATCCCCAAAGTGTGTTTGTTATGAATTTCTTAGTAACTATTTGGTTTTATGTGATAAGGGCTAGTATTATATCTCACTGAACAAAAGAGCACCACAAAAACTGCCCAACGTCAAAGGGCAACAAACAACAGAGTGACCGCCACAAACAGCGACAGTTGATAACTTTTCCAAAAAAAATTTATGCAGGGGGGGGGGGCAGACTTAGGAAAAAGAAAAAACAGGATGAAAAATATTCTATCCTGCACCAGGACCCAAACTCGGGTCCTTTAGCTCCATTGGCAGTGGCTCTGGCCATTATGCAAAATGGCCAGCTCAGCAGGGCTTGCTAACCACTCCTCTTATCTCTGTCTAGTGAGTGTAGCGAGTACAGCTCACTGCTACACTCGCTCTAACCTACTCCTCGCTATTCTGCAGCGGTTGCTCTTTCCTATGAGCTTCCCCTTTTCTCCTGCTAACATAAAATTGTGTATTAAACCATATATGTAATATGGTACACTTTTAGGTCAGAGCACTAAAAAACTCCAATTTCTCTGGGCAAAAAACATTTTTGACAGGTAATTCTTAATAGAAACATAGAAGTTGATGGCAGATAAGGACCGCAAGGCCCTTCCAGTCTGCCCATTTCTTTTCTACCTTATAAATGTGCCATCGGCCTTTGCTCTGTCAGTGGCCTATCTATTCATACTCATCTGTATTGCTCCCTTATGCCTATCCCATGCCTGTTTGAAGCCCTGCACTGTATTCATAGCCACCACTTCCTGTGGTAAGCCATTCCATTCATCCACCACCCTTTCTGTGAAAAAATTTCCTCACATTCCCCTTAATGCCCCCCTCTAATCTCATGCTGTGTCCTCTTGTCCTGCTATTTTCTTATATTTAAACATATTAGACTCATAGCCACTAGCATTTTAAAATTCCAATTGACCTCTTTAAGCAGTTTTGACCATTTTGTATGCTAGTTTTCTGGAATATATATTACTATTACCTGAAGAATATAGGAAATGTGGGGATCGCTATTATTTTTAAAACCTGGATGTTTCCCCAAAGCAAGAGTGGAATTTTGGTGATTGTGTAGATTATTGGACATGTGTAGGTCTCTCGCTATATTGCAGCGCTCAGGTTATGCTTCTTGGTCAAATTGCCTGTTCCATTACTTTTATTAGTTTATTTTTTTTTATGGTAAAGCCCCAACTCACATAAACTAACAAAACCAAAATTAACAGCAGGCACAAGCACTTGTCCAAATTGCCTGTTCCATTACTTTTCATTAGTTTATTTGAGTTGGGGGCTTCGCCCTCCCTTAAAAAACAAAGGGTGGTGTGGGGCAAAGCCCCAACTCAAATAAACTGACAAGCACAAGCATAAAAATAATCCAACTTAAAGTAGAAACTAGTAGGAAGCACATGACAAACAGCTGTATTCAGCAAGCTTTACAGCAAACTTCCTACATATCTCATAATCTACACAACACAATTTTTTGCCAACCTAGAATTTTATTTTTAATATCATCTAAACATGGTAAGTGATTATAAAGACCTTCTGTTGTATTGGTCATTTAACTCCTAAATATTCTGCATAATCTCTTTTAACAGTAGCATCAAATATAATGCAGACAAAATGTCCTGTGCTGAATTATGAAATGTCAATATTTCCAATCTGCTTTCAAGAAGAGTGTATCCAGAAACTTTGAAAAATGACATATTACTGTATGTTTATAGGGTAGTGGTGGTTGTTTCTTACAAGATAAGAATGTTATCTCGTGCTGGTTTGGCCGAGAGAGGACCATGAAGCGAAAGAAACAACCACCGCTACCTCTATCAATCATATTATAAAGCAGTGGAACTGCCATAGAATTGTGTTAGATGTCATATATGTATTTTAGTTTTATGGTGCTTTCTACGGGTTTAGCTGTTTCCCGGTGGCATGGATTGGTGTGTTCTGTGTAGTGGGAACATATAGTATCAGTCCATGCCACTGAGGGAAACAGCTAAACTCGTGGATAGCACAATAACACTAAAATACACATATAACATCCTCATTCTGTTGACGTTGTTTAACTCACATGGATTTTCAATTTGCTGAAGCACTGCAACTTCTCATAGACAGTGACAATTACTGTTTGACGAGAAGCTCTGTGGCGCAAATCAGCTGTGGAAGTGCATGAGGCACCTACTGTATGATGGATAAGAGGTATAGTAGAGGCGCCCTGATTGGTGGAGCAGTTCCACTGTTTATAATTAATTTATTTGAATAGGATTTCTTGGTTTTCTAACAATAAAAGCACATCATCTGCATATGCTTGTGGTTTAGGGACTTCATTATCTATCTCTAACCCCAGTATTTTCCCATTAGATCTTATTTCTGTTTGAAGTATTTCCAAAGAAAGTACATATAAGAATGGAGACCAATGGACAGCCCTGTCTGACTCCCTAGACAACATAAAACCTTCAGTTAGTTTATTATTTATCATAAGTTTAGACCTTAGGAGTCACACAAAGCTGTAATCATTTCAATAAAAGGTTCTGGAAAACCCAACTGATGTAAGGCAAAGAAAAGGTACTGTCCTCCCACTCCACCATATCAAATGCCTTTCAAGCATGAAGACTGATTATTATTGCTTTCTTATATCTTTTTAAAGGTACTCTATAATATATTGTACCCTGTGAATAATGGAATGCAACTATTAGGAATAAAACCATTCTGATTATAATGTATTAGTTTTGGTAAAGGGAAGTGTCCTATTATTAATAATTTTAGAAAATATTTTGTATTCATTATTCAAGTAAGATATCATCTATAATTTTGCACTCTTTTAATATTCATGCCTTGCTGTGGTATTAATGTAATAAAGGCATATTTAAAGGAACTGGGCATGCAGTTTGTTTTGGATGGCTTGAAAGAGCATCTTCAGAAGGCGTGGGGGTTACTGTTTCTGACAAGGCTTCATAGAACACTAATGTAATGCCATCATCCTCCAGGGCATTTCCTTTAGCCATTGATTTAATGGTATTAGTAATTTCTTCTTGACTTGTGGGGACCATTAGTTGCACTGCCTCTTCTTGTATTAGCTGAACAGAGTTGACATAGGCTGTATAATAATTGAAATCATCTCTTGAAATATTACTCTGTGACTTATACAGTTCTTTACAGAATGCTAAATGCCCTATATCTTTCTGTTTGTAATACTTCACGCTTGTCATATAATTCTGTTATCTAAAATTTTGCTCTGCTATTTTGTAACTCTTAGCTAAAAATTCCCTGCAGTTTCACTGTAGAGATGCCAATGTTTCTCTTGTTTAAGCCAATTATGTTTATTTATTTATTTTATTTATTGAATTTTGTTCACCGGTAAGCCCACTGGGCCTAGAAGTCCCTTTTCAGGGGCGACCAGGGATATAGATGGTAAGCAACAGAAACTGAACCAGATTAAGCTGTTGGTGGCATTTTAGTGAATGGGAGAAATTCCCCTACTCTGACAGTAGGGGACTCTCTGACATCCTGGTCCTGACCAAGATGGCTGCTGTGGAGGAGCTGGAGGAGCAGATGGATGCAGCAGAGGCTGGGGACCTGGTCTCAACTCCTGCCTCTTGTGGTTCTGAGACCGCTTTACCTACTGGATTACTGCAGAAGAATTTATTTCCTGACACAGTTACCCTTGAGAATCGATCTGATATTAGCCTTTCTGGACCTGCTGCACTCCGGTGAGTGATCCTGCTGTTCTGCCTGACTTTTGTACTGACTCGTTGGATATTGCCAGTCTAGAACACTTGTTACATGCTGAGGAACAGCACTATGCTCAGAGGACTCCGTTATTACAAACTGCATTGACTTTGGCTCAATTGCGCTCTTCTGAGCTTATTTCTCCTCCTGTGTCACAAAATCCTTCAGTTTTAGCTGTTACTCTGGCTGAGCCTACGATTCCATGCCAGCCGTGCCCTGACTTGTCCTCTTCTAACTCTGGAACCCTGCCTTCTTCACCTGCTGTATGCAGTGCGGCTGCGTGGGATTAATGCTGTGGAAGGTGTGCGGGAATGGCATTTGCAGATCATGGTCCGCCTAAGATGCCCTTCTTCAGATGAGGCACAACCCTGGTCTGTTAAAACTGCTCTCGAACATGCAGGATGGATTTCTGACTCTCAGGGCAATTGGGTTTCTGGATCTACTCTGATTTGTAACCTCGCCAGTTCGCCAGCGTAGCGAGATTCCTCTGGATTTCCCCTGCTTCTGCTGTGGTTCCACCTCTACAGGGAGGATCTTTGCCTGATATTCCTGCTTCCCTCTTCATTTGCCATCTGCCTTGTAACTGACCGAGACTCCAGTCTTGCACTTTGACAACCATACTACTTTTGGGGATCCAGCTTCAGTCCCTGGTCTACCTTCTCATTCTACTGCACCAGAGAACTCCTGCTGCTCCTTTGAATTTCACGTTCTGCTACTACATACAAGCCATATACATCCTTGTTCCACCAGCCGATTTACCCTGCAAAGCAGCATAATGCTGTTCACCTGCTTTATAAAGGTGGTATGGACACGATTCCTGACAGATTGTTTGTTGCAAAAACTCTACTTAAGGAATCCATAACATTTTTAAGTGAGTTTTATGCGCTCATTTATGTCTCTGGTCAGACCACTTATGACATCAGCTTTAAGCTTAATACTGGGTTGCAGAGATTTTGGGCACAGTATCATGTTTTGAAACAGACTCCCTTATGGGCCCCATTTGAAGCCATACCCCTTACTAGACCTGCCTATAAGACCATTACTGTTTTGTTTAGGAATGAGGGGTCAGTGTTACTGACCTTACTTATTAGTTAAAAGCAACGTTGCACTGTTTTGGGATCCCGGAGGCAAGTTTTGATTCTGAACATATTTGGACTTGGGGGTAGAAAATTAAAATTATGTTATACTCTTCTGATACTGGCCTACAGCATCTGCCTAACAGCTTTTTTCTAGGCAGAGACCAGGGAGTTCTTTTCTGTGCTGGTCAGCCTGAGGCCTGTTACAAGTGTGGGTATATGACTCACCTTAGTAGTATTTGTGACCAGATGAAGTGTACCTTGTGTCAAGAGTTGGGTCATAGCAGCAGGATTGTCTCAATGAACCAAAATGCAATTTATGTGACTCTGTGGGGCATACCTAACAAAGTTGTAAATGGGAAGCCCAAAACCAATCTGACTCTTCTGTTGATGTTGACAACGGCGTTTGATTGCTGTTGCACAACACGCAGTCTTCCCTCGTTCCTTCAAACACGACTGCAGCCTCCCTCCGCTCCTGTCTCCCTGTAACACTTGAATCTGCACCTGCCTGTCCTCCTACTGCTCAACCGGGCCTAGTGATGTTCCTTCTTTGCCTGACACAGAGCAGCCTGTGAAAGGACTCAATGTATATGCCCCTCACCCGGTTCAGAAAAGATCGACCAAACGTACTCCGGATGTTGATCAGCCTGCTTCAAAATGTCAAAACATCTGATCTACCTCTCCAGAACCGATATGAGGCATTTCAGACTGTTTCAGAGCTCTCTGATGCTGACTCCGAGGGTTCTTCTTTGTGGTCCTCCCAGGTCAATCTGCCTTTGGAACCTGAGGAATCACACAGAAGCTAAAGGAGCAGCAATGGAGGTCCAGGAGAACCTGAAAAATCCTCCTTGAGGTCTGTGTTACTCCTTTTCTTGAGCTTCCTTTCTCTTCTCCAAGATGTCACATGCCTCTTTGACCATTGGCTCCATTAATGTTAATAGTATCAAAGGTAGCAAAAGAAGCAGACAGCCTTTTCTTTTTTTTGTCCAGTTCCTTTCATATTCTTTTTTACAAGACACTAGGCTTCATACCATTTTGGAGATTAGTATTGCCACATGGTTGTGGCATGTTGGTCCATCATATTGGTCACTTGGTACAGATGCCTGCTCTGGTTTAGAGATTCTGTTTCGTTCCAGTATACCAGTTCAGGTGATAAAGTTGGTGGACCTGATACCTGGTAGAGCCTTGATTTTGGATACAAAAATGTTTCATTCCTATTACAGGTTTGTTAATATTTATGCCCCACAAATGAAGGCAGAGAGGGTTGCGCTGTTTAAATCAGTACAGCCGTATCTGGTTTCCTCTCAGGTGGTAATTCTTGGGGAGACTTTAATTGTGGCCTGGATAAAGAGATAGAGGATGCAATACTACTACTAGTAAAATTTTCTGCGCTATGGCAGTTTTAAAGTCTATTGTCGCTACATCCTAATTGAAAGATGCCTATATGTCTGTCCATCAGATGCGATCCTATGTTCCAGAAAGGGAATCTGGCTACTAGGATAGATTTTTCTTTATTTCAAAAACTCTTACTGTCTCTTCTATCCAGGTTGCTGAGGTTGATTTTCTGACCACAAATTGTTGGCCCTTTGTTTGGGGCCCCTTCTCAGTTTCCCCATGGCCCTGGTACTTGGAAGTTTAATTCCTCCCTTTTATCTGCCCCTGCTTTACTTCAAACTATTCAGTATTTTGTTTCCTGTAAGAAATCAGTTTTGGCCATGTTTGATTCCTGTGCCATCTTGTGGACGGATGTTAAATATGATCTGAAATGTTTACTGCAACTTGAAAGTAAGTCCTATAAAGATGCTGCTTATCTGTCTTACTTACAGCAAAGACAACACTGCAAAAGCTGCAGTCTTTAGCTAGAGACACAGCACATGATTTTAGTTCCCAGATTCGGTTTCTCAAACATGACATGGAGGCTTTCCATTTATGTCAACAGAGCGGCCTGCATCATCAACAAAATTTGGGGTCAGGCTAAAGCTGCTGTTGTATGCCCCATCCTACATTGCCATGACAAGCTTAAACATAAACAGATTGATTCCTTAAGGACTCTTCTGGGCATCTCATTACTGATAAGGATAATCGTTTTCAGGATTGATACACAACATTCCCTTGATCTCTTCTCTCAACAGAAAGGTTCTCTTGGTCGCCTTCCTGAGGTTTCTCCTGCTGACCAGCCTCCTGTCTAGTCTGGCCTTTTTATTGCCTGATCTGACAAAGGCAGTTACTGCTGTGAAGTTACATTGGCCATTCAATCTTTGAAATCTAATACTGCACCTGGGCCTGATGGCCTGACCCTGAGCTTTATAAATTACTTGGCCCTTTAATTTCCACTGAGCTAGCTTTGGCATTTACCTGCATGTTAAAACAGGATTCCATTCCTCTTGACATGGTGAGTGGTCTTCTTATTTTTATATAAAAAGGAGAGGACTAATATTTCCAATTGGAGACCGATTTGTCTTCTCAACACTGATTTTAAAATTCTGCTAAGATATTACATTCCAGATTTATTGCACATAGCATTTCATTGCATATCACCCACACAGACTTGTTCCATTCCTGAGAGGAAACTTTGTGACCATTTGCTTCTTTTGAGGGAAATGATTGAACATGATAACAGTGAGGGTTGGATGGTTTTCTTTCCCTAGACCAGAGGCAAGCTTTTGATGCAGTAGACCATCAGTATTTGTGGGACACGCTTGCATACTGTGGTGTTCTATCCTCCTTATTAATTTGCTCATTGCTGTATATAAACCTGCTACAGTTTCTCCTCTGATAAAGGTTGGTTGGAACCCTTGATTCCTATTAGGAAGGGTGTGAGGCAAGGTTGTCCCCTTAGCCCTTTATTACATGTCTTCAGTATTGACCCTTTTGAGGAAACTTAATTCCTTCCCACTTTGACCCATATCCATGTTAATGATTATGTTGTTCCACATGTTGCACTGGTGTATGCAGATGATATTACCATCCTTGTACAGACCGTAGATTCAGTATTTCAAGTACTACATACCTGTCAGGAGTTTGGTACTTTTTCTGGTTCTTCTTTAAATCTGCATAAGTGTGTGTAGGTCGACAGTTGGGGTCTCCTGTCCTCCCCTCCCTGATGCAGCTGGTATAACTCTTACCAGAGACCGATTTTGTTTGGGCATTTCTTTTGATTCGGAAATTTGGCTGGCCTTAATTGGCAACCTAAGCTTGAACGAGCAGAACCTTGTTCGATGCTGGAATTTGTGGCAAATGGGTAAAAAGAAGAGGATGTACTTAGTAAAAACCTTTCTTCTCCTATTTCTTTGCACATTAGTTTGCTCTCCCCCACTAAAGTTTTTGAAGTTCGGTTGTATAGCATTTTTCAGGCTATTTGGGGAAGCCGCCTTAACCCTCTTAAGTGTAATATTTTATATTTACCTGTACATCAGGGAGGTCTAGGAATGATTAACCCAGTGGTCATGTTTTATATTAGATATTTACTTACGAACTTAAGCTCCTTTTGACCCATGTCAGAAGTCCCGGGTCTTTTATATGGTCTCTCTTGTAGCCAATGGTTCCCCAGTGGTCCACGGATTCCTTAGAGTAGTTCAAGCAGTCTAACATTGGTCCCCAATATTTACGTGATGTATTTCTCAAACTTAAAAGTTGGCGTGTAACTTCTGTATGCTCTCCAATCAGCACAGAAAGTTTTGTACAAACAGGTTCACACTGTTTGTTTTTGAGAAACGGATACTTTTTCCAGCTGTCCTATACACCTGCTACCTGGATTAGGGATTGCCTGAATAACCCGAGAATTCCAGATAAGATGTGGGAAGTTCATTGGCTCTGTTGCCATTCCCATTTAAATGTCAAGGCACATCAAAACATAAACAGTTGTTTGAACGAATGTGCTCCAGACCACATTGCACTATGCAGTTAGAATCCCTATCACACTTACTTTTCAAACAACATGAAGTCTTGCTATATTATGACATATGCAGTGAGTCCCAACCTTTGAACTGCTCCGGAGGTGAAAGAGTTAACTTTCCATGCCAGGCATGGAACTTTGAGCTTGATTCGGTTGAAAACTCTGTCTGTTGTCAATCAAACTCAAACTGTCAGATTCTTTCTCCACCTCACTGAACAGTCGCTCGGAGATTTCTCCTTCTGTCGATTCGTTTTGTTGGTTAAAGTATTATTTTATCGGTTTTGACCGAAATTAAACTCGACAGTCGGTTCAAGCTCTGTCTGTGGTATTGTAAGTAATAGATAGGCTTACATCTTTAATTATTCTGTGTGGAACTTATAGCGCTTTTCGGTTCGGTTTGAACCGATCAGGTTATTTTCAAAAATTACTAGTCCTTATTTAGAGTGCGGTTCCCGGTTCTTATCAGTTCTAAAAACGGATTTCATTACGTTTTTTTCCACCCGTGACACGGTTGGGAACCGATAAGAGTTTTTGTTTACGGATTGCCTAAACGGGCAAGTTTGGTTAGGCTGGCACTATGTCTGAGAAACCCAAAGAAAAACCGGCCCACTGGGTTTCAGCACTGTAGTGTTTGTGGGAAGCCTTTGCTAAGGCTGACCCACACACCTTATGTATTGTCTGGGTTTGACCACCTCAATGCAGACTGCCAGATTTGTAAATTTCCCTGCTGCCACCATAGAAAAGAGTTGGTAGGCTCAGGAAAGGAGAGCCAAAAGTCCGCTGACCGGATGGCCAGCTCGGTTCGGTTCCAGCAAACCGGAGGGAGTGCCCTCTGACCAGGGTGATACTTTCTCAGGCAACGAAGAGCCAGCTCTGAGGAGCCGTTCCAACTAAAAGGACTAGAAAGTCAGCTGGTGTGGAACCAAAAGTTCTCTCAACCACTGAGGAAATAGCTAAAGCAATTCAAATTGTCCAGTCACTTTCCCAGTCCGACCGAACCGACACCATCAGGGAAGCGCGGTTCGGTCGGTTCCACGGTTCAAGATTATGATTTTGAGGATTTTTATTAACCGGAGGAAGGGAAGAGGAGTGAGGAGAGTGAATGTGGTTTTGAAAGTCTGGATGTGCCCATTGAACCAGACATCTCTCCATACAGACCATCAGGGGTTTCTCCTCCCAGGCTCTCTGAGTCCCTTCTCATTTTATGTTCTATAAAAGTTGCTGAAACTCTCCAGCTCCCTGTTGAGGAAGCTGTTGATGACCAAGAGAGCCTGATTATGTAGAAATGATGGATATTCCAGAGTCTAGGAGACTGTCTATTCCTTTGCATAAATCGTTTGGAAGCAGACAGTAAAATTTTAAAACTCCTCACTATACCTCCTGTTGATAAAAGGATGGATAAGAGGTATACATTATCAGGCTCTGATACGGAGTTCCTCACACAGCAATGCAGCCATGTGGGGGTAGTGCAGGCTGCAGCCTGTGACAAAGCAAATATTCCTCTAGCCGGCCCCTGAAAAGGACTCCAGGAGGGTTGATGCCATGGCAAAGAAACAGTACATGGCAGCATCTTTGGGACTCAGATAGGCAAATTATATGGCTTATGTTGCTAGGTACCAGAAATCCAGATGGGATACTGTGCTGGCTCTAGCAAAACAGGTCCCTGACCAGCTTGCCAGGGAGCTGGAACAGGTGGCTGCGGATGGTATTGAGGCATCCAGGTGCAATTTCATGCTGCAGTAGACTCTAATGATGTGTCATCAAAGGTCATGGCTACATCTGTGGCACCGCAGAATGGCTTGGCTCAGATGTACTACCCTGTCACAGGATACCCAGTCTAAGGCCATGGATTTTCCTGTTGTGGGCAATTCTCTGTTTGGGGAGCAGACAGAGAATTACATGAAGAAATGGATGAATATAGGACCACCTATAGGAGTGCACAGGCCAAGGAAGGCAGGCCACTCCTGAAAGGCAGCATCCCAGGGGCAGGGGCAGGCCCTTTCATAGGCCTTTTACCAAGCCCAGGCCTCCTCTTCTGCTTATGCCCAGAGGGGTTCTTTAGGGGAGAGGCAGGACGGGTGCAAGCAAGCCTGCTTCCACCCTCAGCCCAAAGCCCCTGCCAAGCAGGCACCCTGATGGGGTAGCCAGGGCCGAATCTCCTTTACCTAGGGGCAGGCTGGCTTACTTTGTCCAGGACTGGAAGTCTCTAACATCAGACAAGTGGGTCCTGAAGTAGTAAGCCAGGGACTGGTTCTCAGCTTCAAAAATTTCCAAAGATGAGAGCCAGGTCCTTTCCACCTGCAAATCCATCAGAGGCACTTGCCTAGAAACAGAAGTTTCTACCTCCTGGCTCTCAGAGCTGTGGAAAGGGTTCCACCCTACACCAGGGCAAAGGGTTGTACTCAGGTACTCTTATCCCAAAAAGACAGAAGAATGGCGGCCCATCCTGGATCTCAGATACCTAAATAAGCACCTTTTAAAACCAAAATTAAAATGGTGACTCTGGGAATTATTTTACCTCTCTAAGGCCAGGGGACTGGCTAGCGTCCCTGGACCTCAAGGATGCCTACTTCCATGTTCTTATCAGAAGCTCCATCGAAGTACCTCAGATTCGAACTGCCCTCAGGCCATTACCAGTTCAGAGCAATGCCCTTGGCCTCACCTCTGCCCGAGGGTATTCACAAAATGCCTGGCAGTAGCAGTTGCCTCACTTAAGAAGGCAAAAGATTGCCATTTTTCCTTACCTGGATGACTGGCTCATAATAGGCCAGTCTCCAGAACAAGTTAAACTACACCTTCAGGTAACTCAGCAACTGCTCACATCTCTAGGTTTCCTTCTCAATCTTCCAAAGTCAGTTCTAGAGCCTGTCCAGCTTCTCACCTTCATAGGTGCAGAACTGAACACAAAGAGGCCAGAGCCTTCCTTCCTCTGGAAAGAGCAAGGACCTTGGTCTCTCTGGCCTCCTCTTTCACCCTGCAGGTCTCGACCAGCAAGGCATTTTCTGCAGCTCCTGGGGTACATGGCTGCTTCTACAGCAGTTGTGCAGGGAGCAAGATTTCAGATGAGGAACATCCAGTTCCATTCGAGAGCCTTTTGGTCTCAAAGGAGAGACCCTCTGACCAAATTGATCCCAGTGACTCGAACCCTGATCCAAGCCCTTCAGTGGTGGCAGAACCAGAGCAATCTGAGACAGGAGTCCCTTCACCCCTCAGTCTCACTCCTTAATCCTTACTACAGATGCATCCCTCTTGGGGTGGGGAGCTCACATGGACGATCTCACTACCCAGGATTGTGGTCCCTCAGGAATCTCTGCTCCACATCAATCTGTTGGAACTCAGAGCAGTTTTTCTAGCACTTCAGGTTTTCCACCTCTGTTCAGAACAAAGTTGTACAGATCAGAATAGACAACACCACTACAATGTGGTACATCAACAAGCAAGGAGGCACTGGTCTACGCCCTTGTGCAATCAAGCAATGAAGTTGTGGTCTCTGGCATATTCCCTGAACACCTCCCTTACGGCAGTTCTCCTCCCAGGCAAGGACAATGTCCTGGCAGATGCTCTCAGCAGGATTTCCCAGGCCATCACGAATGGTCACTGGATCCCTAGTATTGGAGGTAGTATTTGCCAGATGGGGCACCCGCAGATAGATCTTTTGCAGCCCCAGACAATCACCAACTTCCCTTTTTGCTGCAGGCCCCAGTGTTGGGCTCAGTCCCTCTGGATGCCTTCCTTCTCAGTTGGGAAGGAAGTTTCTCTATGCTTCCCCCTTCCTCTTCTGTTCAAGGTGCTAGTCAAAATCAGATCTCAACCCTGCAAGATGATCCTGATTGCTCCAGACTGGGCCAGACAGCCCTGGTACCCACTCCTTATGTCCTTAGTAGTCCACCTTCCCTGTGTCTTCCCAGGAATCACAACCTGTTAACCTGTGCTCAGGGGAGTGTTTGGTACCGAATCTCAAATCTCTCAATCTCAAGGCCTGGCTCTTGAAGAGTTAGAGTTTGCTGACCTACACCTCTCCCAAGGTGTATTGGATATATTGAAGGCTTCTAGGAAGCCATCCACCAAGGCTATTTATAATTCCAATGGAAGAGATTTTCCATTTGGTGCTCACAAAGATATTTCCCCAGAATCTGCTGGCTTACCCACAGTCCTGGATTATATGGTGCATTTGAATACTTTGGGGCTGAGGTCAGCTACCCTAAAGTGCACCTGGCAGCCATGTCTGCTTTCTTATCAGCAGGTGAACCCTCTTCTCTTCGGCTCATCCTGTATTCTCCAAGTTTTTCAAGGGGTTGCTTCACACCAACCCTCCATTCAGGGACCCTGCCCTGCCTGGGATCTTAATATTTGCATTGCTCAGTTTATGCAACCCCTTTTGAGCCCTTGTCTTCAGCAGAGCTTAAGTACTTGACTTGGAAAACTGTGTTTTGGTAGCCATCACTTCTGCCAGGCGAATAAGTGAATTACAAGCATTGTCAGTGGAACCTGATTTTATCTCCTTTCATAGAGATAAGGTGGTCCTCAGGACTAACAGAAAGTTCTTGCCTAAGGTGGTTTCAGACTTCCACCTTAATCAATCTATGTCTCTCCTGTGTACTTCACTGACCACTCCTCCTCTGGCGAGAGGAGACTGCACAGTTTAGATGTCAAAAGAGCCCTTAGTTACTACATAGAACTTACCAAGGGTCACAGGTTTGACTCCTCCAACTGTTCCTCACTTATGGTGAGGTTGGTAAGGAAACCTGCCATTAAAAGATCCATTGCCAGGTGGATTGTTTCTTGTATCCAATTTTGCTAAGAAAAACTGGGTAAGGTTCCTCCCTCAGGCCTGAGGGCTCACTCTACCAGAGGTACAGCTCGTCTCTGGCTGCTGCCAGGGACATCCCTATCCTAGAGATATGTCAAGCAGCTACCTGGAAAACAGTTCACACTTTTACCAAGCATTACTCCCTGGACATCCAGGCTAGAGTGATGCTTGGTTTGGCACAGCTGTGCTTCAGAGCCTATTTCAAGTAGGTTCTGTCCTCCTCCATGGAGGTACTGCTGTGAATAGCATATGTCATAATATAGCAAGACTTCATGTTGTTTGAAGAAAAATTACTCACCTTAGTAATGTTGTTTCTTCTAATGGAGCCTTGCTATATTATGACCTCCTCCCCGCCTGCCCCTCTCAGAACCTCTACTTTTGGGATGTGGGTGGCAGTGCAGTGTTGGCACTTAGTAGATGCCCACCTTATTTTTCACCCTCCTTTTGGGTGTTTGGGTGTTATGTTTTTAATTTTTGGATCCCTGACTTGAGTCTTTGTTTTGGGACCAAGAAAAATGTGTTCTTATATTTAGTAGCCAGTTGGCTAGTGTAGGTTCTGGCTTCCACACAGAACCTTAGTGAGTTTTGCTCATAAAGATCTTACAGTTTGAGTTTGATTAACAACAGACAGAGTTTTCAACCAAGTCATCACTAAAGTTCCATGCCTGGCATGGAAAGTTAACTCTTTCTCCTCCGGAGCAGTTCGAAGGTTGGGACTCACTGCATATGTCATAATATAGCAAGACTCCATTAGAAGAACCAACATTACTAAGGTGAGTAATTTTTCTTCTTGCTGCTACATTTCCTCCTTTAGTCCTCTGTGGCCTTAAGATGGAATTTGCGAATCTCAACCATATCTCCTTGGAGGTTTTGTTGTATGGGCATTTGGATTCGTCTTGGGCGGCTTGGGATAAATCTACTTTACAAGTGTTCTTTACTGTGATAAATGGTATATTTGGAATTCGTTGTTGGTTTACTTGCAGCAAAAGACGGTATCACTTCTTGAATTACAGGAGAAAATTGAATGGGACTTGACCTTGATTTATTTTTTATTTGGTTTTTGTTTACCAGGTAGGTGCACTAGCTAGAAAGACTATTTTCAAGGCATGACTCGGGAGAGTACAGACACAGTTATGCAAAGCTACAAGGAGAATTTACATGAGTACTAACTATTACATGAAGAGATAATCGCATAAGAATAGAATTTGACTACAGGTTTAAAAGGAGGCATATAGCACAGACAAAATGAAGAACAACAGTAATGTTACAAAAGGCAATAAATCAGGCAATAATAAGGCAACAACAGACAATTTAAGAGATAATATAAGTGCTAGTGGTGTGGATATCAATTGGCAGAGAGAGAGATGAGGAGGGACTAGAGAGAAAAGTAAGAGGAGTGGGGAGGTGGCGGCACAGGCAGTATGGACCGTGATTGAAAGGGGTTTGTGAGGAAGGAAGAGATTAAGAATGTACTGGAAGAGGGAAGGGAGAGATAGAGGATGAAGAAGTAATAGGTAGGAGGGAGACTGAAAGGAAGTGCTACTAGAGGTGGACCCCAAACCCTGACAACAGAGAGGGGAGGGATTTGGGGTAGGCACTACGACGGTTTGAAACAGGTGCAGATGTAGGATGAGATGAGATGGTGTCTTAGTTTCTCTTTAAAGGAGTAATGGGAAGTTGATTGACAAAGTGTTAGAGGGGTGAGTTCCAGAAATGGGCATGGTGGGCATAGGCAGTACTGCCTTTTTTGTCCGATGTCTAGGGATAAGGACAGGGCATTTTCTGCAGAGCGTAGTGCATAATTCGTTTTCTGATAGGGAAAGAGACTGGCCAGATGTATGGGTGTTCGAGACCTGATAATGTTATCAGTGATGGAGCCAAGTACAAAGACCTTAATTCTTTAGGCGGGAGCCAGCCAAGATCCGAGTAAAGAAGGCAGTGATGTTTCAGCCTGGGGAGCAGGAGGCAAACGACAGATGTTATTATAAGTTACATCCCACTTACGAAGACATGAGTAACTAGTCGATCATATAAGGGCTCCATTGTGAGAGAGGGAGTAGTATGCCACGGGCAATGCGAGTCTAGCAGAGGGAGTGAGAGCATAACTGGTCCGGTAGGCAATCCCTAGCTTAGAGTTTGCCTGCTTAATGGTAGATAGAATATGAGGGTCAAAACTGAGGCATGGGTCTAGGGTGACACCTAGATATTTAAATGATGTAACCATGCCAACCGATGCGCCATCAAGGGAGAGACAGTTAGTGGAGTTTGTACATGGTTTAGCCTGACCCTAGATCCGAATAGCATGGCTTGGGTCTTTGTTTTATTTAGAACAAGTTTATGCTCAGTAAGCCACAGTTGGATAAGTTGATAGTCACGGGAGAGATTAGCATTTATTTCATCGATGCTGTTAGAGCTTGAGTATAGAACAATGTCATCTGCATAAAGTAAGGAGGAAGTCCTGTGGAGATTTGCAGTAATGCTATTGATAAAGATGGAGAATAGCAGAGGTCCTAGGATGGATCCTTGAGGTACTCCAATGCTTACGGAGACCTTGTCTGGGAGGGTAGAGTTGAATTTCACGTGTTGAGACCTATCAGACAAGTAACTGTCAAACCATTTTATGACATTTGGTGAGAAGCCTAGAGAGTTCAGGGTGGAGGATAGGGTGGGATGGTCAACTAGATCGAAGGCTTTGGTCATATCGATGAAAACAGCACCCGTGAGCTTTCCAGAATCCATAGCCACTAGGGTGTCAGGCGAGAATTTGACATGAGATTTGGACCAAGTCTCAACCCTGGATTTTCCAGTCCTGGTGGAATCTTCCTTGGATTACAGACTCTGATGTGCTAGTCACATGAACTTTTCCTTTGTCTTTGCCAATTGTAGTTAAACCTGTTCTGAGTTGCCATTTCTTTTCTTTTGTGACATTTTGTGTTTTTGTCCTTTGTTTCCATGATTTTCTTTCTAGGTGATTTTGTTTTCCCTTGTATTTTATTGTTTTTCTGCCTGCATGATTTTTTCAATAAACACTAAATGCCCCTACTCTTTTTCGATAAGTACCATGGATCTTTAGCATCCACCTGAATTATCACCAACCCAGGCAGATGGGACCTCAGTTTAACATCTCATCCGAAAGACAGCCCCTCAAAGTGCAGCACCCCATCATGCTGCACTACAGTGTCAGTATTGGGATATTAACCTAAGTGCTAGATGTGAGAACTGAACCCACAGCCCTCTGATCTCCGGCCTAGGAGGCGAGTGTGCTACCTACTGAGCCACTGACACTGACAATTTAATTTGTTTAATTTGATATATTTCAGTATTATTTATTCAGTTTTCATATTTTCATATTCGGACCTTCTTTTGCATCTCCTTTAAGTGTTTTTTCAGTGCCTTCTGTTTTTCAAGAGGCTTCAGAGATAACAGCTCCTCATAACATAGCCTTAACAGCATCCCAAACAAAAATAATATTATTTTCACCAACTTTATTATGATATATAAATTCCCTAATTGCTTATTAATAATTTCTGGGTCTTTTATCAAAATATTACTAAGCCTCCATATGAGTCTCTTTCAAAGGATATTTCAAACACACAGGAAAAAGAAACTGGACTATGATCTGATGTGCACATTGGTTCAGTTTTGGTTTGGTGACATGAGCTGCTCACCAGAAAAGTTTTGATACAAAAATATAGTCCAACCTAGAACTTATGAGAAAAAATAGTATTGTCATTCACCACTATAATTCGTTCCAAATATCTAACAAAGAATTACTCTTAAAAATTGTTTAGAATTAATGATTTAAATTGATCTCATCCTTTTCCAGATGAAGCAGTTCATGTCACCTCATATAAGGAAGAACTCATATTCCCATTTACATGGGATACTGTTAGATTGCAAAAAGACTGAAAATGTTTGAAGGGTGCATATACAGAAACAATAATACATGGCACATGATCAGTCTCTGCTTCTAATAGAACAATCCTACCATCCTCATCAGAAAAGAATCCAGCATATTACCCTCAAGCCCTTTTCTGGCTAACACTGCTACACCTCTACTTTTATTATTCAAGGTGTGTGAGAAATAACCTCTTTCACCATACCTCTCTTCAGCATTAAAGATTCTTTCTTGCGTAATAAGGTTCCTTGTAAAGAAGCCAAATCTATTTTTTACCTTTAAATATTTCAAAGCTCTATCTATTCACAGGCTTGTTAATTCCTTTTATAGTCAAAGTTAAAGTTTTAAACTGGTCCCCATTTTATGTTGTCATTCATTCTATCCCTAGATGCTCAATAAACTCTAGAACCAGTTTGTGCATACTGTTTTCTATCTTTCGCTCCCTCTCATTTTGTTTTACTTTGCACCTTAAGCCTCCACCCTTCTCTTCCCCACCCTCTGTTGGTGCCATGGACAAGGTCCAGCATCCTTCCATTCTTGCTTGACCCACCTGCAACAACAAGTGCTACTGCCTGTCTTTTATCCTGAGAAAGAACAGGAATACTAGGAAAAATAAAGGAAAACTATTTTCCTTCAACTACACCATCTTCTGCCCCCGGATCAACTCCCAGTTACCCATCACAATGGCTGTTTTCCAAAATATACCTGTATTTCTGCTTGCAATGAAACAAATACAGTAAATGCATTTCCAATCTTTATTGGCCCCTGTATTATAGTCTTACACCAACATTTGCCTTTAAGAAAGACTTTCAGTCTTGCTGGAAGGATAACAATTGACTTGATTTTTCTCACCCGTAAGGTTTGTTGCATATTTGAGTACTGCTGTCTGATAATTCACAGTTCCTTGGATAACTTTTGTCCAATGCTGGTACTCTGTTCTTGATAAGTGAAGTTTTTATTTTGACACATTACGCTTGTTAATCTTCACTTATCATCGCTTCTCAGCAATTTTACAATTGCAGGTCAGGTTTCCCTTTTTATGTTGTTGTTTTTCTAGTCCCAGTCCAGTGCACCATGTCTGTTTCCAGACAGTCCACATCTGGGATTTAAAAATTCCTAAGACCACATCTTTTAGTGGTGTGTTTTTGTCTCAGTCCACCAAAATGCCACATATTCTCCAGTTCTTTTGTCTATCTCAGTTTTCTTGATAGTTTTGTGTAGACATTATTTGCTGTACTTTTTTTTAAGTTTCTTGAGATCATCTACTACTGGGATAATGCTGTCTTCTAGTACAGATTGTCTGTATTCTAGACTAGACTAGATAGCCTTTTGAAACATCATCCATTTTGCTTCTAGTTCATTTACAACTTTTTTGATACTTTGCACACTATCAGGCAGTTCTTTCATTTTCTCCATATTTTTTGTAATGCTGTTAAGTTAGCCAAGATTTACATAGCCCATTACAGGGGCACATCCTTCTCTTCTTGGTATTCCTGCCCACCCTGGCCTTGAGATGGCGCAGCTTGACCTTATCCACAGAGTTTTCCAAGCCTGTTTGTCTGGGATCATCTGAGCTTTTCTTTTCTGTCCTGTAATTAGTGTTTGTGGCATGCTATTAACAAGCACATCTCCCTCCCCATTATCTAAAGATGTTGATCTAGCATCTTTGACTTGGAGGCTCTTCCTCATTTAGGTGTTTAATTTTGTGCTCTCTCTCTCTTTCTTTGCTTTCATTTTCTGTTTAATTTTTAGCCATTTTGGCCATATATTCACTTATCCCTTATTAAAATTCAGCTGAGGCTGTATTAGTTGAGGTTGAGCACTTAATCTTGTTCTTTTCAAGTGTCTTTCCTGCTGCCCTTTGAGGCTTATCGTCCAGTACTTCATGCTTTTCCAACTTTTATTTTTCTTTTCTGACACATTGAATGGTTTACTCAGCCTTTCATAATTAGTGTTATCTCCATTTTCTGTATTAAGTTTTTCTTTAGGATCCCTTTGGAGCACACATGCCCTCATGCTGATGTCATTGCATGTCCACACCTTAGGAAACACTGACACAAGAAAAAAATGGTGCTGCAGCGCATTGTGATGTCTCTGACCCCTATGCCGAATGACACTGCAGCAGTCTTGGGCCACACTTGCCTGATCCTGGTCTCTCCCTTGGGAGCCCTGCTAGGGGGTAAGCTAAGGGCTTCCAGTCCAGGCGGCTCTCAGGATGCCGGCCATGGGCGGTGGACTGAGTCAGGGTACTAACCTGCCTGCTGAGAGAGTATAATAATAGTTGAAAAAGATAATTAAAAGACTGAAGAAGAAGTGGAAGTTTAGTTTATTTATTCAACATAAGTCATTACAATTAGTCCAACAAGCATAAAATCCACAATACAATAGAGTTATCAGTGTCATAAGACATAACTCCACATTCATATATATTAATAAATATCATAGGAGCTGAAAATCAAAATCTACAATAAGTAGACATTAGTAAACACCTTGATATAAATAGAGCAAGACACCAGTAGGTCATGAAACAATAGCATCAAAAGTACCAATAATTAATTTCAGTGGATGTAATCAACTCTTATGTTACTGTGATGGACATATGACCAGATTGTTCTATTACTTTCTTTGTTTATTTTCCTTTGTTAATGGAATCATGCTTCTGTTATAAGTTCTGCTATTTGCAAAGTGGACACAAAACATGGCTTCTAAGGTCACATGTGCAAGCAGATCTCATGGGAAATAATTAGCCAACTCAGCCAAAGGGGAATGTTCCCTTGGGGACATTTAACCACAGTCCCTGAAAGACAAATTGGAGAGTGGCATTTTGAACACCTCAGTCATCCTGAGAGGCAACGCCATGGAGTTGTACACCTCAGACATCCTGGAACACAGAATCATAAAATTGGACTGAGGATGTCTGGTGTGTACTAAGCCCGCTGGCCTGGATGATGTCATCCCAACATACACACACCCATCTGGGGAGGGAGGGTAAATTGTAACTCAAAGGGTGAAACCACCTCCCACAATCAAAGAGAATAAATTAGTGAGCTGAAGTTCAGTTTTGTCTCTTGGACTTGGAACATCTAAGACCAGAGCCCTGCCATACAAAGATTATGTGACTGGTAAGATAGCACAGTGAGGGACAGTGCTTTCTGTAGCTAGGGCAGGTTAAGGATTTTATGTAAGGATAGCTCAGAATTATTCTGTACATCAACTGTCTGTTTAACTTGCTTTATTTTCTGTTTCTTAGTAAATTTGCAACCCTTTGTTTTCCTGTTAATACATCCTGCTTGTAAATACTTGTAGTCACTAGTAAAGAATCCATTTTTATAGAATCAGTGACAGCTTGTTTTATTTAAAAGGTAATTCTACTATTTCTGCTGGACTCTGTTTATGGTCTGTCTCTGAAGGCATTCTACCCACAGTTATTATGTTGACCTTCCTGACCTTATGCAAGGAGGAGGTAAAATGCAGGTTTCCTGGTTCCTATTCTGGTAAAACCTAGTGGTGGCAATGAACTAGAAGTCCCCAGTGAGGGATTTTGTCACATTGGTGGAAGCAGTGGGATCAGGGCTGCAACTGGTACCAGTGCACTGCAGATCAGTGCACAGATTTACAGCGAATTTGCGCACAGTGTGTTTTCCTGAGAGGCAGGAACTCTGAGAGAGAGTAATGCTTTACCTAGCACACTGGGGACAGAGTGCCAGCAGAAATATACCGTAACAGTCACAAAACAGGATACAGAAAAGATTAGTTTACTATTTTTTTAATTTCAGACAGCTTAGTGCAGTGTAGCTAAAGAATATGAGTTCCTCAACCTATGTCAAATTTCATATACAGCAGTTTTGTGAGATATGCGCAGAGAGAGGGATTGTTCATGTGGTTCTGACAAGGAATGCACTCATGGAAGCCCTGTTGGTACATGACCAGATGCAAGAGGAGCAGGCAGTCTCGGAGGGGCATGACCCAATCCCTGTGCAGCTAGCTGTCACTGAAGAAGGTTACCAGTGTAGTGAGACTGAGGTTACAGTGACTGTACCAGAAGGGCACCTTAATCCAGGAGCTGGTAGGGAAGAACAGCCCAAACCTGAGCTTAGAGCTGCTGCAGCAGAGACTCAACATTGGCTGGAGATCCTGAAGGTGGAGCTTGGGCTGAAGGATGCTGAACTGCAGAGGCAAAGCTGGAGACTGAAAGGGAGAAAGTAAGGCTGGAGGTAGAGGAAGGAGAGAAGGTTCGCCAGCAAGAGATCCTGATGCAGGAAGAAAGAGAGATGGAATGTGCAGAGGAGAGAAAGAGTTGCAGAACGATATCCAGAGACAACAGCATGAGAAAGAGATGATGAAACTGCACCAGCAGACACCGCAGCAACTGGTGAGTAATGGCATAGGAGTCCAACCCATGAAGCCACAATTAATTCTAAAATGTTCCCAAGTACTAGGAGGGATGGTCTGAATTTGTTTTTAAAATCATTTGAGAGGATTATGGGCAGTTTAAATTGAACAGGGCTCTAGGATAACCCACCTGACCCCATTGCTTACTGGCTGTGTTTTGCATGCATTTGCTAGAATGGATAGTGACTGTATGGATTATGACAAGGTTAAAAGAGTGTTATTAAAATTTGGAACTAACTCCTGAGACTTATAGGTGGAAATTCAGAGAATTAAGAAAAGGCCCAGGAGACAGCTATGTTGAATTGCATGTCCAAATGTGTGATTCTTCAGACCATTGGGTGGATGGGGCAAAAGCGAGGTCTGTAGAGCAAATTAAGGATCTGGTTGTGAGGGAGCAATTTCTAAAAATTGTACCTGATGACCTCTGCATTTGGCTGCTGGATCAGGCATGCAACTCTGCAAAGGAGGCAGCAGAAAGTGCTGATCTGTATGTAGCCAGCAGACCACATTTGCTGCACAAGAACAATGGAGGTGGGGCAGTACATGGTTTTAAGGGGATCAAGGGCAGGCTAAAGGAAACCAGCCTGCACCCAAGCCCGAAATAGAACCTAGTGGTTTTAAGGGGAATAAGGAGCCAGGGGTAAAGGAATGCTGGATTTATCAGAAAGTGGGTATCTATCCTATGACTGCCCTAAAAACAGAAGCAAAGGGCAAAAGTGTGGGGAGGGGTGACCAAACAGTACTCAGTTTGTAGGCTGCACACACACTGTAGTGCCGCCAAACTCCACCAAGCATATGCACCCTATTCTACTCAATAGGTCAGTAACACAGGGATTGAAGAACACTGATGCCTCCATCTCCATGGTGAGGCAGGATCTGATCCAGGCAGAGCAGATTCTGCCAGGGCAGTTTTCAAGATTCAGAGTCACGGGTCCAGTAGTCAAGTGCCCGTGGCTCAGGTCTTCCTGAGCTGGGAAGGTGGCCATGGGATACAGGAGATGGGAGTCATGCCTGATCTCCCTGTGGATGTGATCATGGGGAATGATTCTGACCACAGGAAAACCTAGTATGTGTTGCTACATGTAGCCAGGCAAAGGGCACGCTTCTGAGGGTGGGAGGTGGGTGACACAGCCGTGCAGACCCCTCCCTCAGCAACTGAGGAAGCAGCTAGTGTGGGTGAGGATCTAGCTAGGAGTAGCAGCTCTAAGCCCCATTTGCAAGCAGAGGAGGTCGCCACCAGGGCAGCTCTCCTCCTGAAGGGGAATTGGGGTAAGTGAGATGGGAAGAGTTGGACAGGGCACAGCAAGCAGATCCTACTCTCCAAAAACTGAGAGAGATAGCAGATAGTGCCGAGGACTATCAGGGGAGTAAAAGTGAGTTTATTGGGAGAATGGGCTGTTGTACAGGAGTATACACCACAGAGGGGCTAGAGGGAGAGGTACTCCAGCAGCTGGTAGTCCCTCAGGACTACTGAATGCAGTTTCTGGTCTTGGCCCATGGCATCCCTTTTCAAGTCACCTGGGTATTAACTATGTGAAAAGTGGTTCATCAACAACTTCTTTTGGCCAAGCATTTACACAGATGTGGTAAATTACTGTCTGACTTTTCCACAGTGCCAGAAGGTAGGAAAGATAGAGGTCAAGGCTAATGCAGCTTTGGTGCCCCTGCCCATTACTGAGAAACCCTTTAAGAGAGCAGCCGTGGACATAGTGGGTCCCTGAGTATGCAAAGTTGCATGGCCAAAGATACATACTGGTTGTCGTGGATTACGCAACCAGGTACCTGAGGCAGTGGCTATGTCCTCTGCTGAGGCAGAAAGGTGGCTGACTAGCTCCTGGTAATCTTTAACTGACTGGGATTTCCCAGGAGATTTTGTCAGACCAGGGACAAATTTCATGTCATCCTTAATGACCAGTCTGTGGGAGAAGTGCAGTGTGAAACAGCTCCGTGCTTCACCCTATCACCCTGAGACAAATGGTCTAGTTGAGTGGTTCAATGGGACCCTCAAAACTATGCTCGGGCATTTGTTGACCAGCACAAAAGGGACTGGGACAAATATTTGCCCCACCTCCTGTTTGCATACAGGAAGTCCCACAGGAGTTCACAGGGTTCTTACCCTTCAAGCTCCTGTTTGTTCACAGGGTGAGAGGGCCTCTAGATTTAGTCAGGGATGAATGGGAAAGTGACCTTGCCTCCCAAGGGGAGTCTGTTGTGAACTATGTCCTGAACTTCAGGCCCGGCCATGATCTCATGGGCTCACCCAGGAGCACTTAGCCACTACACCACAGCAGCAGAAAACCTGGTACAACCATGTGGCCAGAACCTGGGAGTATGAAATCAGACAGCAGTGATGGTACTTGTCCCAGTCAGATGCAATAAACTGCAGGCAGCATGGGAAGGACTGTTCTCCATAATCAGGAAGGTGAGTGATGTTAACTGTGTAGTAGGGCCGCTTGACAGAAGGCACAGGCAGAAGGTATAGCATGTGAACATGATGAAGCCCTACTATGCTAGGAAGGAGATGGGTCTCACTTTGTGCAGTGCGCCAGAGGAGGGAACAAGGTTGATCTTCTGGTGGACCTCCTTGGGGAAGCCTGGGAGGGATCCTCAGTGTATAACTTCACCCTCTCAGGGCAGCTTGCTCCAGCTCAGGCCGAGGAGATGACAGGGTTGCTGCAAGAATTTGGGACACATTTACGGGAAGCCGGGTACACAACTATGGCTGAACATCACTTGGACACTGGGGCCCAAGTTCTGCTGATGCAGTCCTCCTACAGGGTACCAGAGGGGTTTAAGAAGACCATGCTGGAGGAACTCAGGAGATGCTGGCCCTTGGAGTGATCCAGGAGTCAGTAGCCCCTGGGCCTCACCTGTGGTCCTGATCTTCAAGAAAGACAGTACCACATGGTTCTGTGTTGACTACTGGAGGCTCAACAGCTGTATGGGGTCTGATGCTTTCCCCATGCCCAGAACGGATGAGACCTTGGAACAGCTGGGGGAGCCCAGTTCCTGACCATGATAGAGCTGACAAAGGGCTACTGGCAGGTGCCACTAACCTCTGCAGCCAGGGAGAGGTCTGCTTTTGTTACCCATATGACTTATTTGAATTCTGAGAAATGCCATTTGGGATGAAGAATGCACCTACAACCTTCCAATGGCTGTGTATCACATTTTAGCTGGGGCAGGTGAATTTGCGCTGGTGTACATGGATGACATAGTCATTTACAGCCAGACCTGGGAGGATCACGTCAAGTACATGAGGGAGGTGTTCGACTGACTGAAGGCTGCAGGGCTTATAGTTAGGGTGGAAAAATGCCAAGTAGGCATGGCTGAAGTGGCCTAACTTGGGTACAGGGTGGCAATGGATGCATCCATCCAGAGCCTGTGAAGTTGAGGCCATCCAGACCTGGCCCATCCCTGCCACAAAGAAACAGGTAAGGGCATTTATGGGAACAGCCGGGTACTACAGGAGGTTTGTCCCTCACTACACTGGTGTGGCCAAGCCCCTGACAGACCTGACACAAAAGAAAATGCCGAGAAAGTTCTCTGGACAGAGGACTGTGGGTCTGCCTTCCGACGGTTGAAGGAGGCATTATGTAGGTCACCCTTGCTTGCTAATCCAAATATGACCTAAAATTTGTAGTACACATGGATGCCTCAGACCTTGGGCTGGGTACTGTCCTGAGCCAGATTATAATGTAGGGGAGGAGCACCCGTGGTGTATCTGAGCGAAGCTTCTGCCCAGAGAAGAGGCATATGCCACAGTTGAGAGGAATGTCTGGGGATGGTGTGGGCCCTTCAGAAGCTGCAGCCCTGTCTGTATAGGAGGGAGTTCACTGTAGTCACAGATCATGACCCCTTGACATGGCTCCATAGGACTAGTGGGCAAAACACAAAATTATTGCACTGGAGATTGGTTCTACAGTCATACAATATGATCATTCGCACCAAAGTGGAGCACAGAATGCCAATAAAATGGACTGTCGAGACAGGGCTGAAGGCATGAAATGTTCCTTTAGGCTCTCCTAGGCCCTACATGAACGACAGTGTCTCTTTGGGGTTGCCCACAAGAGACATGCCTTCATTCCTGGTGGTGGGGGCGGGAGAGATGTGATGGACATGTGACTATATTGATCTATTACTTTCTTTTTTATTTCCTTTGTTAATGGAATCATGCTTCTGTTATCGTTCTTCTGTTTGCAAAGTGGACACAAAACATGGCTTCAAGGTCACATGCTCAAACAGGCCTCATGGGAAATAATTAGCCATCTCAGCTGCAGAGAATGTTCCATGGGAACATTTAACCACAGATACTGAAAGGCAGATGGAGAGTGCCATTTTGAATGCTTCAGTCATCCTGAGAGGCAGAGGCATCAGGTTGTACACCTTGGACATCCTGGAAAATAGAATCGTAAAATTAGACTGAGGATGTCTGGGTGTGTACTAAGCCAGCTGGCCCAGATGATGTCATCCCTCCATACACACACCCATCTGGGGGGCAGGGGTAAACTGTAACTCAAAGGGAGAGACCACCTCCCACAGTTAAAGAGGATAAATTAGCAAGCTGAGGTTTAGCTCTCTCTCTTGGACTTGGAACATCTGAAGACCAGAGCCCTGCCATACAAAGACTAGCTGACTGGTAAGATAGCACAGTGAGGGACAGTGCTTTCTGTAGCTAGGCACAGGTTAAGGAGTTTAGGTAACGATAGCTCAGAATTTTGCTGTACACCAGCTGTCTGTTTAATGTGCTTTATTTTCTGTTTCTTAGTAAATGTGCAACCCTTTGTTTTCCTGTAAATAACACCTTGCTTGTAAATACTTGTAGTCACTAGTAAATAATTCATTTTTAAATAGAATCATTGACTGCTTGTTTTATTTAAAAGGTAATTCTACTATTTCTGCTGGACTCTGTTTGCAGTCTATCTCTGAAGGGCACTCTATCCACAGTTATTGTGTTGACCTTCCTGACCTTGTGCAAGGAGGAGGAGGTAAAAAGCAAGTTTGCTGATTCTTGCTCGGATAAAACCTGGTGGAGACAGTGAAGTAGAAGTCCCTGGTGAGGATTTTTGCCACAGTTGCATTATGTACAGTAATAACAATTGAGTCAAGCCTGCAACCTTATAAAGGTGTGAGATATATAGATCAATTTGGTTTAGTGGGTAGGAAAACAAAATCAAGAAACATAATGTTATTAACATAATAGGCATATAGAGCATCAGTCTTTAGACTTTTGCATCGTCTCAGAAGTTTGCAAGACAATACTAAGCTCTTAGCATCTGAAACTACTCCAGCCTTTTCCCTACAACTCATTGGTCGAACCTCAATAATAGCAACCTTTCCTTTTGCCTTTCACAGGTACACTGATTTGGCCCATCTACAAGCCAGTCAAAAATGGCAATGTGTGGCTTCAATTGGCCATTGCCAGTCCTCCAATAAAAATACATATTCAAGGAGCTCAATTAGGGTCATTACCAATCGTGCAGGTTTACACTCGGGTCTGTTCCATCATCCCCATGCACAGTCGCCCTGCTAACAAGCTGGAAGTCGACACTCCAAGTCATTTTCTGACACAAATGTGATACTAAGCCTTTTCCTAATAAGAATTCATTTTATAAATTGATTTTAAGATTTCTACTGCCCTTCTAGTCTAATTCATTTTTCTAATTAGGAATGTATTTTGCCCTCAGTTAGAATTTTAAGATTTTCAGATTTCTACTGCCCCATAGCCTAATTCTTTTTCTGTAAAAGGAATGCATTTTGCCCTCAGCTGCTTAGAGTATTAGGATTTTCTGATTTCTACTGCCTCTTCTAGCATAATTCTTTTTGTTCTCTCTATTGGCTTACAAGAGCCCCCCTAACCCTATTTCAAAGCCCTGCTAATTCCTGAATCAAGCCCCCCCCCCGCAGCAGTCCGCTGACCACATATGTCTGCTTTCCACTCCCAGCTTTACTCAGCCCCTCCTTGTTCTTTTTTCCCTTTGTTCCACTGCCCTACCTCTCCTTTCCACCTTTATTAATCTTACCTCTTGCTTGCTTCCTTAGGGGATCTCCATGCCCTGACTGGGCAAATCATCTCAACCAATCTGTGCTTGTGGTTGAATCACCTTGGAACAGCTGCCAGCCCTCTGATTCAGCCAGTGCGGCTCTGACTTGGGACTTCTCCCTGTTTGAATTTGGCGCCATTTTCCTATTTGGGATAGCTCGCCCTAGGCAAAGACCTGCATTGTCTCCTGGCATTTGCTTGCCCCAGCTAAGCAGACTTCTGTCCCCAGCCTGACAGGCTGTGAAATCACTGAAGAAAAGAAAGATTTATCACAAAATACTTCCCCTCGGAGCTTAGCTCCGCTGTTGCAGAATTTCTACTGGGTTTTCAGCCCAGCAACCCTTTATTAAATACACCTTTAGACCTGCCCTCCTTACACTTAGACCTGTACTCCTCCTCTTAAAGGGTAAGCACCTTCAACCATCTGTATTAAGGCACTGGTTCCACTGACCTCCCTTAGTTTCTGGCCTCCCAGCTAACACTTCCATCCAGCAGACAGATACTATTTCTTATCAAGGAACATTATCTGTCTCCTCTCTACACCTTGGATGTGCCACATGTCTAGACTGGACACATAACAGGTTGGGACTGAAAGAAGTGAGTGTAAGGCTCCTTGTGTACATACCACTCAACTAAGGAGTGCAAACATGAGCCTGCACTCCTTGCCAGGCATCGTTCCCCTCCAGCTGATATTACTATTGATGCTCACCTGGGAACCCAGTCACTGTGCCCAAACCACGCCTGGCGTACACCTTGGCTACCACATCCAACTGTGTTTAAAAGCTGCCCAGTGGGAAACCAGCAGTATCCCACCATCCCTAATACATACTGGGCCACTTCTCATTTGGACATTGGGCTCAGGGATTACTTTCCACCCTTCTGGCTCTTTACTGGCCTCCAGCGGTTTGGTAGGGCCTCAACCCACCAATCAAGGCCTCCAGACTCAGACACAGTCGAAAGAGCTGCTCTTCCCAAAATTGTGCAGGAAACTTATCTTGATTATGCTGCTGATCTCCGGGAACATCCACCCTAACCCTGGTCCCATGCCGCGCATTCCCAGAGTCGACTGTAAGAGGACATCTAAAGATCATGTCCCTGAACATCTGTGGCCTCCCCACTAAACTAACCCAGCTTGAGACGTGGGTGGCCCAAACCAGCTGACGTCCTTGCCTTGACAGAGACCTGGCTGTCCCCGTGTGCTGAGACTCTGAAGTCTCCATCTCGGCTCAACAATCTGCATAGGTTTGACTGTTCTGTGAAAGGGGATGCACAATCTACATCCAGAATCATCTATTGTGCCACAGAATCCAGCTGGTTTCAGCAAATAGTGACTGTGAATGTACTGCTTTTAAAAATCCTGCTAGGCAAAAGATGTAAAGGCCTAGTTGTCATGAGGTTTACATTCCACCTGGGTGACAACAAGCAGGGCTAGAAGCATTTTCACCCAGGCCAGCCAAAAAAAAAAAACATTGTACTTGGGGACTTTAGCTCCAGCTGGATGGCCAGCTCCAGTGTGAGACACAGAGAACTAATGTCTGGGCTCTACCTAATGCAAATGATCACCAGCATCACTAGAACAAACTATCATATGGGGACCAGTACCTTAATCGACTTGGTACTAACCACACACCCTGAAATTCTGTCAGATGTTATGGTTCTGCCTGACACCCTGAGTGACCGCTCACCTACTCAATGTGAGTGGTTGGCTAAAAGATTAAGCCCCTCCCCAACTGGTGCAGACTAGAGTCATCAGAGCCAGCTCTATGGTCCAGTTCAGGAATCATCTCACAAACCAAGATGGGGTGTATTAGATAAATGCACTCTTTCGACACTGCCTTCAAACTCTTCCTCACTCTTTTATCGTGGCAGCAGACAAATTCCCCCATCACCGAAAAAGATAACAGGCCAGAGCATGGACTGGGTCTCCCTCAAATCCTCAGCATGATGCGACAGCGTGACCTCCTCTGGCACCATGCTAGGGCAACTACGGCAACTCGGACATCCAGAATTACAGAGCAGCCAGATACAAATGCACCGAATCCATCAGGCTAAAGCCATGTATCACAAGACCCAGCAATCCCATGTCTGGGTAATGGGAAGAAGTTCTAAGCCTCTGTAAAGAACCTCCTCGGAACTGGCGATAAATCATCCCCCATCATGCCTTAACAAAAGGGAGACCATAATAGATGATGCTGTGGGTCGGCGAGGGAGTCAGGCTTGAGCGTCCGGCGACAGCTCGCCTACTCCGGGAGGATTGGCCACATTCCGGCCCTTGTGGACCCGGCGGAGGCTCGAGGAAGCGCACCCTTTCAGGGATTGGTCGACGGCCACCAATAGCAGAGCAGACGACGCACGTGTCATGACGTCAGGGATTGCATCTGCAAAGGGAGGGAGGACACAGGAAAAATGGAGCCTGCCTTGTCTGGGAGGAGCGGGGTCCTGGGATGTACCGCAGATTGCCGCGCCCACTCAGCAAGTCCACGGGGCCGAGCGAAACTGTAAGTTACGGGGATGGCCCTACCTGCCCTCACTAGGGGGTAAAACCGCGCCCATGGGGCCCGTGGATTGTGTGAGCTGGGTCTGGTAGGGATGTCCGGGACAACGCCAAGGGTCGGAGGAGGCAGAGGAGGAGGATAAAATACAATTTCAAAAAAATAATAGATGATGCTGCCATGACCAATTTATTCAATGAAGTCTTCATGGACTACAGCCAGTCCTCCCCACTGGACCTACCATGCCCTCTGGTGGTATCCTACCCACTAATCAACCGACCTCCCCTAACTCCTGCCCCACTTCTACTTCAGACAAGTGAGTTACCGAGGCCAGAAAGTACATCTCCAGAGTCCTTGGAAAACCCGTATTGGGGTGATGGTCTCGATATGAAACTGGTTGACATCGCACTACCTGAGATAATTATACCCATCACCAAGCTGTTCAACCTCCGCCTCCGCATGTCCTCTTTCCCTTCTGCCTGGATTCTGCCCTGGTCACCCCAGTGCTAAAAGGGGAGACGGAGCACTAGTAGCCAACTACAGACCCACATCAATCCTGTCCCCACTGTCCAAAGCACTTGAAAGAATCATAGCTGAACAGCTCATGGACCACCTGCTAAAATACAGCCCTCCTCTGCCCCCAGCAGCAGCGGTTCCACCAGATGCACAGCACAAGCACGGCTCTAACTGACTTCACTGGCTATATGCAACGACACTACACCAGGGCAGTTTGGTTGGGGCAGCTTTCACTGACTTGTCCAAGGCTTTGACCTTGTCAATCACCGCTACTGCTCCACAGGCTAAGCACCCTTGACTGTCTCCAAATACAGTCAGCTGGTTCTCCAACTACCTGACTGGGCACTCTCAGCAAGTAAAAATCAATGGAGCCATATCTGAGATTCGAAAGTCACAGTTAGGGTCCCCAAGGTCAATCCTGGCCCTCTTCCATTCAGCCTCTTTGTGAATAATCTACCAGGTGCCTGCTCTTCCTCAGAAATACTGCTTTATGGACGCATACAGTGATTTTCTCTCATAATCAATGCCAAGAACGCTCACCAGGAACCTTCAGCACAACTTCAATCTCATCCAGAACTGGCTTACAATAGTCTGCTGGTGCTCAACAGCAAAAGACTAAAACCATGCTCTTCCTTGGTCGCCAAAAGAGGAGACTAACAAAACCCCTCACAATTACTGACAACTCTCTCCATTCTCAAGCAGGTGCCCTCTTTCCGTATCTGGAGTCACGATTGATGAATCCCTCTCCTTTGATGGGCACATATCCAATCTCACCACTGCCACCAACAGGAAATTAGGCGCTCTATATGGTTCAGTTCTGCCTTACAACTGAGGCTAGGCTCCAGGAGGTTAGAGGAACAATTTTATTTATTTTTATTTGAGTTTTGGTGACCGGTAAGACCGCTGAGACAATTACAGTCCCCTTTCAGGGTCACCTGGGTCATAAATAGCACAATAAAGCAAATAGTACAATAAAGCATTCTACCAATTCTTGACTATGGAAATGTGGTATGTGGGGCCACCACTGACATCAGCCTCCGCAGAGTTCAGACTTCTCTTAATACAGCCTATAGATTCATTCTCGGTGCTGATTGACTTATGCACACGTGACCTTTAATGTAGGTTGAACTGGTCCTCTCCAAGACTGGATCAAGTTTCATTCCTGCATCCTTGGAAAGAAGGCCCTCCTTGGCCTTGCTTCACCTTCCTACAGGCTCTATTCTGGCCAGACCCGGCTGATCATGCCACTAGAAGTGTCTCTAAACATGCACTAGCTGTACCATTTAGAAAACAGCCTTGGGGAAATGAGCCTTTGATGTTAGGGCTTCACTTGGCTCAGTGCATACCCTTTCTTTGCTAACAGCCACACAAGCCTGAGCCATTTCAAAACTGAACTAAGAAAATCCTCCGTGTCCCCGAGCAGTGCAACTGCCAACGCTAGTGCCCTACAGATAACTGCTGTCCCGATTCCTCTCCTGATTCCTTGGCCCTGGCCCACTCTGTCCTGTCTACCCGCCTCCATAATCCCCCACTACCTCACCTTCCATAACCACCCGCCACCACATCATCTTCTAGGCAACCCTGTGGGTTCTGTCATTGCCCCTACCTACCCCTGAGTCCTGTCACTGCCCCAACCTATAATTCTCCGTCTCACCTAGCTAGACCTTGGGTGCATCGCTAGTGCTGCACCTACTATCTCACTCACTTGTACTTATTTCTGTGCCTCTCTTTTAGCACGTTCCTCCTCCCTCTGGGATGTGATCCCTAATAATCTGTTGTCTGAACCTGAGATTCCTTTGATAATATGCCTGTACTGTTATATCATATACTCTTTGTACCTAATTGTTTAAACTGACAATGCTCTTCAGCTGCATATGTTCCTCGCTATTTTTTGTCCCCCTTTTTATTGTATGACGAGGATCCTTCTAGAAGGTGCTTTTAGCTCAAAGGATGTATTCTGACCTAGAAATAAATAAATAAAATAATAAATTTCCAAATAGAACTTCCAGACCTAAAACTCCATTATGTTGTTTCAACTGAATTGTTCTAATTAGACTTCACAGTAATTGCTGTTAATTAAGTGGTGAGTGCAACCCATTAGAGAACATCCCAAGCCATTACCACTTCCTCAAACCTTCCTTAGGGCACTCATTAAAGTCAAGCCCTAATTCAGTATGGCCTACAAGACCCTCAGACACATAGTAATTAATAGAAAGAGCTTTTGCCACAAGGCAGCCAATAAAGTTTAATAAATGAAGTAGTAACAGGGTAGCCAACCAGCTGTGTTGTTAAGTACTAATAGAATAGAACAGCCATATTTAAACATTCTGAACACACTGAACATTATACAAATGTACACACATTTAAAATAGAAATACAAATGTCTTTCAGAATGAAATCCTTCTTGGTTTCAAACTGTAATAAGCGCCTTCAAGTCTCGCAGTAATTACAAATAGTTTTAAATTATAATGGACACTTTGGTTGCCACTATCCTCACTCCAAAAAATCTGAACTTTGAATTACATTTTGTTTGGTTCAAATTTGTTTATAAGCAGAAACTATATCAGAATAAAAACAACTGTGAGATCCTTTTTATGTTTGTTTGTACATGCACAAGAAACATGTTGCAGCAGCTTGCTTGAGAAGGGGTTGTGGTGTGGGCAGTATTGTGCCAATGCCGCAGTGCTTTTTGGGCTGGTCACTGTGGCTTCACTGAGGAGGCATATCGATGACAGCAGGTCAAGAAGCGCGCCACCAACTTGAAAGAATTTCACCGCTGCAATCGGGATCGCCCATCATTTTACAATCAGCTGTTTTTGCTGCTGGGTGGTCCTTGATTCCAGCGACGAACCACAGCTTGCCTTGTCTGGTGTCCCATTTCAATAAACATGGTGGTGGCTGTCGCTGTCCACCTCTCACAGTCCCCATGGAAGCCAACAGGTGCCCAACTCTCTGTCGGCATGCCCCTCCCAGTTCATTACCGATGGGGGAACCCAATCCCTGTCAGCATAATGTCCATGTAATAGTTTGTATGCTGAGGGGTGCCCAATCCTGCTTGGCATCATGCACCCCCAAACACAGACCCATTTTCTGTGCCGATGGGGCCCCACCCAAAAAATACAGGTAGCACACTGGGAGCCCACCCCAGTGTACAAAAACAAACCTGTAAAGGAAAAACCTTCCTGTGATTTATTTATTTTTTAATCTGTAAAAGAAAAAAATGGTCCCTGTTGTCTACAGTGCCCTCCCCAACCGCACCCCCCAAGCACCTGACCTCCCCTCACACCTCACCCATACTTACTTCTGGAGCCTGGCATAACTGGTGGAGCGAGAACACATCTGCACTCTTCAAAGCCAAACGCGAATCGAAGAAATGCCGTAAGCTGTGTAATGGCATAAATGTTTTTTCAACTTAGGTGATATCTTGGCCATTTTGTGAATTTTGCACCAAAGTTTCAACATGGGTTCTTGGGACCCCACCTCATGAATTCAGTCACTGTCATCTGGTTATTCGTCCCTAAAGATGATTTTATCACTGCACGGGATCACCTTTCGGACTGATTAACGAAATGACAGTGCAGTTCATGAGGGGGCCCCAAAAATTCCAAAATGACTGTTACGCTGTGCATTGTGCAGTTTCCATACACACTCATAACTTTGTGAATTTGTAATATTTTCACTTCAGATTTTCAACATTGTCATTTTTTTCGCACCTCCTTATGAGCAGTATAGCTGTAATTTTCACATCCTGGCTGAGATGTGTTTCGCACATCCGTGCACAATAGGGCAGTCGCTGTGGGAAATCAGTGTTTGGGACAGATTAAGAAAATCACAGTGACACTGTTCATAAGTGGAGGTCCCAAAATGCCTATGTTGAAAATTTGTGGCAAAAGTCCATAAATGACCATGTTACGTTAGCGCATGGCGCAGTTTCCACATGCACTTGTAACTTTGAGAATTTGTAATATTTTCACTAAAGATTTCCAACATTGTCATTTTTGCACACCTCCTTATGAACAGTATAGCTGTCATTTTTCACATCCTGCCTGAAATGTGTTTTCGCACATTTGGCGCATACAATGGCGCAGTCGCTGTGGGAAATCAATGTTCATGACAGATTAAGAAAATCATAGTGACACTGTTCATGAGCAGAGGTCACAAAATGCCTATGTTGAAAATCTGGTGAAACAATTCTGCTAAATGACTGTGTTACGAAAGATGCATTGCAGAAGTTTCCACAAACGCCGAAGTTCGAGCACTTTTAATATTTTCACCCAGATTTTTAACATTGCCATCTCTTCACACCGCCCCTATGAATTATACAGTTGTTATTTTTTACATCCCGCCCGAATTGTGTTTTGCACATTTGGTAGAATGGCGTAGTCGCTAGGGAAATCAACGCTGGGACAGATTCACAAAATCACAGTGCCACTGTTCATGAGCAGAGGTCCCAAATGCTTTCATGAGGTGGGGTCACAAAAGGCCATGCTGAAAATTTGTAGTGCAAATACCAACAAACGCCTGTGGCATTAGGGTTTCTAACCATAATGTCCCACCTGTACAGACTGACAGGCGCAGGGAGTGTGCTCTGGATTGCCGGTTCTAATGCTCATGCCATTCCACCTCCACTCCTGAAGCCGATGACAGGCATCGAGGTGTATTGGACTCTTCGCCCCAGAGTTCACCCTGTTCTCATATACTGCACCCATTTCAGCATATGTCCTTATATTTGTAGGAACTGGCAACAGTTCTGGGAGCGAAAGTTCTTTAAATTTGATGGACTGCATCTGACTAAAGAGGAGTCAGTGCATTGGGGCAGAAGTTTGACGTCTTTGCAGAATATTTAAACTAGCAAATGGGGAGGTGCAGCACCCATACGTCGAATGGGAAGAACACCCTCCCCTCAGCTAGTGGTCAAACAGGAATTCAGCGTGTTTGCCGCTCATTTGCATCACCAGGTAAGAAAAAGGTTTGTCTCCCCATACGATGCACAGGGTAATGCCAAACTTCACCCAACAACCAACACACCAAAATCTGGCCAATGGAAAATCATGTACAAAATGTCACAGCCTGGGAAATTAAGATCCCAGACCTGCAGGCAATAATGTCAGAGGCTAAACTGGACATAGTAGCAATTAGTGAGACGTGGTTTACCAGTAACCACACTTGGGAGACTTCAGTACCTGGCTATGTATTGTTCAGAAGAGACCGAGGTGCAAAAGGGGGGGAGGAGGGCCTGTATGTTAATGAAAATATCAAAGCTACAGAAATTCAGAATACACATAAGGAGCCAGAAGAACTATGGGTCACCCTGAAACAGGAAATGGGACAGCCATAAGAACTGGGGTTGTCTACAGGCCCCCAGACCAGAGGGAGGACATAGACACATTACTGTTAGAAGATATACAAAACATGACAGCTAAAGGGGAGGTTCTGATAATGGGAGACTTCAACATGCCAGATACAGATTGGTCAATACCAGCAGGAACATCTGCCAGAACTAGACTCATAGTGGATTCCTGCAGGGAGGGCCTCAAACAACTGGTACAGCAACCCACAAGAGACAGGGCTATCCTAGATCTAGTACTGACTAACAAAGAAGGGATCACAGATCTCCAGGTAGAAGGTCACCTGGGGCCAGTGACCATCACATGGTATGGTTCAATTTGGCTACTACATCTAAATCATCCCATTCCAAGGCAAAAATATGGGACTTCAGAGGAGCTGACTTTGATAAGATGGCCAACAGAGTTAAGCTAGCCCTGGCAAAAAACACAGGTGAGGAGGTACAGGCAAAGTGGGCAAGCATTAATGATACAATACTTGAAGCAACATCCCATTGTGTTAGACAGAAAAGGAAGTGCAAAAGAAGAAGGAAACCACTTTGGTTCTCAAACAGTAGCAGAAAAGGTCAGAGCCAAAAGGCTGGCCTTCAGGAAATATAAGGGAACACAGCGGATGAAGATAGGAGGCATACCAAACTGCCCTAAGGGAAGCAGGTAAGGCAGTAAGGCAGGCAAAGTCCCAAACTGAGGAAACACTAGCACTAACAGTAAAGAAGGTGACAAGACTTTCTATAGATACATTAGTGAAAGGAGAAAGTCCAGAGGGGGTATTGCTAAGCTTAATGGAGAAAAGGGAGCATGGAGGAGGAGGACCCTGTAAAGGCATCTATCCTAAATAGATACTTTGCTCAGTATTTACTGAAGAGAAGGTAGGGCAGGGCCCACAGCTCAGCATCATGGACACAGGGGAGGGAGGTGAGCACTACCCTTCACAAAAGAAAGGGTCCTACAAGAGCTTGCTAAGCTCAGGTGGATAAGGCAATGGGACCTGATGGCATACATCCCAGGGTACTTAGGAGCTAAAGGAGGAACTAGCAGAGCCATTAGCAGAATTGTTTAGTGAGTCTCTGAGCACAGGAGAGGTCCCAGAAGACTGGAGAAGGGCTTATGTGATCCCACTCCACAAGAGTGGTAGCAGGGAGGAGGCGGGAACTACAGACCAGTCAGTCTTACCTCAGTAGTGGGCAAGATTATGGAGGCACCTTAAGGAAAGGATAGTGCAACACCTGGAATCCATAGGGGCACAGGATCCAAGACAGCATGGGTTTACAAAGGAAGGTCCTGTCAAACTAATCTCATAGATTTCTTTGACTGGGTAACCAGAGTGGTGGACCAAGGGGAGCAGTTGATGTCACCTACCTTGACTTCAGCAAAGCTTTGACACTGTTCCACATAGAAGATTGATAAATAAGCTAGGTAGGCTGGGGTGGGTCAGAAGTTGGTCAACTGGTGCAAACTGGTTGACTGGCAGAAAACAGAGAGTGGTGGTAAATGGTGTACAGTCAGAAGAGATGCAAGTCACAAGTGGGTACCTCAGGATCAGTCCTGGGGCCAGTCCTATTCAACATCTTCATTAGTGACCTCGCAGATGGACTAGAGGGTAAGGCTTGTCTGTTTGCAGATGACACCAAGATCTGCAACAGAGTAGATGATCCAGATGGGGTGGGCAGAATGAGAAGAGATCTGGATAAACTAGCAAAATGGTCAGAAGAGTGGCAACTGGGATTTAATGAACAGAAGTGCAAAATCATGCACATAGGGAAGAGAAACCCTGAAGCCACTTATAGGCTGGGAGGGAGTTGCTAGCAGTCACAAAGGAAGAAAGAGACTTGGGCATCATCATCACTGATGACCTAAAATCATCCAAGCAGACCCTATAGAGTAGGTAAGGCTAGGGGGTGTTAGGTGTATTAGTAGGGGTATCACAAGTCGTAAGAGGGAGGTAATAATCCTCTGTACAAGACATTGGTTAGGCCCCATCTGAGTACTGCATGCAGTATTGGAGGCCACACCTTCACAAGGACATTAACCAAATTGAGGCAGTCCAGAGAAGGGCAACCAAAATGGTGCAGGGACTGCATCAGAAGACATATGAGGACAGATTAACGGAGCTCAATATGTATACCCTTGAGCAAAGGAGGGAGAGAGGTGATATGATCGAGACATTTAAACACCTTAAGGGCATAAACAAGGTGAAAGAGTCTAACATGTTTAAATATAAGAAAAATAGCAGGACAAGAGGACACAGCATGAGATTAGAGGGAGGCCGATTAAGGGGAATGTGAGGAAATTCTTTTCACAGAAAGGGTGGTAGATGCATGGAATAGGCTACCACAAGAAGTGGTGGCTATGAATACAGTGCAGGGCTTCAAACAGGCATGGATAGGCATAAGGAGCAATACAAATGACTATGAATAGATAGGTCACTGACAGAGCAAAGGCCGATGGCACATTTATAAGGTAGAAAAGAAATGGGCAGACTGGATGGGCCTTGTGGTCCTTATCTGCCGTCAACTTCTATGTTTCTATATGTTTCTTATGGAATGGGGTGACTAAAGCCGAACACCCCAAGGCACACCTCAACACTTGTCGGTGTCTGCAGGATAGGGTGAGCGCTATGGGTGATGACCCAAAGGCACACCCCAATGCCTCTCCATCTCTGCAGGGTGGAGGTGGGGTTGGCGTGAGTTCAGTACTTCACTGCCATTCCTATTCTGCATCTGTCAAACTCCTGTACTTCCAATGCTAATACCAGCAAGCAGACATTCGGCATTGACAAATGCTTGTTGTTCCTTATTTTGACAGAAGGAGATGAAATATTACCTCTGTGTTGGAGTCCACAATGTGAAACACTTTTATTTAATGATCCTTAACATTTCCAGTTCACCATGTTACCACGTTCAAAAGCTGCTCCAAGTGAGTGCAACATTAAGGGGTGTAAATAAGCCAGGAGTCATTGCCTGACCAGGAGAGGATTCAATGATGCGTCAAGGCAGCATAATAATAGAGTCTTTCCAGGTTCATCCCAGAGAACTTAATAGGCAAAATATTAAAACAGTTCTCCTACCTGTTCTATCTTCAGGGCTAAAGAGGAAACACCTCCTCAACATCCAAGGAAGTCAAAATTGTTTAATGGCTTTTCCTTTTCCAAACATTTTAAGATAGTGGGCAGAAAATAATCATTGTATAACTCCTCAGATTCTTTTCACATCAGCGTGGTTTGTTAATAGAGGCACAGAAGTAACCGTGTCCATTCTATAGCCATTCCAGATTATTAAGGCAGTGCAGTCTTGCTTGGGCAAACTGTTGCTTCCAAAAGTTTCACCTTTGTTAGCACCATGGAATCCTGGTGTCCTTTGCATAGAAGAGCTTGCAACATTAGGCTAAAATAATATTCAGGCCATAACTTAGGATAAATCTCTCCCACCAAATCGACAGTCTGCAGTTGTTTATCTGTGCTGGCACCAAGTTCGAATCCAGACAAAGTTCAATTTCCTTGAAGCCTGTAGAAAAGAAAAAACACTCCTCTAAGCTTAGTATTGCTGAACAAACTGATAAATAGACACTGATCCCCCAGATTCCTCAACAAAGGTGGCATACCTGTAATAATAAAATGGCAGGCTCATCAGCACTGTGGTGCGTCCTTCATTCTAATCTTCCTGATTCCTGGGGTGGGAGTATCTAAAAGCAATTCTAAATAAATGCTCTTCAGGACAGGGAACAGTCGAGACAAGATGGGAAAAGATGTTAGGCTTCTTTAACTGTAAAGCAGACATCTCGGCACATATGGTGCACCTGTAGCCTTCATCTTCCTTACACAGGGTCTCCTGGTTCCCAGTTCCTAATAAAACATAGAAATATAGAAGTTGACAGCAGATGGAGACCACTAGGTTCATCTAGTCTGGCCATTTATTTTAGACCTGTTTTGACACTGTAGTTGCCTTTGTAGTTAGGGCTCCCTTGTGTCTATCCCATGCATTCTTGAATCCCCCAGTGTTGACCCCACTACCTCTTGGGTCAGGCTGTTCCAGGCGTCCACCACTCTTTCTGTGAAGAAAACTTCCTGGTGTTGGTAGAGACCCTCCTCCTTGCAGCCTGAGGCCATGTCCCTGGTACTAGAGCCCTTCTAGAAGTGAAGAAGTTCCTGTGCCTGTACCTTGTGCCTTTATGTACTTGAATGTTTCAGTCATGTCCATCTCTCTCTCTCTCTCTCTTCTCTGCTCCAGGAGTACATATTCAGTTCCCTAAGTCTTTCGTCATATGATGTACTGCAGACCCTGAACCATTTTGTTGCCTTTCTCTGTACTGTTTCTACCTGGTCAATGTCCTTCCTGAGGTGAGGCCTCCAGAACTGGACTCTGTGTTCCAGTAGGCCTGACCAACAATCTAGACAGTGGAAGTACCACCTCTCTCCTCCTGCTCGTGATTCCCCTCCGCGCGCCAGTATTCTTTGACCTTGATTTTCCTTCTCACATGCTTCACTAACCTTCAAGTCATCTGCAATTATGATTCCCAGATCCCATTCCTGGTTTGAGGAACGAGATCGTGGAATCATAGTCTCAGACGACTTGAAGGTTAGTGCAGTGTGAGAAGGCAACATTGAAGGCCAACAGAATATTGGGCTGTACTGGAGGGAACTGAGGAGGAGGAGGAGAGAAGTGGTGCTGCCGCTGTATAGATCACTGGTCAGGCCTCACTCTGAATACGGATCCAATTCTGGAAGCCTCACCTCAGAATTGACCCAAAAGATAGGAAGTTACCATAGATGATTTCCAATAGTCCTTGAAGCACTGAATCTGGCCAAAACAAAAAACAGTCCACCAGCTCCAGAGAACCAAGCTGCCCTGCCATTGAACAACTGGCAGCGAAACCTCTTGATTCAAGCTGGTACAGCCAGCAGCGTGTCTCCCATGAAACAGCAAGTCCTTGTCGGTAAACTACTAAAAAGCTCACTACTGCACGCCAAAACCAAAAAATCTTAAGTTTCATTTAGCAAATTAAAACATTGAGAAAAATAATGAAGTTTAGCAAAATTCCAGACACCCAAAAAGTACAGAGCAACAGGGAGTGGAGTAGCACTGTGGTCATCTTGCTGCCCCCAATTAAAAGACTGAAGAATTAACAGCCAGATTCTATATTGGGTGTGGGGTCAGTCTTATAGACTCTGTTGCCATATGAAGGGATTTTGTTTGGCCATTCTTGCATTTATTCCCTTTTGGCAACCACTCCTCTTCCCTTTGCACCTGCCATTTTCATTATTTCCTACTGTCTTCTCTTAAAGGTAATCTTTTATCTCTGTTTCTCTATGGAAAAATACTAAGTAATAGGGTGAGTGGAAACCAGGCTATATATCAGGCTGCCAGTGCAGCGCAGTGCTACCGCTTGCAGTGCCAGTGAGCCAGGTTTGGAAGAACTTTGGGCATCAGAGGGTCGGCCAGGGAGGAGGCCAAGCATCAGTGGGAGTGCTGCCTCTGGGGTGGGGAATGTGGAGCCCAACATGCACCTGACCCCTAGCAGAGGTTAGGAAGAAGGCAGTCCTGGGCTGCTAGCAATGCATGGAGGCATGGCAGCCATCGACGATGTGGTGGAAGTGCGCAACATGCATTTCAAGGGCATTGTATGTTCATGCCTTCAGGGGAGATGAGAGAAGAATCTCCTGACTGGCAGGATGAGCAGTCATCTGCAGACCCCACACCTGGCTATCTAGGCCCTGTCCAGTGCACTGGATCCTGTTCGATGGCTGGAGCTGGGAACCCCACAAACCCGACTGGCGCAGGTAAGCCCTGAGGAAAGACATGGACAGGTAGGACCTGGAGGACATCAGTGTGATGGGGCTGGGAAACTGGCAGAAGGGCTCTGGTCAGACGGGCTAGAAAAGTGTAACAAAATAAAGACAGACAAGACTGTTACACTACTGCCCTTTAGCTGCTTGATTTGTCATTTGTCTGTCTGTCCTGGTCTTGTCTCTGTGTCCTGGAACCTCCTTGAATTCACTTCTTCACCATGTGATGGTAAACAGTTATTTTATTGCTGGCATCTTTTGTCTCTGCAGATACACTGCATGAGAACACCTCATTTAAATATACTGATATCAACCTTGACACAATACAAAACAGTCAGAACACTCGTTAGCCTTCACACCCACAGTGCAGTAGTCACTTTGGGATTTTTACCTTACATAGAAACACAGAAATTGTCAGCAGATAAGGACCAGTAGGCCCATCCAGTCTGCCCATAGGCCTCATGCATTGTATGTGGCCACTGACCCTCTGTGATCAACGACTTTCCATCACTTCCTCCTCTCAAGCTTCCTTGTGCTTGTCCCAGGCATGCTTAAACCCCTTCACTGTGCTTGCCTCCAGTACCTCCTGTGGCAGACTATTCCAAGCATCAACTACCCTTTTCTGTATAGAAAAACTTCCTCATATTACCTCTTAATCTACCTCCTTCCAATTTCATATTGTGCCCCTTGTTCTAGTACTTTTTCACATTGGAAAAGGTCCCCTACCTGCACCTTGTTTATGCCCTTGAGGTACCTGAAAGTTTCAATCTTGTTCCCCTGCTGTCTGCTGTCCTCCAGTGAGTACATATTGAGGTTTCTTAGTCTCTCCTCATATGTTTTGTGGTGCAAGCCCTGCTCCATCTTTGTTGCCCTTCTCTGGATAGTCTCCACCTTATCTATGTCCTTGTGCAGGTGTGACCTCCAGAACTGCATGCAGTACTCCAGGTGAGGCTCACTAATGTTTTATACAATGGCATCACTACCTTCGCCTCCTGCTAGTGATACCCCTGCCTATGCACCCCAGCATTCCACTGGCCTCCTGCTGCCTTTGTGCACTGCTTGATACCCAGGTCATCGGAGACGATAACCCTAGGTCCCTTTCCTCTTTGGTGATAGTCAGCCCCCCAACGTGTAGCTCTCCCAGGGTTCCTCTACCCAAGTACATTATTTTGCACTTCTTGCATTGAACCTCAGTTGCCACATCTCCTACCATCTTTCAGGCTTCTCAGGTCCCTCTTCATTTTCTGCACCTCTTCTGGAGTATCCACCCTGATGTAGATCTTGGTGTCATTGCAAACAGGCAGGCCTTCCTTTCAGCTCCTCTGCAATGTCACTAATGAAGACATTGTGCAGGACTGGTCCTAGTACTGATCCCTGTGGTACCCCACTGGTCACCCCCTCCCCCACATTGTACCCCATTTACCACCACCCTCTGTCTCCTGTCTATTAATCAGTTCCTAATCCAGTTCACCACTTTGTCTCCCATGCCCAGACTGCCCATCTTGTTAATCAACCTTCTATGTGGGATGGTGTCAAGGCTTTGCTGAAATCTAGGTAGGTGACGCCTCACCGCCTCCGTGATTTATTTCCCTAGTCACCCAATCAAAAATCTATTAGATTCATTTGACATGACCTTCCTGCTGTGAATCTGTGTTGCCTCAGGTCCTGAACACTTCTGGATTCTGTATGTGCCACTATCCTTTCTTTTCAGCAGTGTCTCCATGATCTTTCCCACCACTGAGGTAAGGCTGATTGGCCTGTAGTTCCCGCCCCCTCCCTACTGCCGCTTTGTGCAGTGGGCCCTGTGCCCTCCTACAGTCCTCTGGAACAACACCCATGTTGAGAGACTCTGTGAACAGGCCGCCAGAGGCGTTGCTAGTTCCATTTGCAGCTCCTTTAATATCCTCGGTGGATGCCGCCTGGCCACATGGCCTTATCCACCTTCAGCTTTGTGAGTTCCTCCAGAACTCTCCACTGTGAAAGGACTGGTATCCACTCCCCCCACTGCCTCTGCAGCCTAACTGTGGTCCTTGACCTCCCTCCTTAGTGAATACTGAGCAGAAGTATTTGTTCAATATTTCTGCCTTGTCCAGATCCCCTCCACACTCTCCTTCTCCCTTTGAGCCTCACAATCCCTCTGGTTTTATTCTTTCACTGATGTACCTATAAAATGCCTTATCCCTTTGTTTACAGACTATGGTACATCCTCTTCTGTCTGTGCCTTTGCTCTCCTAACAGCCTTCCCTGCTTCCCTTAGACATTCAAGTTACACCTCCTGTCCTCCTCCCTTTGGCTCCTTACATTTCCTGAAACTCTGCCTTTAGCCCCAACTTTGTCCCCTACCTCTTTGAGAACCAAAGTGGTTTTCTTCTTTTCCTTTGGACACTATCCTCAACACATTGGTTTGTTATCTCCACTATGGCTCCTTTCAGTTTCTCCCATTGTTCTTCCACCCTCTCTAGTACCCTCCTTCCCCAGGACTGCTTGTATACATCTACCCATTTCAGTGAAATCTGCCTCCTGAAATCTAATACTCTTGCCCTTGTGTGGCTTAACTGAGTCCATGTCTCCATGCTGAACCGCACCATGTGGTGATCACTGGACCTCTGCTACCCTTCCATCTGTATTTCTTTGACTTTGTTCCCATTGGTCCATACCAGGTCCAGAACTGACTTGTCCCTGGTTGGTTCATGCACCAGCTGCCTGAGTCCAACCCCCAGAAGGGATTCTAGGATGGCTATGCTTCTGGCTGAAGCAGCCACCTCAGTGGCCCAATCCACATCCGCATATTGAAATCCCCAGTAGCAGGATTTCGCCTTTAGCTGCCATGTCGTGTATGTTCTCCACTAGTTCCCTGTCTACTTCTTCACTCTGTGCCAGAGGTCTGTAGATCACTCCTGTGGATATTGCTGTTCCATTCCTGGCTCCAGGGTGACCCACATTACCTTAGCCTCCCCTGTTTTCCTTGAACTTCTGTAGCCTTTATATCATCTCTGATGTACAGGGCCACTCCCCACCCTTTTACCCTCCCTGTCCCTCCTGAACAGTGTATAGCCTGGCGACTATCTTCTCAGCCATGATTAGCAGAATACTACATCTCTGTTATTGCTACTGTGTCAATCTCTGTATCTGCCAACAAGGCCTCCAGATCCGGAACCTTATTTCCTAGGCTACAGGCATTCGTTAGCATGACCTTCCATGTTTTACAGTCTGCCCTCCCTCTGCTCTTCTTCTCCCTCTCCAGCATCTTCCCCTCACCCCGGTTTCCTTTCCTGTGTGCTCTCACCCCACCCCGTATCACTCGTTATGCTTTCTTTGCCTGTGTGCCCCTCCCTGCCTGCTTCAGCTTTTTCTGTAGTCAACTTGTGTTCCTGCATATTCCCATTGGGAGGTTCCTAAGCCTCTTGACCCTCCTGGCTTTCCCCTTGGCCAGTTTAAATGCTCACAGCTGAAGATTTTAAACTTCTCACAAAGGACCATGGTCCCTTTCTCAGATAGATGCAGGCCATCTTCCTTATATAAGCTCGTGATCTGCCCAAGTCATGCCCCAGTCCCCTATGATGCCAAAACCCTCCCTTCCAGACCAATCCTTCAACCAGGAGTTGAAGGTATGGATGTGGAGTGCCCTAGCTTCCCTGTGCCCTGGACAGGTAGCACCTCCAAGAATGAGACAGAACATGCTGTCTGTTTCAGGTTTCCAGCTTCCTGAAATCCTCCTGGACTCTGGCTAACTCCACCCTTCTCCTGGCCAGATCATTGGTCCCCAGGTGGATAATGACATCCAGCTGCTCCTCCTAGCTACTGCCAGAAGCGATCCTATGGATCCACTTCCCATCCCTTCATGCAGCCTTCTGGGAGGCATTTGACCTTACTTTCTTTCTCTCCTGCTAGGTGTCCCTAACTCCACTCCCTGGACAATAGAGCCCCAACTAGGAGAAGCTTTCTCCTCCAGGGTTCCCTGCCTCCTTCCCTGGGCTCCATCCTGGAGGAACCTCCCATCCTCCCTGGTCCCAGCCTTGGGTTCTTGAGTGGGACGTCCTGTTCCTCCAAAACAGTGTAGGAATTACTAAGCGGGACTGGTTGGGGCATGTCCTTTCAACCCCTCCTCACCCTCCCTAAGCCCACCGTGGTCCAATCAATCCTCTTCCCTGGCATTCTTGAGGTACCAGTTGTGACCCAGTGGTCTCTGTGTGGGGTGGATGCGCCTTCAGCTTAGCCAACTCTGCTTGGAAACGGACAACCTCCACTCTCAGCCCAGAGAGGTGATGGCAGATAGGGCAACATCGCAGTCTCCGGAATATCTCCCTGAAGACAGCTGCTCCACAACCACTGCACTGCACCACTCCCATCATGTCTGTTTCCTCCTCAATCTACTGCCTGTTTAAGATGGCTATTTGTTATCTCCCAAATATTTGTGTTTTTCTTTGTTTTTTTTGTTATGCTTTTGTCTTGCTACTTCCTGTATGGATACAGGATGTTGCAAGGCCCTATAGGACGACCCTATAAATGTAGGGCAAGCCCTGGAGTGAGTGGGCTGCAGAGGGAGGGTGGGACTACGCCACAGGCTGTGTCCAAAACAATTAGCCATGAAGTCCTCTGGCAGTGGCTCCTCACCCACTCACCGTGGTCCAGACGCAGCCAATTACACACACACAGTCACAACTTATCAGCTAGAAGCCCTCAATCCTGCCAATCTAAATGGAAAATCACACTGAAATGGCAGTTAAGAAAGACTTCAAATTCAGTTTCAAACACAGTCACAAACTCACCAGCTAGAATCCTCAGTCCTGCCCAAGCTAAATGCAGAAGGACACTGAAATGGTAGTTAAGACCTCACATTCAAACTACACTAATCCCTGTAATATGATGCCTGCACTTAAAGTTCAGACACAGCCAATCACAAACACGCAGTCACAAACTTATCAGCTAGAATCCTCAATCCTGCCCAAACTAAACGCTAACAGAGTCACCATTTAGCAAAGGCAAAGTACACTGAAACCATGTGGCATTGTAAGACAGCTTTCCAGATGATGAGTTCTTACTTCGCTAAGGTCATCCCAGTTTTTTTTTCTCATCCAGAGTTACTTAGACTGGCACCACTAGCAAGGCATACTAATATGCCTGTATCTGCTGTTTCCAAACCCCTTCATTAATTTCTGTTCTTTTAATTTTTAAGGCATTCCTACCTGTAAGGACATGCAGCAGCAACCGCCTGCTTCCTAGCTACTGTGCATGCTCAGTGCATATGCACTGCTCTGCCTCTTCTCGGATGTTTGAAACTGTTAAAATTCATTTATATTAACAAAGCTTCCTTCCTATGGCAACTCCAGCCCTTTAGTGCATTGGTTTTCATCTTACCTTACGCCTTACTGATGTCCCAGTCTCTTAGATTTTCCTCTCTAATTCACTGCTGGTGTGTGTGGGTGTCCCCAGTGTTCTGTACTGTGCCCACTCCTATTTAATACCTTTGTAAATGAACTCTCCTTGCTGTCCAGCCTTTATGTCTTTCCATATATGATGATGACTCCATTCTGTTTACAACTGGCCCCTACTCAACTGCTATCTCAGCCTTTCTTCAAACTGAGTACAATAATCTCGGCTTGGTTTGAAAAACAATTTAGCACTCATCCAAGCTAAAGCTGTCTCTGTTATTTGGCATCAGGAAATGTTTGCTAAGCTGTCCAAAGCTGTGTATTACATCTGAAGATGGAGCTCCTAAATGCTGTATCAGAGTATAGGCATCATGGAATTATAATTGATCTGTCTCTTGACTTCTCCCATATCTAGTCTCTGGCATCTAAATCTTACAAAATACTTAGAACCCTCTACAGAGTAATTGGCTGACTCTCCCAAGGTAAATGCTTACTCGAGTGGACAATCTTACCTCATATTAAACATGGCGATATCATCTGCACCACCACTCCATCATGTCAGTTATCACAATTGGATACTGTGTTAGAAACATAGACCTTGACGGCAGATAGGGACCACTTTGCCCACCTAGTCTGCCCATTTTCCTACCTATTGGATAAGCTGCAGATCCTAGTTAACCAACAGCCTACTTCTTCCTACCCCTACCAGAATTGCCTTATGTCTGTCCCATGCATTCTTGAATTCCCCACTGTTTTGACCCCAGCACCTTTTCAGGAAGGCTGTCCATGAGTCCACTACCCTCTCTGAAAAAATACTTCATACATTGCCCCTGAGCTGTCCCCTGCCTATCTTCAAATTGTGCCCTTTGTTCTGGCACATCTCTTTTTCTGAAAGATGCTACTATTTTGGACTTCAGTTGTCCTACAGAGTGCAGTGGTCCTCTTGGACTACTGCACTCTGCAGGAGTGGCTGAAATGGCCCTAGGTTAACTGCAGGCACTTGCAGCATCTTGGCCTATATGGGTCTAAATACTGGCTCAACAAACTCCCCAGCTATTTAAATAATCTGATTAATCTTGTTCCTAACTCTAGATACAATCCTCGCTCCCATACTGGAACATGGTTTCTCATTCCCAGGTGCAAAATGAAGTCTGGTTAGCTTTCCTTCTGCTATAGACTCCTGCAGTTATGGAATAACCTGGCCTTGGGTGTCAGCCCGCCAACCAGTGTTTCCTCTGCTAAACAGTCCCTTAATATTCTGCTCGCATCACGCTGTGACTGAATTTGACTGTTCATTTGAGAATGTCTATGAACTGATAGTGTACATTTTGCATTCTCCTCACCCCTGCTGGTTTTTGTACCTCTTACTGTAAATAGTGTATATCTTGTAAAGAATTTATTTTATTGTACTGTCTTGTATACCTACTCAACTGGACTTCAGCACATTTTGTACTCCTACCTTGCAATCTCTCCCACCCAGGGGCGAGCTAGGATTTCAGATCTGCACACCAAGTGGACTCACTGCTATCCCCCGGTGTAGCAGACAATATACAAATGTACACCAGGACCATGTTTGTTGCCTCATTTGGCACAATAAATACAACTTTTGTATTCCATGACAATGGTTAGTGCCATGCGTGGGTAAATACAAATGCCATACATTGCTCCCTAAGACACCCACATACCAGCCCAGAGCCTGTAAAGTCGTATTGTCCTTGGGATGCAAAGACAGTATTAGTGACCAGTCCTTCTAGTTTCAACTCCTATGAATAAAACTTCAGAAAGGTTCAGCATTTTCTTGTTAGTTTTCATAGATAAAGGAAGCAGTTCAGAGCCTATTTGCTACCCCCTCTTAAATACAATTGCACACCATGGAGTACTTGAGTATGCCTGGCTACACCTATGCTCCCACCCACCCTCCCCAGGTAGCATCTGTAATAAGATTCTTACTGTTGCTCTGTATGTTTACCTGGTGAAACAGTTTCAATAAACAATTCATTGGCAATTACTACAGTTCATCATGCATTAAACTGTGAAATCTGATGGACAGTACTGTCATATCTGTTTTTCATCTTTTTTTCTCCATTGAGAACAATCTCAGGTCAGGCAATCTGTCCTCATATGTTCCATGCCATCCACGATTGTGTTTGCTCTCCTGTGTACTGATTCTAGCATATCTATATGTCTTTCCATACCATGGTAACTAGAACAATACACTGTACCCTGCAGGGAGCCTAACCAAGGAACCATACAATGGCACTATTATGTCACTTTATTGACTTGTGCAATTTCTCTTAATTCAGACCAGGAGTTTCTTCGGTCTGGTTGCGCAGATCTGCACAGTGGTTCTTGTTTCAGTATGTTGCTTGCAGTGACATTCCGGCGTGGTTCCTTTGTTGCTAATTTTGTTACCAAGAGGCATAATCTTCCATTGGATACTTCCTGCCTCAGGGAGAGTGGGTGGTCCCCTGCCATTACTCAAATGGTGGCCTAAAGGAGTTGCGTGTGCTGGAATATGTGGCTCCAGACAGAGTGGTGAAATCCTGCTGGTGTAATGCAGGATGCCACCATAGGATACAGTGGTATCCTGCAGTGAATCCAGTCTTGTGCTAGTGGAGTGTCAGTCAAGAGTGTGATGGGTGGGCCTGGTACTAGGTAACTTTTGGCTGGCCAGAAATGTCTCCGGTCTCAGAGTCTACCCGAGAGATGAGTGTGTGTGTGTGTATGGGGGGCACTTAGAGTGATGAAAAGTATGTGAAAATGATGATGCTGAGGCAGATGACACTGCTGTGCTCTCCCAGCCCAGACCCTTGTGCCTCAACCATCCCGCCCAGTCAGGAAAGCTCTGGCCAATTATACTCCAGGTCAGCTGGTCCCACCTAGAGGGAGAGTCCGGACAGTGTACAAGCAGACAAGCAGTAGATATCCTGAGCCAGCAAGTGCTGGATCCAGGCTTGTGAATGTCCTGAAGGGAAGCCCAACCCACTGGACAGGGAGGCAAAACAAAACATAAAACAACCCAAATTTGTCAAATTTTTGTTCATTCACTTTTATTTTGTCAGAGTGCAACAGTTAAAGGGTATTGTGCTGTAACATAGGTAAAAGTATCCTCACAGTCTGAAACCTCAGGCAAAGGTCTTTCAAATGAGATATCAGGCTTATCTGCAGATGTCAGCAAGCTGGAATTAGCCATGTAGGCCACATTCATAAAACAATATAGGGCAGCTTAGACAAAAGGATATCTCTGGCCTGCTAACGTTACATAGGAGGCAGTGTGATCTAGTGGTTAAAGCACCAGCTTGAGAGCTAGGTGATCAAAAGTTCAAGCCCCAGCATCAAATGCTCACAATGGCAAAATTCTCACGGCGCAGGGATGTATGTGCCACGGGCACATATCCCGCCCACTTGGGTCTGCACCAAGGGACTGCTGCATGGTGGCCATATTCTCAGCCACCGAGCACTGCGTGGCTTCATTCTGTAGCCCGGCCCCACAGTGTGTGTAGGTGCTGGAGGCACATCCATGATATGGGCGGCATCCAGTAGGATGCCCAGACCTAGTCAGCCACTGGATCACCTGTGCCCTGGAGCAAAACGGACATCAGGTGGCTGTGGTGCGCCCTCGACATCGGGCGGGTGGGTGCCCAGTTGGCTGCTCCGCCCACCATGTGCAACCCGTGGGCTGGTATGGCATGTTGGAAGGCCTATCCGTGCCCGGACGTCCCCATTGCTTCTGGTGGTGGCTTCCTGGGGGTGCGTACCAGCTATATCTGCCTTGGAATGTGTAGCCTGCATCCCCTGCACCCGTGCTCCGCACTTTACAGAATAGTGCGGCATGCAGGCACACCCCTGGACCGCCTCTTCGCGAATCTCGGTGTGCGGATGGGGGATTGAGTGCGTGCCAGCCCCGTCCCCTTGCAGAATTGGGCACAGGGCCATGGCAGCTGTGGAGTGCTCACACGCCCCAGATATGCGTGCACATAGACACTTAGTGCATTGGAGAATACCTGCCTGTATGGCCTTGAGCATGGCTATATACCCTCTGAGTGCTCCATAGAGACATAGAACCTGATAGTAGAAGGAGACTCATGGCCATCAAATCTGCCCATATTTATGACTATTATGTTTACTTTAACCTCCGCCTTGTGCCGTGGTGGTTATTCACTCCCTGCCCCCTTCTGCTTCCTCCTCCTCGTTTTCCCACAAGTGTGGCTATATCGTCCCTTGGCCTTGTGCCACCCATGTTTTGAACCTACCTAGGTCCTTGCCCCCATGACCTCTGCTGGCAATCTGTTCCAAAGCTCCACCATTCTTTTCAGTAAAGAAGAACTTTCTACATCCTTCCTGAGTTTTCCTCCTAATCTCTAATCATTCCCCTACTCCGCCCTGGCTCCAACTCTATTTCTAAATATCTGGTCCTTGCAATTTACCCTGTTATACCCTTAACGAACTTATAAGTCTTTCATGTCCCCTCTCTCATCTGGCCTGCAGTGAGTACATATTCAGAGCTTTCAGCCGCTTCTCATAGGAGCTACCCTGCTGGCTCTGAATTATTTTTGTGACCTCTGCTGTTTTTTTTTTTTAATTTGCCTTTTTCCTCCTCCTACACCCCTAGTCCCCATCAGTCCAACTGCCCTGCCCAACCCCATCATCCACCATCGCTGGACTAACCTGCGCCTCACAGACTTCTCACGGAGGTCCCTGTGGGAAGGGTTATCAGGCCTCCCCTTGCAGCTTCTGGCAGGCACGGGTAGCTGTCAGGTCTGTGAGGTGGAGAGCTCAGTCAGTGGTGTGATGTATATTATGTAATGCACCTGGGAAACAAAACCCAGGGCAAGAGTACACAATGGGGGTGAGATACTGACAACAGTAAAATGGAAAGGGACCTGGGGGTAATTATATCAGATGACCTAAAGGTGGGCAAGCAATGTGAGAAGGCAGTAAGGAAGGCTGGGGGATATTGGGATGCATAGGAGAGGCATCAATAGTAGAGAACAGAAGTTGTTATCCCTCTGTACAGACAATTGGTGAGACCCCATCTGAGTACTGTGTGCAGTTCTGAGACCCCATCTCCGCAAAGACATAGACAGAGTGGAGGCTGTCCAGAGGAGGGCAACCAAAATGGCAGGGTCTGTACCAGAAGACATACGAAGAAAGACTAAAGGAGTTAATATGTATACCCTTGAGGAAAGGAGGGAGAGAGGGACATGATAGAAACTTTCAAGTACCTCAAGGGAATCAACAAAGTCCAAGAGGGTGGCATCTTTCAGAAAAGAGATATGCAAGAACAAGGGGCACAATTTGAAATAGAGGGGGACAGCTCAGAGGTAATGTGAGGAAGTATTTTTCACAGAGAGGTTGTGGATGATGGAACAGCCTCCTGAGGAGGTCATGGAGGCAAGAACAGTGGGGAATTCAAGAATGCGTGGACAGACATAAGGCAGTCCTAGTGGGGGGTAGGAGGAAGTAAGCTGTTGGTTAATTAGGATCTGCAGCTTATCTGTTAGGTAGGGAAAATGGGCAGACTAGGTGGGCCAAGCGTCCTTAATCTGCCATCAAATTCTATGTTTCTGTGTTTCTATGGAGCCAGTGATGAGTGGCGGACGGCATCCTACGTGCGTGGAGGGTTTTCCAGTTTTCTGGCCCAGGAAGTGGGACATGCAATGGTATCAATGGCGCATGCACTGACATCTGCCCTGCCTCCAGTAATGGCTAGCACCAACTGTCGACCCCTGGTTTCTACCAGGGTCAGGCAAATGTTGGGAGCTCCCCCCACCCCGGTAGAGGAGTGCAGTCCATGAGATGCTCAATCTTCCTCCCCGGACAGGCTTCCGATGCCCAGGCTCTCTCCGAACCCCTGTCGTCGCTCTTGTGACCTCTGCTGCACTGACTGTAGTTTATCAATGTCTTTCTCGGTGAGGACTCCAAACTGGTACAATACTCGTGGGGCTTCACAAGTGATCTGTATAGCGGCAGTATCACCTTCCCTCCTACTGTTAAACCACCTCCTTATACACACCAGCATTCTAGATGCCTTGCTGTAGGCCTTAATGCAGTGGTTGGTTTGTTTGAGTATGTCACTGATGAGGACTCCAGATCCTGTTCGGTGAAGTGACCAGCTTAATTCCTCCCATCCAGTACTCTGTGTGTGGGTTCTTATTTCTAATGCATCACTTTACACTTCTTGGCATTCAGTCTCAAGTGCCAGACTTTGACCACCTCTCAAACCTTTTTTAGTTGCCATGTCAAGTTCAGAGACACAAAATCAGTAGGGACATGCTTATCCCAATAGAATCCTGGCTCATACCAGTAACACAAGAAAAGCTTCCGCTCACTCAGCCTTGGACATGTTAAGTGACATTTACAGAAAAGCATTCTATACAAACCAGTGGAATAGATCCATTTTATTTATATATGTAAATGTATGAATGAGATAGGCATGTTGAGACTGAGCTAATTTCCAGGTGTAAACCAGGGCAGGGGTAACAGGAGGAACGATAACAGCAATAACAAATATAGTGACAACACATGCATGTAGAGAAACAATAATAAGAAAGGCACTATAATAAAATAAAACAAGCATTTGTCAATGCCAAATGTTGTCTCTCAACATTAGCATTGGTAGTGCAGGAGTTAGAGATGCATAATAGGAATGGCAGTGAAGTATGGAACTGGCGCCAACCCCACCCCACCTCTGCAGAGACTGACAGGCACTGGGGTGTGCCTTTGGGGCGCCAACTATAACACTCATGCCATTTTACCTCACTCTACCCTGTAGACACTGACAAGTGTGTGTGTACTTTGGGCCTTATACTTAACCCATTCCATAAGGAAATACACTGAGATGGTTGCAGTATAGGAGAATGGGCTCTCACCCTACCCAGTAGACACTGACAAGTGTCGTGGGTGTGGTTTGGGGTCTTGGGTCTTATACTTACCCTATTCCATAAGAAATACACTGAGACAAGTGCATTATAAGAGAATGGGATGAACTTTAAGGCCAAACACTCCAAGGCACACCTCGATGCCTGTCACTGGCTGCAGGGTGATGGTGGGGTGGGGTGGAATGGCGTAGCATTACAGCCGATGATCCCAAGTCAGACCCCTGATGCCTGGCAGTCTCTACAGGGTGGGTGTTACAGTTGGAAACCCTAATGTTGTAGGCGTTGTTGGTATTTTCACTCCAAATTTTCAACATAGGCTTTTGTGACCCCACCTCATGAAGAGCTGCATAATCAGTTTGTTAGCTGAAAGGTGGTTTTGCACAGCGGCTATGCCATTTGGCGACACAGGGACGAAAACACATTTTGGGCAGGATGTGGAATGACAACTGTATTGTTCATGAGGAGGGGTAAAAAATGGCAACGTTGAAAATCTGGAGTGAAAATATGAAAATTGGTGAAGTCATGAGCATGCATAGAAACTGCGCACACACATCCGTGAACCCAATTATTTTGGGATTTTTTAGCCACATTTTCAAGATAGGCATTTTGGGACCTTTTTCATGAACAGTGGTGCTGTGATTTTGTTAATCTGTCCCAAAAGTTGATTTCCCACAGCGGCATAATGTATGCCAAGGTGCAGAAACACATTTAGGGCAAGCTTTGAAAATGACAGCTGTACTGTTCATATAGGGGTGGAAAATGCCAGTATTCAAAATCTGGCATGAAAATATTGCAACTTTCATGGTTACAAAGGTGTGGGGAACTGCGAACGCATGCTTGTAACACAGTCATTTTATGGATTGTCATCACCAACACTGGCATTTTAGGATCTTTCTGCTCATGAACAGTATCACCATCATTTCTCAAACTGTCCTGAAAACTGATTTTGCACAGCAACTGCGCTATTCTGCGCTGGACATGCAAAACACATTTCGCCATGATATGTAAAATGAGAGCTATACTGTTCATAAAGAGATGTGGAAAATGCCAATTTTGAAAATCTGGAGTGAAAATATTACAAATTCACGAAGTTATGAGAGAGTGCGAGGAAACAGCGCAGCATGACGCTCATAAAACAGCCATTTTTTTGATTTTTCACCAAATTTGCAACATAGGCATTTTGAGAGCCCCCTCATGAACAGTGGCACTGTCGTGTTACATTGAACTCGAAGGTGATTCTGTAGTGACTGGAAATCACCTTCGGGACCAAATAACACCATGACAGTGACTGAATTCATGAGGAGGGGCCCCAATAACCCCATGTTGAAAATGTGGTTCAAAATTCCAAAAATATCCGAGTTATGCACTGAAGTTGAAACCCCTATTTATGCCATTATACAGCTTACAGGCATTTCTTCAGTTTCGCAGTTGGCTTTGAAGAGTGCAGGCGTGTTTCCGGTCCACCAAGATCATTGCACTGGACTCGGAGGTAAATAGGGGTGAGGGGGTGTGAGGAAAAAGGTCACGCAGAAGGTGGAGTGCGGGTTTTGGGCAGGAGCTGGACAGACCGTGAGGACCGATTTTCTTTTTTACAGGTTAAAAAAAAAAACATCGCAGGACATTTTTTTTCAGGAGCATTTGGCACGCTAGGGTGGTTGCTAGCGTGCCACCCAAGTGTTTTGGGGGCCTGATGATGGGGATTGGGCACCCCGTCGGCAAATATTGAAGGGGGAGCAAGAGCCGGGGATTGAGCACCCCGCTCGGCACATAACAAATGGGGGTGCATTAACCAACAGAGTGGGCTCCCGTGGCGCCATACACTGGGTCAGGGCATGCCGACAGGGGATTAGGGCACCCCCAAGTTGGCATTGTGGTGGGCAGTGTGCCTCCTGTTTTTACTCTGTTTCACTAGGGAAGGCATCGCTAGAGGTGCCACTGCATATGACAAGCTTTGCTCTCATTGCAGCGGACCTTCATTAGATGTGCTCACCACATTATGTATTCCTGTGTGGTGCCTGCATGCTGGCTTATTGGGGAGTGAGGGACGACCTACTGATGCATGCCCTGCATTCGCCCCAACAGTGACCTGCCCAAATCTGTTACTAATGTAATATGTTGGCCATGCACAAGCATGAGCCAACATAAAATGAAACTGCAAAAGTGTGCAAACTTTGTATGTTACAGGGTAGCAAAGGTGGGAGCTTGGGAAGTATGTAGTCTATGAATGGCAAGATGCTTATGACAAACCATTCATTCATTTCATTCATTATGTTTATTCAGGAAAGAAAAGCACCATGACAGCATAAACATACAAAATGACAGAGTGCACTGAATGTTAAGCTATACAATAAGATAAGGGGCAAAATGGGTAACAAGGGAGGCTGATACAGTGGACCACGGGATGGCAAGCATGTAAGTCAAAGAGCTCATTAACCTCCCAACTGGGGAGGAGGGGGGCTTAGTTGAAACGTTACTGCCTTTGGCACTCAGGTTCCCAGGTTTAATTTCCAGTCAGGGGCTGGAGGTGTGTCTGCCCAGATAGAGAGAAAACAGATATACCACTAAGGGTCCGATGCATATTGCTGGCTGGGATATGCAAATCGAGTTATCCTGCCTGTCACTCTGTGCCCTCTGATGCCCTCCTGCAAAGATGCCATTCTCAGCCCTCTATCTCCTCACTCTGCTGGTGCAGAACCATGCACTGGGGCAGGGTGGCAGTGGTGGGCAGAGTGTTATGGACCAAAGACATCTGGTCAGATGCCCATGCCAGTCCACTACTGGATCTCTGAACGTGCAGGGTAGAGTATCTTGGGATATGGCAGTCCTCCAGGACCGCCGATCCCCACAGAAAAATGTAACACATTAAAATACACTGGCCAGTAGTGGTCATGCCTCAAACCCATGGTGGAGGCCCTAGGGTAGTTGCTGGAGGAGTGAGGAGGGCTCATTAGGCCCAGAATCCTGATGTGTGTCTGGGCAGTGGAGTGCATGTAGCCATTACTGCTGCCCCTAGGCAGACATGGAGGCCACCCTCCATGAAGCCATGCATACAGGTTAGGATCGGGTATGGAGGGGCAAGCATCCCTCATTGTGGATGTCATCGAGTGCTCTGATGGTGTGGCACCTGAGTTTTGGGTACTCCCAACCTTTTCTAGCCTTCTGCACATGCGGACAGGCCAAGTACTGTTTGTTGATCATGTCCTGAGATCCTAAAACTGGAATAATATTGAAACAGGTAATTGAAGAATGTTCTGCATATAATAACTCCAACATTATCAGAGATCCTCAATTTATCTTAGGCAACAGAACACTGCTGAACCATTTATAGTGGGTCCTATGCACAATACCAGCACAGCGTGCATAGGATGCGAAGTGCAGCACGGGTGCACATATGTGCCATGTGCGCGCACGCAACCCATGGGTGACATGCATGATGTGCATGCAGGACACCACGAAGGTCACAACGTTGCACTCCACGTGGCCCTGTTGCACGCTATGTATGCGGGTGTGCCCATGTAGCAGGCACGCACAGACATGCTGTACACATGCACAAAGGTATGGATGGCACCCAGGTGTGGTCCACAGCGCACATGCACGCAGGCTGCAGGGCTGCCGAGTGGTGCAAATGCATGCTACACCACCAGCAGCCCCAACAGTGGGCAGTAGGGTGCACAGCCCAGCAGGCAACGGACTCCACACACTGTGGGCGACCTGCCATTGCCCACACAGTGCCTGGGCAGTGAGAGGGGCACTGCATCCACCTGACCACTGTGTGTGGCAACCAGAACATACCCTGTGGGCGAGGCCTGAGTGCGCCCTGGCAGATGGCTGTACATGCGGCATGCATGCATTGTCCCAATGGACACACACGGGCCGCGGTTCGCCGCGCCCGCAGCGCAGGGCACACTCGGCAGCACCAGCTGTGCACACACACAGCCATGGCATTTGCTGGCGAAGGCCCGGCGGGTGCACCCACAATGCCCACCCCACTGCCCATCACACAGGACCACCTGTTGATGCCAGCATGGCAGCTAGTGGCGAACCAGGCCCTGCCCCACTGCCATGGACACAGACACCGTGGCTAGTACAGCACGCAGGACTGGACCGTGCCCATGGAACTCTATAGCACACATAGAAACATAGAAGTTGACGGCAGATAGGACTGCAAGGCCCATCCAGACTGCCTATTTCTTTTTCTACCTTATGAATGTGCCATTGGCCTTTGCTCTGTCAATGGCCTATCTATTCATACATCTGTATTGCTCCTTATGCCTATCCCATTCCTGTTTGAAGCTCTGCACTGTATTGATATCCGCCACTTCCTGGGTAGGCCATTCCATGCATCCTCCACCCTTTCTGTGAAAATAACTTTCACATGACCCTTAATCGCCTCCTTCTAATCTCATGCTGTGTCCTCTTGTCCTGCTATTTTTCTTATATTGAAACATGTTAGACTCTTTCACATTGTTAATGCCCTTAAGGTGTTTGAATGTTTCAATCACATCACCTCTCTCCTCCTTTGCTCTAGGGTATACATATTGAGCTCCGTTAATCTGTCCTCATATGTTTTCTGATGCAGTCCCTGCACCATTTTGCCTTCTTCTGGACTGCCTCAATTTGGTTAATGTCCTTGTGAAGGTGTGGGCTCCAGTACTGCACACAGTACTCCAGATGGGGCCTAACCAGTGTCTTGTAAAGAAGGATTATTACCTCCCTCTTCCGACTTGTAATACCCCTACTAATACACCCCAACATCCCTCTAGCCTTACCTACTGCTTTAGAGGTGTGCTTGATGATTTCAGGTCATCGGTGATGATGATGCACAAGTCTCTTTCTTCCCTTGTGACTGCCGGCAACTCCTCCCAGCCTGTAGGTGGCTTCAGTGTTACTCTTCCCTATGTGCATGATCTTGCACTTCTTTGCATTAAACCCCAATTGCCACTTTTCCGATGATTTTGCTAGTTTATCCAGATCCCTTCTCATTCTGCCCACCCCATCTGGATCATCTACTCTGTTGCAGATCTTGGTGTCATCTGCAAACAGACAAACCTTACCCTCCAGTCCATCTGCAATGTCACTGATGAAGATATTGAAGAGGACTGGCTCCAGGACTGATCCCCTGAGGTACCCCACTTGTGATTTGCACCTCTTCTGACTGTATACCGTTACCACCACTCTCTGTTTTCTGTCCATCAACCAGTTTGCCACCCAGTTGACCAACGCCTGACCCACCCCGAGCCTACCCAGTTTACTAATCAATCTTCTATGTGGAACAGTATCAAAGCTTTGCTGAAGTCAAGGTAGGCAACATCAACTGCTCCCCTTGGTCCACCACTTGGTTACCCAGTCAAAGAAATCTATGAGATTAGTTTGACAGGACCTTCCTTTGTAAACCCATGCTGTCTTGGATCCTGTGCTCTATGGATTCCAGGTGTTGCACTATCCTTTCCTTAAGGAGTGTCTCCATAATCTTGCCCACTACTGAGGTAAGACTGACTGGTCTGTAGTTCTGCCTCCTCCCTGCTACCACTCTTGTGGAGCGGGATCACATGAGCCCTTCTCCAGTCTTCTGGGACCCCTCCTGTGCTCAGAGACTCACTAAACAGTTCTGATAATGGCTCTGCTAGTTCCACCTTTAGCTTCTTTAGTATCTTGGGATGTATGCCATCAGGTCCCATTGCCTTGTCCTCCTGAGCTTATCGAGCTCTTGTAGGACCCTTTCTTTGTGAAGGACTAGTGCACACCTCCTTACCCCCTGTGTCCATGGTGCAGAGCTGTGGGTCCTGCCTCACCTTCTCTTCAGTAATACTGAGCAGAAGTATCTACCCTCTGGACTTTCTCCTTTCACTAATGTATCTATAGAAAGTCTTGTCTCCTTCTTTTACTGTTTGTGCTAGTGTTTCCTCGGTTTGGGCCTTTGCCTGCCTTACTGCCTTCCTGCTTCCCTTAGGAAGTTTGGTATGCCTTCCCATCTTCATCCTGCTGCTTTTCCTTATATTTCCTGAAGGCCAGCCTTTTGGCTCTGATCTTTTCTGCTACTGTGTTTGAGAACCAAAGTGATTTCCTTCTTCTTTTCTCACTAACACAAAGGGATGTTGCTTCAGTATTGCATCTTTAATGCTTGCCCACTTTGCCTGTACCCTTCAGCTGTATTTCTTTTGCCAGAGCTAGCTTAACTCTGTTAACCATCTTATCAAAGTCAGCTTCTGAACTCCCATATTTTTGCCTTGAATGGGATGATTTTGTTCTAGTGGCCAAATTGAACCATACCATGTGATGGTCACTGGCACCCAGGTGACCTTCTCCTGGAGATCTGTGATCCTTTCCTTGTTAGTCAGTACTAGATCTAGGATAGCCCGTCTCTTGTGGGTTGTTGTACCAGTTGTTTGAGGCCCTCCCCTGCATGGAATCCACCATGTGTCTAGTTCTGCAGATGTCCCTGCTGGTATTGACCAATCTGTATCTGGCATGTTGAAGTCTCACATTATCAGAACCTCCCTTTAGCTGTCATGTTTTGTATATCTTCTAACAGTAACGTATCTATGTCCTCCACACATGCCCATTATCCTGCCTCCCCCACCATGGTGTGGCCCTGCACCTGCCCTCCTTCACACAAACACACATATTCACATAGGAGACAGTGACCACACCAGGAATGACGGTTTGAACTGTTTATTTGAAAGCAACTGAAATGTGGGCATGGCTCACTGCCTGCTCCGGCACCAGCAAATGCTCATAGTGCAGCCGACATGGAGCTGTGCTCACTCTGGCCTGACGCGGCCGCCCTGCCACCACTGTCCCCTGTGGCCTCTTCCTCCATGGCCACTCCTCATCGCTGCTGGCTGGGCCATCCTCCTCCATCTTCTGGGACTGCCGTGGCCATTCGACCTGGCATAACACGATCCTCTGCACAGGACCCCTGTACCACTGTGGAGAGAAAGGGAACAGTATTGGCATGGCGCCCAGTAGGCAAGTACCACACAGGTCCTGGGCACTGTATGGCATGAGCCACATGGCACCTCCCCACCAGGGTGCATGTGGGTGGCACGCTCTGCGATGGTGCAGTCCTGCCACCACTGCCACTGCCCATGCAGAACTGCAGCTGATGCTGTGGGTGCGGCACTGCATGGCACTGGCCAGGATGAGCATGTAGCAGCTGCACCTGCAGCCACAGCCATGCCCAGAGTAACCCATGCCCCACCCACGGCAGTGCAATGCACGCCAGGCACTTACCCATGAGGGCACCATCACCCTCCACAGTGTCCTGGGCCCAGCATCCACCATCTCCTCCCATTGTGCAGCTCCTCAGACATGAGGGTCCTCCAGAAGCAACAGGGTATCAGCGCTACCCAGCATCGCCTGAACAGGTCTATGGATGGACCACCATTAACGGTGGCCCCATCCAGTTGCTCCACCTCTCCAGCTCCAGGAACATTGGCACGCCCATCTCACCCTGCATGGAGAAGGGAGGAGAGAAACAGAGGGAACAGAATGGTTACTCACGGTGCAAGTCACACAGCCTGTGCCACGGAAACACACACAAGGACAGAGACGGTACTCACCACCTCATGGCAGCGGACCCGCTTACGGTGTTCAGAAGCTACCGGAGTCGCTGAATTCAGCTTCATGCCTCCACATGTCTGCTGGAAAACAGTCAGCATCTGTCATCTCCAGTGATGCCAGTGTAACTGCCATACACAGGCTGAGATGCACAATGCACTATGCATGGGACACACGTGCCCGCATGTGCTAGCTGCCCTTGCATGGCACTAAAGGCACACATGGCAATTCTGCTATGGCGCATGCCACCGGAGACATCACTGAGATACACCCATACGGGCCACAGCCTGCGCCTTTAGTGCAACTGGCCACACCACAAGCCCTACCACCACCGCCACAAACTGTGGTGGTCGGTGTGTGCCAGGAGGCCCCGCTGCAGCTGTGGCCTGCACCAGGGCACCATGGCACTACAGCCGCTGTGCTCCGCATGTGTGCAGTGTGTATGGGGAGGAGGGACTGCATATAGTGGTGACCATGCCTGTATGTGACACTGTGCGATGGCCATGCAATGGCGGTTGTACATACCATTGACTGTACGGTCCACAGTACAGCTGACTACTACAGTACATGGTGTGAGGCACACATATCCCCAGCCGCCACTGCCTGGTCGCTCCAATGCCAGTACGCCATCACACCATATGTCACATGCGTCTCGCATACAACACATGCCACCACGTGTCGCACATGGCACTGCGCATGCCCACATAAGGGTGCAAACCTGTCACATGCTATTGCTGATGCCCTGTGACTGCGACACTACATGGTCAGAGGGTGGGCTGCAAGATGGGATGTGCCCGGACTTCTCCTCCACTGTTATCTGCTCAATGCTGAGCATGCCAGAGCCCCTCATGTGTGGCTACAGGAATGTGTATTCTGGCCTTGCATGGCCGGGGCGAGCTCCAGGACATGCACTGCATGGAATGTTTCCACCTGCTGTGGCTCATGATAGCAGAGCTGGGTGGCATAGTCCGTGACTGTGTGTCACCGAGGACACACCACTCTATGAACATGACCATGGAGACGAAGGTCATGTGTGCCCTGGCCTACTATGCGCCTGGGTTCCTCCAGTGTGTGGCAGGTGCTGGATCGGCGGGAGCCAGTCATCAGTGTCACAGGCACTGGCACCGTGACCGACACACTGGTGGAACACACTAGGGACCACATATGTCTCCCATCTACTGATGCTGAGGTCCGGCCACCAAGCAGACATTCTGCACAGTACACGGGATGCCCAATGTCCTCGTGTGGTGGATGGCACCCATCGCCATCCTCCTGCCCTCCATCGCCGAGGAGGCATATTGGAAGAGGAAGGGCTTCCACAGTATAAATTGCCAGGTGGTGCATGACGCGACTGCTGTATTCACGGACATCTGTGCCAAATAGCCAGTATCATACCATGACGCCTACATCCTGGATGCCTCTGGGCTGGGTGCTGTGCTCGGCAGGATGGCTAGATGGGTGGTGTGGTGTGTTACAGGGCAGGGGAGCAGGACTACACAGTGGCAGCTCTCCTTTCCCTACAGGTGACAGCGGCTATTCATTACGTCCATATCTGCTGATGCCGATCCTGGGACCGAAGACAGTGGCAGAGGAGGCATAAAACACAGCACACCGTGGACAAGATCCATTGTGGAGAAGCATCAGCATCCTGAAGATGCAGTTCTGGTGCCTGGACCACACGGGGGACCATCATGCTAGCACGGGCTGTGCCTGCCATGTCTTCAATGTGCGTGATGTTGCACAACATGGCTGTGCGTCATAGGCTACTGATGCCAGAGTACCAGCCACCAGACCACCCATGGGGACCGTAAGGTGAGGACCAGTGCTATGGTCAGGAGTTGGTGGTGGGCCAGGCAGTGTATGCTGCGCTCATGCATGGCATTCCAATGGTAGCTGCGCCGCTTGCCATACACGCTGTTGGCAGGCACTTTGGTGTCTCATGGCTGGGGGCCCTGTGAAGGTGTGTGGTGGTCTGCAAAACACCTATATGTGCGGTCATCCGCAACTCCTGTGTGAACCCCTTGATGACACTGGACTAGGGGCATACGGTGCACTGTCTTACATGCTTTGGGCTATGGTTGGCATTTGGTGACAGGGCACATGTGCCACTGTGTCAAGCCCCTGTACCATGGCAAGTTAGCCAACCAGACGGGTCTGCAGTCACCGTGCTGCCGCCATGACCAGCGCCACCCACATTCACCCTGCTGTCATTGCCGTGGTGCTACCTCCACCACTCGTGTGTGTGTGTGTGTGTGTATCCCTGCCGCAGCTCCTGTGCATGTGTGCATCCCTTGTGCCCTATTTGGTTGGCGACCGATACGATGATGCATGTTTTGCCATCGAATGCGCTTCAATGTCGTGCTGTACCCAGGGCCCTCCCGCCTTGCCCACATTGCCTGCTGCCCTGTCCCATGGCTGGATCCACGGTGCCTTGGCCATCCGTCTTTATCGCACGGCATCCCCGCTGCATGTTGTCCTACTGGCTGCCTGCCGTGGACTGTTCCTTGTCTCTCTGCTCGCCATGGCATCTGTTGTCCTGGCCTTGTTGGCCTTGTCCAGTGAGTCCCTCAGCCCACAGTCTGGACTGGTTGTGCACACGGTGGTCTTCATGTCCCTCCGTGCCACCCCTCGTGTACCCCTGTGTGCTGCATCAGGATTGCACATCTGGGCTGTGATGGTGTGCCATGCTGGGCCTGCCCAGGTGGACATCAGTGCTAGTGTCCGCTCCTGTGCGCTCACCATGCATGTTACATCATGGACCATGGCAGGAACCATACCAGTGAGCTCCACAAGTGCCTTCTTGTGGCTGTGCCTCCAGCTGGTCAAGCTCAGCTGGCTGGCTACCCCTACTGGGGTCCATGCCGACATTGCCGGGCTACTGACAGACTTCAGGCAGTGGGTCTGCTGGACAGCCCTCATTTCCACTGTAGCAGCTGCGTCAGAGTGGGTGCCCCACCCTCCACTGGTCTGCACATGATGACCCTGTGCAGGCAGTGTGCCATGTCCTTCAGGGTCCTGTGCCCGCTTGTGCTGCGTGCTCCTGCTTCTGGCTGGTGCCCTGTCTCTCATCACTCTGGCCAGTGAGCACCATGTCCCCTTCATCTTACTCACCAGCAATGGTTGTGTCCTGGGTGAAATCTGCAGCCTCTCCTCCACTGCCTGTGCGGGCTCTGTCGGGATGCAGCGGGGGCCTATTAGTGCAGTACAGTTTGTCCCTGGTTGTGTCCCCACTGTGCATGCCCCTGTACTGATCTGTGCTGTCCTCCTCCCAACGGGTCCCCACCATGGCTCACCAGTGGTCTGTGTCTGGCTGCCTGCTGCTGCGCCAGACATGTGGGGTGGCCATCCCTGGTGGGGTATGTTGTGACTAGTCATTTCACTAGTCCTTCCTCATCCAGGTGTCATGGTGGGTGCGTGCAGGATGTGTGTGTGCCACTTACTGGCCAGTGTGTCCATGCCTCTACCCTGTGGATGCTGATGGTGGTGAGGGTGTCCGCCACCATCTGCTTGATGGTGGTCAGCTGGCTATCTGTGGTGGGTGAGCTGCCTTGCCTCTTTGGTGTGTGTCCCCACTGCCACCTTCCATTTCATGGATGACCTCAGGTCCTCCACTTATATTTTATCGCCGCCAGGGTATGGGCCTCTGGTCCTGCAGTGTTCACAGTAGCCTGGATCTCCAGCCATAATCGTGCCTTTTACCTCGGTGGGGGTGGTCAGGGACTGTGCATCGACAGCTTTGCATGGTTGGCGCTGATCTCACTGGACCATGGCTTCCACCTGTGCCCCTGAAATAAGAGGACTGTGACCGTCCCGCCACCGCGGCCACTGCTGGGTGCCTGTTCTACCACCTGATTGCACATTGTCGGCAGCTGCTGGTGGTGTGTGCTCATCTCCATGGAGCTCCGTGGTTCTGCTATCATCTGTGCGCCTGGCTGTCAAACTGCATTCACTTCCAAGTTTGCGCAGTGGGCGGCATCACTGCCCATATATGGCGGGGTCAAGGGTGTCATCATGTATCCTGGGCACACCTGTGCAGCCTCACGCTTGGCTACATGCCATCCACCATCCCACCCACTGACAGTGTGTGCTGCCTTGTTCACTTTTGCATGCCATGCTGTTGCACAGTCCTGTGCAACATGCACATATGCACCGTATACGCCAATTTTCAGAGCAATTTGCACCCATTCGCATAGGGCCCAGTGTGTTACAACAATTATGTGGATCTTAGCAGCCTACTTAGGGTTTAATGAGGCTGTTGCTCAGAAGATGGGAAAAACCCTACTCCAGTATATGAAGATATTTAGGCATACAGACAATCTTGCAAACAATGAATCTAACAATTTTTCTATAATTGGTAAACATTAGATTTTGGGGTTTTGTTTACAAAATCAGAACCCCATTATTACAAATAATCAACTCCTGATCTGGCAATATTTTAAATATGAAATAAATCTATGAAAGTCTAAGAAAGATGAATGATTTATTATAACCACATAAGAAGCCTTATTAGGATTAACGTAACAACTGTTCTGTGACATATTTGAGGAAATTGAAAACAAGTTTATTGGGATTATTGTAATGTGGTATTTATTTGACAGTTTGTACTTTTAATATGCATAGCCTTATCTAGTATATATCTGAGTTTTAATAATCGCACAGTTTAATGTTGTTAGTATTATTTAAATTATATTCTTTGAATATTTTTATGTAAATTTAAAAAAACAATTTTATTGAAAAATCCAAAATAAAAAGAAATCTAAAAACAAAAGGCAACGGAGTGGAGTTACTGAATTTCCATTTCACTTAAAAATTTGGGGTTTGAAATGTATCGTTCATTAAACTCCAAAAATGTTGAAAACGTTTCCAAACTGGACCTTTGCCAATATTGTACTGCTATGGTGGTGCTGGGAGGGGTTATCTGAACCAGTATATTTAACAGCTGCTGCCACTAGCCCAGCTGAAACACTGTGGCAGGCCAAACACTGCAGCCAGTTGAATTGGCTAGGTACTCCTAAATATGGACTTGTTTACATTTTGAATGTTATTTTGTAATTTATTAACACTGCCAGCTTATCCCAGTTGAGAAGTAACATCTCATTTTAGTATGTGTGTCTGCATGTGTATGGGGAGGGGTTTGGGGGTCGCATCTACCCTATTTTACAATCTGGAGGTGGATGAAGAAGAAGGAGGTTCAAACAACTTGCTCAATGTCACTGGGTGTCTGTCAGTAGCTGTGAAGGGAATCTGAGTATGGGATAGTCCTTGCACAGTTCACTGCTCTAACCTCCTGAATCAAGCAGCTGTCCTATTTGATTATAGTTGGCAATGCTGGGGTTAAATTTTTGCCTGGTCTCGCTCTTCCTCCCTCTCTCTCTCACACAATGTTTTCGTTATAGTTCCATGCTCAGAGCATTTCAACTGCAGAGCAATTTCAACTCCGTGCCCGCCAGGGAAAGAGAGGGAGACTGAGTGGGAGGCAGTGATTGAACAAGCTCACCTCCTTGCTCACACTCACAGTCTGGGACCAGGGACTGCATGTCAGAAATAAAAAAAGGAAAAATACAGAAGAAAGAAAAACCTACAGAGGCTCATCAGCAGACATCTCTTGAACTTGTCTTATTCTTAGCACCTTCCAAAGTCTGCAGGGCTGGCTGGCTTATTATAATTACTGCGGGTAAGACGTCCTTCCTCAGCAGAACTTTTTGCTCCAAAGAACAGTTTCTCTGTGTACCTTATCCCAAGGGTAGAACAACAGGGGCATTAATATAAGAGTAGCAAAGAAAATCGCATGTAAACCATTCAAAAAGTCCTGGTGGAACAAGGACAAGAGACTTTTCAGACTAAGATTTTCAGTTTTTAACCAGAGAAAACTGTATGAACTCTGTTTTATTTCGCTCTGAATTTCAAGCAAAAGAGGACTTGGTGGGCTCCAGAAGTTTCTAACGGACTGTCTTGCTTTTCTTTGTGCAAAATGTAAGACAGGAGAAAACACACTTTGAACCTTACACACTCCTGAGCTGGTTATTTGCATTAAAGTTGGGTGGACAACTGTACAAGGCTTTTATTAATAAGGTAAGCCTTCATAAAAAAAATCACCAGACATGAGGTCTAAACCAGTTTAAGGGAAATTATGTGATCAGTATTTAAACAAACAAGCAAACAAAAAAACATCCAAGCTGCAACTTTACTATAAGGATTTTAAAAGCAAAAATATACATTACATGCTGTCTGACTATTGGTTAGGGATTATTAGAAAAATACAGTTTCCAAGGCAACAGACATTTATATATGTCAACAACGAACATGCTTTTCAAACTTTGAAAAGGTAAATCACATTTTGTTTGGGTTGGAATGGGTCATCGAAATGGGCAGGTTTTTCTTTTTAGACTAATCATTTTGTGTGTGTGTGGGTGGGTAGTTGTACTGAAAAAACTGTCTTTACCAGGTGGTGTATGTTCCCATGTATGTTATAAAAGTGCTTTGGAATTCTTGCATTAAACACTCTTAGGTAACATCCCCATTAAAAGAGATGTGTGCCTTCTAATCAGAAATCCATTCAGACTGAACCCTCCGAGTGTCGCCTATGGGGGTAGCCAGGCCTGATTTTTTTGTTATGTAATGTTGGAGTACTCCATACTAAGGCTGGGCAGTGCCATTTCCAGGTACTCAGGATGCTCACTATGATGTCAGCACCTCACCAGCTCTGCATTCCCAGGCTGACATCATAGCAGAGCATATACAATCTTCTGGAAAGCATGTGACCACTAGAATAACATTTTTAATAACCAGAGCCCTGTAATGGTGGCTAGTTCATGCAGTTGTACAGGGCAGGCACCAAACCCTAGAGGCCAAATGCTCACATAAGCATATTTTAGTGACCAATACTTATTTTAATTGGACACCTGGCCACTCTGTTTTTAACTGGTATCATAAAGAGTTCTCAGATTTTCCCAAACAGTGCTGCTTAACCCATGTGTGAAGCACTCTCTATATCAGTAACACAGCAGTGTGGTGATAGAAGGAAGGGGCTTAGGCTTCAACTTATCTGCCTTGCCTGCGCTGGCAGTGACAATACTCCAATTTGAGTACGGACACACATAAAACCTTAAGTTATACTTTATAACTCTCAGTGCTATTCTCCTCAGGAATCTGTCTAGTTCTGTGTTGAAAGCCTGAACAGGGCCAGCTTTCTTAACCTCACTGGGCAGGCTATTCTGCATGATAACCACCCTCTGTGAAGTAATGCTTTTCAGTGTTCCCCTTATTCTCCCCTTCCTCAGTTTGATTTCATGCAGCCGTAACACTGAACTTTAAATATAGGGATAATGAGTTGAGAGTGTTATTTTCCATAAGGCTTGAGCTGGCAGGTGACTCTTCAGCCCTGTCCCATTCACCAAGACTGGAAACCCACCTTCCTCAGCGCCGAGGTACGTGAACACTGTGGAGTCCCCCCAGTGATGCCAGGAGGGAGAGCCACCCCTCAGACAACACAGCCAGACACCCCAAGATCTGAGTGGCAGTGTAGGGCACGGGGGAGGGGAACTGGCAGGGCTTCATATAACTCATCCTCCCAGTTTTCCTTTTTTGTTTCCATTTTTCCTGCCATAGTGCCAGTATGTGTGCATGAAAGCACACACATTCTGCATCAGTCATGGCGCCCCACCTTTGTGTCACTCGAGACCTCCACCTGGTGGCAGTCGAGGGGCGAGATGGCTGGTATCTCTTCCCAGGGACTGGAGAGCAGTCCCTGGTATGCTAGATCCTCTTCCTTCTGCCAACTCCCACAACCCTTGTTCATTCCCAAACATGGGTCACAACATGGCAGGAGGTAAGGTGTTTACCATCTGTGTCCTCCATGCCACCGGGCTGGCCTGGTTGAGATTTTATTTAGGGGCAGTGGGGCCAGTAAGAATATGAAAGACACATCATCATATTTTTATTTTTGTGCACCAGGATTGCCTCATTAAGGTGTCTTCAGTTAAAACTAGCCATGAAAAAAAACAACCAAAGGAGAAAATTATGTTTTTCGTTGTGCTCATCTGTGCACCATGCTTGCTTGTTACCCATTTCTTTTTGTTGTAGTTTTGGGTGGGTGGGTAAACCCAGCTACAGAAATTCTGTATTTATACAGGAAACACACAACACTGTGAAGACCCGCCATCTCAACACACGTTATAGTTTGCTTTTTTTTTTAACTACTGTACGTTATTTGACTGGTGTCTGCCTCGCTCTTGCGCGCTCTCTCTCTCTCTCTCTCTGCCTCTGTCTCTTTTTAAACGTTATTTAACGTATGCATTATTGAAGGATGAGTCAGGTTACCATATTGAAGAACCACCGAGAGCAGCGGGCTGGACTGAGATTTGAAACATTAATTTGAAGTGGAACAATATGCTGGTGGGGACAGTGTTCAGGAGTGCTGAAGATCAGCTCTCTCAGAAGAATGGCCCTACTCCTGCCATGCTATTTCGGGGCGATGTCCTCTGAGATAAAACAGAACTTGTGTTCTATCAAATGCTGTCCCATTGTGCAGTGCCTGTATGGATGGCAATAATTTCTCTTCTCATCCATTTCAGACCGGGCTGCAGCATTACCCAGTTTCAAACCTTCCAGGTTTGTAGAGGACCCGGGGTGGGTGGGGGGGATCAGCTTGCACTGATTTAGTACCTGTTTGTATTTTAGTGATAATGAAACAAAGTACATTAATGACATCTGTAGTCTTGGTCACAATTTTGTTTTATTATTATAAAATGCATTAAGCCAGCCCTCTGCACAGTGGCAGGACTGCTGCTCCTACAGGACCTGGTTTCATGTCTCAAGCTTAGTGTGCTGGAGGGCTGGCAGAAGGAAGACTGGGCATCCTACAGGACGGTCTCCCTCCTCCTCTGGGAGCGAGTGCCATGCCACTGGCTGTGCCACTGCCACCTAGGTAGCCACAGGTGGTAGTGGTGCAAATGAGAAGTTTGGGCATATCTAGAGAGAGGACAGCATCTGGATCTTGATGTGTCTGACTTGCTGGCATGCTGGGATTTTAGAGCGCCTGCTCTTGTGGGTGGAAGAGAATGGGAACGGACATTGATTGGGCAGATGATGCTCTGTCTTCTCCTTTCACCTCACGTGGCCAATACTGGTCTCAGTCTCGGCCTCGGGCTCCAGAATGCCATCTGGATTCCTCTAACACATAGTTGCTGACCAGGTTGGGGGGACTCCGCCTGTCGAGGATCGGAAGGGCAGGATTGTACTCCTGGAGCTTTCTGGGAGGTACCAGTGCTGTCCTGTGGTGAAGGACACCAGAGGTGGTCTGTCAGGATGGAGCTCTGTGGTGAGGAGTGAGGGACAGCTGGCAACAGCTGAAGGAGGCACAGAACAGGTCAGCCCCAAGAACAAAGAGTGTGTCAAGAAACTGCAGTAAGAAAAATGGTGGCTGGAGTGGATATAGTATATACAGTATATATATATTTTATTAATCTTTTCCCATCCCCTGCAATGGCAACTGGGGCTCCCACAGCTGCATCCTTCCTCTGTTTGGGAGGATCTGTGGGTGAGTGGTGGCCTTCAGAGCTGATGATGGTGCTTCTTCATGATCAGCTGGGAGCACACATAAACTCCGTCACCCTGGTGGCAAAGCAAGCATGATTTGTAGCAGCTGCATCATGGGGCTTGCTCCGATCAGCCATAATCCAAGAAGGTTTTGTTAACAAGAGGCAAGGGCAGAACTTAATCCCCCCACAGAGCATGCTTGTAAGATAAGTGCATGTGTCCTGAGGCACTTTTAACACCATTTTATTTAATAAATAATCATAACAAAGGCATTCCAAGGGCTGCCATACCTTGATTAATGAGACCTACTGGGGCCAAGGAAGGCATGTTCCTCAGGGGTAACAGCACAGAGCTGTGAACCTACAGACCTGGGTTTAAATTACAGCACCTCACTTGCATACTGTGTGACCCTGAGCAAGTCACTTAATATCCTTGTGCTCCCAGAATGCACCTGTAAATGAGCTTTAACTCAGTCTGCCTTTCCCAAGCAAAAACTAAATAGAAGTAAAATAAACAAGCATTTGTCAATGCGAATGTTGTCCTGCTGGCATTGGCATTGGTAGTGCAGGAGTTAAAGAGATGCATAATAGGAATGGCAGTGAAGTATGGAACTGACGCCAACCCAACCCCACCCTGCAGAAACTGACAGGCATTGAGGTGTGCCCTTTGGTCATTGGCCATAACGCCATGCCATTCACCTCCCCTACCCTGCAGACTCCGACAAGTGTCGCATTGTGCCTTGGGGTCATCAGGCCTTACGCTCACCCCATTCCATAAGGAATTACATTGAGATGGGTGCAATATAGGAGAATGGGGTGAACTTTGGGGTCAAAGAGTCCAAGGCACACCTTGATGCCTGTCACTGGCTGCAGGGTGGGGGGGGGAATGGCACGAGCATTACAACCGACAATCCAAAGTCACACCCTGATGCCTGTCAGTCTCTACAGGGTTTGATTGATATAGAAACCCTAATGCCCAGGTGTTTGTTAATATTTGCACTCCAAAGTTTCAACATGGTCTTCTGGTGACCTCTACTCATGAACAGTGTCACTGTGATTTTGTTAATCTGTCCGCATTGATTTCCCACAGCGACCGTGCCATTTGTGTGCCAGATGTGAGAAAACACATTTCGGGCAGGAAGTGAAAAATGACAGCTATACTGTTCATAAGGAGGTGTGAAAAATGGCAATGTTGAAAATCTTGAGTGAAAATATTAAAATTCTGAACTTACGAGTGTGTGAAAACTGCATAACACACATTTGTAACAGTCATTTTTGATTTTTCACCAAATTTGCAACATAGTTTTGGGATCCCACCTCATGTACAGTGACGCTGTCATTTCGCTATTAAAACCTGAAAGGTGATTCCACGCAGTGACCGCCAAATCACCTTTGGGATCGAATAACAAATGACAGTGACTGAGTTCATGAGGTGGGGTCCCAAGAACCCCATGTTGAAAATTTGGAGCCAAAAGTCCCAAAAATGGGCGAGATATCCACCTTGTTGAAATCCCCATTGATGCCATTATACAGCTTACCGTGATTTTCTTCAGTTCGCGGTCAGCTTTTGAAGAGTTCAGACATCTCCCACTCCACTGAAGATTGCTGCACTGGGCCCGGAGGCAAGTATGGTGAGGGGTTGCGGGAGGTGGGGTAGCGAGTGGTGGCGCGGGTTGGAGAGTGGGCATCGTGACCACAAGGGACCGCTTTCTGTGTTATAGGGAAAAAGGACGTCACAGGAAGGTTTATTTTTACAGGTTTGCTTCAGACACACTCCGTGGGTTCCCAGTGTGCCACCTGTGTTTTTTGGGGATGGGGACTGAAGCCAAGGATTGGGCTTCGTCAGCAAAGAAAGTGTCTCTGTGTTTGGGGGACATGATGCAGAGGGGATTGGGCACCTCTCTCGGCAGACAAATAAAATAAGGGGAACATTATGTCATGGGGATTGGGCTCCCCATCGGCAAACAAACTTGGGATGGGGCATGCCGACAGGGGATTGGACACACCCAACATTAGCTTTCAAGGACTGTGAGAGGTGGATGGCGGGAGCCACTGCCATGTTTATTGAAATGTTTCAGTAGGCACGCCCTGCAATGACGGGCACTCCCCTCATTGCGGTATAAATTCTTTTCAATTTGGTGGCATGCTTCTCAACTGATGTCGTAGACAGATGCTCATTCATTGGTGCCACAGAGACAAGCCACAAAAATGCAGTGGCACCACTGACCACAACACTGCCGCACTTCCAATAACCTACTACTCCAGCAAGACACAAAATGTTGCTTGTTACAGCATGCAAGTCAACATAATAAAAAATTAACTGCTATCATAAAATGGGATCTAGCAGATTCTGCTTCCTGAATGGTTAAAACCTGGTCACATGGGGTGATAACTTTCCTTATTACCTTCCTCACAGTGATAGCAACCTGTAAAGTCGACTTTTTCAGCATAACTAAACCATTTTCTAAATGGTATAACACACCAGGGTTTGTGGATTAGCTACATAAACACACCCAAGATTGCTGAAAGCCCAGGGTGTAACAGTGTCCAGTCAGAAGAGTGAAGCAAAACAGTGAGTGCTAAACAGCGCTTGTCCTTTGAGCAACCTGGTATTTACAGCATTTGTCATTTCAGCGACCAATGGCTTTCTCCCTCTCGAGTTGCATCCCCAGAGACAGGAATAGTAAATCTTCCCACCCAGTTGTGTCTCCTCAAAGTTCCATCCCCAAACCCAGGATAGTGAATCCTATCAGGGTCTCATCGTCCTGCTCAGTGTTGTTTTTCTGCTCACGGTTTTCCGCTTTGCTGTTATTGACCGCATGGTTTTACGAGCACAATTTTGACACAGAACCAGGCATAACCAGGGAGGTATCAACATAGCTTACTCTGTAATATGTTAGTCTAAATGTGACCTGACATGTGGTTTATATAGTTTCTTAACTGTATAAAGTATTCCTCCCACTTATGGCATCACTCATAGAATAAGTACCATGGTTTACAGACCAGCATAATTTGCCTAGCCAGCACAGAGGCAGCCTTACTACTTGGCATCCAGATGGCCCCAAGGTTTTGCCTTGTCTTGGAACGCCTGAGCTGACCCGTGGAGGCATGGTTAGGCACTTCTTATAGATGCCCCCTGTCTTGGAGAGTGAAGGTTGCCCCTTTCCTGTGTTGCTGCTGCCTAGAGTTCTTGGGGAGGTGAGCTGTGGGGACAGCATTACGTGGCTCCTCTGAAGTGGGACCACGGCAGCACCCACAGGCTGACTGACTTCAGACAGGGCTCTCCCATCCAGAAAAGGGCAGCAGGGGATCATCAGAAGCAGATGGGTGCTGCTGGATTCCATCCCCAAGGCAATTTTGTTGGGCAATTAGCCATATTATCCTCCAGGACCGCCCTTATAGAGAGAGATGATAAGTGTGTGTGTGTGTGTGTGTGTGTGTGTGTGTGTGTGTGTGTGTGTGTGTGTGTATGAAGGGGTGGGGTTTATAGGGCTTTGAAAATTCAAGACAGGCTAGATGACCGCCTGCTCCCCTCATCGTCAGATGATGTCCCTCATTCCACCACGTTTCACCTGACACCCTGCCTGCCTCTTCGCTTGCTTTTGATGGTGAAATGCAGTATCTACTTGAGGTGAACTGTCCCTCCCCACCAAGTTTCAGACTGTAGAAGAAGCCATGTATTACTACTATGGGGTGAGAGCCACAAGCAGAGCAAAAGTAGGCATGGGGTGTCAAAATACAAGAGGTTTGTCGGACAGGAAAGGTATCTGTAGGAAATTAAGATGTTTCCCTGGTCTGGTCCAGGGAGCAAAATAGAGACAAAGAACAGTGTCATGTAATTGCTATAGTGATATCTATTTGTAGAAGGATGTCCGAATAACACAAATCTCTGGTAACAGAAGGTAGTTTTTAAATATCACAAGAAGTTTTTTTTTTTTTTGCCTTTTATGTTACAGGAATTAACAGCATAGGGCCCGCATTGGGCTTATTTAGATTACGGACAGTGGGAGGCCTGATATGGCTGGTTTTAATTGGAGCACTTCCTCAGTAGCTCAAAGTCTCTGGGTGTGACAAGGAGAAAAGGTAAGAGGTAGTGAACGTAGGAGATGCAGGATGGATTTGCAATTAAAACACAAAAGCAAAATGGACAGTTCCTGAAATTTACAGGGATGAGAAATAAGAGCAAGAGTGAGAGAAAGAAAGAAAGAAAGAAAGAAGAAAGAAAGGAAAACATAATCTCACCAACAGAAGTCTATGTGGCTTTGAAAGGTTGTGTGACTTATTCTCTATTGTACCATGAGTAAGAATATTCTAGCCACCTAATTGGCTAAAAGGCAAGTACAAGTAATTATCTGGCCATAACTGCACTCTTGTGCTTGTTTAGTTTGTGCATTAGGTTTGTCCAAAATATCACTCACGTGTCAGCTGGAACTGTTTTTGTTCTTTGCTCATATTTCCTACAGAAAACAATATTTTCTAATGAAAAAAATGTAAACAATTATAAAAAATACAAGGTTGTGCCTGGGGCTTATAATGAAGTTGTGCTTTTGTCTCTGGTATTTGTATTTGTTTGCACAATCACATTTAGGAATCTTTTTTTTCAACATTTCAGACTTGCTTCTGATGTTAATAATGGCACAGGTCCAAGGATTTGAGAGCTATCAATACATTCTATAGATTTATCAATAAAATATCGCTTATCTAATAAGCCATAGTAGTTGTATGTGAGTGACGGAGCCTCAGCTCAGGCCTAATGCTACTTCATGTGGTCTACTACAAACACAACTATTTAGGAGTGATATTTTGTATTTACTGTATAAAAAATCTGTGTGTATTTGTACATGATAGTGTTGGTTTTGTACAGCCCTGTTAGAGCAGAACCCATTTTATAAGTGCAGTAAGACACTTCAGGGTGTGTAATTATGATCAATAACCGCATTTTCTCTCGTATTTTTGGCACAAGCATCTCGAACCTAGCAACAAACACAAGGTGTACAATTATCGACCCATAATTACATACCCGGTGTGTCCTATTGCATACTGAGTCCAATATAGTCAATAATAGCTAGCTGTACATAATAAGGGTGTAATAGAGCTATAGAGGTAAATAATAGCTAGCTGTACATACTAAGGGTGTAATAGAGCTATAGAGGGTAAATAATAGCTAGCTGTACATAATAAAGGGTGTAATAGGGCTATAGAGGTAAATAATAGCTAGCTGTACATAATAAAGGGTGTAATAGAGCTATACAGGGTAAATAATAGCTAGCTGTACATAATAAGGCGTAATAGAGCTATAGAGGGTAAATAACAGCTAGCTGTACATAATAAGGGTAGTAGAGCATAGAGGGTAGTTGGCCTTCATGGTTTATATGCATGGTCCGAACCCCATCGAACCCCAGTATTATTTTATACCCCTAGTGTGAGGGGTTTGAGTATATTTTGTTTGTTTATTATTGTTTATCTGATACATGCACTAAGCATACACTGCCTTTTTCAGGCAAGACCAGGGAGAGTTCTGGATTACAATGATAAAAAGAGGCATTTACAATATACATCAAGCACAAAGCAGAAAAAGTACCATGGAAACACTAATTAGAACTATGTACCAATAAAAACATAATGGTATAAATGAGAAATAAAACAAACAGTATATGAGATACAACAACAATCAAAAGAATAACGAGGAACAAAAGAAAATCAAGCACATGAAAGAGAGTGTAAGTATTTACAATAACAAACAAATTAGTTGTAACAGATGAAGCATCAGCAGCTACATAGTGGAGTATAATAACTGGTCAGCAATTCTCTCAATGTACTGACCAGCTTGATATTTTCCATAACAACCAGCTGGTTGTTGTGACATTCATGAGCCATGCCAATCAAACTATGCTGCTGCCTCATTGGCCAACATTCCGTGTGGGCGTGCCAAACAGTCTCACAAACATGGCGGCTCCATCTCTCACTTATGGAGCTGCCACCACAGTGACCTCACACTCGCATTTTTCTTTATTTATTTTACTTATTTTACACTACTTTGTTGATCCTGCCATTTGTTTTTCCATTTCAAACTCTATCTGGCTGATCCTGCCCTTCGTCCACTTCAGAACGGCGACGTGCCATCACACACAGCGCCAGCCCGATCAGGACAGCTCTCTTCAAATGTAAGTGGAAAAAATAAGAAAACAAAGGTCAAAAAGTGTTAAATAAATAATGAGAGGTACAATGTATGTGCACGCACTGACTCTGAGGGTTACAGAAACTGGGCTGAGAAAAGTGCTGGGTCGTTATTATAAAATAAAGATGGGATATGAGATTTATTGTACACTGCTAGGATGCTCTGATAAACCCGAGGGCTAGGTAGCATCCCACAACTTGATGTGCATTAAATTCTCATATCACACCCTTCCCATCCATTATTCTCTATGTAATAACTCAAAGAGAATTTACATAACACAGCAACCTACGTGGCAGTAGTCACCAGCACAATAGTAATAAGGTGACGTAAGTCTGAATAACACCACTGTGTATGTGCACAAGTATCTTATGTAAGCAAATCATTTCTTAGATTACTCTTGAAGAGCTAATAGGCGGAAACATTTCATATCTTAGTAGGAAGGAAGTTCTAGTAAGTAGGGTAGAGCAGGAGAAGGCCTACTGCACCCCATTATCTAGGGTGATTACCTGGTAGGGATGTAACCGCAGTTTAACCATAGGCCTGCAAACATTATGCATCTGTTTTGTTCACTGCTAGCATAAGTGCTGGCTGATTGATTAGATGCCTGCAAACTCTCAGCCACATTTTCAAAAGTGGAAAAGGTGCTCACATGTGAAAAGAAAAAAGCATGCAAGGGAGGGCTTCTGTGTAACTGCAATTTTTTTACTTGCACTCAGTTTTCAAAAGACTGCATTTTTGCAACCTTTTTCACAATTTATGGCAGTTTATGCATTTTTTGCAGCTGCAGAAAATGCTACACTCATATTACAAAGGAATACCATTTTTCTCTAGCTAGCTGGAAAAAAAGGCAAAATGCTGCCTGTGCTCATAGCATGCAGAAAATAGCATTTTTATGGGTGTGGGGATTTTCTCTGCAACTAAGAAGTTGTGCACAGGACTTAATCCCCGCACCATGTCACGCCTTTCAAAACTGGTCCCTCAGTATATACAGGAATCATGGTTTTACCATCTGTTAAAATGAACCAGTGCCACCTGTGCAGCTTGAAGAAAAGTAATGAAAAAGAGAGGAAGGTATAAGGATAGAGAAGAAGAAAGAGATAAGGAAGGGAAAGAAAACTCAAAAAGGAATGGGACAAAATGCCAAAGAGTAAGAGAAGTAAAGCTAAAAGGAACAATGAGATGTGATAGGGCGTCTTCTCTCATATGTTCCTGGCTTGCAAGGAATGTATTCCTTCCTTCACCCTTTGAAACTGATGTTCATGTCGGTGAAGAGTTAAATTTTAGAAGCGTAAATGAATAGTAAACAAATATTCTAACACCAGAAATCCATCAAAGATGCCTTACAAAAGTCCATCAGTCCGCAGGAATGTGCTTCCTGAGACATAGAACTCAGTGTGCTGTGGTCATAAGTTTTCCTACTGGCTTAACGCCAGATTTGTTTCTCTGCTTGTCGAGAGCTGTCACACCGAAGTCATCTCCAGCCTTCTGGTAATTTACTTCAATATTTTATTACAAGCATCTGTTTTATTGAAAAGTTAGTTTTGAATTACTCTACATTACAGTGTGTCATTTTATATTTTGTAATTTATAGCAGTTTCTCCAGTTTCTGTTCAGTTCCCAGGAACCGGAGACAGACATTTTAAAAAATTGTTTCGTTTTTGTAATACATCAGTGATTCTGACAGCTTCCTGAGTTAATTTTTTTGAATATTCCTTTTTCCCTCCTGTTCCCTCACCCCAGTATTCAGTGGCACCATGGCTGTACCCTTCCTCTGGTAGGGAAAGGTGAAGCCAGTACTGCTCCTTGCTTGTCTGGCAGGGGTGCATACCAGATGTGGTGGCCCATACCCTCCCTTCCTAGGAGCTGTGCACCTCAACTCAGTGACATGCCCAGATGCAAGTCAGCCTCAGCATGGGATTTCAAGGTTCCCACACAAATACTGATCTCTCAGAATGCAACACAGTTGGCTGTGGGTTCACCACTGAGCCAACCAGTTTTACAATTTCTGAAATGCTGCCTTAATTTGGGTTATTTATCCTCTATATTTTAAGTCTTAGCCCTGATCTGTGGACCATGGGGTTAAAAAAACATGCATACTAGTGACCAGTATGCCAGGAAAAAACTTGATGGGGGGATGGGTATTTTATGTGCTGAACCTGTGGTCTGGTGTGTAATATTTTCCCCAGTGGTGTACTCTGGCCCTCCAACCTGGAAAACACAATGTTTTACATGTGTTTCTTCTGGATTTGGAGCTGCCAATCACCACAGATGCATCCTGGTATGATGGGTGCTGGATAAGCTGGTTATACCAGCTGAAAATCTTCTAGTTAAAGAGTTTGTATACAACTATATGGAGCACTGTTAGTGCCAGTGAACTACTGTAGATCAGTGTTTTGCCAAGTCCAACCACCACCATAATTTTGGGTGGTCACCTTCAAGCCCAAATCAAAACAAGCATTTGTCAGTGTCGAGTGTTGTCGCTGGCATTGGCTTTGGTAGTGCAGTGTGGGAAAACATTTTGGGCAGGATATGAAAATGACAGCTGTACAGTTCATAAGGAGGTGTAAAAAATGCTAGTGTTGAAAATGTGGTATAGCAAATTTGCAAAGTTACAAAGTGTGTGGGAAATGTGCAACACAGCACCGTAACACAATCATTTTATGGGTGTTCAGCACCAAATTTTCAACATAGGTATTTTAGCACCTCTGCTCATGTACAGTGTTACTGTTATTTCTCAGACTGTCCCAAAAGTGATTTCGCACAGCGACTGCGCTATTCTGTGCCGGAAGTGCGAAACACATTTTGGGCAGGATATGTGAAATGACAGCTGTACTGTTCATCAAGAGGTGTGGAAAATGCTAATGGTGGAAATCCAGAGTGAAAATATTATAAATGCATCAACGTTACAGCGTGGCGTGCAATCTGCCAACGACGCCGCACACAGCTCATTTAATGGGGCGACGCTACCAAATTTTCAACATAGGCATTTTAGGAGCTCTGCTTATGAACTGTGTCACTGTCATTTTCATAATCTGGCCCAAACACTGATTTCCCACAGTGACCGCACTATTGACCGGAAGTGCGGAAACACATTTTGGGCAGGATGTGGAAAATGACAGCTGTACTGTTCACAAGGAGGTGTACAAAAATGACAATGTTGAAAATCTGGCATGAACATATTGCGAATTCATGAAGTTGCGAGCCTGCGTAGCAACGCACTTAACCTATCTTTCGTAAAACAGTCATTTTGGATTTTTCCACCAAATTTGCAACATAGGCTTTTTGAGAGGCCACCTCATGAACACTGGCACTGTCGCTTTCATACTCAGTCCTGAAAAGTGATTCTGTGCAGTGACTGCGTAAATCACCTTCAAGGCCGATTAACGCCATGACAGTGATGGAATTCATGAGGAGGGTCCAAAAACCCCATGTTGAAAATTTGGTGCCAAAATCTCAAAGAAATGCCTGAGATATGCATTAAAGTTGAAAAACCTATTCATTCCATTATACAGCGTACCAGCATTTCCTCAGTTCACGGTCGGCTTTGAAGACTGTAGACATGTTCCCGGTCCACAGATAAAATCGCGCCGAGCTCTGGAGGTAAGTTTTAGGTGAGGGGTGTGGGGAGGCAGGGTGCAGATGGGTTGGTGCGGGTTCTGGGAGGGGCCAGGGGAGACCGCAGAGGACCATTTCCTTCTTTACAGGGGAAAAAAATAAAAAGACATCGGGGACCGTTTTCATTTTAATAGGTGCTTTGGCATACTGGGGTGGGCTCCCAGCATGCCACCTGAGTGGGTGTGGGTGCTTTAGCCGACGGGGATTGGGCACCCCATCGGCAAACAAGGAAAAGAGGGGAGCTGCAGGAGCCGAGGGATTGGGCACCCCAACAATCAAAAAAGGGGTTACAGGATGCCGCGGGGATTGGGCATCCCGCTGGCCACAATAAAGGAAGGGGGTTGACAGGCAACAGCGGCAGTCACTGCCGCCATGTTGCCTGCATGTAGGGAGGTGTGTGTGGTCACGCTGCATGAAGCAGCTCTCATTGCAGCGGACCTTCTCAGAAGTCATTGACTCATTAGCCAGGCAGGGTGTCGGCCCTCTACTGCTGGCTGATTGGGAATGCGGATGCACCAACTGGTGCGTGCCATGCATTCGCCCAACAGCCACCGTGCCTTCAAATCTCCACTGCTGAAGATGTTGGTCATAAGTGCGCCAACATAAAAATGGAGAAACACAGGCTACACCTGACTCTGATTTCTGGGAGGGTGCAGAGGTTACGTGAAGGAGGATGTAAACACTCCATACCCTCATGCAGCTGCAGAAAGCTCTTCTGGCCCCTGACATGTTGCCAGCCTTCCCAGATGGCTGAGGAAGGCAAGGGTAGATATTTCTGCATTTGTTTTATAAAATAACATGTATTTGACTTAAAAGGAGATATGGTAAACTACCATATCCCATCATCTCCAGCTTGCACAGAGTGGGGAGGGTGACACTGGACATCAGACCTGGGCTTCCATTCAGAAACTCAATGTCAAGCCCAGTTGTATGTCAAAGCCACTCCATAATTCGCTCTGTGGCAGTAGATAGTGGAGCAAGGGAATGTGAATGTCATCAGTGAGGAGCAGCATTGGGAGTGGAGCTTCACAGGCCATTAGTGTGTGAATCACACATACTGTATGTAGTTCTGTTTCTGGATCTAGCCCGTGGCATGTGAATCGCACGCACGCGTGTCGTCTGTTTGTGGATCTGGCCCGTGGCTTGGTGAATCGCACGCACTGTGGATTTGGCCCGCGGTGTGTGAATCGCACGCATCAGCCGGTCATTCTGTTTGTGGATCTGGCCCGTGGCATGTGAATCCTACGTACTGCGTGTCGTTCTGTTTGTGGATCTGGCCCGTGGCGTGAATCGCACGCACCGCGTGTCATTCTGTTTGTGATCTGGCCCGTGGCGGTGACTCCCGCAGTACTCGCGTGTCGCTCTGCTTGTGGATCTGGCCCGAGGCGGTGACTCGCACGTACTGCGTGTCGCTCTGCTTGTGGATCTGGCCCGTAGGCGGTGACTTGCACGCACTGCGTGTCGTTCTGCTTGTGGATCTGGCCCGTGGCGTGTGACTCGCCACGTACTACGTGTCGCTCTGCTTGTGGATCTGGCCCGTAGCGTGCGACTCACACGCACTGCGTGTCGCCTGCTTGTGATCTGCCCGTAGCGTGTGACTCCACCGCATCTGCGTGTCGCTCTGCTTGTGGATCTGGCCCGTAGCGCAGTGACTCACACGTACTGCATGTGGCTCTGCTTGTGATCTGGCCCGTAGCGCAGACTCACACGCATCTGCGTGTAGCTCTGCTTGTGGATCTGGCCTGTAGCGTAGATCACACGCATCTGCGTGTAGCTCTGTTTGTGGATCTGGCCCTTAGTGTGGCCAAGGTCTCTTGAAAGTGTAAGCATTTGTAACTAACTAATCTGCTGCCAAAACGTTCTTAATTTCTAACATTGGAGGACGGCACAGAAATTGGATTTCAAAAGCGGAGGGGAGAGATATATTTGAACAGGGGCATGGGGGAATGAATTTTTGTGATTTACTGTATTTACCCGCAGTAGCCCAGATGAAATGCAATGTCTTGTATTCAGGGCAGGGAGCCTGTTTTATTTATTTTTTTACAGCTTGGTGGACAAAAGGACTGAAAGGATAAGTAATGTACTGAAGGTCACACAGCAAGTCAGTGGCTGCAGTGGTGAGATTTGAACCTGGGTCTCCTGGTTCCCAAGCCTAGCCCTAGCCTTTAGACCATGCTGCCTCTGACAGTTGAGTAAGAGATAGGGAGAATAAAAGAGGCACAACAGATGTGGGTGTGTTTGGCTTGTAATGTGAATTGATTTAGCATATATTTGCATGTTAATTATATCTACATTGTCAGCTGGTCCGTGGCACTGAGGGTTGAGGTGCTGGACGCCACACCTCGTGCCACACCGTGACCTGGGTTCAGGAACGGACTTGGGCGCGGGGTCGGCAGGGAAGGAAGGGATTGAGCATCTGGAGGACTGCTCCTCTTCCCAGGGAGGGATCCGGGGTAGCGCCATTCCTGGGTGGCTCCTGGTGGTGGGTGGGGCAGCACCATGAACATACGGTGCCGACAGATGCAGGGTGGAGTGGTGGTGGACGTACGCATTAACGCCATTGACATCATTGCACATCTGGGCTCCAACAGGGCAACCAACAAAGAAAATCCCTGGTGGACTAGGGAGGCAACGAGGGCTCCAGGGACCGAACCCACATCCCCAGAGCCAGGCCATCTCTCCTCTGGGCTCCCTCAAGTGCCAACCAGGACCAACCCTCTAATTACAGAAAAGCCACCAGGTAGGTGGGCAGCCCTTCCCTGGGGAGGTGATCTGGGGGCTGGAAGTTCCTGGGTGGGGATATCCAGGAGGAGAGATCTCAGGCGGAAGTAGAGGCTAGGTCGAGCGAGCACCTCCGAGATGCCCTGGCTAACTGAAGCAGCAAAAAGAATTAGAAAAAAAGTATATCTATATATCGCTCTTTTCATTAGCTGTTCTGAAAACAGATGTTTGAAAACATGGAATCCAAACTGATTTGGACCTAAACCTTTCATGGATCACCAGTTACAGCTGGTGAAAGACAACAGGATAAGACAGAGAGGTTAGATCTACAAAGACAGCGTCTGTGAGGTTACCATGATCAGTCGCTGAGTAAATTGTGTTTGACAGGGTAAGTAGTGCTGTAGTGGTGCTGTAGTTCTTACAAAAGCCATGTTGTGCAGGGCTTAGGAGATTATGCTTTTCCAGATATGTTGTCAGCTGAGTAGCTACTATTTTCTCTAACAGTTTGCTGAGTACAGGGAGTATAGCTATTGGCCGGTGCTTTGATAGTGACTTGGGATTTCCATTTTTATGGCTATGGGCAGAGCCTACAACCATCTTGCTGAAGCTCAGCTGGATAAATGGCTTATCGTGGAACACATATTTTTTTGACTTTTCAGTGTATCCTTCCACTAATGCAAATCACAATGGCATTTGAATTAAATACTCCCTTCTTTCTGTTTAAAGATCATGTGCAACACTTTATTTTTACTGCAAATGGTAGTGTTAATAAAGAAATGCATTTAAAGCACTGTCCTAGCTGTTTTTACCCTCTGCTTAATAAATACTGTAATTGTGCTTTCATGTTCAGAGCTCCATTTTCCTCTGAGTGCTGTAATTTGTTTCTAATGCTCTGCTAAGCTGGGCTGCCAGCGTCTGCAGCGTCATGCGTCAGTGGGTGGTCTGTGAGCATTGCCATCTGTCAGAGATGCTGTTCAAACTTAATATTTCCTGGTCAGAAATGGCTGCAGTCAGGCATTTTGGTTTAATTTATCACACTCTCCTTAACCTTATACTGACTCCTTCGTAATTTCTTTTAAATTGTCATCTTCTTTTGTCTTAGTATGAACTGAGCAGAAAACAGAGAGTGGTGGTAAATGGTATACAGTCAGAAGAGATGCAGTTCACAAGTGGGGTACCTCAGGGATCAGTCCTGGGGCCAGTCCTCTTCAATATCTTCATCAGTGACATTGCAGATGGACTGGAGGTAAGGTTTGACTGTTTGCAGATGACACCAAGATCTGCAACAGAGTAGATGATCCAGATGGGGTGGGCAGAATGAGAAGAGATCTGGAAAAACTGGCAAAATGGTCTGAAGAGTGGCAACTGGGGTTAACGCAAAAATTGCAGGGCCCACAGCTCAACACCATGGATATGGCGGGGAGGGAGGTGTGCACTAGTCCTTCACAAAAGAAAGGGTCCTACAAGAGCTCGATAAGCTCAGGGTGGACAAAGCAATGAGACCTGATGGCATACATCCCAGGGTACTAAAGGAGCTAAGGGTGGAACTAGCAGAGCCATTATCAGAACTGTTTAGTGAGTCTCTGAGCACAGGAGAGGTCCCAGAAGACTGGAGAAGGGCCCATGTGATCCCACTCCACAAGAGTGGTAGCAGAAGAGCAGGGAACTACAGACCAGTCATGTCTTGCCTCAGTAGTGGCAAGATTATGGAGGGCATTCCTTAAGGAAAAGATAGTGCAACAGCAGGAACCATAGGAGCACAGGATCCAAGACAGCATGGGTTTACAACAGGAAGGTCCTGTCAAACTAATCTCATAGATTTCTTTGACTGGGTAACCAGAGTGGTGGACCAAGGGGAGCAGTTGATGTCACCTGCCTTGACTTCAGCAAAGCTTTCAATACTGTTCCACATAGAAGATTGATTAATAAGCTGGGTAGGCTCAGGGTGGGCAGAAGTTGGTCAACTGGGTGGCAAACTGGTTGATGGGCAGAAAACAGAGAGTGGTGGTAAACGGTATACAGTCAGAAGAGATGCAAGTCACAAGTGGGTACCTCAGGGATCAGTCCTGGGGCCAGTCCTGTTCAATATCTTCTTCAGTGACATTGCAGATACACTGGAGTGTAAGGTTTGTCTGTTTGCAGATGACACCAAGATCTGCAACAGAGTAGATGATCCAGATGGGGTGGGCTGGGCAGAATGAGAAGAGATCTGGATAAACTGGCAAAATGGTCGGAAGAGTGGCAACTGGGGTTTAACGCAAAAGTGCAAGATCATGCACATAGGAAGAGAAAACTGAAGCTACTTATAGGTTGGGGAGTTGCTGGCAGTCACAAGGAAGAAAGAGACTTGGGCGTCATCATCACAGATGACCTGAAATCATCCAAGCAGACCACTAAAGCAGTACATAAGGCTAGAGGGATGTTGAGGTGTATTAGTAGGGTATCATAAGTCATAAGAGGAGGCAATAATCCCTCTTTACAAGACACTGGTTAGGCCCCATCTGAGTACTGTGTGCAGTACCGAAGCCGCACCTGCACAGGGACATTAACGAAATAGATGCAGTCCAGAGAAGGGCAACCAAAATGGTGCAGGGACTGCATCAGAAAATGTATGAGGACAGATTAACAGAGCTCAATAAGTATACCCTGAGCAAAGGAGGGAGGGAGAGAGGTGATATGATCGAAACATTCAAACACCCTAAGGGCATTAACAAGGTGAAAGAGTCTAACATGTTTCAAAATAAGAAAATAGGACAAGAGGACACAGCATGAGATTAGAGGGAGGCCGATTAAGGATAATGTGAGGAAGTTCTTTTCACAGAAAGGGTGGTGGATGCATGGAACGACTACCTCAGGAAGTGGTGGATATGAATACAGTGCAGAGCTTCAAACAGGCATGGGATAGACATGAGGGAGCAAAACAGATGAGTATGAATAGATAGGCCATTGACAGAGTACAGGCCAATGGTACATTCATAAAGTAGAAAAATGGGCAGACTGGATGGGCCTTTGCGGTCCTTATCTGCTGTCAGCTTCTATGTTTCTATGTTTCTAAGTTACTGTCAGACAACTTGATGTTATTTTTTGAGGTTGCACATATATAGGGACAGTCCATGCTTTCCTCTGTTGCTGTCACCCTGTGATTTATTTTATTGCCATTTTCTTTATAAGACCTAACTTACTGCATTTTGCATTTCTGTGTGAAAGAAGTTAAATTGGAGCTTGACTGATTAGCTCTGTTGTCCTCTTGGCTCGTATCAGCTATGTTGTTGTGCACTGACTCTTCAACAGTATAGCAATTATGCCTTGCTCTGTGTAGTTATTAGATTAGGTGAGTTTCTACAACTATACTAAACAAATATTTTCATACGTCTGTGTATGTGTGTGTGTGTGTGGGGGGTAGTTTGACAGGTCTGGGCCAGCCCTTGCACTTCCCACATTTCAGTCCTCATCATCACACATGCATCAGCTTTCATTTCTTGGCATAAACAGCTGTGCTTGCTGTTTCATTTCTGCATATCCTTTGATTGTAAAGTTTCTGTAATCAGTTTTATTTATTATATTTTTCCCTTTTTCTAACAGTCTATCATTGCAGTGTTTGTCTGTAATCTGAGTACTGGAGTGGCTTGTGCCAGTGTTTGACCTACTCTCTAAATTTATTGTGTTTCCTGACAGTTTAAATAGTACTGCTGACAGTAGCTTTGCAGATGTGAGTTCTACTGCCCTGTTTACCAATATAATCATTTTATTTCCTGCTTTTATAATACTATCAACTTATTAACAAAGTTTGTGGCAGTATATTTTATTTTTAACTGACTTTAGTGCCTGTCTGTGTGGTTACTTTTTGTTCAATTTTGTTGCTTCTCGTTTTAATTTTTGCTGATATGAAGCACTGCTGTGCCATTAGTTGTAAGAATGGGAAAGGGTATGCACACAGTTTCTATCACTTTCCTAAAGATAACCAAGATAACCATTGCTGCAAGCAGTGAACGCATAACGATAATCCATGATGAAGGTGGCATCTAATGGGGAGTTAATGCATGGTTGGGGCCGTTGGGGCTCGAGGCCGCGGGCCGTAGCCTACAACACTCAACCATGCATTAACTCCCCATTAGATGCCACCTTCAGAGTGGATTAATGCGCTTTGTAACATGGAAAGTGCAAGGCAAATATTGGTTACATGCTGATTTCTTTGGTGCGAACGATACATGAGCTCAACTACTTACTTGCTCTTCCAGTTTGTTGCTTTACCTGTCTTACTTTGTAAGGTCTGACTAACTACAGCTATGACATGCATCGCCAGGACAGCCCACATGCAGTACTGTGGTGTGTACCGATTTGTCCAGACTTACAACTTTCATTTAGATTCTAACACCTAAACTACACAATCATTGCAGCTAGAAATTTCATCCTTCTCGGCTGCTATGTTGCTGCCAAATCCGTTTACAGGTGAGATTACTGCCGTGGTGACTTCTGGGGAGATTCTTCACGCTACATCGCTTAGTTTCTCAATTAGTGTACAGCAGTTCTCTGAGCGGAGTCTGTCGAGGGCCGTCACTGTTCCGACCAATAGGTGGCGCTTCTTAAATTTCATTGCCGTTTGCATTTGTCTCTTTGCTACCCTACTAGTTTTGCTTTCCTAGTGTCATGTCCCCACTATCATATCACTGGCTTTCCTACCTTGCTATACATCAGTTCTTCTGTGCCTGCAATACATCTCTTCTGTGGTGTCCATGATTTCCAGTGCTGCACTCCTCTCGGACAACACCAGACAGCGCTTTTCCCTGACCACTCACTGGTTTTCCGACCCAATAGGTGGCTTCGACAGATCGAGTACATTTTGCCTTTTGGTGCCCGATCTGTGTTCCTACCGCCACCTATTGGTCAAACTCTCAACAACGCTTTCCCTTCTTCAGTTCTCATACACTTCTCAATCGCGCTGTCACGCCTCAACCGGGATTATTGGTCTGAACGTTTCAAGGCAACACAGCATTATCGTGCCATAATGCCGGGTTGCTCTTGCCCGCCTGACCCTGTTTCACCTATCACCGTCCTTCCTGAGTCCTCACATTTCTCCCATGTTATAATTGGTGTTAAACTGCCTGCTAAGAACCAGCTGATCATAATGTTTCATGTGCTGGCCACTTTACAGAAGCTCAATTTACAATTTCACAAACTCTTTTAGATACTATTGATTTTACTTTGTCAGTGTTGCTTGAAACCTGATGCATGTCCCACCATTTTTCATTTAAACAGGAAAACCAAAATGCCTGAGTAATGTCATTCAGAATAGGAAAATGACTGAGACAAGTGATAAATATGATAAGCCATATTACAACTGTCATATCTGAATTGCTACTGAATGCTAACAGTGTGTCTGTAAAAGTGGCTGAAAGGGACAGGTATTTATTTTACTGTTACTGGTAATGTAGTGTCTGTGTTTATGGATTCATGATAGTGTTACAAATGTGTCATTGCTGTCTGCTTTTGCTGGTTAATATTACGTAGGTGTGTATGTTTGCAGTACGTTATTATGTGCATGGATTTCTGTGACTGGTGCTCTTACATGTCTCTGTGTTGTTGCAGGGTACTTTTAGATCATTTTCAAAGTCAGTGGCTCACTATTCTTATGTCGGTGTGTATGGGTGAGTGATATGGCGATATGGGTGCATGACAGTTATGCCTGGTTTATAGGGCACTGCTCGGTAACATATCTTTGTATGGATGAAGTACTCTATTATGGAGGAGTGTATGGGTGAAGGGCAATAGTACAAATGTGTGTAAAGTTGCAGGACCCTGTTATCTACACTCATTTTTGTGCCCAGCATTCTTGTGAATGTCTGCATGGGTGCACAGTACTATTATAGGGGTGTATATAGGTGCAGGGCAATAGTACAATGTGCATATGTGTGCAGGGCACTTATGTATTGTTATTTTAGTTCAGGTCATGGTTGCATATCTTTGTATTGATACAAGCTACTGGTATGTGTGTCTATGGTTGGAAGGCAATGGTACTACTGTATGTATGGTGCAAGCACACTTATGCCTGGTTATTGTAGTGCAGAACACAGTTACATATCTTTGTGTGACTGTGGGTTACTGATGCATGACTGTGCATAGGTGAAAAGCCATGGTATAACTCTGTGTATGTGTGCAGGACACTGTGATGTCTAGGGATTTGTTGAAAAGCATTGATATGTATCTATATAAGGGTTTTTGGTAATGGCGTGTTATTGTGCATGGGTGAGAGGCAATATAGAAACACAGAATTTGACTAAAGGGAGACTGAATATCTATCTACTCTGCCCTTGCTATACTAACTTACTCCACTGGCCTACTGTGCTCCTTCCCCCACTACCACACCTCGAGACCCTTACTGCCCCTCTTGGGACTATGATTCTTCTTGCTCTGTCCCAGTCCCATTTAAACCCTTGAAGGGAATTTGCATCCTACTAACCTCCACTCATGCTACTAGTGACTGCATCCCTATTTTGTACAAATAGGACATAACAGTTTACCTTCTTTATATCACAGAGAAACGTGTATGTTTCAATCATATACCCACACTCCCTTCTGGATTTCGTTGAATAGATGTTTAGAGCCATAGTCTGTCTAGGTCTTTCCTCAGGTGAGGTCTCCAGAACTGGTCATAGCACTCCAGGTGAAGCCTCACTAGGGATCTGTGCAGTGACAGAATCACCTTGTTTTGCCTACTGTGTAAATCATTCCCTATAAACCCATCATCTTCATTGCCTTTTTATCGCTTTTTGCACTTACTTGTTTGTTGTGGGAGTCACTGACTATGGCCCACATATCTCTATCCTCTGTGGAAGTGGGCAGTCTAATTCCTACCATCAAGTATTATGTGTGTGGATTATGCCTGCAAAGTGCACTTCTGCTCACAAATAGGGGAGCATGTACAGGGAATAGCAGTGAGCCATTAGGTGGGAGTGACCACTGCATAGTGTGGTTCCAATTAGATATGGGCAGGGAAAGCATCCTGACTAAGACCAAAATCTTGGATTTTAGAAGGGCAGGCTTCAGGAAAATGGGTGAAGTACTAAAGAGGTACCTGGCAGGCATCAGAGCAGATATGAGGTGGACCAAAGGGGTTCATCATTAAGGAAGGAATACTGGTTGCCACAAAGCAGTGTGTTTGGCTCAGGGGTAAGAACACAAGGGCCAAAGTGTCCAGCTGGTTCAGTTCTGGGGTTGCCTAGGTAGTAAGAGAAAAGAGGCTGGCCTATAGAAAATTCATGAAGATCAAGAGAGAGGTGGACAGGAAAATTACCTAAGGTTGGCTTGTGAGGCAAGTAAGGAAGTCTAGCGAGCTAAAGCACAGAAGGAGCTGTAGATAGCTGAAGCAATTAAGAAGGGAGAAGTCCTTCTTTTGCTATATAAGTGAACAAAGAGAAAAGAAAGAAGGAATTGTTAGGCTTAAGAAAGGGAGGTGGGTGGAGGATAATGGGTGGACACAGTGCCAGTAACCGGGCGTGGGCATCACTACACTATGACTGGACCTTGCGATCCTTGGATATAAACTATACAAAAGGACAGGGTTGTCGGGGAAGTGGGAGGGGTGGCAGTTTATATCAGGAAGGGAATAACTTACATGAGGGAGGAGTTGGAGGAAGGGAGGTGGAGGCATTATGGGTTCAATTAAGGTCCAGTAGAGGGAGAAAGGCGAGGTTGTTGGTGGTGGTGTACAGACCACCCAACCAGGATTAGAGAGGGACAGGGAACTGAGCTCATAAATATTGGAAGCTGTGGGGAAGAAGAGGTGGCAATTGTGGGGGACTTCAACCTGCACAAGGTGGACTGGAGAATACCATCAACAACATGTGCTAGGAGTCAGGTGATCCTGAAAGGAATGCAGAGTGGGTTCCTGACTCAGGGCATCACAGAACCGACAAGAGCAGAGGCAATGCTTGATCTTGTGCTCACAAATGGGGAGCATGTACAGGAAATAACAGTCAGGAACCATTTGGTGGGAGTGACCTTGCACAGTGTGCTTCCAGTTAGATATGGGAAGGAAAGCATCCTGACTAAGACTTTAGGAGTATGGATGAAGTACTAAGGAGCCTCCTGGTGGGCATCAGAGCAGATATAGGGTGGACAAAAGGTGGTTCATCATTAAGAAAGGAATACTGGTTGCCACAGAGGAGTGTGTTAGGCTTAGATGTAAGAACACAAGGGCCAAAGCCCAACTGGTTCAGTTCTGGGGTTGCCCAGGCAGTAAGGGAAAAGGGCGGCCTATAGAAAATACAGGAAGACCAAGACAGAGGTGGATAGGAAAATTACCTAAGGTTGGCTAGCAAGACAAGTAAGGAAGTCATGCAAGCTAAAGCACAGAAGGAGCTGTGGATAGCTGAAGTAATTAAGGCAGGGGAGAAATCTTTCTTTTGCTATTATATAAGTGAAAAAGAGACAAGAAGGAAGGATTGTTAGGCTTAAGAGAGGGAAGGGGTGGTGGAGGATAATGGTGGAAAAGCAGAGATACTAAATTAATACTTCTGTTCCATCTTCAGCAGGGAGAAGGACAGACCAGTGTCTTCAGGAGGAGAAGAGAACATAGATGTAGTGATAGATGAGGACAGAGTGAGGGATGGGCTGCTAGCATTAAAGGTGGACAAATCACCAGGCCCAGACAGAGTACATCCAAAGGAACTGGCCAAGGAGCTGGCAGGGCCACTGACATACCTATTTAATAGTTCACTAGAGTTAGGCGTGGTACCGAGGACTGGAGAACAGAACATTTGGTGCCCCTCACATAAGCGCCCCAAGAATGACCCAGGGAATTACAGACCAGTCATACTGACCTCAATTGTGGGCAAACCCATGGAGACCATACTAAAGGAAAGGTTGGTGGAATATCTAGAGGAGCATGGTCTCCAGAATTCGAGATGCATGGGTTCATGGGGGGATTGTGTAAAACAAATCTGATTGACTTTTGACTGCATCACTAAGACAGTAGACAGGGCCAAGCGGTAGACATCCTCTATTTGATTTCAGCAAGGCCTTTGACTCTGTGCCCCACAAAAGTTGATCAGGAAGCTGGTGGATCTTGGGGTTGGGGATAAAATGGCCAGATGGGTGGAAAACTGGCTGAGGACAGAGCCCAGAGGGTGGTTGTGGGGGAGAGTTATCTGGCACCAGAGAGGTCACTAGTGGGTTACTGCAGGGCTCGGTGCTGGGGCCGGTGTTGCTCAATGTCTTCATCAATGACATTGGAGATGGCATTAAGGGCAAACGTGCCTCATTCACTGACGACACCAAGCTCCGTGGGAGAGTGGTCACAGCTGAAGGGATACAGGACCTACATGATGACCTGGAAAAGTTGGTGAGGTGGTCCAGGAGCAGGCAGCTTGGCTTCAATGCCAAGAAATGCAAAGTTATGCATATTGGAACCAAGAATCCCAAGACAGAGTACTACCTGGGTGGAGTCCTGGTATCTGCATCAGAGGAGGAGGAGAGGGACCTGATGTGATGATCACTAGTGACCTGAAGCACTCCACACTGTGCAAGAAAGCAGCAACAAGGGCAAACAAGATGCTGGAATGCATAGCTAGGGGGTCACTAGTAGGAGAGGAGGTTATACTGCCCTTGTACAGGTCACTGGTAAGGCCACATCTAGAGTATGGAGTTCAGTACTGGTGCCCAGACCTCAAACATAGAAACATAGAATTTGATGGCAGATAAGGACCGCTTGGCCCACCTAGTCTGCCCATTTCCCTACCTAACGGATAAGCTGCAGATCCTAGTTAACAAACTGCCTAGTTCCTCGTGCCCATACTAGAATTGCCTTATGTCTGTCCCATGCATTCTTGAATTCCCCACTGTTTTTGACTCTATGACCCCCCAAGAAGGCTGTTCCACGTATCCACAACCCTCTCTGTGAAGAAATACTTCCTCAGATTACCTCTGAGCTGTCCCCCATTATCTTCAAATTGTGCCCCTTGTTTTGTACATCTCTTTTCAAAAGGACATTAACCTGCTGGAGAAGGTACAGAGGAGGGCTACAAAGATGACAATGGGTCAGCAGGGTAAGGTATATGAGGAAACGTTGAGGGCACTAAACATGTACTCCATTACTCCATAGAGGACAGGAGTGGGGGACGTGATTGGGACTTAAAGTACTTTAAGGTATAAATAAGGTGGATAAGGAAGGTCTCTTTAAATTGAGTGGCAACCATAACAGAAGGGGGTGGGCACAGTCTTAAGATGGAGGGTGGGAAGTTTAAGATGGTGGTCAGGAAGCACTTCTTCACAGAGAGGGTGGTGGACACTTGGAATGCGCTGTCAGAAGAGGTGATCTCGTTAAACACGGTGGGCAGCTTCAAGAGAGGCTGGGACAGGCACACGGGAAGGTAAGGATCATGGGTAGGAGGATGGGAGGAGTGGGGAGGGGCAGGGACAGTAGCTCAAGCTGTGGACCCTGTAATATGAGCAGACTAGATAGACCAAATGGTCTTCTTCTGCTAGCTTCTTGGCATGTTAGTATAGACTCTATGGCTTCCAAACAGCCTCATTTTTTCTCTGAGCGAACACATTACTAGTAATGGCAAACAAATGTAAATATCTCAGTGTTCACGCTACACGTACACCAGTAGCATGTATGTTGCTCAGACAAAAGACCTTTCGAATGAGGGTAGTCACTAAACTGAATTCATTATATTTTTTTAAATATAGCCATCCAAAAGGTGAAAATAGTGAAGAAAAATGAAATTTCAGGTAATCAGATGGCCATATTTTGAAAATATAATTTTGCAGCTTAGTGAATAGGCTCATTTGAAAGGTATTTTTGTCCTGAACAACTTCATGATAGTTGTGTATGTAACTTAAATACTTTCTTGAGAAAGTTACATTTCTTCTGCATGACTCCTACTGTGTTGGCTTAGAGAGAAAAAAATGTGGCTGTTTGGTAAGAAATTGGTTAGGGATAGCTGACAGAGGCTGGTGGTAAATGAAGTTCACTCCAAGGAAGGGAGGGTGATGGGGAGATACTTCAGGGATCAGTGCTGGACACAGTCCTCTTTAATGTCTTTATAAGTGAAATAGCAAAGAAGCAGGAAGGAAAGGTTGACTCTGCATGATACCAAGATCTGCAGCAGGATGGAAAAGTATGAGCAGAGACCTAGAAGACTTGAACAGTGGTCAAGGGTATGGCAGCTAGGTTTCAATACAAAATGTGAAATAATGCACTTGGGGCATAGAAATTCAAGGGCAGAGTGCAAAATTGGTGGAGTGGTATTGACAACATTAAGAAAGCACACATTTAAAAGCTTTACAAACAGTTGATTACTGTTTAACAATATTATGTGATAACGGCTGCCACTGTACATCTGATGCAAACCTGGGGGCGATGGAAGCCATAACTGACTCTTTGTTTTTGTATTAAAGGTCAGATTTTTGCAGCAAAACAAGGAAAAGGGTCATTTCTAAATGCGCATACGAGCATGGGTAGCACTTTTATTCAGACAGTGCCACCACCGCAGCTACCACTTCAAGACTGCTACTACCCCCACCTAATACAATCAGGGGAAAACCAGAAGTAGTCTAGCAGCACTGAGATCAGTATGGTTAAGCACATTTACCAGAAATTACTGTTTGAAAAGAATGAGAAAGTGACTGTGATGACAAGCAAGTCCCAGACCAGATCTCTAGTTTAAGTCTCTCCTGAGTCTGATTTTTACGGCTGCATAGGCCAGGCTCCACAGATGTTATGCCATCATCAGATTTGTATAAGAGCACTTTGAATCACGTGACCAGACCGCTGTCTGATGTGCCACAGTGTCTGGCCATAATTTCACGATTCTGTTTATGCAGCCCTTCCTCCACGGGCCGCATAAACACTCTTGCTTCCCAGTGCACTAGTTCTTTCCAAAACTGTGGAAGTGATAACTGCCGTGGACAACATGGTGGCACTGACTTAAACTGTGCATGCACAAGTATCGTGCATAAATAGTCATGTCAGTGCCGCTATGTTGCACATAACTGACTCCTGGGCAAACCGCGATGCGAGTATTATGCATGCGCAGTACTGTAATTGCTGCAGTACTAGTTACAGCTGACTCCAGTGTGGGGAGAGCACCGCATATTCTTTCAACGCCCTGCCACTCCTAAAAGCTCTCCACAGCCATATCGGTTCTGATCACGGTTTGTTTAGTATGGGTATGACTTTGGCATTTTCCAGTTTAATGGTACCACATGTGGTGAGAGAGAGAGAGATTGAATATACGCCTGTACGGGTTGGGGGGAGGAGCTCCACACTGCCAGTTTCAGAAGTTTGGGATTGAGGCCATCGGGGCCTCCAGACTTGGATTCAGGTATTGAGAGGAGAAGTTTGTGGACCTCTGCATTAGTGACCATTTTAAAGTAAAAAGTGGGGTGAGAGGTGGAGATGGATCCAAATATGGGCATCAGGGCTAGAGAGAGAATTTAGTATGTTAGTGATCATGGAGAGGTCAGAGAATTGCTGATTGAAAGCACTGGATATTGTAACAGGGTTGTTGCAATTAATTCCATTAATTTCAAAGTCAGTTGATGTGCCGGGATTAGAATACCCCAGGATTCTTTAAGGCTTATCCAATATCTGTGTGTTTTGCTTGAGGCTGCAAGCTTCTCTGTAATATTTACTCTTACTTTGTCTAATGGCTGTTTTGCACTTATTTCGAGGTGTCCATATTTTATAATATGTAAAGATATCCCTGGTAGTCTAGTGTTCCCCTAAGTCCCAGTCTCCCATTATAATAATTATTACTATTTATAATAAAATATATATATGCCCTTGTGGTCAGTAGACTGCCCCAGCCCCAATCCACCGCTAAAAGAAATTAGTCACCTGGTGGTCTAGTGGACCCCCCACCATGCAGTGCCCCACCACCCCCCCCAACCTGTAACTGAACTGGTGGATCGGCACTGCCTACTGCTCACCACCATGACCAGCCACCCACTGAGCTCTAAATGAGCATGTACTGTATATAGCATGCGCCAGTGAGGATATTATTACTTAATATAATGGGAGATCGGGGCTTGGGGGCACTAGACTACCAGAGAATATAAATATGTTATTATTCATGTTGCTAAATATGATAATGGGAGATCGGCATGGGGGGTACTACACTACCAGGGATTATACATATTTTATTATACATATTACTACATATTGTAACGGAGATCGGGGCTTGGGGTTGCCACTAGACTACCAGGGAATATAAATATTTTATTATACTTATTATTACATATTATAATTGGAGTTTGGGATTTGGAGGGCTGCTGGACTACCAGGGACATTGCCGCACGTCAGCCACAGTTAGTGCAACCTACCTAGGTGTGCCCTCTGGCGCATCAGCTATGGTTGCCCCAGGCCACGAGACTTTGCCGCTAGGAACCTGCCTGATAGAGAATTGGGTGCAGGGTCCGTGACCGCAACGGTGCAAGTTGCCTTTGGCGTGGCTTGTGCTGAGTTTTGAATAACGGGCCCCAAGTGTGTAACCTCCTCATAACTGCTGCAGTTGGTGAGTCCCTGTGTCCAGGCACATTCTGTGGTGTAAGATAATTCATTTAATTTATTTTTATACTGGAAAGGCATGTGAGCAAAATTGCCCTTTTCACAAGCATCCAGTGACAAACCCTTCCCTGTTGGAGCCTCTGCCATCCCTGTTGCTGGGCCTGCTCCTTGGCTCTACCTCAACCTGTGTCGGATCCTTCTTTTTCTTCATCTGCACTGCCATTCATTCCACCTGTTTTGGTATCTTTAGTTGTACGCCAAAGCCGCTGACTGTACCTTTGTTTAGCTCCATTTACTTTTTACATGCAGTTGTACTAGGTTAAACTGTACTCTGTTTTGTACCAATCACTGTGCATTCTTTTATTGTTGTATTTCCTGTTCCACCTCCCCCTCCCCTGGTCGCACCTGTACATGAGCCTTGGCTGAGTGTGCCTCCAGGTTACAGTTTTCAAATAAATAACAAATGCCCATATCAATAATATAAAAACACATTTTATTCTATTCTACTGTCCCTGTAGTACCAGTATCTAACTCATTGCTCTGTAAAACACTTTGGGATATAGTGTGTTTAATAGATGCTATAAATCTAAATTATATTCCACAGTTTCTGCGCTACCAGTATCTAACGCATTGCTTTGTAAAGTGCTTTGGGGCACCACCATTATGGCAAGTGCTATATAGCACTAAATTCTGTTCTGTTCTGTTCTATTCTATTCATATATACCTACAGATCGTGCTCTACCAATCTCTAGCTCTTTGCTTTGCAAAACGCTTTGGCATATAGTGTGCATGAAGTGCACTGTATAAAATAAATTTCTGTTTTATTTTAAAAGTGCTACACTAACAGTTATCTAACTCATAGCTTTATTAAATGTTTTGGGTCACAATGTGTATAAAACATGCTTGTATACATTCAAATACTGTTCCACTGCTCCTGTGTTATCAGTATTTAATTCCTTACTTTGTAAAGTGCTTTAGGGTACACTGTGTATAATAGGCATTAAATATATTCTAGTTTGGTCTGGTCTAATCTATTCTATTGTCCCTGCACTATGATATCTAACTCACCGCCTCGTAAACACCCGCTACTGCCATTTTCAAGCCCACTTTCTGATCCTCTGGCCAACTCTCCGCTCCTGCTCCCAGTGGTGGTAACTCACCTGCCCCCTCCCTTCCTTTGCATGCTCGCCTTCCCTTCCTAGCTCAGTTTCAGTAACAAGAAAAAAAAAAGTGAAGCGACCTACTCGTCCAACTTCCCCAACTTGATCTCAATAAAATAAAAGAAAAAATCACACCGCTCTCTCCCACTGCTTATTCTCCTGCCAACCTACTCTTTTGGCCCCAGTATCGATAAAAAAAATGTTAAACCTGCTCACAACCTCCTGTATTCTCACCTTACCAACACTCCCTTCCTGGCCCCAGTATCAATTAAAAGCCACCATTCCCAACCATTGCATGCTGTCCTCCCTCCAGTCCTCCATCCCCAGCCCCATTAAAAAACTAACAATAAAAGCACCACCGCTCCCTCCCTCCCTCCCTCTGCATGCTCTCCTCCCTTCAACCATCCCTTCCTGGCCCTGGTAAAAATGAACAATGCTGGGAGGCCGAGAGCTAGAAGCAGAAGTGCTCGGCGTTGCTGCCTTTCCTGGCTCAGAAGCACCCTTTGATGCACAGTGGTCCCAATCCCGCTGTCTGTCCTGGGTCTAGGATCATGCTGTGGTTGTGTGGCTGGGGGCCACAGAATTGATAGGGCCCTTCTGGGCTGAAGATGCACAGCACTGCAGGAAGCCAACTTCTGCCTGCCTGCCTCGGCCCCACTGTATGCAAGTTCTGGGTAAGGGACTGGGAGGCACAGAGGATGTTTTGAGTTATAGTAGGCTTAAAGGAAAGCCCCTAACAGTGTCTGTGTTGAGGAGAAGGGTCATTAAACCTCAGCTGGGCTATCCAGTAGAAATAAATTGTAAAAAGAAAGTGATGGTGGTGGTGGTGGTGGTGGGGGGTCGCTGAATCTCAATTAAGCTATCCAGGAGAAATAAATTGTAAAATGAAAGGATCTGAACCAGGCAGGTGTCATTGTCAGAAGAGCATGAAAGGTAAGGAAAGATGTGTGCATTTGTGTACATAGTATTTGTGTTCTATGTGTGCATCTGTTTACGTAGTACTGATGCATCTGCATGCAGCAGTGTATGTGTGTGTGTGTCTGTATTTAGTGCTGTGTGTGTCTCTCGTAATATTGCATGTGTGTGCCCTGTATGTACTGCTTTGTGAGTGCATCTATGTAGTGCTATGTGTGTGCGTGTATGTGAATGTAGAGCTGTGTGTGTAGTGCTGTGTGTCTGTAGTGCTATGTGCACGTGTATGTGAATGTAGAGCTGTGTACACGAGTCTGTGTGTGTAGTGCTGTGTGTGAGTCTAGAAAAGCAGTGCTGCAGTATGTGAATGTAGAGCTGTGTGCACGAGTCTGTGTGTGTGTGCTGTGTGTGTCTGTAGTGCTATGCTGCGTGTATGTGAATGTAGAGCTGTGTGCACGAGTCTGTGTGTGTAGTGCTGTGTGTGTCTGTAGTGCTATGTGCACATCTGTTATGCAGTACATATGTGTACATGTGTATATCTGTATGTAATGCTCATGCATGCATCTGTATGAGTGTATGTACATCTGTGTGTAGTGCTGTGTGTGCTTCTGTCTGTATGTCATTCTATGTCTATGCACCATAGGTGTATGTGGTACTGTGTGTGTGTGTGTGTGTGTGTGTGTGTGTGTGTGTGTGCGTGCTGTGTATACACATATCTCTATGTGTGTGAGTGTGTATGTAGTGCTGTGTATGTGGGGGTCTTGTATATGGTGCTAAGTGTATCTGTATATGTAGAGCTGTGTGTGTGTGCCCTGTCATCTGTGTATGTAGGGTTTGTGAGTGTGTCCATCTGTGTATATGGTGCTATGTGTGCGCATGTGTCTGTATTACTCACGCACGATCGCCTGTCTGTGTGTGGTGTAGTAAGCATGTGCTCTTCATATGTGGTGCTGTATGTGTATGTTTGTGTGTGTATTGTGTTTGTCTGGGTATGTAATGTTGTATGTGACTGTGTGTATCTGTATTTAGTGGTGTGTGTGTGTCTGTGTGCATACATACATTTGGTCTTAACTACCACTCACTCAATGTGATATGTTGGGGGGGTTAATGCACCACAAGGGTGTGTTGTGGAATTTACCTACACCTTGTGTGGTGTGGCAAGACCCGAGGCATAACCGAGTGCTGTAAACCACACAAGAAGTGGTTAATTCCAGCAACACATACCCAGCCTGGAGTGCATTCCTGTGGTTCTAAAATGAATCCAAAGACAAGGATGGAAACAATTTTAACAAAACTCCTGCCATCTGATTGGTCGGTCTGGGTCTTTTACCTGTGAGTAAATCTTACAACATAAATACGGATAATGTCCCTGTTAGTTTTAATCTACCTAGAGTGTTGTTCCATCTTTTTTAATTCATTTTATAAATGACAATAGTGACCACAGAGCACGTGTTGTTGGAGTTGCCCACTTCTTATGTGGTTTATGACACTTGGCTGTGCCCTCATGCCACACCACATGTAGGATTACCACCTCTGAATCAGACAAAAACAGAACTTAAACTCTGCTCTCATTCCACCCCTAAACCACGCCTTAATGGCCCTACCCTTTCAAAACCAATGATCAACTTAAACCACATGAATTTTGTGCCAGTGAAAACTGGGAAACTGCACTACAACTACCAGGTTATGGTTTAAGTATATAGAAGTTTGTTAGACATTGACACTTTAAAGTTTTTAAACACTTTCACATTATGTACAGAGCAAAATGCATGGATGAGTAGGAAAAGAAATGACATTATTAGAAAAAGTTGCACCCATTATGCCTGGAAAATTAGTATCCGACTGTTACCTAGAAAATGGTACCCAACTCATAGAAGTCTAGCAGGGCAGGAGACTAGCAGGAAGACACAGGGTGGGGTCAGTCACCGAGCATGAGCTTCACTGCTCCTGACTGGCAGAAAATGGCACAAGCAGCTAGAAACCGATGTCTTGATTGGTCAGACTTTCAAGTCTAACTGCTGCCAAGAAAACCTACTAGGCTCCTGCAAGTGTAGCTGAGCATGAGCAGAAAAGAGGACTGAGGAAAGGAAGACGGGGTGGGGGGTTGAGTTTAGTTTGACCGCACCAATCCGACCTATGCTGCATAGAAATGCACCTCACTCCACACCACAACAGCAGCAGACTTGTTTTTGCTCTAATACAAATAAAATGGATTTTATTTTTGTAATTATTTTAGTTATACTGCTGTGACGGAAGGCTTTTGTAAGGGCCTGATGGCATAGGAACAGTGCCTTAGGAAGGTAGAAGTTATCAGATCGATTAATTATAGCTTGGCCAGGAATCAGGAAGGAATTACATTTTTTCATTCAAACTCCACTTTCCACAAGTAATAGTATGCTGTAGTTACGTTTCTGAGACTGAATCTATTTTTTGTGTGTGAGTTGGTCTATTGACTTGCAAAAAAAAAAGATTTGCAGCCCAGTATCGTATGAATGTTGTTGCTGGCTGTAGAAGTGGGCGGTAGGTAAACGTTTGTACTCTCAACCCAAATCCTTCTAACCCACTCCTGTCCAGACAAGCATTAGAAAATAATTAGTACATTTTAAAACTTTAAAATAAAGCCAAAAGTTGACATTACACTAGGGTTTCAGGGTTTGGCTTACATCGTTGACTTTGTCTGAAGTAAACGTTCATTTTTTCTGCTCTCCAAACACACACTTTCACTGACTCCTCAGCTGGAGACCGCAGCAGCAGGCGTGCCATGCAACGTGTGCTTAATTGGCCTGGGGATAAAGGAAAGAGCTATACTGAGCAGCTCTGTACCGTGCACCACGCTCTGCCGATTGACTTAGGGCTGAAAACCAGAGCAGTAAAGAGAAACCAAAGAACTGGACAATGAAGTTAAAAACAAAAACAAAAGAAAAAGCGGGTGATCCAGTTTAAAACTGAGCAGGTGGCAACCTTACACATGAGCATGGGTAAATCTCACAGCAACACACATCCTGTCATGCATTATTGCTTACATTTAATCTGGTGGTTGTGTGAGCTAGACACCCAGGTTCTAATCCAGAGCCAACATTTATTGTGTGACACTGGGGAAGGGAGAAGTACAAGAAGGAGGGTAGTTGTATTTATTTTTATTTGGTGCCCTTCTCCAGGGTCCAGGGACCATTACAGTAAAGAGAAACACAATCAATTATCCATAGCAATAATCCATAAATACAGAATAACCACCTTATTCCATTAAAACTAACATAAAATACCCTGAAACATGAAATACACTTAAACATAATGAAAGTACAAAAGTGCTGCACATATATGTTATGGAACTTTAAAACGCTTTTCGAATAAATAAAACTCGAGACCCTTTTTAAAAGCATCCACTGAGGGGACCTGCCTGAAGGTCCTGGGCAAAAGTTCCACAGCGACAGGCCCAATACCTCAAATGCCCAGTCACCTGAACTCTTCAGTCTAGCCCTTGGAATCATGAGGAGGCCCTCCCCGCCGATTGAAGTGGGCGAACTGGGATGTGCGGGTGAAGAAGTTCTGCCAGGTAAACTGGACCCAGTCCACGTGAGGGTTTTATAGGTTAATAAACCTATCTTAAATGAGATATGCCATTTCACTGGCAGCCAGTGCAGGTCACGCAGTGCCAGAGATATGGCTTGATCTTGATAAACCCATAAGTAACCAAGCAGCTGCATTCTGCAGCAGTTGCAGGTGTCATAGCATCCCCCTTTCACCCCGAGGTACAGAGCATTACAGTAGTCCAACCTAGAGGTCATGAATGCATGGATAAATGTGGCCAGCTCCTGGGGGCAATAAGGGATCGAATCTGGTGGATATTCTGAAGATGGAAAAGCTATTCCAGACTACGGCCAACACCTGGGCCTCCATTGTCAGACCTTTGTCCAGTATGAGTCCCAGATTTTACCCTCTTGCTGGCTAGCAGACCAGAGCCACCAAGCTGAAGCCCAGTCACTCCTGTGCCAGCCGCCAACCCCCTTTCAGCCCGACTCAACCACTAAAACCTCAGTCTTCTTGGTGTTCAGTCTCTGCAAACTAGAAGCCATCTAGTTCTGGATCTCGGCCAGGCACTTACATAGATACATAGACAGTGTTGACAGATAAGGGCCTATGGCCCACCTAGTCTGCCCATTTGAGCTTGTAAGTTCAGTTTGTTTTCCTAGAAGTCTATTTCCCTTACCCTGACCTCTAGAATTCCTTTGTCCATCCATGCATTCTTAAATCCGTGGATTGTTTCAGCCCCCACCACTTCCTCTGGCAGGGTGTTCCACTTGTCCACCACCGTTCTGTGAAGAAATTCTTTCTCATGTTTCCTCTGAATCGTCCTCCCTCCAACTTCATCCCATGCCCTCTAGTCCTGAAACATCTTTTTTCGCTTAAAATAGTGTTTTCCTGCACCCTGTTCCTCCCTGTAAGATACTTGTATGTCTCTATCATATCCCTCTCTCCTCCTCTCCTCCAGGGAGTACATGTTCAGTTCCTTCAACCTGTCTTCATAGGACTTGTGATGCAACCCATGCACCATCTTTGTTGCCCTCCTCTGAACCTTCTCTACCCTGTCTATGTCCTTACGTAGGTATGGTCTCCAGAACTGTACACTGTACTCCAGGTGGGGCCTCACTAGTGTCTTGTATAGCGGAATTATGACCTCCTTTTCCTGCTGGTGATGCCCCTGCCTATACATCCCAGCATCCTATTTGCTTTACCTGATGCCTTGTCACACTGTTTCCCTACCTTGAGGTCATCAGAGATGACAACCCCAAGATCCCTTTCCTGCTCGGTGTGCTATATCCTCACCCCCAACTGATATATTGTGCCAGGGTTTTGTGCCCCATATGCATTATCTTGCACTTCTTTGCATTGAACCTCAACTGCCAAACCCTTGACCATTCTTCAAGTTTCTGCAGGTCCTTCTCATTCTGTCTACACCCTCTCGTGTGTCTACTCTGTTACAGAGCTTTGTGTCATCAGCGAACAGTGAAATTCTGCCTTCTATATCCTGTGCAATGTCACTGATGAAGATGTTGAATAGGACCGGTCCCAGCACTGATCCCTGTGGTACCCCACTGGTCACTCTTCCCTCTGTGGAGTGACAGCCATTTACCACCACCCTCTGTGTCCTGCCACCCAGCCAGTTACCTACCCACCACACTACTGTCCTGCCCACACCCATATTCCCCAGTTTGTGTAATAGTCTTCTATGTGGCACAGTGTCAAAGGCCTTGCTGAAGTCCAGATAGGCCATGTCCACTGCCCTCCCTGATCCACCTCCCTAGTCACCCAGTCAAAAATTAAATGAGGTTGGTCTGACATGACCTCCCCTGGTGAAACCATGCTGCCTTGGGTCCTGTAGTCCATTGACAACCAGATGTTCCACCAATCTCTCCTTCAGTAGTGCTTCCATGATCTTTCCCACTACCGAGGTGGAGGCTGACTGGTCTGTAGTTCCCTGCTTCTTCTTTGTTCCCACTTTTGTATAAGGGGACTACATCTGCTGTCCTCCAGTCTTTGGGTACCTCCCCTGTTTCCAGTGATTGGCTGAACAGGATAGCCAGAGGTTCAGCCACCACCTCTTAGTTCTTTAAGGACCCTGGGGTGCACCCATCTGGCCCCATTGCTATCAGCTCTTATTACTTCCAGTTCCTTCCAGGACCCTTTCTCGTGTAAAGGGACTTGTGTCCATTTCTGCACCATTCTCACCCCTTGACCCCTTCAACGACATTCTTCCTTAGTAAAGACTGAGCAGAAATACCTGTTCAATATGTCAGCTTTACTGTTGTCATCCTCCACGCGGCTCCCATCCTCCCCTTCAGTCTCACTATCCTCCCTTTGTCCTTCTTTTTTCACTTATGTACCTGTAAAGGTTTTGTCCCCTTTAACCACTGATTTTGCAATGTGTTCTTCTGTCTGAGCTTTGGCTTCCCTTACTGACTCCCTGCCTCCTTTGTTTCTCCTGGTACTTCTCCCTATCCCCTTCTGCCTGTGTCTTTTGTATTGCCTGAATGCAATCTTTTGGCTTTCACTTTCTTTGCTACCTCTTTGGAAAACCATAATGGTCTCCTCTTTCTTTTCCTCTTGCTAACCTGCTTAATGCATAATTCTGTTGTTCTTATAATCCCCATTTTAAATACTGCCACTGTTCCTCAATCCCTGATTCCTGTCCCATTCCCTTAATGCCTCCTTCAAGCATCTCCCCATTTTCCCAAAGTCTGCCTCCCTAAAATCCAGGATACGTGTTTTGTGGTTTGGTTCTGCTCTTTCTGTGATTTCAAACCACAATGACTGGTGGTCACTGTTACCCAGGTGCTCCCCACTGTTCCCCCATCACACTGTCTCCGTTGTGAACACAAGGTCCAGTATTGCCTTCTGCCGAGTTGGTTCCATGACCAGTTGCTTGAGGAAGGCACCCTGAAGGAGTCCAGGATAAATCTGCTCTAGTTGATGCTGCTGCTGGGATGCTCCAGTCCACGTCTGGTATATTGAAGTCTCCAACCAGTACTACCTCACCCTTGTCTGCCATCCTTTGGATGGCTAGCATCAACTCCCTATCTGTTAAACACAATTAAATGGGCTCCGCTCCTACCTAGCCCTCCAAAATGACTGCTGTTGCCCCATATAGACTTGGGATACACTAGTACATTCTAAAGCTCACTACGGGTTTTCCCTGTGTATTGTCACTTCCTCTCCCTTCCTCTGTCCTTTCCCCCTAACTCCTTTCCCACCCCCCCATACTATGTCTCTCTGCTGAACCCTAGACAAAACCTCCTCTGGCTGCGAATATTTTCAATGCCGTGTACTTTGATAACCCAGGGATGTTCTGGCCTTAAGTTGTATACAGAACCTGCTTAAACACTGTACCGCACTCCTTGATTGCTGATGTTATCCTTTCCAGCACTTCTGTAACTGAAATGTCCATGTAATTCGGTCTGTATTTACTGTTTTGTATGCTGGTAACTATCTATAACAAATGTATTGTCTTGTATTTTTGACTTGAAACCTTTGTAAAGGAGCCCCTCAGCTCAAAGGTATTGATCTGAAACTGAAATAAATAAAACACATTGACCGCACTCTGAGTCTCAGGAGCAAACAGACATATAGAGCTGGGTGTCATCTGCATAGCAGTGAAACCCCAGCCCAAAACATCTAATAACCTTGCCGGGGTAGCATATAAACCTAAAAAATAAGAACATTAAAAATACAAACTACAATAACAGGCTAATGCAATTGGGGTTGTTTAGCATCAGATATCGTAGACTCAGAGGTGATTTATTCATTGTGTTTAAGGCACTACTTGATAGAGGTCTGTGGGAAAACATAGGATTGGTCAGCAACAAAAACAGGCATAACAGATTCCATCAGCACCAGTTAAAAGGCAAAATTATAGAACAAATCAAAGGGAAATTGGTTGAACCAGAGGGTCATCAGTATATGGAATAGACTACCATCCAATGTAGTTAACAGTATTTCACTAGATAGTTTTAAGAAATTGCTTGATGATTATATGGGAAGCAGTAAATATACACCTTAGTACACATGGACGAGTTCATTTGGCCAGTATGCTCCCGACTTGTATCTTTCTGTGATTCTGTGTGATTCTGTGATAAACCACGAACAACATTGGCAACAGGACTCAGTCTTGAGTGCATACAGGCAGGGGCCAAATTAAGGGACATGGGGCCCTACTCCAAGCCATACTTGTATGGGGGCCCTACTCTAAGCCATACTTTGTGGGCCCCTCCATATCAAAATGCTCAAATGCCAGGGCTGGGAGGCTACTGGCCTTGAAGCCCTAAGCCATGGCTTAATTGGCATAATAGTTAATCTGGCCCTGGCCACAGGACAGAACCAACGGGTCTGAGGAAAAATTTTCTAGAACTACCCTCTGGGTTCTATCCAGATATAAACAACTTGAACCAGCAGTTCACAGTGCTGGTAAGTCCAGTGTACCCTTAAGATGGTCCAGAAGTATGCCAAGGTCCACAATATCAAATGCTGAAGCGAGATCAAGGAGGACGAGGTTTGATAGTTTCCCTCTATCTCTCGCCTGAGCAGATCATCAAGGTGCCCTGACTAGTGTCATCTCCATGCTGTGCCTGGCTCTAAAACCAAACTGGAATGGTTCATAAATGTTAGAGGGTGCCAGGTGTTCCTCCAGCTGCAGTGCCACAACTTTCTCAATAAACTTCCCCAGAAAAGAAAGGTTAGAGAGTGGACAATAGCTTGCTAAAACATCTGGGTCCAAAGATGTTTTTTTCAGAAGGGCTTTACCCCTTCTAAAGGAGGCTACGTATTTCTAAACTGTTATGTATGTCTCACTTTCCCTCTTACCTTTACCTGCAACTATTTTAAGCCCTATATTCTCCCTTATTTAAGGCTACCAAATTTCTGGGAGGCTCATCTGGGACACATGAAGGCTGGGGTCCGGAATCCAAATTTCTGGGAGGCTTATCTGGGACACATGATGGCTGGGGTCTAGGGCCTCTACCCCTCTGCTTACCAAGCTAGGGTCCATGATTGAGCAACCTTGAAGCAGAAAGAAAGTCCACATCGCTAGTAAGTGGCTAGAGAACTGGAGAGGTCGAGGGTCACTACTAGTTACAGTAGCACTAGCAAAGTAAAGTAACACTGCCACTGATTATCAACTGACTGACTGATTTAGCTCCTGCCTGCTGACCTCAAAAAGATTAGAGCCAGGACTCACCCATCACCCTTGTTTTTCTCATCGTCCATCTGAAATTCATCTAAGCTTCCCAAGGGCCATCCGCCGTCAGGGTACATGCTACTGCCTGTCCCAATCCATGTCGCATCCCATCCCATTAGTCCAGTCGCAAATGCCCGCACCACAAACAACTTTACAAAACACACAAACAAAACAGGTAGAGACCAAAGACTAGAGCTGGACCCAGAGAGTGACAGTCTTTCTCTACCACACGGCATGCTGTATTCGAGTCAGCAGTAACAACTGTTCCTGATCGGATTCCCCTGTCTAAAGTGCAGCATCGACTCCTCCATTTGATTGGACGGAGAGCGACTGAGCGTGACTTTTCACCTGGTCGTTGCCTGCCATTGGCGGTTCATTTAAAGGCGCGTGCTGCATGGCAGGAATGGAAGTCAGAGGCGAGAACAAGTGCAGTGCTGCATGGCTGGGTGGTGTTTACTGAGCACAGCATCATCTTGGACTTGACACGCAGCAGCTGCTATGAGGGATGGAGTGTGTAACGGGCTGGGCGGATCACCTCAAGTCAACCGGGATGAAAATCTGAAACCAGGACAAATTCCCAATTTTGGAAATGCTTCTGGACAGCCCTTCTGGTACGGGACTGTCCCAGTCAAACATTTGATAGTTTTACCCTTATTTAATCTTGAAACTGTCCATTTTTCTGCTTTTATTGTATTACCATTGGCAAAGCTGCCCATTGGCTATAGCCAACTCTTGCTTTTATTGTTAAAACATTTTTATTAAAACAGGATTATTTCCCCATCAATTCATCTGCTCAGGTTGCTCATACCTGACATGAAGTCATGATCCTCTGCATATGGCGTTACAATCAATAGAAAAGACATGGAAGCCACAAGCAAAGGAATGCAGCTCCAGAGCAGGAAAAGCAGCAGGGACATGTCTAAGGGCCACAGGCCTGTTCTCATACAAATGTCTTAATAAAGTATGGAATGCCCTGAAACTCAGTTAGTTGAGGCGGGGGGAGGCGGTATTACAGCATTGAGTCCTGCTGATGCCATGTGTCATTCTTTTGCAGGAAACTGGGAAACCTTTCAACTGAAATAAAAAGTGGTTTTCTTGGATTTTTTTGGGGAATTGGGTTTTAACTTTTACAAACGATTTTACAAGCAGAGGTCTAAAAGCTCATGCCACGCAACAGCAGGCTGAAACTACTGCAGGCTATCCAATTAGAAAGATTTAATTACTGCATTTATTCAGTACAAGCTAGCTTTGCTGGTGGAGAGGGCTGGTTAAAGGGCCTGTTTCATGCTGTCTTTGCACTGCACGCTAAGACTTGCAGCGCTAAAGGCTGTTGCTTTGAATGGCACGCATGGCAGTGACAAATACAGAAGAGCTATTTATAGGTATTAAAAAGAAAATGAATGAAGAAAAAGAACAACAAATCGATCCTGTAATGGATAGGTTTGGAGCCTGTACCAACTGAATACTGTATGAATAAGTGTCTTAAATAACGTGTGTGTGTGTGTGTCTTAGCATATGTGTGTGAGAGACAGAGAGAGAGAGAGTGTGTGTGTGTGTGTGTCTTAGGGGAGGAGTTGTTCTATTAATGGCTTAGAGTTTGGGCTGTTTATATGGCCCACGATTTTCCATGATAATTGGAAAACAGTGAAAGAAAGAATTGGCAATTTTGATAGGGGCATCAAAATTCAGTATTTTTCAGTACTTGTGCTATATTAAGCATTTTATGTCAGTTTGTAGCACAAAACACATTTTGTGCCAGCTATGTGCACACTGAACCAACTTTTCTCCAGAAAAAAAACTTTCTAAAAGTTATTGTGCAAAAAAAAAAATGATGCTAGAGATTTGCATAAAACATTCTGCACCAATTTTTGTATAAAACCTGCTGATTTGCACTCAGCTTGAAAAAAGAAAACAAAAATTACTTTTAGATTTAGTCAAATGGAATTGACTGTTTTGAAAATGGAAAATCAGTGGCCCTAGAGCCATTCACTATAGGTCCCACAGTGTTTTGACCAGACTCATCTGGATACCTTCTGCATGGTAGCTGTTCGTGCATGCAGGAAGTTGCACTGCTTATGCACGATTGTGCAGAGTATGCTCTGCACAGTTTGGGGCAACCTACCATGAACTGAACTCCTTAATTAGAGTTACTTGCTTTCTTTTCATTAAGCTTTTTAGCTTTGCCCTGCTACCATCACTCACATTAGACCAACTTAGTGACCTTCCGCTCCCAACAACCATGGCATAGATTATTCTTGTAATGTGAGGAACCAAGAGTATCTTTGGCTGTCATATAGATGGTAGCGTTCTGTTTTAATCCCTGTTTTCTGCTGTGGTCCTTCCTCCACTCATCTCCCTAACTGGCACCATGCACAGCTTAGTGGGCCTTGCACGTGTGCATTGTGTCCCCTGAAGGAGCTTATCCCTGGGCTACCACAGGAGGTTGCTGCAGCAATGGAGTGTGACATTATCCTTCCCGAGCCAGGGCTTCCTGCCAACAGTAATGTTTCTTAACCTCACGACCCAGCCACAAGTGGCCTTGAGTTCACTCTCAAACCTGGATCAGTGGCCTGGTAGCGCAATGAGCAACCATTGGGTCACTGGGTGGCTTCTCTTTTATTGCACATTTTATCTTCCACTGTGGGTGAGGCTCGTATGGTAGTACTGACATCCTATCTGTCCCCCTACCGTTTGTTGGGGATCATGCCATGGCAGTGGGGGCTTAATTCTTGGTATTTACTGCTTTTTTCTTTGGTCCCTGAAACCCCACCCCTGAGGACGCTTGGCACAAGGATGAGAGTCCAGGCTGTAGGACTTACTAGTGCACATCTCAGCTGAAGTACTAATGACGCCCTCCCTCTTCACACCGCTGAGTTCCGTGGTGCCCATGCATCCACAGGTGGCAGTAACAGGGTGGTGCGACAGCCTCCCCTCAGAGGAGAGGAGGCGTCCTATGGGATGCTCAAACCTTCTCTCCTGGGCCGACTCGATGACCCAGGCACGATCCCTAACCTGGTGGCTTCTATTAACTTTTTTTTTTCTATAGCTTTTTCCCTATGTTGCACGATGCTTGGTTTTCAGGTTGTGGTTCAGAGCCAAAGAGTGCCTGGAACCATCATTTAGATGACAATTGGTTATTTACCATTTTGTACTGCAACCTCTCTCTACCCACCCACTATGTACATCCAGTTACTCACCATGCACGCACAGCTTATCTCAACTGGGGAGTGAGCTAACTGGCCTTTTATGGGATCATTATGGCTGTGGAAAACTGCCACAATCCTCTCTGAGCTGGGAAGTGTTGTTGATGAATGCCAGCCACCAAGTCTGTTCCTGAACTTGGGTTGCTGGCATGTTTGCTTATTTTAAAGTGGTGGTGGGGGGACAACAAATGTGTGAAGGACAACTTTATTGACTTAGAACATTTTTAGATTAGCTTTGAGAGTTAACACTCATCAGTAGGTCAGTGGAAACAGAGCTGAATTTCATGCCTGCTGTACAGGGAGGATCTGATCCAAAGACATTTCTTTAAAATTGCATTTATTGGTTTTGACAGTATAGTGCCATGCATGATATGCACAACTGAAAAATAATGTACAGGTTTTCACCATGTATCACATAGGAGGCATCAGATATTAAGAAACCAGCCTTAGCACTTCACAGTTGGGGTGCCTTCCTTTAGATGAGATGTTGAACCAAGGTCACTGGTCACTGTCCAGATGGAAGTTAAAGATGCCATGGTGCTTCAAGAAGAGTAGAGGAGTTTTCCCGTGTCATGGCAAATTCAACAACACAACTCTACTTTTGGACCGGCAAGACAGGACCTTACCTTCAGAAGATGGAATAGGCTGGGCCTGAACACCCTGGGATAGTTATTGAATGGGAGCATTAGAGAGTTTTCAGACATTAAAACACAGTTTCAATTAGGCATTCAGATCACTTTAGATATTTACAACTTAGGATACATCCAAATCTTACAAAAGAAATATGGTACATTAACAGAACACTCAGGGTTACAGGTCACTATAGGAGAAATCTTGGGCTCCCAAAGAAAGAAAGGCCAAATCCTAGCCCTGTATGGGACCCTTAGAGATAGAGGAAAAGAAAGTTGACCCCACTTAGGAGTAGATGGGAGAGGGAACTAGGAGAGCAGTTAACGGAGAGTGAGTGGGAATCTATATTTACTCAAGCTCACCGAATCACATACTCCCAGAGATGGAAAGAATTTGAGTGGAAAATAAGATCACGGTACTTTATTACTCCCAGTGGTGAAAACAAATGGGATACAGGGCACAGTTGTGTTTGCTGGAGAGAATGTGGGAGTAAAGGCAGGGACATCTGCATGTCCTGGGACTCTGCTGAAGCTGGCTCAGTTCTGGCAGGGAGTGGTGGGAGCCCTAGAACATACTGTATATTTTCTATCGAAGAGCTCTTGTTGATAAGCATCTAGTATTAGGCCTGGTCCCCAGGGGGGTGAAAGGTAGAGATCAGACTTACCTATGGACCATCCTGGTGGCAGCTGCTCACAAAGCTGTTACTAGAAGGTGGCTATCGCCAGCTCCCCTACTCTAGGACACTGTGTGTGAGGTGGTCGAGAGATCCAGGACATGGAGGAACTGACTACAAAATTTACTTTAGACCTTCACTATTTGTAAACAGATGGACTAGGTGGATACTGTGGCAAGAGGACTGAAGGAGAGGTGCAGGAAGGAGAGAACCTACCAGGGAAGCGAGGGCGGGACAGTTGGTCCTGGTGAAATTCCCTAGTGTCAGGATGTCAGATGATTGCCTCACTACCATATGAATTGAAGAGAGAAGGTAGGCTAATACCCTAAGAATAGTGTTCATGGGGATGTTGACCTTCAAACTGATTAATTTGAATACAAATTGTGGTAACTGCAATGTATTAGAGTACAAAAGCCTGTTACCTGTAGGAAAAGAATGAAAGCACATAAGATGATGAACTATGTCTATATGCCTGTAACTTTAATAAACTTGAATAAAAACAAACACAACCTCTACGGCCTTCCTACCACAAATGTCCCTTGGTGAGGAGGGGGACCGGCAATGACTTCTAGGGGTGACTCCTATGTTTACAGGTAATGGATGGTACAGTATCACCAGGAGCCCCTCCCCTGTGTATAGTACAGACCCAGGCTTGGCACTGTCCCCACCCTTAAGTTCATGGCTAGCCGATGCACAGCCATAAACATCTCCACACACCAACAGTCCCTGCCTCAGCCCTGCTACCTGTGCTCCTTTGGGAGAGACTACTTACTTCTGTCTGTGGCGCTGCCTCCTTGATGGCATAGATGGAGACTTCTGCCTTACTTATCTGTTCCTTGCTCATTTGGGCATCAGGACCTTCCTTCACATTCTTCTCCATCATTGATCCCTTGGTCTGGGGTCAATAGAGCCACCTTTCAGTTGCACTTTACCCTGTACACTTCACTCTCCCGCATGGCAACTTTGGGTAGTCCTAACCTATTTAAACTGTAAACCCATAACTTCTTTTTAGTTTGCATTAGCAGTTGCAACTGCATTAAACACTGTATCCTGTAATTAGGAAACCACTCGGACACAGGGCATGACTCTTGAGACTTAACTTCTTTTGCAAAACTCCAAACATTCATTTACAGAAGCCGTGCACACAGCCAGGGTACTGACAGTGAGTCTGCAGCCAGTGGCCTGACCTTAACTTCCATTTTGGGCTCAGTTTCAAATCAACATCCCAAATCAGCTATCACATTCAGCAAAATGTGGCGTAATTACTGTGACTGTACGAGGTCTCCGACCAGCAGCTCACATGTTAAATTCTCATCAGCAGCGTCAACATATTTACAGTCTCTTACCACAATTCTCTGCGGCACTTTATTTTCTAGTTCCACATTCCCAGTTTACTTAAATAGTGACAGGGATATCAGCAGTTACATTTTGGTGCCCCTGCAACAGTGGGTGGGAGAAGGGGACATTGAGATGTACTTGAGCTGACTAGCACATAAAGAGCAACACGGTGCCCCTGAAGAGGGCAGTTGAAGGGTATACCCTTCCAAACATGAAGACACACACACACACACACACACACACCACAAATGAGGTACAGGCTACCTCAGTTGGCGGCCCTGACCCCAGCCATCCATAGGGGTCATAGTCAGTGCCTAATGCGGTCACAGCAGCAGTGGTTTACAAACTGACCATGCCTGTTCCTTGCCACTGGGGTTCAGATCCTTGGTGCCAGCTGTCCTGTTCTTCTGCCATTTACACAGTCTTGTGCTCTAGACCACGGTCCCCACCAGCTGAAGAATACGTCCACTACTTTTTCACCATTTACAGGAACGTGGGCAGTTTTGTGGCAGAAGTCATCAGGAGACTTTCCTTAAGGATGAGTCCCCAACAGGTTCTTGCTGTCCTCATTGCCCAACCCTGGCCGAGCCTCAGGAATCCAGTGCTAGGAGGAGCCAGTGCAGAACCCTACCATCATTTTGGGGTCTACAGGCCCCTTCAGCCTGTCGCAGCCAGAGAAGTGCACCTGTAGGTGCTCAATTAGGAACACTGCACACTTGTGCGCTGGACCAGAACGCCACACTTAATTAAGACTGCTTTTGGCAAGCAGGAGTCCTAATTATATGCCTCTGGCAGGCATTTCCGGAACCCTCCCAAGCAATGAGCAATTGCAGGTGCAAGGTCAGCACCTAGACGTCCTGTCACTAAGCAGGAAACACATTGCAACACAGGATGCATCTCGTTAACCATTCAGAATACATTTCAGAACCTCGATACACAGAGCTAGTCTTAACCCTTTAAGTGCACTTTAATCACAGGCAAATTATTTTCCTTGCAGACCATAAACACAGTCTCAGTGCAATACACAGTATGATTTTACACATTGCTTGGTCCTGGTAACTCCTGTCTTGACAGCCAGGTTGTGCAAACATTCCTCTTGCCAATAAAATGGGCTCATATAACCCACCCCAGGACACACCTGGGAATGAGCTATCACAGCTCTGTTGTTTTTCCTTCATCAAAGATAAGTAAAGTAAAAAAAGACCTTCAATTCTCAAGCACACAAGGACTGGCTATATAGCTTCCCAGTCACTCAGCAGTTACACAAACCCTCTGAGTCATCACATAGGAAAAAAGTTTCCCATGTCACTGATTCAAGTGTCTGGGTCATCTTCTAGAGTCAGAAGCATCGAAAAGTTGGTGTTTCTGTAGAAACAATAACTAAAGCTGTGAGGCCTTTCTCCAGCAGTGAGTATGCGTCGGCAGTTTGTAACAGCCACTTTTCGGACCTGAGTTTGTGGTGATAAGTCCCGATGTGGTGCAGTCATGTGGTCCTCCTATGTTAGATTGCCCTTATGTTTGTCGGCTTGCAACAGCTGGAGCCTGGCTTCAGCCACTGGAAGGGTAGCGATTATACTGTTAAGGGCTGCATTGTTTTCCCTGTTCTTACCCTCTCACGCTGCTATCATGAATGCTCAAACAGTCTGGCTGGAACCCGAACGAAAATGGTAACAACTGCAAAATCTGAAAACAGGAGCCATTTGAGAACTTTCAGTAAGTGAGGCTGACAAGAGAACTGGGTTGGCAGGCCAACTATAAGAATATTTTATTAATTGGCAGCATTTTCAAGGGCCTTGATTTTTTCAAGTATTTCCATCCTTGGTGGTTGTTGTGGCATTAAAGGTGGCCTGGTGTTAATTTACATTAACTGGCTCTGCAATCGCTGTTTTATTTTCCAGTGATACAACGCTGGCCTCGCCCATCTTTTATTCTACTGTGGCCAGCCTTTTGTAAGGCTAGTAGAATGTTTCTTAGCATAGCTATAGTATATATGCTGTGGGCAAGTCACCTCCTCCATCGTGTGCACTGGGCCCTGCAGGTTTTGTTGACCAGCCAGCTTGTTTGAGATAATCTGAAAGGCAGATAATCAATTTAATCAACCTATTTTTATCTGTTGTGGGAGCTCTGATCAAATGTGTCTATTCTGCTTGCTGCTCAGCAGTACTGCCCCCAGACCCATTTTTAAAAGGTGAGGGAATCATTGCAGCATTTTCAATTTATATTTGCTTTCCACTGGTCTCTGTATAGTTCTTTCTTTTTAGGGCTTGACAAGTTCTTATTGTAATATAACAGAGGAGCGCACAGTGAATTTGTGCCATAAAGAATCGCGGGGGGTTGCCAGATTAATTAATTAATTAATTTTATTGACTGAATGAGGTAACTTAAACAGAGACCCTTGCACTGTAGCGACCTAGGAGATGAGGTGATTAAGGAACATAGGATAAAAACAATGTACAGGGCAAATGAGGTATAGAGAGCATCAGACACAGCTGTAATGAAATAAACGGGGTGCTGTGCTTTTTAATTATTGGTTCTCTTGACCATAACAGTGGGAAACAACATGTACTGACTGACAGGCTGAGCATGCACCAGAGGACTGTGAACCCCGCAGAACCTTATCTCTCCACAACTGGCCAGGGCTAGACCTGTGGTCACCCTCTCCCCACCCTGGTTATTTATCCCCCAAACAAGACTGGTTTATAAAATTGCCAGTCCTCTGACATTGTGCAAGGAGCTGACAGGATCCACCCCATCTCTAGCCTGTCCCCCTTAAACAGAGTGTGCCTTCCTTACCCCAGGGCCAATTTGGGTTGCAGTGATTGTCCAAATCACAGCTATGTGAGCAGTCCCTCTCTCCTAACCTACAGTATGCCTTCCTCAGTAGCCTACTATACTCATATGTACCTTTTCCCTATCACACGTGCCGCTTGGTAATACACTCCTATTACTGTATTTATTGAGAATTGGTACTGCAAGTTGGGGGTGCCTGACTGAACTAGCTGAGATTTGGACTACCATTGCGCCTCCCATATTTTTTTCATTTATTTATTTAGTTTTGTTGACCGGTAAGTGCACTAGACAAATCCTGCCTATTTTCAGGCACGAACCGGGAAGGGGATACAGATGAATGCCAACTGACCTTGAACCAGATTAAGCTGTTGGTGGTATTCTTAGTGAATGAGTGAAATTTGGCCAGGACACTGGGGAAATTCCCTACTCTTTCGATAAGTGACATGGGATCCTTAACATCTACCTCAACTACCACCAATCCAGGTAGATGGGACCTCGGTTTAATGTCTCATCCGAAAAACAGCACCTCAGAAGTGCAGCACTCCTCTCATGCTGCACTACAGTGTCAGTACTGGGATATTAACCCAAGTGCCAGATGTGGAACTGAACCCACAGCCCTCTGATCTCCCGGCCTCAGAGGCGGTGCTACCTACTGAGCCACTGACACTGGATCAAGGGGTCAGGGAGAGCACACCCTTAAAACAGGTTCTGGTCAGATCTGATACGGCTGCCCAGAGCACGGGTGGTGATTTTGTGCAGTGAGAGTGAATAAAAGCATACTTGGAGCTCTCGCAGCACCGGAGCTTGCCTTTTGTTAGATGGCAGCTCTGACAGGAATCTGCTTGCGGTTCAATTTGGAGCTGTCATGTTTCATAAGGTAACCACCACTTCCAAAGTTATGGAAAGCAGTGTGCCACGGGGGTGAATGCTACGTAGGAGCTTAGTCCGAGGAGGGAAGGGAGAGGAGACACCAGAGACCACCAGCGACTTCAGTGCTGTGGACAGGAGACTGCGCCACTGTAGGGAGAACACGGAAATCAGTTCTGGTTTTCTCCTGCAGTGATGTGATCCCAAAATGACTGCAGGGTTCTGCCCATGCAGCTGTAAAAATGACATTTTGATTTGAGGGACTGGGGTTGCTAGGGAGAAGGGATTGTTGTAAAGAAGCTGTCAGCCCCTGGTAAAGAGCCAGGAGACCATCATTTAAAACACAAACAGTCGGTGGGGGCAGGAGATGAATGGGGTGTTTTGCTACCATGGGGGAGGATGGGATCGGGACCATCTGTTTCAAAACACTCTACTGTCCAGCAGACGTAGGGGTGAATGTTACTGCCATTATGTGTGTGTGTGTGTGTGTGTGTGTGTGTGTGTGTGTGTGTGTGGTGGCGTGTGTATACCACCATTATATCCAACATGGTTTACAATCTAGGAGATGGAGGATGTTGCCACCATTTTGTGTGTGTGTGTGTGTGTGTGTGGGTGGGGGCATGCTGTATCTCAGCATGCTTTATAATCTGGGAGAAGAAGAGGATGTTGATGTGTGTGCTTGTGTGAGTGTGTTCTTGACCAAAACCATATCTCAACTTGCTTTCGGAGAGAGAGGAAGAGGGAGGAGATATATATATATACTGTGTATATATATATATATATATATATTAGAGAAGAGAATACTGCAGCCATTAGGTAGTGAGAAGATGGAAACCAACACTTTATCCTATGAGAAGAAAACACTGTACTATCCAGGAGATGGAGGAGTAAAATTAATAAATTAAGTTATTGCCATATATAGCAATATTGCCATCACATGACCAGCCTGCTGGCACAAACTAACTTTTTTTCTGTCTCCCAGGTCTTTAATGTAAGTTTTGCATATAGATCCCCTATTGCGCCATAATAGGTACTTCAGACAGTGACATCATCTGTTGCAATCAGTCAGTGGTTCCTGATGCTGCTACTACTGCTTGGATAGACTGTGGCTGTGATGTCAGTGGAGCAGCTGCTTAGTCTGCCCAATTTAACTGAAGTTGCAACTTATGCTAGTAGCGAGGGTAGGGTAAAGAATAACATTCAGGCAAGGGGTAGGAAGTAGTAGACACCCAGAGCAAGTTAGCACAGGTAGGTGGGTTAAAAAGGAAAAACAAGGACATCCTATCAAGGGTAGGGTACCAAATAAATTTAAAATAAGCAGAGGGAGGTAGGAATTCAACAGGCATAGAAAGGCAATAGGGTACAGGGAAGTATCAATGGGTAATAAGGTAAAGAAGGAACAAGCATGCAGTGGTGTCATTGTCCACCTGGCAGCAAATTATCTGGCATGGGGCAGGGTAGGGGTAGTGCAGCACAAGTTCAGGGAGGTGTGGAAGGGCCTCAAGCATGTGTCATGCACAGTGGTTTTTGTCGAGGTGTTATAGGTATACTGACTATTTTATTTTGACTTTATTTTATTAAAATCTAGGAACTGTAATACCTTTGAAACAGAAGCTCTTTTACAAAGGTTCCATGTCAAATAAACAACAGGACACAGGAGACATAACAGATTATACAATTGATGACACATTTGTAAAGGTATAGAGACAAATTAGAATACAGTGATTACTGCAACATAAAGGACCACAATATGTAATACAATATACAACAGAACCGAACAATTTACAATCAACACAGGTTAAATATGAAACAAGGTAACTTAACATATTTATGAGCTTACAGAGTGGGTAGGGACAGAGTGGGAATTAGCCAGAGGAGGCATTGTCGAGAGAGTGGGGTGGAAGGCTTAGAGGGCAAATGGACACCAAGAGATTCAGCCAGAGGGCATAGTCAATGGAAGGGGAAGGCACGATGGAGAAGGGGTAGGGTGGGGGGAAGATAATGGAAGTTTGGGGCGCTATGGGTGGGGGGTGAACATGGTCAGGTGACCACGGGTGAGAGAGATTAGGTAGGAGAGTGGGTAGGAGAAGTTAGGGCAGGATAGTGTCAAAATTGTCTAAGTGCTGGAGGTGAGTTCCAGAGTTCCATGGTGCACCCATCAAAGTCCAGCAAAGAACAGCAATCACAACTACTTCATGCTATAAGTGGCCGAACTTATGTTTAAATGGACACAGTTTGGGTTCAGCAAGGACGTCACTGTATAAGGAGTTAAGCCAAGATGGGTGTCTGTAGGTGAATGACCTTGGCCTTGTGCAGTGCAGTATAAGGGGAATAGGAAGGGCTGGCTATCCGACCCTATCGTATGGTGAGGGTTACCAGAAAGGCTTAGGTACTTCCACCCCCTGTGGGGAGAGCCCAAGGCTAGATTTTTAGCCAGTAGGCAGGTTTGATATTTGATCCTACCTTTCAAGTGGAGCCACCCTGTCTGCTATGGGATCACTTACAGTATATGTGTCAGTGGTGTACACAGTGATGAGCCTGCAGACTTTGTTTAGTGCTGTTGAGACATGCTCTAGAGACGTATCAGTAGCAGCACGTACACTACCAGCCCACAAACCATAATCTATAATGGAGATGATTAAGCTATGTACAGCTGTTCTTAGGCCTTGGCAGTCAAACAATGTTTGTGTCTATAGAGTAGTCCGATACGTGTTGGCTACTTTAGCAGCGTTTTCAATGTGGATCGTGTATCACAGTGTGCTATCAATGGTGACCCTAGATACTTAAAATGCTGTACCTGTTCAAGGAGATGTTTGTGTTATTCGAATTGTTAGCTGGTGGGCATTATGCTCTTTCGGGAACTATTAAATAACATGAGCGTTTGTTTTTGTAGTTTAACAGTAGTTTGTGCCTACTAAACCAAGTCTCTACACACAAGAAGTTTAGCTGAAGCTGGTTCTCAAGCAGTAAGGGATCAGAGTGACTGGCGAAAATTACTGTCATCCACATATAGGAGGATCTTGTTGGGGCAAGTGAGGGGAAGGCTGTTTAAAAAGAGGCTGAACAGGAGGGGACCAAGTATAGACCCTTGTGGGACTCCTGTGAGCGGACTGGTTGTCTGTCCGGAGAGAACATCGGATATCTTCACTTGTTGCACTCTATTCTCAAGGTAGCTTCTGACCAACCTGTTGCTTCACTTGAGAGCCCTGTACAGGAAAGTTGCTCAAGTAGAGAGAGTGACTGACTGTATCTAAGGCCTTGGTTAGATCTATAAAGGCTGCCCCAACCAATTGGCCTTGGTCTAGCGAGTTGTGGATGAATCCAGTGAATTCAACCAACACAGAGGTGGTACTGTGTCCTTTTCTAAACCCATGCTGCTAAGAGCACTGGATCTGGTATTTCTCCAGGTATTCAGTCAGCTGGTCAGACACTACCAGCTCAAGAGCTTTAGAAAGGGGCGAGAATGGAGATAGGCTGTAGTTTGAATGCAGAGCTCTGTCACTGCATTTATGAACATGGGCAACCGTGGCAGATTTCCACTTCTGGGGAATTGAGCTAACCTTAGTAACAGGTTCAATATTTTAGTAAGCGGTGCCAAGATTTCATCCATGGTTAGGCGATAAGCTTGGGATCAAGCGTATTGCCACGATACCTGGATTTTCTTAGAACCCTCAATATGTATTTCCTGGCCTCAGGTTCAGAGGTAGTTTTGAAATAAAGGGGATGACTTTGTGGCTGATCATCCCACCCTAAAGGGTCCTGATTAGTAGAATCCTCAAAGAAATCAGTGGGAAGGACACCACTAATGTCAGTAAAAGCATTATTAAAGGGTTGGCAATAACCTTAGGGTCAATGTGGTAGTGCCATCAACACTGAGCATGGTTGGAGCCATTTGGGGTCATACCCTGTGATATCCTTAATATTGCTCCAAAACTTCCTGCCCTCACCCCAGGAGTTGGTAAGCATCTTCTTGTAGTATCGACTCTTTTCAAGGCGGATGGCCGGGTGCAGGACTTTCTTGCTCTTTTATAGTTTGTATGTTTGTCTGCTTACCAGTAGCTCTAGCCCATTGCCACAGATGGTCCCCTGGATTTCATAAAGGTCGATGATAGCCAGCGTGATCCACGGGTTATTAGCGCCTTAACCATGCGTTTTTTAGGGAAGCATGAACGTCACAGACCTTGGTAAAGCAGTTGATAAGGTCATGCCAGACAAATCTGATAGATTTCTTTGACTGGGTGACCAAAGTAGTAGATCAGGGAGGGCTGTGGACATGGCCTACCTAGACTTTAGCAAGGCATTTGACACAGTCCACACAAAAGATTAATATACAAGTTAGCCAGCCTGGGAGTGGGTCCCAAGATGATAGCCTGGGTAAAGAATTGGCTGGAGAATAGGACACAGAGTAATAGTAAATGGAGTCCACTCAGAAGAAAGGAGGGTTACTAGTGGGGTACCATGAGGTTCAGTATTAGGACGGTCCTCTTCAATGTCTTTATAAGCGACATTTATTTATTGAACATTTCGAATTACAACCTTTGAGTCCAGGACTCCTTTGCAAAGGCTCCACGTCATTCAGGACAGGACATAACAACAACAGAGTGTTCAAAATTCCACAAAACCAGTATCATTACAATACGACAGATATTAACATCATAGCATATGTTAAAGCTATTCGTCAGAAGGAAATCGTAGGGTTACACAGTAGCAGCCGTTTGGTTAGAGGTTTCCAACAGGACAATTACCATGATTCAACAATACTGGATATGGTTAGCGCAGGCATGGTTAAAGGAAATCTGGCGGTTGAGAAGAGTCGAGTCGGTGAGGTGGTCCCTGTGGTCAGCCAGTCAGGGACAGAGGGGAACATTTGCAGGTCACCGAGTTGAGAGAAAAACTTGGTCCCTGATTTGAATTGACTTAGGGTGGGAGTGAGTAGGACTGGCAGGCGGTATGTTGTTAAGCCAGAGGGGCACGATACGGAAGGATCTTTGTCCTAGCGAGGTCCTACAGATGGGGACTTTGAAGGTGGTCCGGCCAGCCGTCTTGGGGTGCTCCTATTGGGGGCCAGTTGGATGAGCGGTGTAATTCGATAGGTGTGAATTTCATAAGGATCTTTTTGGCTTGGAGACAGGTGTGATATTTAAGCCTCCCTTCAAAGGTAAGCCATACTCAGTGAGAGTAAGCAGGTATGTGTCTGTCTGAGCTGCTTGTGACCAGCGGCAGGCTTTATTGAGTGCTGTTCTGATGCTGTTAAGTGCCGATTGGTCAGCAGCGCCATAAATAGTTATACCATAGTCAATTAATGAAAGGACAGAGCTAGTAACCGCAAGCCTTAGGGCCTGTGGGGAGGCAATGTCTATGTCTGTAGAGGATGCCAAGACGGTATTGACAGAGGTGGAGAGAGTCTTAATATGTTGATGGTATGTAAGGGATGTGTCAAGTGTGATGCCAAGATATTTAAAGCAGGAGACCTGTTCAATGTGGGTGCCCAGTATGTTTGTAGAGAGCTGTGGGTATTGAGGGGTTTTGTCGATGGGCAAACATCATGGATTTTGTTTTATCATAGTTAAGTAAGAGCGGTGTCAGTGAACCAGCCCTCCAGCTCCCTAAAGCAGCCTTGAAGAGTATTTTGGAGGTGGGTGAGATTGGTATGTTTCCAGTAAAGCACCGCATCATCGGCATAAAGCAGTAGCTTTCCACTACAGGCTTGAGGAGTGAGTTTAGAAAGAGAGTGAACAATAGGGGCCAAGTATCGACCCTTGAGGGACACCAGCAAGGACCGTTTTTGGGAGAGTGTTTCTCTAATTTTTACCTGTTGCGATCTGTCAGACAGATAGTTTTTAAACCATGAGTTAGTATAGTGTGCAATATTGAGGGATGCAAGGCATGCAGAAGTAGCTCATGATTGACAGTGTCGAATGCCTTAGTCAAATCAATGTAGATTGCTCCAACTGCAGCCCCTGATCGGTGCTTCATGAATGTAGGGACTGAAATCTAGTAGTGCTGTGGTAGTACTGTGCCTTTTCTAAAACCATGTTGCTCCTGGCAGAGGAGTCCATATCTGTCAAGGTATTCTGTGAGTTGGTCGATACAATTCTTTCCAGTGCTTTTGAGAGGGAGGGAGGATCGTGAATGGGTCTATAGTTGCTAGGGTTTGTTGGATCACCTTTTTTTAGGATAGGTGGTGATAATACCCCTCTTCCATAGAGTAGGGATTTGGCCACGGCAAAGAGAAGTTGAGGAGTTTGGTGAGATGCGGTAGTGTCTCAGTAGCGTAAGTCTAAGGATTTTAAGATCAAGGGTCACTACTAAAGCGCACGTTTGCAGGGCTTTTGAGAGGTAGGCGTTTAGCCTCATTGCAGGAGATTGTCGCAGCCTGAAAGGAGGGTGTGTATGAGAACAAGGTGTGGTGGTGGCTGTGCAGGAAATGGGGTCAAAGAAATTTGGAGGAAGGACTAGCTAAGGTCAGTGAAGGTGTTGTTCAGGGTGTCGCTATGGCGGTGGGGTCTTGTGAGAGGGTGCCTGAACTAGGAGCTGGGTAGGGTCGGGGTTAGAGTTTTTCCACAGAGTTCCTTAACATTGCTCCAGAAAGATTTTCCAGAGCTCCATGGGTAGTGAAGGCTTGTTGATAGTATGTGGCCTTGGCTTGCGGATAGCCTTTGTACATTTATTTTGTGCTTCTCTGTAGAGCTGTCTATCATGTGGCAGCTGTGATGATAGTGCCCTGTGCCAGAGGTTATCCCTATGGTGCATCATATGAAGGAGGGACTGGGTAATCCAAGGGTGTTCCAGGATTTTAATACCGATTTGAGAAGGGGCAAATAAGTCACAGGCCATGAAAATGGTAATAAATGCAGTGGCGCTGCGTCCAAGGATTGGGCAGTATGAACAGACTCCCAATACAGGTGGAGAGGTACACCTAAGGTGGGAGGGCACCTTTTGAGGTGCCTTTGGGTGGAGATTTTAGGTTTACTGGGAGTGGTTTTATTTGACCACCAGCATGCCACCGGAGTGGTCACTAAGTACATCAGGGAGCACGCTAACTTTGGTAAGGTGGTTTGGGTGGTTAGTAAAGATAAGGTCTATAAGACAGGAGGATCCTGACCGAGGGTCCAGCCTAGTGGGTGACGTTACTACTTGGGTAAGGTCATATGCACATGTTGTGTCTTTGAAAGCAGCCAATGTAGAGGCTAGCCAGTTCACATTAAAGTCACCCATGATAATTAGTTCACTTTAGGGGAAGATATGTGATTGCAGAAGAATAGAATCAAATGCTGGTTTCTGGTTGGTTGGTGGGATGTAAGCTGCCATAATGTAAAGGGTTTAACAGGGGCACCAAGGGCTACTTTGATAGTAATGGCCTGGGCACCGTGGTCGGCAAGGAAGTGGGACTAATAGTGGCTTGAGGGATGTTTTAGCATATATGGCACATCCCACCCTTTGCCAACCCTATCAGTTCTGAAAATGGTATAGTCTCTGAGTGAGACTGCGGCATCTGGGACATTTTGAGAGCCAGGTTTCTGATAGGTAAGTATATCCACTTGGTGTTGAGCTAGCCATCCTTGCAGCAGGGTAAATTTTTTTGGCAGGCTGCAGATATTGAGGAGGCCAGAAATAGGCCACTGTGTGTCTTTTTATTGCCACTGGACCCTGGTGGGCCTGGGTTGGGATGGACATTCCGGATAAAGTAGGAGGAGAAGAGCATTTGCCTGAGGCGAAATTCCTCGTAAGATTAGTTGCTTTACTAGAAGGACCTGGGTTAGATGGCTGTTTGGTGGGGCTAGTTGGTATGTGGAGGGTGGATACAAATTGGGCTAGGATAGCTAGGAAACTAGGCGGTATGGGGTAGAAAGGGGTGCACAAGTGGGGAGACTGTCGGGGCAATCCAGATGCCATTTGTGGTGCTGCTAAAGTTAGGTAAACCTATTCTGCTGTTAAGGATTGGGTAGGGGGTTGTAGGTGAATTGACTCAGCTGCATTATCAGTGAGATCAGCAGTGGGGCACTATAGGAGCCCAGTTGGATCTTAGCACCATGGGGCAGTAAGGGCATATGAAAAATATAAATAAGTTGTAGGATACAGGAGGTGGAGTTCATTGTGTTGTAAAACAAAGCCTGTTAAATGGAAGTCAAAGGAGTGAGCCTCTGGTGGTGCAGTAGTATAAGCTGCAAATGGTAAAGTGGGCTGATTGGTTTCGCACTTCGCGTGGTCTGTAGCTATATAATTAGATGCCGACCAAGGGTGGTGGTGGGGGCGGTGGGAGCAGGCGCACAGAGCGGCGGGACAAACTGTGCAGCACTCTTTCCTTTAGTGAGGCGAGTCAGGTTGTGGAACGATGTGCTGGAACCAGGGCTGTAATGAAACGATGTGCTGGAAATCCGGCTGTAATTACCTGGGCGACTGAGGGAGGGCTGAAGGGGTAACCCGGACAGGCTACCGGGAGGAGGGCAGCTGGAGGGTCCCTCGCGACCTCGACAACCTCTGTGGACAAGGGAGAGAGAGGATCTAGTTATACAGGTAGGCGGGGGTGGTTACAAAGCTAAATGGGTAAACAGTCTACTTTACAATATTGCACCAGAAACAACACAAATTGGAGCTGCAGTTCAGTCATAAACAGTTTTTGTGCTAGCTGTTTCAAGTATTTTAACCAGGACAGGTAGCAAGAGTAAGACACCGATGCGCAGTGGTTATGGCACCAAAACAGAAATTAAAAAGCCCCTTATAGCACGGTTAGCACCAGCACCAGGAAACCCGGACAGTACAGTAGCAGCTTAGGATTTTAAGTCCTCTAATTCATATAGGGAGAGTTCACGCATTAACCTAAATGCAGAGCTCAGGGTTGAACAAAACTGTGCAGCACTCTTTCCTTTAGTGAGTGAAGTCAGGCTGTGGCGATGTGCGAAATCCACGGCTGTAATTACCTGGGCGACTGAGGAGGCGGCTGCAGGGTAACGGACGGGCTACGGGAGGAGGGCAGCTGGAGGTCCCTCGCGACCTCGGCGACCTCTGGGCGACTGAGGAGGCGGCTGAAGGGGTAACGGACGGGCTACGGGAGGGAGGGCAGCTGGAGGGTCCCTCGCGACCTCGGCGACCTCTGGGCGACTGAGGAGGCGGCTGAAGGGACTGGAAGGAAAGTATGTCTCTTTGCAGATGACACTAAGATCTGCAACAGAGTTGATGCACAGGGTGGGGTGGAAAGGATGAGAAGGGACTGGCAAAGTTAGAGGAATGGTCAAATGTATGGCAGCTTAGATTCAATGCTAAGAAGTGCAAGGTAATGCACCTGGGAAACAAAACCAGGGAAGAGTACACAATGGGGGGTGAGATACTAACAACAACAAGAATGGAAAGGGACCGGGGTAGTCATATCAGATGACCTAAAGATGGGCAAGCAATGTGAGAGGGCAGCAAGGAGGGTGGGGGATACTGGGATGCATAGGGGAGGCATCACCAGTGAAAACAGGAAGTTATTATCCCTCTGTACAGACAGCTGGGAGACCCTATCTGAGTACTGTGTGCAGTTCTGGAGACCCAATCTCCACAAAGACATAGACAGGATGGAAGCTGTCCAGAGGAGGGCAACTAAAATGGTGCAGGGTCTGCACCGAAGACATATGAAGAGAGACTTAGGAGCTTAATATGTATAACCTCGAGAAAGGAGGGAGAGGGGACATGATAGAAACTTTCAAGTACCTCAAGGGAATCAACAAAGTCCAAGAGGGTAGCATCTTCAAAAGAAGGTGCAAGAACAAGAGGGCACAATCTGAAGATGGGGGGAGGTGGCTCAGAGGTAATTTAGGAAGTATTTTTTCACAGAGAGGTTGTGGATGCATGGAACAGCCTCTCGAGGAGGTTGTGGAGTCAAAATCAGTGGTGGAATTCAAGCATGCATGGGATAGTCATAAGGCAATTCTGGGGGTGGGGGTAGGAAGAAGTAGGCTGCTGGTTAACTAGGATCTGCAGCTTATCCAGTAGGTAGGAAATGGGCAGACTGGGTGAGCCAGCCGGTCCTTATCTGCCGATCCAAATTCTATGTTTCTATGGTAACATGTGCAGCCCGCTATTTGGAGACCATCATGTCTTCTTAGGTTGACTTTAGAGGTTCAAGGTACCTCGAGTAAGGACTCTACTTAGAAACAGTTTTAGGTGGATGTCTGGTGGATTTGTTCAACCAGCTGCATATGATAGGAGAGTGGTCACTAACAGAGTCCGGGAGGATGGTTGTGTTGGAGATGCGCCTAGGCGATTAGACAGTATCAAGTCCAGGAGCATGCTAGTTCCACTTTTATAATTCAGTCTGATTGGGTGTTCCACTAGCTGGGTAAAATGAACGGGTGAGACAGCATCCTTATATAGATCAGCATCGGTGGAGAGCAATTAACACTGGAACCTCATAACATGTTACTCCCCAGAGTTGTGTTGCATGTTGTTGCACTAGTCCATGACAGCATGGAAGCCAGTGGCCTGCTCTTTGGGCAGAATATAAACTGATACCACTGTGAGGGCTTTATTGTATGTACCTAACAACACTTTAATGGCTAGTGCCTGTATCAAAGTTTCGAGGGAGCCTAGGTAGTGCATGCATCATGATGGTACTCTTTGATGTATATAGTGCAGCCTCTGCCCCTTTTAAGAAGACTGTCCTACCTAAAGACAGTGTAACCTGTAAGGGCAAAAGCAGTGTCCGAGATCTTGGGTGAGAACAGGTCTCCACCATAGAGAGAAAGGACACACCACCAATGCTTTTACCAATTGGTTGAGGGTATTGTGCATGGAGGAGGACTTCAAGCTACAGGGCAAACCGGGAAGATTTGGGCCTCTGCATGGGGAGACAGCCTGCATCCTTCCAGGAAGGGACCACAGTCCTTAGTGGGAGGTTTAAATGCTATTTGGTTCAGCATTTAAACTAGCCAGTGAGGAGGTTGCAGAACTAAGGAAGGCAGTAATTGCCGCTCTGATTATGAAGCAGCAGCGGGAGGAGGGCCCAGGGGAGTAACTCCAGGCAGAGGCACAAGAAGACAGGGGTGGGGACGACAGAGGACAAGGGGTAAAACTCATGGAAGCAAGAAGGAAAGAGCAAAGGAGACAGGTAAGGCAGAAGGTAACAAGGGAAGAGGTGGGTCAGGGGCATCAGGAACAGTGCAGGCATGGGCAAGGAGGGAGTAGGCAGGGAGTAAGTAGGCATGGAGAGAATGCAAGGAGTCTAGGAAATGAAATTCTGGATCTAAAGGCCATCCTGGCAGAGGCTAGCCTGGATTTGGTGACCATAATGGAGTTGTGGTGAACTGACAGTCACGACTGGGACATGGCTATACTGGACTAATCTCTGTTCAGGAGAGACAGGGAAGGAGGGGGTGTACTATACTGTATGTAAGAAAAGGAATCAAGGCCAAGGAAGCAGGAGCACCCAGAAGAAAAAGAAGAGCTGAAGGTGTTGTGAGTCATCCTTGAGACTGCACTGGGGCTGTTGTCCATACAGGATAGTATACAGACCTCAGGACAGGAGAGGAGTTGGATAAGGCACCTGGGAAGCCATCATCAGGATGGCAAACAAGGTGCTAGTAGTTGGTGACTTCAGTCTGCCAGATTTTTATTGGAGTCTTCCCACTGCAGCTTTGGCAAGGATTAGGACCATCCTTATTCCTACAAGGGGCTTTTCTCAGGCAGCTAGTCAATGAACCTACTAGTGATGGGACAGTGCTGTATCTGGTGCTTACAAACAGGGATGGCACTGCAGACATTGCAGTGGGCAGTCACCTAGGTACGCTGATCTATGGTACAATGTAGTTTAACATTAAGATGGGGAGCATAGGCTAATCACATGAGGTTAAGAGTCCTGAACTTTAGTAGGGTGGATTTTAAAGAAATGCCTCAGAAACTTCATCATGGGGTGGGAGACACAGCCTTTGCACAAAGGAAGTGAGTAAGAAGAAGGAATAATAGACCATTATGATTCTCAAGGGATGTGATCAAGGTAGTGAAGGAAAAAAGGGGCATTCAGGAGCATAAGAAAACACAGAGCGAGGAAGACAGGGAGGTGTACAAGTAAAACAGAGGGAAGCAGGAAAAGCAGTGAGGGAGCAAAGATGCAGACAAAGGAAATATGAAAGGGGCAGCTAAAGGGAGTAGAACTTTTTTCAGGTACATAAGTGAGAAAGGGAAGGCAAGGGAGGGTAGTGAGGATAAGGAGGGCAGCGAGGGAGGCAGGGCCTGTAAGAAGAGGACTAAGAAAAGCAGACATCCTGAACAGGTACTTCTGCTAGGGCTTCACATTGGAGAGGGAGGATAAGGAGCAGCAGGAACAAAGGGGAGGAGCTGGACACAAGTCCATTTTAAGAGGAAAGAGTCCTGAAGGGATATGCTGCTCTGAAAGTGGACAAGGCTGTGGGACTGGACAGAAGACACCCAAGGGTATTAAAGGAACTCAGGTGCTAGTGCCCACTGACAGCCTATTGAACAGCTCTCTGGAAACAGGCATGGTTCGGAGGACTGGAAAGAGTAGATGTGGTCCTTTACGTATGGCGGCAGCAGGAAGGAAGCTAGCAATCATAGGCTGGCGGTCTCACATCAGTGGTGGGGAAATTAATGAAACCATGTTAAGCGAAATGTTGGTAGAGTATCTTGAATCCAGCAGGTTGCAAAACTACAAGCAGCATGGATTCAGAGGCAAGCCTAACAAATCTGATTGATTTCTTTGACTGGGTGACCAGGAAATAGACCGAGGGAGGGCAGTGGATGTGGCTTATCTGGACTTTAGCAAGGCCTTGAACACTGTGCCATACAAGTGACTGATCAAGAACTTGAGCAGCCCAGGGTGAGATCCAGAGTGGTGATTTGTTAGAAACTGGTTCATGGATAGGAGACAGAGGGTGATGGTTAACAGCATTCTAATGATAGGAGAGTCTAGCAGGGTGCCACAGGGCTCACTACTGGGACCGGTCCTCTTCAATGTCTTCATAAGTGACACTGCAGCACTGGAAGGAAGGCAAGCATTTTTGAAAATGATATTATGATCTGTAATAGGGTGGACACTCAGGATGGGGTGGAAGAAAATGCATAGGGGTCTTGGGGAAACTCAAGGACTGGTCAAGAAACATGGCAGTTGGGGGTTCAGTGTTAAATAAATACAAAATCATGCACCTAGGGCATAGGAACCCAGGAGCTGAATATAGGATGGGGTGGGTACTGAGAGTCACTAAACAGGGAAGGGACATTGGGGTGATCATATCTGATGACCTCACAGTGTCAGGGCAGTGTGACAGAGCAGTGGATAGAGCCAGTGGGATGCTGGGATGCATAGGGAGAGGTATGTCCAGCAGGAGCAGGGAGGGAGGTGGTGTTGCCACTGTCTCACTAACAAGACCCACCTGGATTATTTTGTCCAGTTTTGGAGCCTGTACCTCAGAAAGGAAACAGACAGTGTGGAGGTGGTCCAGAGGAGGGCAACAAAGTTGTGCAGGGGCTGCAACAAAAGCCCTACAAAGAGAGACTGAGGGATCTCAACATGTACACCCTGGAAGAGAAGACAGCAGTGTGGACATGATAAAACCTACAAGTACTCACAGAGATAAACAGGGTGCAGGATGGGTGTCACCTTCAAATGAGGAAGCACAACAGGACCAGAGGGCATGCGATGAAGCTGAAGGGGTAGGGGAGCAGTTTAAGAGGGATGTGAGGAGGTACTACTTCACTGAAAGAGTTGCAAAGCCTGGAAACAGACTGCTAGCAGAAGTGGTGGAGGAGAGTGCCTCAAACATTTTATTTATTTTAAATTTTGTTAACGGGTGGACCCACTGAGACTAAGAGTCCCTTTTCAGTGGTGACCCGAGGACAAGGGATACATGAGATAGACATAGAGGAATAGTAATACATGAGCGAGGGATGGAGGGTGCTAGAGTCCAGTTAGGGTCTGTGGATACAGACTAGGCAGGGACCATCTGGGCAGACTGGGTGGGCCAAGTGGGCCTTTTGGTTGACAAGTTCTGTGTTTCTATGTAGTGATATCAGTATCAGAGCCACTGACCAACTGGTGCAGCTGATGATGTCACTGGTTGGAGCACCTATAGTGGTGCAATGGGGACTACCTAGTAATTTTTTCCATACAGCTTTTTTCTCCCCGTACCAATGGCCCAATCCTTGGGCCATTCCCAGTAAACCTCCAGCCTGACAGCCGCCACCCCATGGGATCGAGCCTGCAGGGTCCATGTGGCATGGGGCCGGAGAGTGCTGGCTGTCATCATCTAGGTGGACTGTTGTTTTTCTCTGAATTTTCTCCACATGCCCTTAGACTGTCCCTTCACCTGCACAGTTCCACTGTTGGCCTCATGTATACACAGCAAACCCTCGTGGAGGAATAAGCTTCCTTTCCTACCACAGGGTTGTTGTAGCATTGAATGTGACACCAGTATTGTTCCTACTGTTGGTTGCCTGACTCCATCTCCCGGAATCTGCTTCTGAACCTGGGTTGCCAGCAAGACAGAGTGGCTGGACCACTGAGCATGCCATAGTAGGTCAGAAGGTACTCTGAGGTCTATCATGTCTGCCCCCCAACTGCTTCATTAGCGAGGGATAAATAAGCAGGGGTTGATCATAACCTTTTTGCATTTGCCAGCAGGATAAGTTAACTCAAGACTGCACAAGTGCTCAGATGGTTGCAGTAATCTACTATAATGGAGAATGAAGAGGGATCCTAAGGATCACTAGGGCAGCAGGCTATGGGAGAATCTGGATGTTATTGTCACACTTGGAGCTAATGACCTGCGAGAGATGGGAGTTGTGCAGGGGCAGTTCAGGAAACTGAGAGCAGTCTTAAACAGGTAGCACAAACAGTTGCATTGGGAGGTGCTACCTATGTATGACTGAGGGAGGTTGGGGCACTCTGCACCAGGAGCGTCAACATTTGGTTGAAGGCATGGTGCAGAGAAGAGGACTCAGATTCATTGGAGATTAGGCCAACATGGAAGGATGTGGGTCTATACAGCATACATCCTTCTGTGAAGGGAACCTCAGTACTCAATGGAAGGTTTAAATGTTACATGGATGAGCATTTAAAGTGACAGTAGGGAAGTGGATATATTACCAAAGGAGGCATAAATTGTCCCACTCCCACAGGTAAAGCAGCATTCAGGAGTGTCACAGGAGAAAATTCCTCAGGGCATGGGAGCAGGATGAAGGGTGTGTGGAAGGTGGCGGACAAGGTGGTAAGAACAAAATATATAGGAGAGAGGTAATGTGGACAAGAAACAGAGGAAGTAAGGGGGTTGGGAGAAGTCTCAGGAAGCATCCCAAGCAGAAAGGGGGAAGGAAGGGATCTATAAAATGGGCATCCAAAATAAAGAAGTCTCATTGGTCAAAATATATCATGTGATCATGCATGAAATCTGTTTCATGCACCCTCATCTTGGTCCTAAACCACATCATACAATGATCAAATCAGTCCTCCTACAACCAGAACTATCTTCCATCAGTCCCCTAAAATCAGAATTGATCTTCCAACACAAACATGGCTGTTACCTTTACACTGTAAAAGCCTTCAAGCTGGGCCCTAAAATAAAACTACCTTAAATAAAAATAAAACAAATTAATCAAATGTTGTCTCCTTGATCATCACACTTTCCTACACATAAACAAATTAGAAACATTAGGTATTGTTTATAGTTTTCATTACAACTGTTTCTTCTCTGACAAGAAAAATCCCCTTCTATCTTTACCTGCTCATCAGGAAATCTCTTCTGCTTGCCCTGACAGTGAGATTAATTTGAGTCTCTGGCTATAGAAGAGGCCTTTATAGTATATGGTTATCCTTTGCTATGTATAAAAATCAGCCTGCTCAAAATCCCACTTATAATGTATGGTAGAGCGCTGTTAATAGCGAAATCTATCTTTTACTAGTGTTGTTATACCATCGATGTGATGTTGCTGTGTTGTTAACCATCGATGTAACGTCACATCGCTGGCATAACAAATTGGAATTCACAGGCATTGTCATTCCCATGGCAGCCTGCGTGCTGTCAAAAGCACTCAAAAACCAGTCAAACAGTCGTAAAAGCAGAAAAACGCTGTAACACAAACCAAACAATGGCAGCCGCTGTATTCTCTAAAAGTCTGGATAACGATAGCAGAGCATTCATAATTGAGCAGCAAAACAAAAAAGCAGAAACAAACAGAGTCAGATATTAGGATGCTACGCTCCTACCTCGCAGACGAAGGTGAATCTCGGAGCATAGTAGAAATACCGTCGCTGATCTAGATCTCCTCGTAGCCAATTTTATTTACAAAATAAAGCGTAATGATGGCACAGATTATAAGCCATCTACCTTAAGAGGCATATTAGGCAGCTTAGACTGCTATCTCCTCAGAATCAACTACGGGCACTTCATTTTCCACGGCAACCAAAAGGATTTTACAGAAACACTTGCCACCCTGTCAGCTAAGCAAAAGCACCTCAAAAAGCTGGGCAAAGGTAGCAAGCCCAACAGACAGAGGCACTGCCACCATCTGACATTGACAAACTGTACCAAACAGGAACATTAGGAGTACACAGTGGCACTCCTAAACATGATATTTTTAACAACGGGCTGTAATATGCCCTCAGAACTGCAGAGCAGTATGCCTTAAGATGGGGATCTGAGTTTAAAAAGATAGTAGTAGCGGCACGGTTTTGGAATATACTGAGAGGCAAACGAAAACACGGGCAGGAGATAACCCACGAGACATCAGGGCTGTCAAGTCAAGGATGTATGAAAACCTGGAACACCCAGACCGAGATCCAGTGAAAGCATACAGTTTGTATGCTTCTCAAAGACCACCAAGCATGTTACATACAGAATCTCCATTTTACCTTGCACTCAATTTGTACTTCAAACCAGGTGTGTCAATTTGGTTTCGAGCAATGACCTTAGCGAGAACAAGATTAAACTCAATGATGAAAATAATAAAGACTCTGCTGGATTGCCTTTGAAAACATAACTAATCATTCAACACAAAACAGCAATCCAGAGGCTAGCTGATAGTGCTGTCCCCCACGAGGTTCAACAGGTCTCTGGGCATAAGAGCCTGCAGTCCATAAACAATTAATATCTGAGGCCAAACAAAAAATTCCGGTATTCTTGAGGGACAAATGCAACCGACAACCAGCAGCCCTCCACATCTAATCCTTCTGCAGCCCTAGTAGTCCACCAAGAAACCCAACCATCAAACACACAGAAGTTATCCAGATTTGTCTTGCCAGAGCTCACAAATTTTAACCTGTTTGGAACAACTCAATATTACAGAATGGTACCATCACAGTAAATGTCAGTAATTACTTTGGACCACAGAAACAGAAGCGAATATCCACAATCACAGACTCCACTGACAGCGACTCCTGGTCAGTAGACAAGCAGTAAATGTGAACCTCTCACCCTCTCATAGCGCATAAACTGTTAGCTGCCTGTTTAATTGTAATTGAGCAAGCTACCTGATTTCTTAATGCCATTTTCCGTTGTTTTTCTCCTCTCCTGTCCCCTTATCGCAGGCAATCTCCGTGAGGCAAAACATCCGCACATTGATGACGCAGTCCAGCAAATACTGTGCAACTCTGCTTGGTCACACCCTGTCACATGTTCACTCATTGCAAAAATAACAGAACTGACCCCCCCATAGCGTTTAGTTTGAATGAGCGTGTGTGTTTTCTCTTCCGTTGATATGCAGTTCACGAGTAAACTGTCAATGTTTTCATCCTAAATAAAAATGTTTTATTAAATAACGAAATCGACTATATGGTTCTGATACTGCTAAGGTAAGAGTGTTTTTAAACAGAGTCCTGTTTATGCTCAAAAAGGTGACAAAATACCGATGCCCATACACTATAAAGACAATGTATGCGGGCATTGGTGGTCAACTCACACTATACTAGTACTCGTGGTTACCTTGGCAATTTAGTTTGACCTCTCGAGCTGCGCCCTCGAGGTTAACTAAAGTTGCAAGGTAACCACCGGGCACTAGCATAGTGCGGTTAACCACCATGTCCATACATTATCCTCTATGTTAAGCACATTCTAAACCGTTATGCATTCTAAAGGGTTGTTATGCGCATTCTGAACAGTTGTTATGCACAGTTCAAAGGTCATACAATTTTAAATTTCTCATTTATTCTACACCTAGCTACTTACTAACCACCCAGTGCCCAAAGTCATACCTTTTACCTTCCAAAAGTCTGGAAATATGATTTTGTTATGTGAGTAGAACAAAGAAATGGCAAGATTTTTGTTTTCACTTCAGTGAGGGTCTGTCACTCTGGTGTAAAAGCCATACACTATAAAAATAAAATATGATCAACCACACACAACTCAGCATGTGTTTCCATCTCAGGGTTGAGATGACAGCATGGAACTCTGGGTTTCGCTCTTGAGGTTCATATGCTGTCATCTCAATCACTGATGAAAATACTGCCTTGTTGTATATGATTTATACATTATTCTCTATGTTGTGTGTGTGTGTGTGTGTGTGTGTGTGTGTGTGTACAGTATGTTAGAGAGGAACATTCTGCCAGTGGAACTGTGCGAATTTTGAATCCATGTATTCCATGGTAAACTTTCCATAATAAACATTCCATGATAAATATTCCATATCTTGAATCTTGATGCCAGCAAAAGACAAATTTTATCCAGCAATAATACAATGGCATTATCAATGACATTATTTGCAGTGGTGGAAGGACTAGTTTATCATAAATGCACACAAGTAGATCTATTGTAATGTATGGTAGAGCGTTGTTATAGGTAGAAGTCTACCTTTTATAACAACGTTTACCATCGATGTAACGTCCACGATCTTGTTAACCCATTGATGGTATGTCACATTGATGGGTTAACAACCGAACAGTCTGGGCATGCGCCAAGAAACTGGATCAGATGGCCTTGAAACGGCAAGCGGCGGTGAGGCAGAGCGGCAGTGACTGAAACAAAACTGCAGTAAGGAATTGCCTTCTTTTCTTAAAACCTAAATGGTACCATACACTGTAAAATATAATGTATGGTACATCGATGATTAACGAATTTGTTTAACCAATCTTGAGGTTGCCATGAGCACCTAAACCTCTCGAGCTTCTCTCGATGTTTACATGGTTGTCTTGGCAACCTCTGATGGTTAACAAACCGTTAACCATCGATGACCATACATTATCCTCTATGTTTCTACATGTAAACATGCTTTTCCCAACTGTGAAAAGTAAAAAAAAAAGGAGACCATTTTATAAGCGCAATAAGACACTTCAGGGGTCTGGATGGAACGGATTTTACTGCACTTCCAAGAGCTGAAGGCACTCAGCAAATCTGCTCCATGCACACCCTGTTGTGTCTTATTGCTTACGAGTGGGGCAGGGAGGGAGCAAAGTGTGGAGAGCTATGTGCACCAATGCATGAAGTCTAGGAAATAACATTTTGGAACTGGAGGCCATCATAGCAATGGAGGACCTGGACATAGTGGCCATAACTGAGTTGTGGTGCACTGAAAATCACAACTGGGATATGACCATAACAGGATACTCTTAGTTCTGAAGAGATGGGGAAGGCTGGCCTGCCAGCACAACAGTAGTGCTACCGCTTGCAATGCCAGTGACCCAGGTTTGGGAGCAAACCCACGGGCGGTCGGAGGGCTGACCAGAGAGGGGAGGGGAGAGAAAGCTGAGCATTCAATGGAGTGCTTGCCTTCTCAAGGAGGAAAGAGATCTGGTGCCTGGCAACATACCACCTAGCAACAGTTAGGGGTAGGTGAGCCTAGGACCAGTGCTGTGGCTGGATTGGTGGAGGCAGCAGATGTCTGCATATCAGGGTGGGAGTGCGCCTGGCAATGTGCTGAGTCACTGCATGTCCACCTCCACCAAGTGGAAAAACAACCATAAGCAGAAAAATCCTCTTGATGATGAGTAAGCATGACATCCGGGATCCTTGCAGGCACCTAGCAGACAGATGTGGGTATATCTCCAGCCGACGTAAGCAATATAAACAGAGTCATAACAAACAAAACAAAAAGAGATGAGGAAGGGAGGATGTGAGAGAGGGAGGGAGGGAGGTTATTAGGGCAATGGAAGTGCAAAGAACCTGGAGGAGGGGAAGGGCTGGAGGTGCTGTGGGTCACCTTGGAGACAGTAGTAGGGGCCACTTTGTGCACTGGGGTGGTATACTAAGGGATACGTGATGCTGCAGCATATGATAGGGCTTTTATCAATCGGTGGCAAGTGAGCTCGAGGGGTTATCACGAGTGGCTCCACAAAGCAGAGCCACGAGTGATTAATCCCTGAGCTCACTTGCCACAGTGTTGATATAAAGCGCCATCATATGCTGCAGCATCACGTATTCATTTTATATTATAGGGTTGACTCTGTATTGTGCATTGCTTCAGTTTTCTTTGGTTATTTTAGTTGTTTTGTTCCATGTTTGGAGGTTTCATTTGTGTTTATGTGTTGCTGTGCTACAGTTTATTTGATTGGTTGTTTGAGTGGTATAGTGGTTTGTTATGGGTTGTTGGGAGATGTGGGCGGTGTTTGTTCTCCCAGGTTTTGTTGTGTTTGTCGGGTGGGGAACCTTGTAGTTCGGCATTAGGTTTATCAGTGACATGTACACAGGGCTGATAGCAGGAGCTACGTAAAGACAGTGTGATAACCTGCAGTTCTTGTTGCCTGTGTACACGCCATGACAAGTGAAGTGTTTAGAAGTGCTGATAGTGCTTTTATCTGATGGGTTATCAGTCAACCCTATAATATAAAGACCTCCAGTACAGGGAGGATTTAGACAAGGCATTAGGGGAAAACATGGGCAGGATGTCAAATAAGGAGAGGTGCTTCTGGTTGGGGACTCCGAGCTCCCTGATGTAGACTGGAGCCTTCCAGCAGCATTTCTCAGGCAGCTAGTCAATAAACCCACTTGGGATGAGGCAATACTGAATCTGGTGCTCCTTTCAGAGACAGTGTAATAGACGTACAGCGGGCTGTCCCCTGGGGACCAGCGATCATCTCACAGTATGGTTTAACATTAAGACAGGAGCAGCGGCAAACAATATGAGGACAAGGGTCCTGTAGTTTAGGAGGGTTAGATTTAGAGTAATGGGAAACTGCCTTAAAACAGCCTAGCAACAGTGGATTGCCAGGGTGGGGTAGAGGAACAGTGGAGACAAATGAAGGAATGCATAGTTAAGGGAACCAGTCTCTGCGTGAAAGGAGTGAGTAAAAGCAGGAGGAACAAAAGGACACTGTGGCACTGTAGGGAGGTGGCCATGAAAGTGGAGAAAGAAGGGTGGCATTCAGGAGGTACAAAAGAAATGCAGAGGGAGAAGGATAGGGAGAAAACAAGGTAACACAGAAGGAGGCAGGGAGGCAGTGAGGCAAGCAAAGATGCAAGCAGAGAAAGGACAACCGAAGAGGAAGACTTTCTTCAGGGTACATGAGCAAGAAGAGGAAGGCAAGGGAGGGATTGTGAGGATAAGGAAGTCGGTAGACAGTGATTGTGCAGAGGAGGATCTGGAAAGAAGACATCCTGAACAGATACTTCTGCTCAGCCTTCACAGTTGAAAGGGAGGGTGGACCACAATAGAGCAGCAGGAACACAGGAGGAGGAGATGAACACAAGTCCATTTACAGAGGAAGGAGTCTAGAAGGCAGTGAGCAGGGTCAGTGGGATGCTGGGGTGCATAGATTATGATAGGCAGAAGGAGGAGGTGATCTTACCATTGTATAGATCGCTGGTGAGACCAAGAACCAGAATGTTATGTATAGCTATGGAGGCTGCATCTTACAAAGACATAGACAGGGTAGAAGCAGTCCAGAGAAGGGCAAGTAAAATGGCACATGGGTTGCATGAGAAACCATACAAAGAAAGACTGAGGGATCTGACATGACCTGGTAAGAGATTGTTCCATGTTTTGCCATTTTGCTCTATCATTGTTTCATTTTGTTTAGATTTGCTGAATTTTGCCAGTTCTTTGTGCTATGTGTTATTTGACATATTGAATGTTTTAATATTTTACTATCTTTCTATTCGTATGAAATGTTATTGACCCTATTGCATTTCTAAATTTCCAATTGTCTTTGTAATCTCCGGGTCATGCCTGAAAATAGAATGTTACTGTCTGCACCTACCGCTAACAAAAACGTAATAAATAAATGTACACACTGGAGGAGAGGAGGAGAAGGGAGACATGATAAGAGACCTAAATGTACCTCACGGGGAACATGGCACATGCAGGAGTTATATCAAATTAAAAGTGCAGCAGAACAAGAGAGCAAGTAACAAAGCTAGAAGGGTTGTGAGAAAATAATACTTCACTGAAAGAGTGGTGAACACCTGTACCAGCCTGCCACCAGAGGTAGTAGGGCAAAACAGTGTGGGGTTTTAAACATGCATGAGATAGGTACAGGAGGATACTGGTAAATGAAAAGGTTGGGGATGTTGCCAGAGACCTGTTAGGGTCTGCAGAGACAGAACAGGTAAGCAACAGCTGGGCAGACAGGGTGGGCCAAGTGGTCCTTTTCTGCCGGCAAATTCTGTGTTTCTATACTAATGGAGAATTTTGCGCTCATACACAGTAAAAAATGTAGGTCAAGTAATATTGCTTAATTTCTGCACGTTTATCCCACTCATACTTTGCTCCTGCCCCAAACCACAGCATAAAAGACATGCCATACAGACACACAGTCTGCACTCCACCTCATTGTTCTCTGCTATGGCTGCCTCTTGCCTCTTTATAACTGCCCCAGGAGCCATACAGTCCTGTGGCAGGGGCTAGTCAGTCATTCAGTCCGGTCCGGCACACACAACAGCTGAGAGAGCTGCACGAGCACCGTACACATCAGCACATTCCCACCCACAGAATAATCAATGGAGTCAAGCAGAAAATGATACGTTAATCTCCATGCTGTGCCCAAGCAGCGATCTACAGTTACAAAGTGACCACACCATGCCAGCTTGAGCAGTGGGGGAGTACTGTACTAATCAAGACAGACAGACAGAGGGTTAGCTGCACTAGTCCAGGTCAACCTGCACAATTTGCAGGACAAGTAAAACCATATTAAAACTGACCTCTTTACATAAGTCGATGTACAAGCGTACCTAATTTATAATGATTCCCCAACCACCATACTCAAAGTACTTATGATTCCCTTGGTAAGCAGAAATTTGTCCAGGCTTATCTTGAAGGCCTGCACTGTCTTTATATCATCTCTGAAGGTTAAGCTGTTTCATAGATGCCCTTGTATCTATCGAGGTGCCTCCTAATGCTACCTTTGAATTTAATACACCTCTGAGCTTCAGGGTGTGTTCCGAGGTACTGCTGAAGGCCAGCAGATTCAACATCTCTGTCTGGCTGATCTTGTCAATACCCTTGAGTAAGCAGAGGACTGCAATCATGTCCCTCTCAGACCCCTTTGCTCCAAGGTAAACATGTTGAGGACCACCAGCCTGTCTTCATAGCTTTTGTCCCCTATACCCTGACCATTGTGGTGTGACAAACAACACACTTGACTTCCTGGATATGTGCTGGACATGCTGCTGGGTGCCGCCTACACAGTGGAAGTTGTTGTTCATCAGAAAAAAAAACACACAGGCACACATTTCACCTGAAAATGAGCTCCAGAATGGAAATACTGCAGTAATCAGAAATGTTTTTATTATGTTACTTGAGAATCTTGAGCACTGCACTCAAATAGTTCTAGAGTTTAGTTTGTCTCGTAACCCATTAACTCTCTCTTTCTACAGCCCTAGCTTCCAAATGTCTGATCCGACGGCAGCCATCCCGGACACAACAGAGGCGGCTGTATGGGCAACGGCATCTGTGATGGAGAAATGCCATGAGGCCGGCCCCGAGGGAGTGTCTGTGTATAATGGTGAGGATTGTGTTTTTATTTATTAAGCATTTTGGCTCACTGCATTTGCTAAATCATGGTCAGGTGTGGACTTTCCCAAGAGGGAACAGTTACATTATAATTTTAAGACTGAAGCAATGTCTGACCTGTGACAATATCCCAATATACCCTCAAGGTCAGCCATATTGCAACACATAATGGGCCATTTATAACTGCAATGGCGGTATTTCAGGGTGTGTAGTTTATCATGAGATATTGTCACTTCTAGGGCAATTGAAAGCACAAAGCGAAGAACAGCACACTTGAAGTGAGACGTTATATGATGATATACCATAAACTGTCATGTATCATTGCTTAATCCCACCAAGTGTCCCATGCTAACAGAGAACAACATTCATTTCTACATTAACAGCCCCATCCATCCCATGCCATGCACAGAGGCATTGCTAACAACTGAAGATATAGGGCCTGAGCCCTCAAAAACTGGGGATCTTATATGTATCTAGGGACTTACAAGCAGTTTTCCGATGTAAATGGACTAATACTATTAGTTGTTGCTTTGTATCATCTCATTTTCTGTTATGTGACAGGAACAACTGCATTCTGGGAGCAGCAGTTCTTTTGCTCCCAGAGTCCACACTGTTATAGTGGCAACATTCTGGGAACAGAAGTTCTCTTGGCCGACAGTTGCCCACTGTCTCAGCAGCACCTCTCAAGTTCTAGCGAGATTGTGCAATTAATCTGTAGTCACGCCTCACTCTCCGGACAGAGTTAGGCTTTGTGTGGCATACGATGGTGACAGATGCATTCTGGCAACAGTAGTTATCTTGCTTCCAGATTCCATCAGTGTTTCAGCAGCACCTCTCTTCTCTTTTCAAACTTAGAGTTAGATTCAACATGTCCTTCAGGTTGACAGCTAGCAGGACTATTTAGGCAGATTCTGGGCCCATGTTGAAGCATTTGGGGCTCCAGTCCCTTGGGCCTTGGTTTTTCAGTGCCCTTGGCCATGTGGCAGGACAGTATAACAGAAACAGATGGGTTTTCTGTTACAGCAGCTGGCAAAAACACCATAATGCCTATTTGTTTAGCAGCAATAGATTCTAGATATTTTATATTCTTCACTGGGGTATAGGTATTCAGCTATTTTTAAAATAATGTTTAGTACTTGTTTTGTAATTAGTGTGGATCTACAACACAGATGTCCACTCATTGTTGCTTTAAATTGGGAGGCTGAAACTTTTCCAGTTCTGATTAAAACCCGAAACATTCTTGAGGCAGTGTAGTGTTGTGTAGTGTTAGAAGGAAAAGCTAAGAGCTTATGACCTTGGTTTGATTCCCACCATGACTACTTTTATTGACTATGCAAACCTGAGTAGGTCACTTAACTTCCCTCTGCATCACCTTCTCTCTCACTCTCTTGTTCTGTCTTTATATTTAACCTCCTTGAGCTTTCTCTAGAGCAATATTCCAGTATCCATGAAACTTTTAAACTAAAATATTCAGAAACTGTGCAGCTTATGTTTTGTTCATTTTACATTTATCTCCCTCATTTTGGTTGCCCATGAAGATGGTGACTGCTGAAAACAGCGATGGATTATGCTGAATGACAAATTCAGCAAAGTCTCTTACCCTCCCCAAGGTCCCCCTCTGGATTTTGCATATTAGTTAGGAGTGGGTGTGGGGCACAGCCATTGTTAAAAGGGGCAAAGCCCCCACAAAGAGAGACATCATTTAATTTGCTAATTGACATTATCCATGGGTTTTTAGCAGTCGCTGTTCTTAAGTCACTGTTTTGACATAGAACCCTCATTCCTTATTACTGAGGAGATCTGCATGAAGACAGGATCTTTATTGCTGCAGACCTCCTCCTGCTTGTCTCTCCTCTGAAGTCATAATCCTGTGTTTTTGACACCAAAAATAATATCTGCAACAACAGACTGTGAAGAAAGAAAGAAAGAAAGAAAAGTGAGTGAATGAAGGACATTATAGACTGGGTTCCAGGCTATCTGGGGAGGGCTTGTATCCTGGTTGATCTTGTTTAGATTAGTTACTGCTTTAATTTTTGAAGAGGACATGCGTTTGGTTTTATTACCTGTGACAGCACCCAGCAGAGTTTCGTAAACCCAAACAGATGGAGTTCCTCTCCAAGTCTCTCCTGGCTCAGCACTTTTTGGGGGTTCTTCCTGCCTTTGCTGCTAACAGCCTTTCTGCCTGATGCAGTTGCCGAGGTAATCAGAGTTATAAACAGGCGGGGCTTAGTGCCCGTCTCCGTGCAGCTGGAGATAACTGGGAGTCATGTGCTCCAGACTGTGCCCCAGGAGACGTTCTATAAAAACCCAAACAAAGAACCTTTGAACAGAGAGAGAAGAAAAAGAAGGAACATTTCTTGGCAGGAGGCCAGCATTCCTCATGTGGCAAAGCTCAAGTATCATAACACGCAAGGTGTGTGCTTTGATTGACAGAATAAGCAGTAGTCTATCAAGGGTCAGGAGTGCGGCAGACAGGGTCTCACCATGAATAAAACACACCAGCAGTTAATGTGGGGTCTGTCCACCAGCAACCCCTGAAAAATTCATAGTTGGTACCAGCGTTCCTCAACTACACCTCATTCCAAAAACAAACTTGCACTGAAAGCCATTCCTTCTTTATTACTGAGGGGATTTACATGCCCAAAAGGAGCTCTATACCTTACTGTTTATCTACAGTGCAGTAGAGCTTACGGAGATGAAGCCATAATCCTCTGTGTGTGACATCACAGTCATTTCTTTAGTAACAGACTGTGACGTTACCAGCAGGGCATCTTAGTGACTTCAACTCCTGTGTAAGTGGTGGCTGCAAGTGAACTGTAAAGGACAGAAACAGCTGGTGACAGGGCTGAGTGGCTTGCCAGTGATAAAATGTGAAACTTACGGTGTCCTTAGAAAACCCCAACACTGTTGGGAAAAACTTTGAAAAATGCAAGCTGTAGACATAACTCAATTTATATTTCTTGTATATTCTGTAATTTTTCTCCCTTTCTCTTTTACTGAGGACTGGAGCATGAAAGCAAGATCACCGCCCACTAGACTTTGTCTGCACTGGCTGCTTTGTCTACGTCATAATCCCCTGTTTATATTAACACCAGAATATTGCCATGGCAACAAATTGTGACACCATAAACAGAATTGTGATGTCAGGTGTGGATAAGTGGCCAGGGCAGGTAGAGCAGAGGTTCAGTGTTCATGCAACTGTCCATAGAAAAAGAGAAATAAGGGCAAGAATTACAGGAAAAAAGCTAAATTTTGGCTACATTTTCAACAGTTTTCAAAGTTCTCCCAACTGCTTTAGTGACTTTTTAAAGAGCAGCTGAGGCCCTTGGTAAAACATTGAGCAACATTATTTAGAAAAAGCTCTGCTTAAGTTTGTATATTTTCTGTAGTTCTCTTTTCCATGCTCTTTATTATGGCGAACGTTTGCATGTAAATAGGACCCTTGTCTGCGAGGGTTCATCTGCTCCCACTGCTCATTCCTCACTTGAAAGTCCCAGTCATCAGCTAGTGACATCAGAGTCTGTTACCTTGAAAATTACAGTGATGTCACAAGCATGACAGGATCGTGGCCTCAGTCAGGGAATAGGCAGGTCAAACAGATGCACTCTAAGGGAAAAAGGTCCTGTTTTCATGCAATTGCTCTTCATTAATAAGGAACAGAAGGCAGAGAAAATGCAGAAAAAACTGAAATATAAGATGAACTGTCTCTAACTATTATGTTTTTGGAGTTCTGCCTCAGGCATCAGCTGTTTTTAATAATGAACTTACTTGATGCTGGCACTTTGGGCTTGGAAATTAGCCTGGGATGTTGGGGCCAGCCAGGGCGGGGGAGAGGGTCGAATGCCTCAGAGGATGTTGTCCTCATCCTTGAGAAGGGTGGGTTGTGCACTCCACTCCCATACTGCCACCTGGGTGATCAAATGTAATGGTGCAGATGGAGAGTGATGTGGGTGTAATGCAGTCTGGCACAGGTGCATAGTCATACACACACACACGTGTATGCTCATCTTGGAGTTCCCTGGAAGGGTCCTTAAAGCAGCAGTACTGGATAATCAGGAAGTGATTATCAGAATTCTCCTTTTGTCTGGAAGCATGCAGCCACAGTTCCAGTTTCCATATCTGGAGATATTTCTTTCTAGCAAGCTTTACTTTTTAAGATGTTTAAAATTTATTTCCATGTTTGTGGAGCCACAGTAAATATGGCTGCTGCCTAATTTTCCACGAGCTCCCCTCCGTCAGCATCATGTCTTTTGTTTACTTCCCTGGGATCCTGTGTTGTGCATTCCCGTTGTCCCTGTGTAGCACTGGGAGTCATGCGATGCAGTTGTCAGCAGAGGGTTCCAGTTCAACATGATGGGTGGAAGAAATGTAAACAAAACAAAGAAAAATTGAGCAGAGGTGACTACAGTGGAAACAAGAAAGATTACTAGGTAAATGTTCAACAGAGCACAGGGCACAAACTTGCAAAATATCTGATTTTTGTTATCTAGTACTGCTGCTATAAGGGTGAAATGCAAGTGTAGATAACCCTTATGCATGGCAGAATGGCCCGGCACTCTTGGACCCTCTGCTCCCAACTGCCCATTGGTCTCCATACTGGATGGGCCTGATGGAGACCATGGATGACAGTACTCAGAGGAGCCCACACACAAGAAATTCCCTCATCAAGAGGAAATTCTCATAGTGGACCACCTAGGACAGGTTAATCGGAGAGATGGGAGTGGTGGGCTGGGAAGCAGCTGAGCTGTGAAGGGTGGCATTGGTGACCATGCAGAAAAGAATGTACGGAAAAATAATGGACATTTTAGTATGGAATTAAAATGATTTTGTTGTGTAATAGTGTTGTATTGCTACAAGCTGCAATTTTGTGTGAGGATGACTGGAGCCCTTTTAAAGAGTTAAATGCAAGGCAGTTGTTCTGTTTTCTTCTCCCAGTTTCTTTTCCCTTTATTCTCTGCAGCTGTTGATTCTTCATTACAGATGGCATAGCACTCCCAGGTACCCAGAGGCAGACTCCTCAGGAACCAATTTTCACTTTTTAAAAATGTTCTTCTTTCACTCCTTCTCAACCTGGCCGGCCCTGTCACTTCCAAGGACCTCCAGCTCCATCACCCACTGGCTGTGTGGGACCTACCCTTACCTTCAGTGCCCTCAGTTTACCCAGTGGCAGGATCTTTGGTGTTCCCCAGGCCCAGAAGGACATTTAGCCCAGGAGTAGGCAGGGTGACCAGTAGGTGGTGCAGGGTCTGCAGAAGGATGCCTCTTCATCCTGCTTGACCTGGCGGTGTTTCTGTTTTCTCCACAAGCCCCTGGGCACTTTGTGCAGAGGACAGAAGGAAGCATGTTAGCATGCTTCAGTCGCAGTTAAGAGGTGGCTTCCAGCTTGTATTGTCATCTGTGCTCAACCAGCTGGTGATAGTGCAGCAGTGTGCACAATCCTCACTCCCAGAGGAGGACAGCATTCTATGGAATGCTTATTCCTCCTCCCCCTCGGCTGGTACATAAGTGCAATTCTTCACAACAGTACCGCCTCCAATGTACCCTTTCAGATGAGACATTAAACTGTGATTTCCTCTGCCTGCTGTGCTGGGTGTTGAGGCAGACATAAGAAACATACAAGGTGATGGCAGGTAAGGACCATATGGCCCACCTAGTCTGCCCTTTTCCCCTACCTAATGCAATACCGCAGACCCTAGCTGATCTGTGGCTTACCCTCTCTTCCCTACTGTGAGAGTACTTATGTCTATCCCATGCATTATTGAATTCCTCTACCATTGTTGCCCACACCACCTCTGCAGGAGGCTGTTCTAAGCATCCACTACTCTTTCTGTGAAAAAGTACTTTCTCACATTGCCCGAGCCTACCCCCTCTAGCCTCATATCATGCCCCTTTGTTCTTGTACACCTTCTTTTCTGAAAGATACTACCCTCCTGTACCTTGTTTATACCCCTGAGGTACTTGAATGTCTTTATCATGTCCCTCCTCTCTTTCCTGCCCTCCAGGAAATATATATTGAGGTCCTCTAGTCTTTCCTCATATGACCTTTGGTGCAGTTCTTCACCACTTTTGTTCCCTTCTCTGCCTCTGCACTGCCTCTATTTTATCTATGTCCTGCTGGAGATGCAGCTTCCAGAACCGGACACAGTACTCCAGATGAGGTCTCACTAGTGACCTGTACAGTGGCATAACTACCTCCTTCTTTCTGCTGGTGATACCTCTCCCTGTGCACCCTAGCATCCCACTGGCTCTCCCCACAGCCATCTCACATTGTTTGGTTACCTTTAGGTCATCAGATATGATTACTCTCAGGTCCTTTTCTTGATTGGTGGTCGTCAGTACCTCTCCCCATCTTGTACTCCTCCTTGGATTTCCGTGCCCCAAATGCATGATTTTGCACTTCTTTGCACTGAATCTTAGCTGCCACACTCTCAACCACTTCTCAAACCTGTTTAGGTCCTTTCTCATTTTCTCCACCTCCTGAAGTGTTGACCCTGTTGCAGATATTAGTGTCATCTGCAAAGAGGCATACCTTCTCCTCCAGTCCCTCTGCAGTGTCGCTTATGTAGACGAGGACTGGCCCCAGCATTAGTCCCTGTGGCACCCTGCTGGTCACCCCCTCGGATTGAATGCCGCTTATCACCACCTCTGTGTCCTGTCACTTAACCAGTTTCTGACCCAGTTTACCACCTTGGGGCCTCTCCCAGGCTGCCCAACTTATTTACAAACCTCCTATGTGGGATGGTGTCAAAGGCCTTGTTGAAATCTAGGTAGGCCACTTCCACCGTCCCTCCCTAATCTACTTCCTGGTCACCCAGTCAAAGAAATCTATCAGATTTGTTTGACGAGACTTCCTGCTGTGAATCCATGCTGCCTCAGATCATGTGCTCCACTGATTCAAGAAATATCACAGTCCTTTCCTTTAGCAGTGATTCTGTTAATTTTCCCACCACGAGGTCAGGCTGACTGGCCTGTAGTTGCCAGCCTCCTCTCTGTTCCCACTTTTGTGGAGGGACTACATTTGCTCTCCTCCAGTCCCTGGAACCACCCCGTCTCTATCTGTTTGTTGCACAGGGCTGTTAGTGGTGCTGCCAGCACCTCTCTAAGTGCTTTTAATATTCCGGGATGTATCCCATCCGGCCCCATAGCCTTGTCCCCTTTTAGATTCTCTAGTTCCTTTAGGACTCTTTCCTCTGTAAATGGGCTGGTGTCCACCTCTCTCCCATTGGTGCCCCTATCCTAATCGTGGTCCTTCTCCTTCCCCTGCTTCTGCAGATATGGAACAAAAATATTTGTTCAGGATTGTTGCTTTTCTTGATCCCCCACACACACCTCCCTCCTTTTAACCTCACAATCACATCCTTGGTCTTCTTTCTTTCACTAATGTATCTGAAACAGGTTGTCTCCTTACTTAACTCCCTGGGCTATTTTCTTGCGTTGGCGCCTTTGCGCTCTGGCTGCTTTCCTGCCTCCTCCTGCTTTCCAGATACAGTTTCCTGTCTTCCTCCTCTGTGTTTCCTTGCACCTCCTGAAAGCTAGCCTCTTCTCTCTTACCTTCCTGGCCACATCCTTTGAGAACCATAGTGTTTTTTCTTTCTTTCTCTTTATTTTGCTTACTTGCCTAACACAAAAGCTTGTTGCCTCTGCTCTGGCTCCCTTAAGGTTAGCCCATTGTTTCTACATCCCCTTCTTCTTCCCTGCCAGGGCTTCCTTGAGACATTCCCCATTTTTACAGAGTCGACCCATCTGAAATCCAGGACCCTTGCTTTCATGGGGTTTGACTCTCCACTGTTCTCCCATTGAACCACATTGTACAATGATCACTGGACCCAGGTGGCTACCACCATTACATTGGTGACTCTGTCCACATTGGTGAGTATCAGGTCCAATATTACTCCTTCTTTGGTGGGTTCCACCACAAGCTGCTGAGGCACGCCCCTGCAGGGCATTCAGGATGCCTCTGCTCCTGGCTGTGGCTGCAGCCTGGGTGCTGCAATCAACATCTGGCAAACTGAAGTCTCCCACCGGCAGCACTTCATATTTGGCTGTCATTTTGTGGATGGCTTCCACTAATATGCCATCCATCTCCTCTCTTCCTCCTCCCCTCTTGTGCCGGAGGTCTGTAGATCATGCCAGTGACATTTCCTGTCTCCAGGGTGACCCACAGTACTTTCACTCGCCCTGCATTCCCTGAACTTCAGTTGCTTTCATCTGCTCCTTGACACAGATAGCCACCCCTCCACCCTTTTCCCACCTTTTTCCCACCTGTCTTTTCTAAACAGAGTGTAACCCGATATTATATCCCATTCATGGTTCCGTGTACCATGTCTCGGTAACAGCGACAATGGCCAGGTCCGCCTCTGCCATCAAGGCCACTAGGTCTGGGATTTTATTTCCAGGTTGCGGGCATTTGTGAACATGGCCTTCCAAGTTCTGCAATCTCCTTCTAGTAACTCCTCCTATCCCCATGTCTTCCCTCCTTCCTCTCTGTTTTACTCCAATTCTTCATTATTTCTGCCATTCTACCTATCTCAATTTTAGGTTTTAGTGTCAAATTCCCAACCCTGGGGCCTCCCTACTGACTGCTTCTTCCGGGGGCAGTTAGCTTCTTCCGTTACTGCCGCCGCCTTGGCTAGATTAAATGCTTTCCAGGAGAGCATTTAATTTTGTCACCCCATGATCTGAGGAAGAGATCCTACAACACTTCTAGAAAAGAAAGAGTAGGGGAAACTCTCATTCACTTCCTGCATTCAGTAACCCACCAATGAACAAGGCTTCTTGTTCTCTGTGGCATTCAGTCTGATTTCTGTAGCCGGTCACATTTCTGTGCCAAAATGCAGTTGTACCATTGGCTAAACTATGATGTGATGTCATTGATGACATCACGCTGATTAGATGAGGGGCTTTAGGATGAACAAGATGGGAAGGAGCTAGGCTGTATGGAAAATCTATACATTTTAATAAATGAGAAACAAGAACTATAATTCTGCAGCACTAGGATTCAAACTCTGGGAAATTCCATGGCTGTGGAATTACAGAAATCAGGGGACATTTTCCAGCAATTCCGTGTGGGGCTCAGAGAATGAAACTGCTGTGCGATGCGCTAGCGCATAATGGCTGCCGAATTTCACCCCAGAGGTGGCTACACCCCAGTGACTGCCCAGAGTTGTATATTGATCATGATTCATTCTTTCTTTCTTTCTTTCTTGTCTTTTTCTCTCTCTCTCTCTCTCTCTCTCTTTCTTTCTTGTTTTATCAGAAAGGCCTACTGAGCTGTAAACAGCTCATTCCAGAGCATCCAGAGGAAGGGTACCAAGGAAACACATTCAGTAATTTTAACCCCTTGTTGTGCCATGGACTGATATATCAGTCAGAATTCCTATGCATTCTAATTCTGTTGGCAGCCTAAGGGTTAATAGCAGCTGAAATTAATATACAATGAGTATCAGCAATTTATACAGTAATACAGTCAGTAGGAATGATGAAGCCATTAAAATAAATACTACTACAAGGCAATTTGACTGCCAACTGACTAATTCATAAACAAAAGTATCAGCAGTTTATAATACAGACAGTAGTAATGGATAAAATAAATATACAGACAGGGGTAGTGATACCATTCTTTTATATCACTCTTCATATAGTCTTTTGTGACAGTATTTCATTTTGTTCTCAGCTGAATAAGAACCCCATAAAAACAAGATAGTTTATCCAACAGGGTTATCCCATCTGGATAATCTGCTAATCATAATTTAATTCGGTCATTAACTAATTAGCAACCACAAATTTGTTTTGTCACAAATGGGAGTTTGGTGGCAGGAAGGAGGTGAGTTCTTCTGTTAATTTTTAGCTATATTTTCTACCCCTTCAGTAGGCTACCTGCAGTGATTTAGTCCTTGCCGCATCCTGGCCTAACACCAATGGATGTTGTCTAGGAAGGCTTTCTAGTTATCATCTCCATTTTACACCCTGTGGCTTTACTCCTGCACCCCCCACACAGCAGGTTCCCACACCTCCTCCAGGGTCCAGCAGGGAGGCTTGCCCCCAATAGATGCAGAAGAGCTCTGGGGGCGGAATAGTCTAGACATTTCTGTCCTGTCTGTTTCTCCTCCTACCTCTCAGAAGCAGCTTCCTCAGCAGACAGAGAAAAGGACTTGATGTCAGAAATGTGCAAACCATGACTTGGTCTTCTTTACATATGTTCATGAAGCCCTACAGAGTGGCTATCCTGAGGTCCATAGATGCAGCTGCTGGGTGCAAAGTGCTGCAGGCAACAGTGAATAAGTAGTGAAATTGGTATAATGGGAAAAATTCCTCCCTCACGTGGGTGTACAGTATGTACTGCTTTTGCGCCCAATTACTAAATCCATTGAAATGTAAGTGACACAGAAAGAAAAACTTAAAATCCAATTTACCATAATTTCCTTTTCAGTTAAGTTTCCGTGTTGTTACTGGGATCCACCTGAAAGAATGTTCCATGGGTAGGAGGTTCTGAAGACAAATATTTCTGATTGGTTAATGCTGTAGCTACAGGGCCAGCACTCCAGAGACCTCAGAAACTTTGTTTTTTCTCCTAGGGAATAATGGAGGTATAGAACAATCTACCAAAGTCAGTAGTGGAATCTGATACATTCTTCAGTATTTTTTTTTTTCCATTAGTTATTTGTCTGCTCAAGTCTGTCAGTCGTCTCCTTTCTATCTCGACCCTCCCAGACCTGTCACTCACCTTCCTAGGGCTTACCTTCACCCGAAAGTTCCCACTGATTACCCCCTGGTGGGTCCAGGGGCTTGCCATCGCCTCCCCACAAGAGAACAGAAAACAGATGTCCCGAGGAAGTGCCTAGTCAGTGGTGCAGGGCTCGCATGTGGATCAGGTCATCATCTGGCTTGGCCAGGGTTTTTTCTTTCTGGGTTTCTCACCAGGGACACTCTTCATTTTTTTTTTATGTCTTCACCTGCCAGCCCATTCAGCCTATCCATTCCCACAGCTCCATCACCTGGCCATCTCCAGAACTTGCCATCTGGTCTACAGTGTGCTGCACCTACCCCCATGGCAGAGCACCCTGGGATGGCTCCTAATGCTGGTAGGAGCTGTAACTCGGATGTGACTGGTGAGCCTGGTAGGCAGATGTGGAGCTGCGAGGAGGGAGGCATCATCCTGCTGGCTGGGATTTTCCTCCAGTTTTTCCCCAGGGCGTGGCATGCAGTGATGTAAGTGGTGCGTATTGCTGCACTGCTGGCACGCCTCCCACCAGAGCCAGCCCCAGCAGTCAAACCTCCAGCTGGTGCAAGGGGTCAGAACTGCATCAGTGACTTCCACACCATCCCTTGAGGAGGAGAGCAGTCAATAGGATGCTCGATCCCCTCGCCAGTACCTTTGACTCCTGAGATCACTTTGATCCCAGGCCATCAGTGTTGCAAGTGGTGCACTACTGCTGCACCTTTGGGCTGGCAGAGGGCCACCCTTATCCAGTGGTGCACTGCATGCATGTAGAGGCACACATGCATATATCAGCATCCGAGGACAGGCCCTCTCACTACTGAGTCAGGTGGTAGTGTGGTAGCAGGACGCCATTCCCTCCACCCTGAGGGAGGAGAGCTGTCCGTTGGATGTTCAATCCTCCTTCCCTGGCCACCCCAAGCAACCTAAGTCAATTCTCAAATCCAGGTTCCCAGTGTATCAAGTGGTAGCCTTACTGCTGGCACTACTGGGTCAGCCATGTTCTATAGCTATATGCCAGACTGGACCAGTGCATGAAGGAGGTGGAGCTCATATGTTACAAGTACTGAGCAGTAGAGGCCTTCACAGAAGGCGATATTGCCTGCTTCTGTTTCAGATAACATAATGTGTTCTTATGCATTCGTGATTCAGTCAGCTGTTCTCTTCTGCTGTTGACAAACGAATGTATTTGAATAATTATGAAGTTGTTAAATCTTTGGATCCCCTCCATGCCGTGTCTTTGGGAGGGAGTGCTGGAATGTCATTCACATTCAGAGCTACTCCCCAGCCCCTGGCACTCCAGTAATGGGGTGGTTGCATGATGGTATCCTTTTCACTGACTTCAGAGTGCAGTGCTTACATAGTGCGCCCTAGGCTCCAACACAGTGATAGGAACTGGGCTTGGGATATAAACCCAGGTCTCATGCAAATAACATGATGTCTTGCTCCCATCCCACCCTCAGACACCACTAGAGACGGTGGGGCAAGGTATTTTAAGGACCTTTCTGCCTTATATTGTTTGCATGGGGTTTCTTAGGAACGGTTGTTTGTAGTCAAGTTACCATTTGGAAAACTAGAGTAGAGTCATGTCCAATTGTTTGGCTGTGTATGGGTTAAGGAAACAGGTTATATGGCAAAAAACAATTTTTAGAACAATGAAGCATAACTCATCCTTTTTATGTATTTCTTAGATGAATGAGTGAGCCTTCAACGTGTTAGTGTCATAGAAAGGAAAATACTGACTGTTGTTATAAAGATTATTTATGTACCAAATATGCTTTTTAGTATGTAACGGTATGTTTGTACTCAGTGATATGCTGATTTTATTGCTATTTTATGTATTATCTTTACTATTTATGGTTGTTTTAACCAAACTATATGCAATTTCAGCCACCCTTTTGCATGTTATGGCGCCAGGCTGTTCACGCTGAAATTTCTGTACTTGATATGCGTTGAATCGGGTTTCTTACTTTTCTTTTTTCATTTTATTTTGTGCATTTAATTTGTTTTAATTGTTTTGCTTTGTTTATTAGTTTTTTTCTTTCTTTTTTTTGTTTTGTTTTATTATTTTCGATTTGTATTTTCGTGGGGTTGAAGTATGGGGTGGCCACCTGTGCTGCTGACCTGAACGTTTTTCGATTCAGCTTTTCATCTGCTATATCTCGCACTGCCAGATTTGATGGTCTGCCGCTGGTTCTTTCCTTGATGTTATGCTGGCTCGGTGAGCAATGATCAATTGAGGTCTTTGTCCTCTTTTCAACTTCTGTGAACTTCCTTGAACTCTGTGCCAAATTTTATCTATCTTACCTGCTGAGCAGTGTTTCCTGGAGTGAGGAGTTCGTTTGAGATGAGGTGGACTGTGGAGGCAGTGAGGAATTTTTCTGTGGTCAAGGAAAGCGGAAAGGGGCTTCAGCCCGTCAAATGACAAAGTCTGTGGGAAAGCCATATATTTGGATTTGGTCTTGCTATTTGATCCTGGATTTGTGCTGGGTCTCAAGTTGGACACTGGCATGGGATGGTGTTTCACAAGGCCTTGATTTTTTTAATTTTTGGTTCGGATTTTCAACAATCAGTGTCAGGATGGGGCCTTTCTCCACTGGCTGATCGCCAGCCGATTTTGCAGCTTAACAGGGGTCCACGGTATTCGCTTAATCAGGGAGCTGGCTGGGGTATCATGGTTCCCCTAGTTTTCTTGGGACTGGTCACAGGGTGCCAATTCCCAGGTAACATGGTGAGGCTGTAATTATTTTGGGCTGGGTGGATAAGGAATTGTAGGGGCCCAGCCTATTGCTGGCTGTTTTTCTGGGCTTTGTAATTGACTTTGACTTGATTGTATCCTCTGGTGACTTCCCACAGAAACACCCTGGATGCTTCCTTCTTTGGATTCTTTGTGCCACTGCTTCCATTTGATAGTGGACTGATAATTGGACCACTCTTGCTTGCTTGGGACCCAAGGCCTTAACTCGTGGTGTGGTCTCCTGGTGGTGAGAGGACCTAGGCCCACCAATTTTATCTGACATTTTATTTATTGTTTATTTTATTTATTTATTTTTATTATTTTTTGTATTTTTATTTTTATGGATATTAGTTGAGTTGACTGTGATCTGCAACCGGTAGTGAGAGTACCTGGACGTTTCCTACATTCCTGGCCATGAGAGGGCTGGGGGGACAAGCTGATAACCTATTTTTGTGTTTTCATTATTTGAACAGTTTCATGACTTTTCTGGGCAGTGTGAGTGCGGGATTTCCCTGCCTCCTGGATGGGAGGTATAATTATATCCTTACAAATTTTGCAGAGCGGCAATTGGCTCCCTTGCACCAAGTATTGGGGTGAATTTTATCCAAGCGGGTGGGATGGGTGTGTGTTTCCTTGTGTTTTATTAGTATTTTATTGTGTATTAGGTTGTTTTTTCTTGTCTTAGTCTGCTGGGTATTTTATTACTGCTGTTTGGGAGTTTTACTTGGGATAAGTGTTTTGGTTTTGTTTGGGGAATGTGTTGGCCCTCCTCCCAGGTTGTGCGCTATTCATCCTCCGTCCTCCACTCCTCCACCTTTTTCCCTCCTTTGACACTGTTAACCTACCAGCGCTGTCGTGCACTTGGTATTGCTCGTAGGAGGTGGGGTGAGGTAGGGTGTGGACATCAGTGGGCTAATGAACGGACCTCTCACATAGGCGTAGTTAGCCTAGATGATGCCCTGGGGTGAAATAGAATCTGGATTCTGGTGTTCCATGTCTAGTTCCCATACCCAAGGGCACCGCCTTGTGGCAGGCAAGTAGCAGGATGGCCCTAGTAACCCGGCCCAACTCGAAAGTGGTGCTCTGCAATACCAGATCTATTAAAAATAAGACTGCAATCATTGCAGATCTTATTGGAACAGTTGATCTGGCTTGCATCACCGAGACCTGGCTGGATGAAAATGCTGGCCCCATATTGGATGCTGCTGTTCGCCTGGGTACTCAGTGATACACCGCCGAGATTGGACCACGGCGATGGGGGGTAGCGGTCTGTTTCAAGACCGAGTTGGGCCTCACGAATGTTCCAGTTGAGGCGGCCAAATCATTTGAGGTACTGCAGTGGCAGGTGGAGGTTGCAGGATAGCTGTCGTCTACCATCCACCGGGATGAGAAGCAATTCCTGCAGGAAGTAGCGGATTCATGGCCGACATGGCATTGGAGTCACCCAGACTGATGGTTCTGGGTGACTTCAGTGCCTGGGTCAACAACGAACCCTCTCAGTTTGGACAACACTTCTCCAGCTGACATCTCTGGACCTCACAGTTTGTTACCTCTGCCACTCACAAACATAGTCACTCTCTTGATTTGGTCTTCCTCCTGGGGATTGGGGCCTCTGACTTGGGAGTGGAACCTGTCATTTGGTCTGATCACTGTACCGTGTGGTTTAACTTTTGCTCCTCCTTGAAGGCCTGCCCCTGTGGAGATGGTCCATTACCGTCCTTTACGAGGAATAACTCCTGAAAGGCCTAACGATGGTGATTGATCTCTTGGAGTTTCAGTGGCCAGCTCGTGTCCAGGGACTTTGGTTATGGCCTATAATAAGGCCATTTCCGTGACCCCTGGACTCGATTGCTCCAATCTGTGTTCGTCTTCTCCCCCTTCGCCCCCGGGTCCCTTGGTTTGATGGATCTTTGAGGGAGTTGCGCGTAGTAGGACCTAAGGTTAGAGGACATTGTTGTGAAATCGGTCCTGGATGCCACCATCTTAGATTGGTTGAGCATTATCAGATTTACCAATCAGCCATCTCCTGTAAGAAGGCAGAGTTCCTGTCCAGGAGATTGCTGCCACTCAGAACCGACCAACTTCGGCTCTTCACGAACTGTTGACAGGTTGTACAGCCATCCTGTCTTCATTTCGAAGACCTTTTTACTTAAAAGTGGAGTGTAATGAACTTGCTCGGTTCTTTCTGTGGATAAGGTGGTAGACATCAGGTCCGAAATTTCACGACTCGCTCTATGGGGGTTGCTAGTGATCGGTGTTTGTCGCCCACCTAGGGCTTCCTGAATACCTTTCTTATGCTGGAGCTCGTGGGATATCATACATATTGTCCAGTGTATGTGCCATATGTGCTGTAGTTTGATCTGGGGCCCGAGGGCCTGGTTATGGATTGTTGTAATACTATCGGCCCAGTCCTGGCACAAATAGTCCAGTACTCCAAGTCTCTAGGAGGCAGTGGTGACACCCCTTCTAAAGGAAGCGCTTTGGACCCGGATTCCTGGTTAACTATAGACCAATCTCTAATCTTCCCTTTACAGGAAAGGCGATTGAGAAAGTAGTGGCGGTACAGCTGGAGAACCACCTGATCATCCATAACATCTACGAACCTCTCCAGTCCAGTTTTGAAAGAGGCATAGTTCCAAGACTGCACTGGTTTGTGTGCTCAATGATTTCCTGATGGCAAGAGATCAGAGATGCCATTCTGTCTTGGTGCTTCTTGATCTCTCTTCAGCTTTTGACACTGTGGATCATGGGGTACTGCTTGGTCGCCTGGGGTCCATCGGCCTATCAGGTGTGGTTCTCAGATGGTTTACATCTTTCCTTTCTTGCAGATATCAGAAAGTGGATTCAGGGATTTTTCCTCGGACTCATTCTCTCTCTGCCATGTGGACCCCAGGCCTCAGTGCTGTCCCCATGTTGTTCGCATGGTGTATATGCTGCCCCTCGGAGACATTGTAAGATGGTATGGGCTGAAGTTTCACTGCTATGCTGATGATACCCAGCTCTACCTGTCTTTTGCACCCTGACCAGGATAGAGCTGTCCGGTCTTTAATAACTGCCTTGCTGAAATCCAGTACTGGATAAATTTGAGCTGGTTAAAGTTGAACACCAGAAAGACTGAGTTGATGGTGGTGGACCGGGCACGGATAGAGGGGTTGTGGGCTGGCAGCCATCCGGACTTTTCTAGGTGGCTCCCTGATCACTTCTTCTGAATGGGTGCAAAACCTGGGGTAGTGCTTCACGACGGCTGACATTACAAGCTCAGGTGTCGGCAGTCATCAAATCTTCCTTTACCATCTTAGGAATATCTCCAGGATTAAACACCTTGTTCCGTCTGGTGACCTGCCTACATTGGTCCATGCCTTTGTAACCTCGCTTGGATTACTGCAATTCCCTGTATCTAGGGCTTCCTGGGGTTGATATCTGCGCTACGCTGGTGCAGAATGCAGCAGCACGACTGTTGATGGGGGCTTCAGCCTCCCATCACCCGGTGCTGCGCGATTCGCACTGGTTGCCAATTAGGTGGCAGATCACCTTAAAGTTGGTTTACTGACTTATAAATCCCTACATGGACTTGGTCCTGACTACTTGAAAGAGCTTTGTTCCCTATCGCCTGAGCGACAGTTCTGCCGGGCTGATTTGAGGGTTGCTGGAGATTCCAAGTGGTGTTATTGAAATCTTCAGGGGCCTGTGCATTCATGCATGCTGCCCCTTTCTTTTGGAATTCTCTACCCTATCAGCTTTGGAAGTGCATGACTGTGGGATGATTTAAACATGGCCTGAAAACCTATTTATGGGGTCAAGCATTTACAGACACTAATTAAGATAATCTTCAGAGTGCTTTTTATATCATTGATTGCTGATGTTATCATTGTTTTTATCTTATTTTATTTCATTTCATTGTATCTTGTAAAGTGCCTTGATGTTTCAAAGGCGCCTTATGTGAAATAAAGTTATTATTATTATTTATGTTGGCTGCAATGTGTTTTGAATAAACTGAACTAAATTAAGCTTGATACTCAGTGGACCAACATGTATATTGTAATGATGTTACAATACACAAACTTTCAGGACCACACTGGTCCCTTTAGTCAGGTGTCAGCACCAATGTGGTTCTGAAAGCTCTGTACTGTAAAATCTTAAGTATTTAAACCTCTGACAGGTCTGTGGAGTTTCTTTGCAACTGTGATCCTGACAGTAGTGAAATGAATAATGGATTTACCGGTTCAAACTCAAAAATACAGAGATGGTTAGGATAAGATGTGACTTGCCACATTTTGTTTTAAAAAGGACTGGTGTTTTTAAGGGTGTGCCTCACTGTGGTTGCAAGTCAGCTTGTCAGTGTCAAAATAGATGATTAAAACAAAATTGCCCAAAAAAGAGTCCAGCTGTAGCAGATAAGGCTGAAAACAGTGTCCATGAGGAGAGCAGAGGATCAAGCTGTGTCACTAACCAGCTGTTTCCTGTAACAGTACCGGTTGCCCGACCTTGGGTTCCTTTGCATTGTGTTTATAATGTCCCGCTGCTGAAACATGGGGCATGGAGAAAGGCCAGCTAAATCAAGATCAACGTACAGTATATTGTTGATCTGTCACTCCCACCACACACACACACACACACACAACCACACACACATGCACGCACACACACACACACACACACACACACACACACACACACACAAAACCAAACACACACACACACCACAGGACACATGCACACACACAAAACCACACACACACGCCACACACACAAACCACACACGAGCACGCACGCACACACACACGAAACCACACACACACACACACACGCACACAGTTCACACAAGACCACACACTTACACATACTTCATCTCTTTCACTGCCACCATAAAAAAACTGTTTGAACAGAGGAGTACAGCTTATTTAAGTGAGTCTGTATGCAGGGCTTTAGTTAGCTTGATTCCTTTGAAGAAAAAAAAACAAGATGTTCTAAAAGAAAGGGGAAGAGGTATTTGACTTCCAAAAGGGACCAACAGGGAACAAGACAGTTCAGTGACTTCCAGCTTTGCTGGCCCAGAAGTCAGAAATTATTCATTTGTTTGAAATAATATTTTATCAGTAATATTTTGTTTAATAAAATGGATAGGAAAAATACTGAATTCTGATTGACTGGGACCTATGCGTTGAGAGAGCACAACGTATGGGTAAAAAGGAGTGCTGGCAATCGACACAGCACACTAACAATATCAATGCCTTTATTGAAAATTCCTTATTTCCATTACAAGCATGGCTGCCACTTCCATCTTCCTCTGTAACACTTATTGTAGATAACCTCATATATATATATATATACCATAGCAGATATGCTATAGATAGTACATAGTTCTGTAATTTGTTAGGTTATTATTCGGTTAAAACTTTACTGTTGGATGTATGAAATATGGTTGTATCTTTAAAAAATATTAATTATGATATCATCTAGGCCCTAAAATCAGATCCCTCAAAATAAAAAGGACAGATGAACTGATTAAATGTTTTCTTTATATCCCCTCTTTACCATCATACCTAATTAAAATGAAGTACTACTTGAAGTTTTATTTGTTGGTGCTTTTTCTGACCATGGAGCCCCATCCTTACCTGTCTGCCAGGGAAATCTTTGCTCTGCCCTGCCCCAGATAAAATTGAATCCCTAGCTTTACTGGGGCTTTCTGCTGTGTGTGTTTGTGTGGAAGAGGTGAAATTCAGCCAGTAGAATTCTGCAGAGTTTTGAATTCTGCATTCCATTATAAACAACCATTCCATCTATTGAATGTGTGGCTAGATAGATGCTTGACAGCTGGGGAAGGACTACATTTTACTAGTTACTTTTAACAAAATAAAATACCTGTTTTTAATAAAAACATGTTGGTATTTTTTTAAATGTTCTCAGTTTATCCATTTTAAAAACACAATAAGAAACGTTGGTGGTATGCATTATAATGTATGGTACAATGTTAACCCACAAAAATCATTTCCCAGTGTTGTTAACCCATTGATGTGACGTTTCATCCTTGTTAACCCATCGATGGTCTGTCACATCGATGGGTTAACAACTGGGAAGAGTCTGCGCATGTGCACACATTTTTCTCTCAGGAACCAAACAGATGCACACAGCGGTGATGGAATAACCGAATGGCCACGGCCATGATGGACTTATTTAAAAATTAAGAGCCCTCTTCAATCTTTCTTGGGACCATACACTATAAAACAATGTGCTGGTCCTCTATCGGTAATTGGTTACTATTAACTGTCTCGAGGTTGCCATGGCGACTTAAACCTCTCGAGCTTCGCTTCCTCGAGGTTTACATGGTTGCCCTGGCAACCTCTCTATGGTTAATAGACTGGTTACTGATAGAGGACCATATATTATCCTCTTTAGGCTGACCTAACCACACTTCAAAGGGCTGAAGCACTTTGCCTGCAACATCGTGTTTCATTGCACTCTTGGGCATGCAGTTAGATCAGCCTAATGCATGCCTTAACTTGTCTTATTGCTGACATAACACTTTACATTAGTTAGACCTTTTGTTTGTGGTTTCAAAATTCATTTTGCACAGAAAATATGCAGAATGACTTTTATTTTGAATATACAGAGTAGGATCCATAGAAACTAGGACGTACATGTGCATGTTTGTTTTGTAAAACCACACTGTCCTGGACTCAAACCTGTTCATCTCACTTTCCCTGTAGAATTACCTCCAATGTAATTATTTTTACAATGGTGTGGCAAAATGGCTAGCCATACAGTGTTCATGGTGAACTTTCCTATTTTGACCCCTCGTGAGTTGTGGTGACATCACTGAGCCACCAAGCTTCACTCTTGTGGCAATGTGATGTCATCAGAATCTCCTTGGTGACAGAAAAGCACTGTTCTTCACAAACACCAGTTAATTATTTTATATATATATATATATATATATATATATATATATATATATATATATATATTAACTTGCAAAGATTTCTCTCCTTAGAGTACCTATGTCCAGTTGTGGGCCCACAGAAGTAGTTCAACCTTTAAAAATCTGGATTGAGTTCCAGATTTGGATCCATGGACATTTTAACTTCCTTCAGCAAAAAAAAAAAGAGAAACTAGACTCTTATATAAACAGTTTGTGGCAGAATTTTCACAAACTGCCTCCCAGTTTTAAAAAGCCAAGTACAGCTTTATTAAAGTAATCACTGTTTCTTTAATGTGATCAGTTAACTTTCTGTTTGTGAAGTACAATTATTTTTATCCGGTCAGAATAGGATCTTGGATTAAATGACTGTTTCCTTGAGAAATGTCAGGAAGGAAAGAAGAGCATTTTAGCAGGAGGCTGACAAGTCTAGATCTGTGCCCCTCATGAGCTAACCAGCTCTGTGACCTCTAGCGGATCCAGCTGTGTAGTGAAGTAGTACCTGCTGCTTCTATGCGCCAGCAAACAGTAACTGTATGACCTTCAAAAGGTAACATTTTACATTTTGGATGAAAATTGCTACCCCCTTGAAAAATTTCTGATCCGCTCCCTGATTGCGACCTTACTGATTGATATCAGAACTGACCAGCAGGATGAGTGGCATGAAATAAAGGGCCTCGGAACTGTCTTTGTTAGCTGTGATGTCACAGTCAGTGAGTTAACATAATGCTGATGGAGTTATGAGTGGAAAGGTCAGAAGATGAAGTGATGTTTTATGCATCACTTCTTGCACTCTGTCATCTGACTGACGGGAAAAATTGGACTTCAGGAATAAAAAGTGACAAATGCCTACATTTATAATAACTGATTTTTTTTGACTGCTAGAGAGCATACAAGGATAATTTCCTGATTACTTGTAAGTTCAGTTATCTATAATATATATTTTTTATTAGAAAATCACTTTGAGCTGGAAAAAGTTTCCAATTGCATCCTGGGAAGAAATATAGAATTTGACGGCAGATAGGACCACTTGGCCTGCCCAGTCTGCCCATTTTTCCCCACCACAGACATTGCTTAGTCTCCAGCTCCTTCCCAACCTTGCTTCCCAATAAAATTCCCTGTGCCTATCCCATGCATGCTTGAAGTCCACCACTGTTTTCACCCTACCACCTCCTCTGGAAGACTGTTCCAGGCATCCACCACTCTTTCAGTGCAGAAGTTCTTCTTTACATCTGTCTTGAATTTACCCTGCTCCAGCTTCATTGCATGTCTCCTTTTTCTCATGCATCTTTTCCTCTTAAAAATGCTCCCCACCTGTACCATACTTACCCCTGAGATATTTATATGTCTCTATCATATCCCTCCCTTCTCTCTCTTACAGGATGTATATATTGAGATCATAAGTCTTTCTTTCCTATGAGGCTTCTGATGCACACCCTGCACCATTTTAGTTGCCTCCTCTGACTGCCTCCACTCTATGTCCTTTATGAGATGTAGTCTTCAGAATGGGACACAGTGCTCAAGTGGGATCTCACCAGCATTCTACACAGTGGGAAAACCACCTCCAACCTTCTGCTGGTGAGATCCTCTCCTATGCACTGCAACATCCCACTGGCCCTTCCCACTGCCTTGTTGCACTGCTTTGCCACCTTGAGGTAATCAGATATGATTACTCCTAGGTCCCTCTTCTGTTTGGTGACTGTCAATGCCTCGCCTCACATTTTGTATTCTGTCTCTGGTTTCTGTGCCCCAAGTGCATACATTTGCACTTTTGCATTGAAATCCAGTTGCCATGCCCTTCACCACTCCTCAAGTTTTCTCAGGTCTCAACAGTCTTTTCACCCCTCTGAAGTGTTCACCCTATTGCAGGTGTTGATGTCATCCACAAAGAGGCAGACCGTCCCTTTCAGTTCATCTGCAATGTCACTTATGAAGACATTAAAGAGAACTGGTCCCAGTGGCACCTCAATGGTCACCTTTCTTTCCATGGCATGAACTCCATTTACCACCACTCTGTTGTCTATCCCTTAACCAGTTTGTGACCCAGTTTTTTTTTAAGTTTATTGAACCTCTTTCCATTTTATACAACATGACAATGTAACCCCTGCAAATGGGGTTCCCAAAAGACTTCCAGGAGCTTGCTTGAATGCTCCAAGCCTGAATGGTGTTTGGCATTTAAGCCATTTATCAGTGAGTGTTTTAGAGCCTCTGGTACTGTCTCTTTAAGAGCTGTCTGCTTGCAGACATAATTAGTTTGTATGGGGGACTGTGTGCTTCTCTGAGTACCACTCGAGCTGCTGCTAATTCACTTCATTTTTGCAGTCACTAGGAGTGCAAAGGGAACCTATCTGAAAGATGTAACTGTTTGCCAGAAATTATTTAGAGTAATAATGAAATTACAGTTTGTCTAACCTGCTTTCTTTGCAGTCAGAACTGTGTCTGCTAGTTCCCATTCTAGTTTTGAACTGCTGAACTGGACCAATCAGTGTGGGGTAAGCTAGCTCTAAAATGGTGCCTTGGACGAATCAGAACTTGGACTCATAATCTGAGCCAGCCACAAGAGGATTGTATGGGCAGTGACTCTGGGAGATGTAGTTTAGACTTCAGTGCCTTTTGGACCAACAGCAGCAGTCTATTGTGAGTGACAGCCAATCCAGTCAAGAACTGGGAGGAACTCAAAGGAAGTGCCGTTTTTGTCGGTTGGAGTTCTGTTGAGCTTTGGCAGTGAAGAAGGAAGGAGCCCTGTACTTTTCAGTGTGCAGTTTTAGTCAAAAACGTGTGTAAGGCCCAGAGTTCCGGTCTGCAGCTTGTTAGGACTGAATCTGTCCTGTGAAAAGAATCAAAGGATCTCTGAAGAGTAGAAACCAGGCTCACCTGTAGAAGACTGGAAGAATTGCTGAAAATTGCACTCGGTCTGTCAGGAACTGAATCTGCTGTGTGTTCTCCGGGTATTGTGCAGTAATTGCGATCGGGATACAGATGCAGCCTGCCTGGTATAGTGCTTTCTTTTATATGGATGTGTAAAGAGGTTTGTGTACCTCAAGTGAGCCCTGCTGACATTGAAGGACCCTATCTTATTTGGAGGTCGTGAGTACTAATTCAGGGTCGCTCCTGTTGAATTGCCACATTACATCCAAATGGAATTACTGTACTGCTGACTGTTTAATTCTCCTTTCTCTATGGTTGAAAGGGCCCCTACCAGCTGCCACAGTTTGACTAGCCACTAGGACTTGGGTACTCAGGACAGTAACTTGATAGGGATAGGCCTGTGCACAGAGCCATAGGTAGATTATTAGAGTGATAAGCTAATTAACCTGATTTCCCCTGTCCTTGTTATATCCCCTAAATAAATCAGAGCTGCTTGTTTCAGCAAAGTTATACTGCCTGAGGTATTTGTCTATGTTAAAGTACTGTACTGTGATTGTTGCACTGTATCTCATTTCACAGGAGGTCCCAGTGCCGGAACCAGTCCTGGGGGTAAGTGTATACTGTGAAGGTAATTCTGATATTGTGGGGCCACTAGTGGGAAGAAAGGGGGTTGCAGTGTCCCAGAGGGCTGTGACCAAGTTAGTTTAACTATTGCAAACCCTGACCTCTGGGTGGAGGCACCGCCATTGGATCCAGGCCCCTCAACCTGTTAGTGGCAAATCAGGCAGGGGTAGTAGCCCCTGGGATAGCGCCATCTAGGGTTACATCTTGGAGGCTCACCGCTGGGATTGTGTGTCCTCTAGTGGCCATATTCACGAACCACTGTTAAGAAAAATGGGTACCCGACAGAAGTGGCTGTGCACCGGCTGGTGGAGTGGTGTACTGGGAGGAGATCAACCCTAAAATGCTATGCTTATCCTGGACATCCCCTGGGTATCAATACGGACACTGTGCAGGGAGTACTTTCCAAGGTGGAAGGTTTACAAAACCCTGTGGTGGTGGGTCGGCATGCTAATCTGCTCACCCACACTTTCCTGGCCCTAGTAGAGTTTAAGGATCCCATAGATAGCTCCAAAGTGCCACAGACCATTACCCCAGAGGAGCCCTCACTGCTTGGAGAGTGATAACTAAGGACAGTAAAGACCCGGGGGAATCAGCCCCACCACTATCTGAAACTTTGAGGAGAAATTTGCTGAATGGTTGCTGGGAGGGAAACTGTGGAGGACTTGAAGAAACTATTCTTGCCACCTGGGGTGTTCCTCCCCAACACCCTCTCCTGCTCCAGTGCCCGTAATGGTGGCTGAACCAATGCAGACTCCTATTTCTGCACCTGCCATTAGTCACGACTCTTACGAAGGTTGAGGATCTTCTCTGGCACCTCCCCACCCCAAGGGAGGATGACTGGAGAGACCTGGATAGACTATGTTGCCCCAAGTGCTAGAATGGCAATGCTCGGAAGGCAGCGAAGGGTTAGTGAGAGGCTCCGAGGTCCTGCCCTGGCTACCATCCGTGCTAACGGGCCAGTAACCCTGAAGCGACTGCACAGGCCTATCTTGAGGCCTTGGAGAATGTATGGAGCCCAGATTCTGATGAGGACCTATGGTGGAGAGTAAGAAATGCACAACAGTACCAAGGGAGTTGTTGTCTGTGTATGTCTCGGCTGGAAAAATTGTTGCAAGAATGCCTCAGAAAGGGTAGTTTGCCAGCGATTGAACTGGACCGAACCAGACTGGACAGAATCCTTAAGTCTGCCCCTTCTCAGAACTGCTGTTGCTTCAGTTACGCCTGGCAAATCGACTGGAATCCCACCCTCCTATGATGAGTTAATGAGAGAAATTGAGGAGTTGAGAAAAGGCGACCTCGGAGGTACCTGCACCAACAGCTGTGGCTACGACCCGAGTGACTGAGGTGACCCATCAGTGAAGTTCAGGGGCAGAGGTTGACAGTCAATGAGTGCTCTGACAAGGAAAAGATATGCCACAATGGGGCGAACTGTTGAGAGAGATCCGGGAATTCAAAAACAGTCCTTTATGAAGGCCACCCTGCAAGTACAGGCCCTGACCTATATCCGACTGCATCTGCTATGGGGTGGGGTACCCACCCATGTATCTCCTGCTGATAACAGCTCCAAACTCAAATCCTTGACCATGGAAGTGGAGAAACTGACGAGATGTCTCCAAATGCTTATCACGCGCAGACAGAGATGGCACCAGGTTTCCAGTTAGTAATACCCCGCCCTGGCTCCCAGTGTGGCGCTCGGCCAGCTCAAACTCCAGAAAGTATGTTTTGCTATAATTCGCGGAAAGATGGGCACATGAAAGGGAATGCCAGTCCCCAAAAGACACTGACAAAGTTGCATATAGGCTACAAGGAGAGCTTGGAGAAGAAATCAGTGGTTAAGAGGTGCACGACATGATCCCAGTGAGGGCACCAAAATGCTAATTCACGTCCTTTGTGGCAAGGTCAGTTGCCCAGGCCCCACTACCGCCTCTCAGACTGGTCCAGAATAGTGGGTCCCTCCATGGAGACCACTGTAAAGGTGAATGGAGTGTCTACAAGAGCTGTATTAGACAGTGGCTCCCAAGTGACAATTATGTTCCAGGATTGGTATCAGAAGCATTTGCCAGACGTACCCTTACAACCATTAGAAGGACTGCATGTATGGGGTTAAGTGAAAAGGCCTACCCTATTCGGGTATATCCGAATTTGGCTGTCTTTCCCCACCTCCGTGGCTGGAGTGGCGAACAAGTAGAGACCCTAGCCTTAGTGTGTCCCCCACTGGACTGTATGATGGTGTCCTTTGTTAATTGGAACAAATGCTCATATGTCGGAAGGCTGGCACAGTTGTGTTATGAAAACAGGGGTCAAAGACTAGTAGAGCTTTAAGAGTTCGGCTTTAATTAAGAAGGCCTATGAGGCACAGAGAGATGCTGAAAAAACAGAACCAGAGGAACCGGTCGGAATTGTATGGAAGAAGGATCCTGAGTCTCTGATCCTGGCGCCAAATGCCCAGTGTACCTTACAGGAGAGGTCCGTATCAGAAAGGATGTTAAGAATAAAATATTAATGTTGGATGCACCAGGCGATGGAAAATTGCCAGAGGACTGCTGGTCAAGCCTAGTATTTTGCCCGCTAGAGCCCATGCTTATGCCAGAAGGGTAATGGTCCAAGTTCATAATGTGTCTGAAAGAGACATTCGAGTAAACAGAGGTTGCATCCTGGCTAATGTGCATTGTGCAGACACTGCAGTGCTACCCAAGCAGCAAGAGTTCAAGGAAGAATGACAGAGTAACTCCTGACTTGTTTGATTTGCGACTCCCGCTGCCAGCTGAATGGAAAGTGAGGATCAGTGAGAAGCTTGCCCAGAGAGACCAGGTGTTTTCTTTAAAGGAATGGGATGTAGGATGCGTGCAAGGAGCTGAGCACAATATCCGGCTGCATGACGAAAGACCATTTCGTGAGAGGTCTCGACGCCTGGCACCTGCTGACATAGATGATGTGGAGACGGCATCTGCAAGAGATGTTAGCTGCTGGTGTAATACAAGAATCCAGAAGCCCTTATGCTTCCCATTGTGGTAGTGGAGGAAAAGAATGGAACAGTAAGGATGTGTGTGGATTATCGCACCTTAAACCGCGGACTATCCTGATCAGTACACAATGCCCGATTCAGGATGCTGGACTGCCTAAGCGGGAGCAAGTGGTTCTCTGTGCTGGATCTCCGCATGGGTACTACCAGATCCCGATGGCCCCAGAGGACCGTGAGAAGAGCGGCCTTTATCTGTCCGCTTGGCTTCTATGAATTCATGAGGATGCCTCTGAAGATTTCAGGTGCCCCAGCCACTTTTCAACGATTGATGGAGCGTGCAGTGGGGACATGAACTTACTAGAGTGCCTGGTATACCTAGATGATGTTATTGTGTTTGGCAGCTCACTGGAGGAACATGAGAGCAGATTATTTAAGGTATTGGACCGACTGGAGGACTTTGGCCTTAAACTGTCCATTGATAAGTGTCAATTCTTCAAACATCAGTAAAGTATGTGGGACACATAGTATCCACCGAGGAATAGAGACCGACCAAGTAAAGTTGAGGCCTTGACCACCTGGCCACAGCCCAAAAATCTAAAAGAACTGCAAAGATTCCTGGATTTTGTGGTTATTATCGGCGCTTCATCAAGGACTATTCAAGAGTGATCCGCCCTTTACTTAACCTTACTCAAGGGTATCCCCAACCCACAAAATACCAAAGTCAGCGTCCCTCAAGACTGAAAGAGTGTATTTTCATCCGAGTGAAGTATTTGGGGCCCGCTGGACTCCTGATTGTGAGACTGCTTTTCATGAGATCATATATCAACTTACCCATGCTCCAGTGCTGGCCTATGCCGATCCAAGAAAACCTTACGTCCTGCACACTGATGCTAGCTTGCAAGGGTTGGGGCTGTGTTGTACCAAGAGCACGAGAATGGCCTGAGACCAGTGGCCTTTGCCAGTAGAAGCCTGACCCCATCCGAAAAGAACTATCCTGTACATAAGTTAGAGTTCTAGCTTTGAAGTGGGCTATTGTTGACCAATTCCATGAGTACTTGTATGGGGCTAAAATACTAGTAAAACTGACAATAATCCTTTGACCTATGTGCAGACCTCAGCTAAGTTGGATGCCACTGGCCATAGGTGGCTTTCTGCATTATCTACATATGACTATGCTCTCGAATACCGAGCAGGTCTGAACCACATAGATGCTGATGCTCTCTCCGGAGGCCTGTTCCCAGAATGATTGGGTCCGATTGGCAGAACCTGACATTCGGGCACTCTGCCGGAAGTTTGACAGGGAGGAACAAATGTCCACGGACGCAGTGGACTGCATGGTGGATTGCTTGGGAGCCTCTGAGAATTGCATACCTGCTGCTTATTGCCACTTTCTGCAATGGACATTGGTGCACTGCCTCAGCTGGACAATGACAGTATTCAGCGGGCTCAATCCCGCGATCCCATGATCAAAGCAGCTTTAGAAGCCCTCATGCAGGAAAAGATGTGTCCAAATTACGCCCACTGATTTGAGAACTGCACTGTTATACAAAGAAGGTCCTAAGTTGAAACTGATCAATAAACTGTTATACAGAGAAACAGTAGACAGAGGGGACAAGTAGACAAACAACAACTAGTGCTGCCCACTGCCTTTGAGACTCAGTACTGAGGTCCTGCACAACCACATGGGGCACCTTGGTATAGACAGAACACTTGACTTGGTGAGATCCAGATTCTATTGGCCTAAGATGGGGGCTGATGAGCAACACATTCGAACTTGTAGTCGCTGCTTACAGAGGAAAGCTTTGCCCCAGAGGGCTGCCCCTTGTTAACATCACCACCAGTGCACCCATGGAGTTGGTCTGTATTGATTTTCTGAGTTTGAGTCAGATCAAAGAAATATCAGTAATGTGCTGGTGGTCACTGACCATTTCACGAGATATGCCCAAGCTTTCCCCACCAAAGACCAGAAAGCATCCACTGTGGCCAAAGTACTTGTAGAAAACTTTTTTGTTCACTATGGGGCTCCACAAAGAATCCATTCTGATCAAGGGAGAGACTTTGAGAGTCGTCTGATCAAAGAGATGCTTTCTCTGTGGGAGGCAAAGTCCAGAACCACTCCTTACCACCCCAGGGGACCCACAGCCTGAACGTTTCAACCGCACTTTGCTAGATATGCTAGGCACCCTGCACCCAAAGGACAAGCCTAGATGGAGCCAACAAATTAGCACCCTGGTACATGCTTATAACTGCACCAAAAGTGATGCCACTGGATTCTCCCTACCGCCTGATGTTTGGAAGAGAAGCTCGACTACCAGTAGATGTGTGTTTTGGGGTCTCTCCTGATGGGGTTCAAGCTGACAACTATTTACAGTATGTGCAAAAGTTAAAGGCCCAGCTAACTCATGCGTACCAACTGGCTCAAACCATGGCTGCCAAAAGAAATCTGGCCAACAAAGAAAGGTATGATAAAAGGTGAAAGCACAGGAACTCCAGGAGGAGATCGGTATTGCTAAGAAATCTGGGACTGCATGGCAAGCACAAGATTGCTGACAGATGGCACCATCTCCCTCACATTGTAGTGGGCAAACTAGATGATCTGCCAGTGTACAAAGTAAGGCCTGAGAATAATTAAAAAGATGTAAAAACAATGCATAGAAATCATTTACTGCCCATTGGACAAATCTTAATTGAGTCTGAGCCCTAGAAGATGCCCCTCTGGACCAGTGACTAGAGCTGCTGCTAAGAAAAGACCAAGAAAGTCTGCACCTACAGAAGCAAAGTTAAAGTGTTCCCTCCACAAGTCCCAGTTGAGCATGACTGTCAGTCCATATCGGAAGAAAGTGAGAGTGACTTTGAATACTATCCTTCTTACATTAACTGAGTCAATTGTTTCGGGGCAATCCCTAGTCAATACTGGAGACAAAGCTGGGCCTTCTGGACTGTCTAAGCCCCAGCTTCATCCCTGGAGCCAATGCTCCCAGAAAGTGAAGTGCAAAGCATCAGATCAGATGAAATGGAATCATTGTGCATGGTTGAACTGTTTGAGCTTTCAGGGAGGAAAATGATAGATTGGGGCAGACTGGTGATACACCCGAACAAGAAGAGTATTTTGAGTGCCCTGACAGTCCACTGCCAGTGTCCGAAAGCTCTCCATGCGAGCCAAATGTTGTGGACTCAGAAACTGTAACTCCTGGAGCTGAAAGTGCCCCAAGTTCTAGCCTCTCTACCCCCATGGAGACTCCCTGACAAGTGAGGACAATGCTGAAAATGAGGCTCAGAGTGCAGAGACTATAACAGTTCCCCTAGAAAGACTGAGTCGAGCTGTAAAGCCTGTGGTGCACCTCAGTTATGATTCACTTGGGAGGCCTGTGGACTTGCCTCTCAATGTTGTCCATAAAGGAGTGTATGTGTCCCCAGGCTCATTGCCCAAACTGAGCATCAGTGCTAACTCCAAGTTACTTGTGTTGCCTCTAATATGGTGCCCTTGCCCCATCCAGCCCCAAGGTAACTGATAGGGAAGGGCCCCTCTCTTCAGGTTTCATGTACAAGAGGTAATAACTTGAGTTATGGTACAATGTATGTAATACCTGTAAAAGAGTGACGTACTGCAATGTTTCAGAAATGTGTTCTTGGTAAAATGATATATTGACTGATGATTACATATGTGAGCCTAATGCAAATGTATATGGTTGCAGTTGAAACTTATAGGGGTACTTGCTTACGCTGGACGTCAAGCTTTCCAAACCAGGAAGGGTAACCCCCTGCAAATGGGGGTCTCAAAAGACTTCCAGGAGCTTGCTTGAATGCTCCAAGCCTGAATGGTGTTTGGCATTTAAGCCATTTATCAGTGAGTGTTTTAGAGCCTCTGGTACTGTCTCTTTAAGAGCTGTCTGCTTGCAGACATAATTAGTTTATATGGGGGACTGTGTGCTTCTCTGAGTACCACTCGAGCTGCTGCCAATTCACTTCATTTTGCAGTCACTAGGAGTGCAAAGGAACCTATCTGAAAGATGTAACTGTTTGCCAGAAATTATTTAGAGTAATAATGAAATTACAGTTTGTCTAACCTGCTTTCTTTGCAGTCAGAACTGTGTCTGCTAGTTCCCCATTCTAGTTTTGAACTGCTGAACTGGACCAATCAGTGTGGGGTAAGCTAGCTCTAAAATGGTGCCTTGGACGAATCAGAACTTGGACTCATAATCTGAGCCAGCCACAAGAGGATTGTATGGGCAGTGACTCTGGGAGATGTAGTTTAGACTTCAGTGCCTTTTTGGACCAACAGCAGCAGTCTATTGTGAGTGACAGCCAATCCAGTCAAGAACTGGGAGGAACTCAAAGGAAGTGCCCGTTTTTGTCGGTTGGAGTTCTGTTGAGCTTTGGCAGTGAAGAAGGAAGGAGCCCTGTACTTTTTCAGTGTGCAGTTTTAGTCAAAAACGTGTGTAAGGCCCAGAGTTCGGGTCTGCAGCTTGGTTAGGACTGAATCTGTCTGTAAAAAGAATCAAAGGATCTCTGAAGAGTAGAAACCAGGCTCACCCTGTAGAAGACTGGAAGAATTGCTGAAAATTGCAATTCGGTCTGTCAGGAACTGAATCTGCTGTGTGTTCTCCCGGTATTGTGCAGTAATTGCGATCGGGATACAGATGCAGCCTGCCTGGTATAGTGCTTTCTTTATATGGATGTGTAAAGAGGTTTGTGTACCTCAAGTGAGCCCTGCTGACATTGAAGGACCCTATCTTATTTGGAGGTCGTGAGTACTAATTCAGGGTCGCTCCCTGTTGAATTGCCACATTACATCCAAATGGAATTACTGTACTGCTGACTGTTTAATTCTCCTTTTCTCTGTGTGAAAGGGCCCCCTACCAGCTGCCACGGTTTGACTAGCCACTAGGGCTTGGGTACCCAGGGACAGTAACTGATATAGGGATAGGCCTGTGCACAGAGCCATAGGTAGATTAATAGAGTGATAAGCTAATTAACCTGATTTCCCTGTCCTTGTTATATCCCCTAAATAAATCAGAGCTGCTTGTTTCAGCAAAGTTATACTGCCTGAGGTATTTGTCTATGTTAAAGTACTGTACTGTGATTGTTGCACTGTATCTCATTTCACAGGAGGTCCCAGTGCGGAACCAGTCCTGGGGTAAGTGTATACTGTGAAGGTAATTCTGATATATTGTGTGGGCCACTAGTGGGAAGAAAGGGGGTTGCAGTGTCCCAGAGGGCTGTGACCAAGTTAGTTTAACTATTGCAAACCCTGACCTCTGGGTGAGGCACCCGCCATTGGATCCAGGCCCCTCAACCTGTTAGTAGCAAATCAGGCAGGGGTAGTAGCCCCTGGGATAGCGCCATCTAGGGGTTACACACAGACAAAACAAAAACAAAATCGTAATAAAATTACAGTATTACAGGATAGAGAGGGGTGGAGAGGGGGGCGAGGTTCATGAAGGGACCTTGGATTCTGAAAGGCGCAAAAGAAATAAAGTTATTATTATTATTAACATATCATAACCATTAGGCCAAATCTAGATGCATGGCCTGTTGTTAGCCTACAGTCCAGTGCCTGCTTCATTAAATTGCTGCTGTTCCCTCCAGGGACTATAGTGTATGTGTGTGTAGAATGTACAAGGGGTATATCATCATACAATTCATTATCAAGTACAACAAATGCATTTAATCAACCTGATATGGAAGGTATGTCCCTCGTATGGCGACACCAACAAAGCGAACTATGCTTCTGTCGGCAAAATTGACACTTTACTGACAGGACGCTATGTTGGTGTGACCGAGACAGGGCATTCTGTCTCCTGGTCCTGCATCCCTGCCAGCGTTAACTACAACTGGAGTTAGCAGTCCTTTAGTCAGATGGGGGTTCGGGGCGCAGAAAACCAGGACCTGGAATCTGCAAAGAATCATGCCGACTGTGATTTGCAGTCAACATGTTCCTGTCGCACGTAAAGCTGGTTGACATTAGAGATGTTGAACCGGCATGGTAGAGCCATATGGAAGGTACATAGTTAAAAAGGTTGTTACCCGATTACCACCTTTGGACCCACCAATAAGCTGCTCAGTTCCCTTATGAGCCTCCTATATGGAATAGTGTTGAAAGCTCTTACTGAAATCTAAGTAGGCCATGTTCCCAGTCCTTCTCTAAGATATTCTACAGTCCTTTCTTTTGGCAGTGACTTCATTAGCTTTCCCACTACTGATGTTAGGCTGGCCTATAGTTGCCTGCCTCCTCCCTACTACCACTTTGTGAAGCGGGACTACATATCTACCCTCCTCCAGTCCTCTGGAACCACCCTGTTTCCAGTGAGTTGTTAAAAGGACTGTCAGAGGTGCAGCCAGTACCTCCTGAGCTCCCTCAGTACCTGTGGGTGTACTCTGTCTGGTCCAATAGCTTTGACCACTTCAGATTTGCAAACCCCTTCAGGATTCTCTCCTCTGTAAAGGGACTTGTGTCTACCCCCCTCCAGTGTCCCTATTACCTTATGTGGCCCAACCCCTTCCCTTCCTCTCTGAAGACCGACCAAAAGTATTTGTTCAGGATATCAGCTTTTTCTGATCCTCCTCTGTACATTCCCCACCTGCTTTGCTTAATTTCACAGTTCTTCCCTAGTCTTCCTCTGTTTACATAGGTACCTGAAAAATGTCCTGTCTCCTTTAGTCACCCCTGGGCTATTCTTTTCTCAGTTTGCACCTTTGTGCCCCTCACCACTTTCCCTGCCTCCGTTTGTCTTGATACACTCCCTATCCTACTCCTTCTGCATCTCTTTATACCCCGAAAGCTACCCTTTTAGCTTTAAAGGGAAGGTCCACTCAGCTTTTTATTCTGTTTACCTGTGTTCTTTGTAGGCATGAACAATGATTGCCTCTATTGCACTCCTAATTTCATTAGGATTTAAAATGTAAATGAAGGTACTTAAGCCTGGTGTGCAAACCTGCTTGACTGCATTGCAAAAGTCATGACCCAACTCATGTAAGGCATCCTGGAGTTTTAAGATGTTTTAATAGTAGTAGTAATGGTTTATTGTTCTTCCATAACATTTAAAATGTTGGAAATTACAAGGATACAAATAAAGTTAAAAGATAAAGACATAAAAATACAAGAGCATTCGATGCAGCTTCCTTAAATAAGTAAAACATTTCAAAATCAGGTGTACAATACTGTCAACCATTCAGATGCAAAAAGATAGTGAAGTGTAACACATCAGAATTAAAGTGCAAGAGAGCGCTTTTTTATAATTTATCACCGGGAAGAAATTTGGAAATTAACTCAGCATCATCTTTTTCCATAGGATGCATAAGAATGAATAAAGGATCATAATCCAGGTTTAGCATATTTTATGAGAAAGTTTTTTTATAGTTTGGTCACGTTAGTGATTATAAAGGGACACTGTATTATAATTTGATAAAGAGTTTCCTGGAACCCCGTGTCACACCTACAGTAGTCCTGATGTAGCCCTTCAGAATATGGCTTGTTGAAATAGGCATATTTGGAAGATAACATGCCTAATCCAGCCCAAGTGATGGCTTTCCTGGTGCTGGGGCAGGGGAGATTTAAGTAGTCTTCCAAAGTAGAATCAGTTTCATTTGTACTATACCAAAAGGCTTGTTTCTGAGCCCTTACTTGCTCCATTTGTTTAGACTGCGCATCTGCCAAAAGTTTTTATTTAAGTATACTTTTAAATAGGGGAGATCGTAATCCTTCTAGGAATCAACCAGAGATGGGTTAGGGTGGCCTTTGAAAGTACAGATCTAAGGGCTTTTAACCAAGGGATGAAAACCTTGTTTGAACCAACAGTTTGGGAATGGAGTTAAATAAATTGTTGATGATTTTAAGCCAGTAAGTGGTCAAACGAAAATCAACTAGAGTGCCTAAGGGCAGTCTGCCTAACTCAGACCTGACTACAGGGTTAGCTGTAGATAGGGGTACCTGTAGCAGGGACTTATAAAAGGGATAAAGGAAGATTTAGGGAAGGGACTTGTTTAGTTCCCCAGACTTCAGCCTCATATAATAAAATGGGATTAATCTTAGTTTCTCCAGCTATAAGTGCAGACACTACTGTGTGCCCTCCATATTTGAAATTGAAACACAATAAGGCTTTGGCAGGTCTGGCCTTGGATATGGGGGTCCATAGGCCATTTGAAGTAAATTTAACTCCTAAATATTTTATTTATTTAGCTTTTGTTAACCAGGTAAGGACACTAGACAAAACATATGCCTATTTTCAGGTACGACCTGGGAGGGTACAGGAGAATAAAAAACATACAAAGTACAAATTGATGCAAATAAGGGACATACATACACTGAAGTCAGAGAGACACACATACAGAGTGGGATAGCTCAGATTACAGCAGTGGACACCATCAACTGCGAACATGTAGCAGTACAGTTTCTATAGCAATATGCCTAGCAAGAATATACAGTATATACACAACATGCACAGGGCCACACCCAGGCGGGCAGGCAACAACAGTAGGGCTGGAGCCAGGTACAGGAGATACTGTGCTCGAGTACTGTGCAGGGACCAGAGTACTCAGGAGGTCTGAGACAGTCTCATACTGAGGAGAGCTTCAAGTGCTTCCATAGGGAGGTTCGTGAGATATGCCTGGGAAGGGGCAGACCTGACCTGGACAGGAAAAGAGTTCCATAGTCTTGGGGCACAGGATGCAAACCTTATCCTCCATTTGGGTGCACGCCACAGGAACCTTGAGGATAGTAAGACCCAGGGATCTTAGGGAGTAGGGTGGAGGCAGTCGGCACAAGAAGCTCCACCAATCCAGAGGGGGTGCCAGAGCCCAGAACCTTGCCCGTGAAACAGCCCAGGACGAAGTTTATGTAGTTGGATGGGGAGAGCCAGTTTTAGCCTGCTGTACAGATCACAATGGTGAGTGGAGACGAGGGCTGTGAGAGCAAAGGGCAGATATTATTGTAGGCTTTGGTCCACCTAATGAGGTGAGCCTTGGTAGTAATGGGCAAACAAAAGAAGCCCATAGGCTAGAGATGGAGGAGCACTCCTCTGGCCAGTGCAAAGCGAGCAGCCGAGGTAAGATTATTCCTCGCCCTGTAAGCCAGTCCCATTTCAGTTAACAGCCCAACACACATTATGGATGTGGTGACCAAGTCGAGCTGAGGGTCAGTGTCACCCCAAGATATTTGACAGAGTTGGTGGTGAGCACTGGAACACCATCAATCCCTGAGATGCACAAGGGGACTGAGGAGGTCTTTAACTTATCCTGGGACCCAAACAGCATGGCCTGAGTCTTTCTAAGACTGAGGACCAACTTGTGGGACGATATCCAGGATTGGATACTCATAAAATCTTCAGTCAATTGGTGATTAATGACCCCATGTCCCAGGCGTGAGTAAAATAACAGGTCATCAGCGTACAGAATGGCCTTGCAAGAGGCAACAGAGGAGGAGGTCATTGACGAATACAGAGAGCAGGGGACCAAGAACTGACCCCTGGGGAACCTCTGAGGACACAGCAGCGGTGTCAGAGAGCATTTTACTATATTTAGTAAGTTGCTGCCTGCCCTGAAGATAATTGTGAAACCACCTAAGTGCAGGCAGGACAGACCCAATGTCCTAAGTTGCACTACATAGTAAGGTATGGTCAACTAGATCAAAGGCCTTGAGAGATCTATAAAGATGGCCCCAGAAAGTCTGCCCTGGTCCATAGCAGCCCTTATCCCTGAAGTGACAGTGACAAGGGCAGAAGTAGTACTATGACCTTTATGGAAGCCATGCTGCAAGGAGACAATAGCTCATAAGACTGGATATAGTCTGTGAGTTGCCCCGACACAAACTCTCTCAAGAAGCTTGCAGCGGGCAGGATGGCAATCGGCTGATAGTTATCTAGGATCCTAGGGTTGCCCTGTTTGAGTATAGGCACAACCCCCACCTTCCACAGGTCAGGAATAACCCCAGTGGCTAGGGATAGGATGACCATATGGGCCACAGGAGGCACCTGAGGTACGCAAGGTGGAGAGCTTTGGTTCCATACCATCATGACCTGCACTAGTAAGGGATGGGAGACACCAGAGAGCAATCTCTGCATCTCATGCACTGTTACAGCCTTGAAGTAGAACAGAGGATGAGGGGAAGGAACCGGTTGAGATGAAGGGGTCTGGACAGGTCTGTCACTACCATTGTAGAAGAATAATGAGGTGAAGGCAGACAGGTCTGAGAAATGTGAGTTAAATGCATTTGCTTTGGTCAGTGGATTAGTGCAGCTGGCACCCTCAATAGGCATGTCAGGAGCCTCACAGGTGGAGGAACCACTCACAATGTTTTAATATTCCTCAAGCTCCTAGGGTCCTTAACTGAGGTCCTGTAATGCGACTTTACAAAACTCGCTTTTGCAGCCCTGATAGCCTTTTACATTAGTTCCTGAGTCTCCTGTATTGCTGGAAAATGGCCTGGTCCATTGAGACCTTAAAGTTGGCCCAGCATTTGTCCCTAGTCCTCATGAGAGCAAGGAGGCTCATGTAGCCATTTTGTAGCTACCCTCCTTACTCTCCGCCTGACAAGAGGTCATGCTTGTCCTGTAGCACCCCAAAGATACTAAGAAAGTGGCCGACAGCTTAGGTAGCACACTGGGCCTCCATCACTGCAGACCAGTCCGTGATCATAAGATCCTCCTGAAAATTACCAAGGTCAAACCTGAGAAATCCCTGACATGAATGATCTTAGGGGGATCTGAGGGTCCGAGACCTTCCATATGCAATACGTAGGGGCATGACTGGAGATAGAGTCAGGGAGGGTACCAGAGGAGCTGATCCTCTCCGGCCTGTTGGACAGGACCCAGTCCAGGAGCGAGCCGGTACCACTAGCGGACATCCACCTGATGGGATCGTTAATGAGCTGGGACAGTGAGAGACCTGCGAGCATAGTCTCATACTGCTGCTTGGTCTTGCTTCCAAGCCAGTTTAGGTTGAGGTCCCCTAGGATCAATAGCTCATTATTCCTCGCCCTAGTGCTGACAGAGTCAAGAAGGAGGATAAGCCCACTACTCCACCAGTGGGGATTGTAGGCACACATGTGCAGTTTCTTAGCATTCCCCAATACGTTGGGAAGGTACAACCTCAGTGAGGTCCTTATCTAAATAGAGCTTGGGTAATGGTGTACTAGAATTTTATGACCCAAATGATGTTTTAGTGCTAAAAGCCTGCAATAGTCATACTGTATCAGTCAGTGCTGTTGCTGTCCTCTTGAATCGCTTCTTGTCTTACACTGGCCATGAAACTTTTCAAGGCATAGTAAGTGCCCTGCTGTTTCTATTGTTAAAAGTGTGTCTGAGTTAGAAAAATGCTTTAGAGAATACTGGGAATTCACAAGACATGTAACAGAAGTGGCTGAGAATATAACTCTCTGCTGGATTCTGCAGATACGCATCATTAACTCGCATGATGCCTTGCATGAGTGGGGTCATGACCTTTGTAATGGAGACAAACAGGTTTCTACATCAGGGCAAAACAGAATGAAGCAACCTCATTTACATTTAAATTAAGGTGAAATTAGGGGATGCAATAGAAGGAATCATTGTTCATGCCTGCAAACTATACAGGTATACGGAAAATAGATTGAGAGGACTTTCTCTCTTTAACCTGTTGGCCACTTTCTTAGAGAACCATAGTGGTCTCTTTTTCTGTTGTTTTACTCACTTCTTTTGTGCAGAGGTTTGTTCCTTTTACTATGCTGCCTTTAGCTTAGCCTACTGTTTCTCTACCCCACCCAGGTCATCCCCATTTTCTAGGTCATCTCTGAGGCAGTCACCCATATTTTTATCTGCCCTCTTGAAGTCCAGGACCTCATTTTTGTATGGCTTGCTTCCACTACTGTCCTTATGTTCAACCACACTGCACGGTGGTCATTGGTCGCTAGGGTCGCCTCCCACCTTGACATCTGCAATACTGTCCTGTTAGTGAGCATGAAGTCCAATATTGCCCCACTACAAAAGGTACAAGAGATTATATGGACAAAGTAAACAACACTCCAACCAGATGGCCTAGTGGCAAGGTGGACTGAGGCACCCACACCACGCCGGTGACTCGGTTCGAAACTGACCAGGGTCACAGCCGGGGAAGGAGGAATAAGCACCCATTGACAGCTCCTTCAAGGAGGGGGAGACACGTCACTGCGTGGCTGCCACCTAGGGGAGGCTAGGGTGCAGCAGCAGCAACCACCTCTCTTCAATCAGCCAGGCACAGACGCAGAGTATGTGTCGTGTGCTTACTGCACACGCCACATCATTGCACATGTGCAGACTTTGGGGATGGGGAAAAACAGGAGCAAAAAGAATCTCAACTAACAGGGATCAAGACGGCGACTCCATCGGGCTCTGCGCCATCAATCAAGCTGCACACTCGGGCCCATAGTGGTCCAAGTCGATGGGGTAAGTTCTGGGTTGGTGGGTGATGGAGTTGGAGAGGGTCACCATCAGAGGGACCTGTCGGGAGGTAGAGGTGGCAAAATTAGAGGATGAAAAACAACAACAATCAAATCATACAATATTAGTAAAATATAATACATAATGAATGAATGAAGAATTTATGGTATTATAATGACGTATAACAGCGCTGTAGCCAGCCAAGACTTTTAAGTGAATGCTCAGTAAAGAAACACTCCAGGCAAAGTTCAATGAAACAAAAAGCTGCTTTACTTCAGCACCAAATAAGGGTTAACAGTAGCTTACTTTGGCAGAGCAAACATGGAACAGAACACTTTTGTAGCTTGATTCATCTCTCTTTAGTGCATAGCAGCCCTGCGTATTTCATCTCTACTCTCTCTCTCAGGCCCCCAAATTCTCCTTCTTGCTTTTTCTGGTTTCCTCTTTATGACTCCCAGGTGAGACTCATTTGTGCCCTTCCCATGAGGATTTCCAAGCTTGAATATAACCTGTGCTCATGGCCTTTACAGGGCCAGGCAAGAAATCAGCAGTGCTCGATCTCAATTCACCCTGTTCTCGTGCTAGTAGTGGAAAGGGCTCCCAGGTGAAGGTTGTTTGGGACTCCTTCGCATGACACAATAAACAATGTAACACTAGTCACAGCACCAGTTAGGCTTATAACGATACAGAGCTATGCACATAATTTATATAGTACTCCTCAATATAACAAACCTTGCTATATAAGAAAACACAGTTATAGTGTATGGTGGAATGCTGTTACCGATGGAAATCCGTTACTGCGTTCCTGGTTGTGGATGCAGTAACTACGTCATCATGCTGTTGTGCGACTAGCGACGTCACTACTGCAGCACAACAACATCGGATGTCCAGTGCATGGCTAACCTGCTGAAGCCAACTCCAATAGCTGATTCTGAAACAGAAACACTGCTGCCAATTGTGACAGCTGCATTTTGTTTTTCTTTTTGAAATGAAAAATCAGACTACCCGCTCCCTCACCCACTGTCCGGATATATTAAATCCCAAGATTTTCAGTGGCACCAGAAGGATTTGGTATCAAGCCCTTAATCAAACAAAATAATTAAAATGGACAGACTGATTGGCATGCAGCAGTAAGACTTACACTCTCTTGTAAAGTGAGAACCCATCTTACTCGAATCTTACATGTGTATGGAAAACTATACTTCATAAAGATTGTGTATGATTCTTCATACACAAACAAGGCTGAGTCTGAATCTCGAGGTAGCCGTGGCAAGCAGTGGACCTCTTGAGCTGTGCCTCGAGGTCTCTGGTTACAATGGCAACTCTCTCTCGACTTCTGACACAGCCTTGTTGTGTATGGAGGAACTACACACAATCCTCTATAGTGAACGTCGTAAGGCTTCCACTCCCATCACTATCAGTGTCTGCTTGTTTTAGCAAAGTCATAGGAGCTGTTTTCAAATGGTTGGTCACCAGGTTTTGGTACTGCAGGCAGCTGGTCAGTTGGCAACTTAGAAAGGCTGGTTTTAAGGCACTGCTCAGTAGTACAGCATTTCAGTCTTCAAATGTATTGACTGCCATGCTTCAGAAAAGAGAAGGTCAGGCTATTCTGTTGAGACTAAGCTGGCAATACCTGACTGCCTCAAAGTCAGAGAAACCCTGTCTTTAAAATCTCCAGTGAGACAAGGTACTCAAAAGTACACGCTTAGACCTGGCGGAAGAAAGCGGATGCTTTATGAAACTTTGCTACAGAGTGCTCAGAGTTCAAGGCTTGCACCGCAAGAAGCTACGGTGTGCTGATGAGGATGCCATTGATCGAGCTACTCAATGGGGGTTCAGCCAGCAGAGAGCAAATGGGGTCCCAGTAGCAGCCAGTATTATGAGAGAAAACGTGGAGTTTTGTGCAAGAGATTCATTGTCACCGCAGCAATTTTAAATCCTCTTCGATGCGACACTGGTGATCCCAGATGAGGCACAGAATTTGCAGAGTTTGCATTACCGATGAGCCGCGCTTCATGTGACAATGTGGCTGCTGCAGATTTCTCTCAAAGTTAAAGGAAATTAGAAAAGGGGATACCTCCCAGAACAAGTGTATAACACTGATGAAACAGACTTGTTCTAGAGGTGTCTCCTAATGTAACCCTTGCAGCCAAAGATGAAGTGAATGCCAGTAAAGGGTTCAAAGTGTCAGCAGATTGTGTGACATTCCTTTTTGCATGAATGCATCTGGATCTCATAAAGTAACATCACCTGCGTATGCCAGTTTTGTCAGCTGAAGTGCTTTCATCTTGTCAGTATGATAGTCTTACCTGTTCTGTATGGTAACAATCACAATGCATGGATGATGGCTGACATTTTCAGAAACTGGTTCAATAACACATTTGTTCCATGAGTTTCAGCTCACTTCTACCACAAGCACTTTTACTGCTTGAACTAGTGTCCTGCCCACCACCCAGAGAGTGAACTGAAATCCAGAGATGGCAGAATTAAGGCAATGTTGCACCCACAGGACCAGGACACTACTTCATAGATACAACCTCTCGATGTGGAATCATCGTTACATTTAAAAACACTCAACAGTGTGTTTTAAGTGATTTAGTGATCACAAAATAAGGACAGTGTAACTGACTTAACAAACAAACTAACTCTGAAAGGCGTTGTTTACTTGTTCAGGGAGGCTTGGGAAATGTCCCCGCAACAGTGCTCTGTTGCTGGTTGCGACCCTGGGACCTGCATTTGGGGGATGCTGCAACCAGATGAGGATGAGGATCAAGATGACATGGAGGAAATCACAGTGATAGCAAATGAATTGAAGATTGTTCACATTGACAACGCTGGGGGGTATTCCCCCCGACAGTGACACCAACACAGTGACCTAAATCAACAGTTTGCCGACAGGTCGTTGTGTTGGTGTGCCCGAGACAGGGTACACTGTCTCTCGGTTCTGCACCCTCCCCAAATCAACTCGACCAGAGTTGAGAATCTTGTACGGTGGGTAGGGCTCTGGGGAATTTGGAGTGTGAAGCCCCCAGAAAAATAGGACTGGGAGATATTTGGGATTTATGTCTACTACAACTTGGTAGTTGATATAAATCCTGTCTCTTTGATGCCAGTTGACAAAAGTGTTGTCGAACCGGGATCATAGATCCAGGCTGGGGCCATTGAGGACTGACTGACAGTGGACGATATGACCACAATGTTCAAACAGCTGTCTGATGCCGATATTGTGGAGCAGTTACTGGATATCTTACAGTCTCTGAGTTGGAGTCCAAAGATGAGGGAAGGAAAGTTCGCTGAGAAACTGACACAACACCAGGCTGTTGTGAGACTAGAAAAGGCTCTAGAGTGGCTACAGTCTCAATCAGCAGACCCCATCAGAGGTTTTATAGTGCATGCGCATGATGGGTCTGTGCTTTGTGTATGGTCGGTATGGCCATGCACAAAACACTTGTAAGACACATGCAGTGCATGATGGGTCTGTGCTTTGTGTATGGTCTGTATGGCCATGCACAAAGCACTATAGAACTATGCAGGCGCATGATGGGTCTGTGCTTTGTGTGGTCTGTGTGGCCATGCACAAAGCATGCTGTAGAGATACATGCAGCGATGATGGGTCTGTGCTTTGTGTATGGTCTGTATGGCCATGCACAAAGCACAATGTAGTGACATGCAGTGCATGATGGGTCTGTGCTTTGTGTATGGTCTGTATGGCCATGCACAAAGCATGCTGTAGAAGACATGCAGTGCATGATGGGTCTGTGCTTTGTGTGTGGTCTGTATGGCCATGCACAAAGCATGCTATAGACATACAGCAATGGTGGGTCTGTGCTTTGTGTATGGTCTGTATGGCCATGCACAAAGCATGTTGTAGGATACATGCAGCGCATGATGGGTCTGTTCTTTGTGTATGGTCTGTATGGCCATGCACAAAGCACAATATGAGACACATGCAGTGCATGATGGGTCTGTGCTTTGTGTATGGTCTGTATGGCCATGCACAACATACTATGAGATACATGCAGTGCATGATGGGTCTGTGCTTTGTTTATGGTCTGTATGGCCATGCACGAGCACACTGTAGGACACATGCAGTGCATGGTGGGTCTGTGCTTGTGTATGGTTTGTATGGCCATGCACAAAGCATGCTATAGGATACATGCAGCACGTGATGGGTCTGTGCTTTGTGTATGGTCTGTATGGCCATGCACAAAGCACCACTCTAATAAGTTTATGCAGTGGATGATGGGTCTGTGCTTTGTGTATGGTCTGTATGGCCATGTACAAGCATGCTGTAAGACACATGCAGTGCATGATGGGTCTGTGCTTTGTTTATGGTCTGTATGGCCATGCACAAAGCACAATGTGATTTACACTGCAGTGCATGGTGGGTCTGTGCTTTGTGTGTGGTCTGGCCATGCACAAAGACATGCTGTAGACACATGCAGGCGCATGGTGGGCCTGTGCTTTGTGTATGGTCTGTGTGCTGCACAAAGCATGCTGTGGACACATGCAGCGCAGTGGGTCTGTGCTTTGTGTATGGTCTGTATGGTCATGCACAAAGCACAATATAAGTTTATGCAGTACATGATGGGTCTGTGCTTTGTGTGGTCGGTATGGCCATGCACAAGCATGCTGTAGGATACATGCAGTGCATGATGGGTCTGTGCTTTGTTTATGGTCTGTATGGCCATGCACAGAGCACACTGTAGGACACATGCAGAAGTGCATGGGGTCTGTGCTTTGTGTATGGTTTGTGGCCATGCACAAAGCATGCTGTAGGAAACATGCAGCACGTGATGGGTCTGTGCTTTGTGTATGGTCTCTGTGGCCATGCACAAAGCACACTATGAGACACATGCAGTGGATGATGGGTCTGTGCTTTGTGTATGGTCTCTATGGCCATGTACAAGCATGCTGCAAGACACATGCAGTGCATGATGGGTCTGTGCTTTGTTTATGGTCTGTATGGCCATGCACAAAGCATAAGTAGGACACATGCAGTGCATGGTGGGTCTGTGCTTTGTTTATGGTCTGTATGGCCATGCACAAAGCGTGCTGTAGGATACATGCAGCACGTGATGGGTCTGTGCTTTGTGTATGGTCTATGGCCATGCACAAAGCATGCTGTGAACACATGCAGCGGATGATGGGTCTGTGCTTTGTGTATGGTCTGTATGGCCATGCACAAAGCATGCTATAGGATACATACAGCGCATGATGGGTCTGTGCTTTGTGTATGGTCTGTATGTACATGCACAAAGCACACTATAAGACACATGCAGCGATGATGGGTCTGTGCTTTGTGTATGGTCTGTATAACCATGCACAAAGCCCGTGTAGGACACATGCAGCGCATGATGGGTCTGTTCTTTGTGTATGGCTGCAAGGCCATGCACAGAGTATTCTATAGGACACATGCAGCGCATGAAGGGTCTGTGCTTTGTGTATGGCTGCAGACCATGCACAAAAGCTCACCATAGGACACATCTGCGTGCATGATAGGTCTGTGCTTTGTGTATGGCTGCAGGCCATGCATAGAACATTCTGTAGGACACATGCAGCGCATGAAGGGTCTGTGCTTTGTGTATGGATGTTAGGCCATGCACAAAGCATCTTATAGGACACATGCAGTGCATGATGGGTCTGTGCTTTGTGTATGGCTGCAAGGCCATGCACAGAGTATTCTATAGGACACATGCAGCGCATGAAGGGTCTGTGCTTTGGGTATGGCTGCAAGACCATGCACAAAACACGCCATAGGACACATGCAGTGCATGATAGGTTTGTGCTTTGTGTATGGCTGCAAGGCCATGCACAGAGCATTCTGTAGGACACATACAGAGCATGAAGGATCTGTGCTTTGTGTATGGGTGCAAGGCATGCTCAAAACACGCTATAAGTTACATGCAGGCGCATTGATGGGTCTGCGCTTTGTGTATGGCTGCAAGGCCATGCTCAAAGCAGCTTCTAGGACATATGCAGTGCATGATGGGTCTGTGCTTATGTGCTGCAAGGCCATGCACAAAACATGGTATAGGACACATGCAGCGCATGATGGGTCTGTGCTTTGTTGGCTGCAAGACCATGCACAAAGCACGCCATAGGACACATGCAGTGCATGATAGGTCTGTGCTGTGTTTGGCTGCAAGGCCATCACAGAACATTCTGTAGGACACATGCAGGCGCATGATGGGTCTGTGCTTTGTGTATGGCTGCAAGGCCATGCACAGAGTATTCTGTAGGACACATGCAGCGCATGAAGGGTCTGTGCTTTGTGTATGGCTGCAAGACCATGCACAAAGCACGTCATAGGACACATGCAGTGCATGATAGGTCTGTGCTTTGTGTATGGCTGCAAGGCCATGCACAGAGTATTCTATAGGACACATGCAGCCCATGAAGGGTCTGTGCTTTGTGTATGGGTGCAAGGCCATGCACAGAGCATGCAATAGGACACATGCAGTGCATGATGGGTCTGTGCTTTGTGTATGGCTGCAAGGTCATGCACAGAGCACTCTGTAGGACACATGCAGTGCATGAAGGGTCTGTTTTTAAAATGTATTTATTTATTGAAATTTCAGATGACGCCTTTGAGAACAAGCTCATTTCATAGGTTCCACATCAGAAATTTTGGAAATATTGGAAAAGTATGAGATGGAGAACAAACAAAACAAGGAATTATGCAAGACATTACAAGAGTGTATAACTAGAGAAGTTCCAATACATGTGGCATTGTACAATGTATGCCATGGTGCATATTTGATTAAAACCTGGAATTCAGAGGGTCATATTAGAGGGGTGAGGTCTTATGAAATGACCCTTTACAGGAAAATGAGAACAGACTCAGCCTATTATCTAATACTCAACAAGGTAAGGGATGGCATCAGCCGGGGCCTCGTCAGAGGTGAGAAGATATGGGACAAATCATTTTAAAGTGAGCAAGAGAGCTCAGGAGATATAACAGGGGAGGGGATAGGGGAAGTCATAGAGGGTGAGGGTAAAGAGTGGAAGGGATCAAGAGGAAAGTGAAGGAGAATGATTAGCAACTTAGAAACAGTTATTTACATGCTGAGAACAGTTATGCATAAGGTCAGGATAGCATAAGGTTAGAATAAGTGCTGGTCACAAGAAGGAAGGTTATTATAAGCAGTCACAACTGGCATCAGCAACTAGCTGTTGCTTAAGTTTAACTCTTGAAGGAGCCCAAGGCGGTTGCGGAAGTGATGTCATGGTGCAGCAAGTTCATCCACAGCAGGGCACAGTAGGCAAAGGACCTTTGTCCTAGAAAAGTGAGACAGCGGGTATATTAAAAAGAATCTGGCTAGTAGAGCTTCTGATGCAGTGACGTGTTGATAGTGGGGTAATAAGCTTTTGCACTCTTGGGGCATTTTGCCTAAGCTTACTTTTTGGACAGTAAACATATTTAGTACATGAGTCTACCTTTGAATTGGAGCCAGTTAGCTTGATCATACATGTCGAGGTATGGGACAGGACGGGCTGAGCCGGCATGCTTTGTTGAGTGCAACTATGATGTGGCGAAGAGTTGCTTCAGTAGCTGATCTATAGATTGGTAAGCTGTAATCAATAAGCGAGACAAGAGAGCTTTGGATGGCTAGGTTAAGAGCCTCTGGGGTCAAACATTGCTTATGCTGGTGTAACCCCTACAAATGGGGTTCCCAAAAGTCTTCCTTGAGCTTGCCTAAATGCTCACTGCCAGGCTGGTGTCCCGCGCTTTTAGCAGTTTAAATGTGATTGCCAGAGAGTGCCTGTATAGCCTCTGCTACTGTCTTTTAAGAGCTGCCTGGATTGCAGTCATGGTAATCTGAAGGGGGAGCTCCTGTTGTGACTGACAGATGAATCAGCCAACCGAACCTTTGTATCTTGGGAAATTCCCAGGCTTGCTGCAGTTTGAGTCAGATCTAAGTTGGGAGCTGAAGAAGAAAGAGCTCAAGTGATTTTGAGCAGCAATCCTGAGTGGATTTGCATGGGAGAACTGTGAAAGGGCTGAGTTTTGGCTGCATGTCTGCTGCTGCCCCTGAGAGGGAGAAAAGAGAATTATTTGGGACTAAACCGAGTTTGTGAGAACGGCAAAACCACTGATTTTCTACCAGCCTTATACCTGAAGAAGACTGAAGATTTTGTTGAATGCGATCGGCCTGTCAGGCTTTCCAGCTGCTTTTGAATCCCAGTTTGTGCAGGGACTTCTGCGATCGTGGACCGAGAGTGTTTGCCTGGTACAGTAGAATTTCTTACATGTGAATGTGCTGTGAGTTGTTAGTGGGTCGTGATTTGGTTCCCCACTGTGTGAACTGTGTTCTGTTTGCTGGAAGCTGTATCCAGTCCAAACTGACTGTATCTGAATCTGTCTCCATTTGGCTGGGGCCTTGCCACACTGGCCCAGCCAGACTATCTGCTGCACAGAGAAAGCTACCCACGCAGAGACCTGCCTGGGGATCAGACCCCTGCTCCACGCTTGAACAGGAATGATGCCTCGGTGAACGTGGCCCTGCTTCTCCTGGCACTCCAGATCAACCACCTGCAGTCTCAATTTTCATCCAGTCTGTGTCCAGTCTTGGGTATCATAAGTAATCATTAGGGTAGCTCCTGCAACAACAGCCTAATCTAAAAGTGTGTCATCTGATTGTCTTGTTTCATAGGTTCACAGGTTCATACAAGCTAGAAGACAAAGTCCATAATGCTTGCTTAGTTTGTTAAAAATCTAGACAGAATTTAGTAGAGTCAGTCATCACTGCATCTAAATTATATTTAAAATGGTCCATGCTAGGACTGTCCACGACTAGAGCTGGAAGGTTATTACAAATTGAAATGGATCTCAAACTGAACCAGTTTTTTCTTCTTAAGGTATACCACTTACTCATCAACAGTTGTCTTTTATGTTTCCGATTACTAACTCTATATTGATTCAATTAGCCTGAGTCCTGTTGCGAGGGCAGGATTCCTAAGTGAGCTATAATGAGATACAAGTCTCCCTTAATCTCTTATACTTGAGGGTATACATATTCAGGATTTTTAATCTCTCCTCATAAGTCTTACCTCCATGCCCATAATAGCCCGGTGAATCTTCGCTGGACCCTCTCAATTTTTAAAATGTCTTTAATGTAAGGAGACCACACTTGAATGCAGTATTCAAGGTGTGGCCTAACCAAGGCGGTATACAGTGGCAATAGTACATCCTTTGAATGACTGGCTACATGTCTGAAAATACAATTTAGGTTCTGATTAGCCCTGTTTACTTGAGTGGTATAATGAGATTTGAATTTTAAATCAGGAGTAACCAGTATTCCTAGATCTTTCTCTTGGTAGTTTCATGTAGTATTACAGACCCCAAAGTATATTGAAAGTACTGATTATGGGTACCCAAATGAATTGTCTTACATTTATCATTATTCAGGGCAAGCATTTTATCACAGGACCAATTTGAGATTTTATCCAGAAAAACTTGAAGAACAGATCTTGCATTATTGTTATTGATATGGTGCCTATACGACAGTAAACGGCAAATTTCAGCAACCAAATATTGTCATCATTAGTTTTTAAGGTGGAGACATATACATCAAACAGACAGAGACCCAGCACAGATCCCTGGGGCACACCACTAGTAACTGAGGCCCAATTTGAGAGTTCTCCATTGATAGTGACTCTCTGTTTCCTACCCTTGAGCCAATTAATAATCCAATTTATGATATTAGTATTTAATTTAGATGCCCTTAATGTTTTGATGAACCCAAAATGAGGTAACTTATCAAGGCCTTGGCAAAATCTAAAATACTAAATCCACTGAATTTCCCTCATCGATTGCACATGTGACCTTGTTAGAAAAGGTTAGTAGATTAGTTAGGCACGATCTAGATTTGGTGAAACCATGTTGAAGGTTATCAGTTTGTTCACTGAGCTTCATATGTTCCAAAATAAGATCTTTAATGAAATTTTCAAAGATCTTCCGATAAGTGAAGCAAGGCTAATAGGCCTGTAATTTTCAGGTTTATTCTTTGGTCCTTTTTGTGAATAGGAACCACGGATACCACTTTCCAGTCATGTGGAACTTCCCAGAATCTAGTGAGTGCTGAAAGATGTTAGTTAGAGGCAGATATATGTACTCCAAGTTCTTTTAATACCCTTGGATGGATATCATCTGGATCAGGGATTTGTTAATATTAACTTATTTTAGTTTTTCCAATACAATTTTGGGTTGAATGATAAACTGACCAGACACAGAAGTCCCAAGCTTACTCATTTTGCCCTGAACATTTTATTAAAGACAAGAAAAATATTGGTTCTGAATGTCTGCTGCCTCATACAGTAATTATTAGCTATGCAACCTGAATTTGTGGTAAATGATCTTACAGTATTTGATTTTCCTTAACTTTATTGATATAAGAAAAAAAGCTTTGTTGTTATCTTTGACCCTTGATGCCAGATGTAACTCGAATTGAGATTTTGCTTTTGTAATCATAGTTTTGATAATTTTAATAGTTCCTATATTTGATGTTAAGATGGGAGAACCCTTTTTATTTGCTTAAATAATCTGTTTTTCTTAGTAATTAAGGCCTTTATTTTAGGGTTCATCCAACCAGGAGTTATATTATATTTGTACTCAGATTTATTTTTGCTGGGATGTTAATTTTAATTAAATATTTTAATTGATTAACAAAAAGATGCCATTTGATTCTACAGAAAGGTTATCAAATAGTACAGGCCAATCCCAACAGACTAGGCTATTTTTCATGTTATTAATATTGGCTTTATAAAAATCCAAGACTTGAGTGACACCGGTAGCAGGTTGGGATTTACCGCCTGAGATTGAGAAATGTACGGTGTTGTGGTCACTGTTTCAGTGGTGCTTTTATATTGATATTAGATAAGCAATGGGCAGAACTGGTTAATATAATATATCGCTGTTCCTTGTAGGATGTTGGACCAATTGCTCAAACCCCATTTCGTTAAATAACTCTAAGTAAAGATTATCAATTTTAGTAGTTGCAGATGCCAGGGCCCAGTTTATACTAGATAGACTGAAGTCACCATAATCAGGATATTGTTTGATGGATCATGATTCCAAGATATTTCAACAATTCAGCATCATTTTCAGGAGACATAGAGGAGGTCTATATACTAAGCTAGGGTAAATGGGGACCCTTATGGGGTTAATTTGACCCAAAGGCTTCTAAATTTGTGTAATCAACTGAAATTTCTTCACCTGCTATTGATTTGTGAATATATATAGCCACACCTCCTTTTCTGTGTTCTCTATTTTAGAATAGACATTATAACCCTGAATGCTTTTATCCCAGGAGTCTTTTGTATCCCACTAAGTCTCTGTGACAAGGGCAATGTGAACATTATTAGTACTGAGGAGAAGTTTAAATTCATCAAATTTATTTGTTAAACTCCTGGCTGATTAATACCCCATTCCATCCATAATAATTGGTTTTGACAGGGTAGCTATTAGTAGTATTTAAATAGGTAATGAAGCAGTGCCCCGAGTCCAGTTTAAATGGAAATTAATAACTTTGCTAATTTTTTTGTTTGTTTTCTTCAAACTGAGCCCTCCAGATCCGGATTACAATTAGTGTGTGGTGCATGTTGTTTTCTTCCATCACAGGCCCCAACCAGCTGCAACGTTCCTGGCTAGCCCACCATTCTCCATCTGGGTACCCAGGGTGTGTGACTGTTTATAGACCCTGAAGTGCATGCATAACTGTTTGAATTATAGTCTTTAAGCAAATTAACCTGATTATGCCCTCCCTTGTTCAAGTCCCTTAAATAAATCAGATCTAACTCTTTTGTATTTACCCTAACTGTGGTTCCAGTTTGTGCAAGAGTACTGTACTACTGTTTTTGCTGTGTATAACCTTGTTTTACAGGGGGTCCCAGGGCCGAGCCAGAGGAAAGCCCTGGTGGTAAGTGCAAACAGTGTGGGTACATGTGTGGTGTATTAGGGTATTGTGAAAGTGATTATTGTGCATTGTTCCGCCACTAGTAAGAAAAGAGGGGGTTACAGTGTCCTGGAGGGCTGTGTCCAGGTTCGCTGACTACTACCAACCCTGACCTCTGGAGTGGAGGCACCGTTTCAGAACTCAGGACCCTTAACCTGCTACTAGCCAAGCAGGCAGGGGTAGTAGCCCGTGGGATAGCACCACCTAGGGGTTACACCTATAAAGTAGCCCAATGCGGGTGTTAACAGCCTTAGCAATGTTGTCAATGTGATAGGCATAGGTCATCGTACTGTCAATAGTAATTCCAGATAGTTAAAGAGCTGGACTAGCTCCAGGAAGAGCCCTCTTTGTTGGTGATAAAAGAGGGTAAGTTCTGTGCCTATTTTGGGAGCTGGAGAACAGCATAGTTGTAGTTTTGTTGTAATTCATAACTAACTTGTGCTTATGGAACCATCTTTCTATGACTATAAAATTACTCTGTAGCCTGGATTCAAGAACCATAGGGTCTGGATCACTGGTAAACAGGACAGCGTCAGTCAGCATATAAAGGATGTGACCCTGACAGAAGTAAGGAAGGTTGTTGAGGAAAATGCTAAATAAAAGAGGGCCCAAGATGGACCCTTGAGGAACTCCAGGTAGGACAGGTCTGCTATCCGAGAGGGTGTTACCAACCTTCACCTGCTGTGTACGGTTGTGCAGGTAACTTTTAAACCAGGCTACACTGTCATGAGCTAGGCCAATGGTGGTAAGCTGTTCGACCAGGAGGGCATGATTCACTGTGTCGAAAGCTTTGGTTAAATCAATGAAAGCAGCACCTAGCAGGTGTCCTTGATCTAGGAGTGGTGAATAAAGCCTGTGAACTCCAGAAGGGCAGTAGTGGTACTATGGCCATTTCTGAACCCGTGTTGTTCTTGGGCACTGTAGCTGATATTTTTCTAAGTATTCAACCAGTTGGTCAGCCACTATACGCCAAAGATCTTTCGAGAGTCGGGCAGGATAGAGATGGACCTGTAGTTCCCAGTAATTGTGCGATCCCCAAACTTATGAACTGGTGTCACAGTGGCAGATTTCCATTTCTGAGGGAACTGAGAGTAACTAAGTGACATGTTAGTAATATGTGTTAGAGGTGACAGAATTTCATTCAGCATAAGGGCTACAAACTTAAGATTCAGGGTGTCACCACTAAATCTTGATTTCCTGAATACCTTGAGTAGGTAATTCCTGGCTTCATGGGCTGAGAGGGTTTTGAAGAAGAGAGGAGGATGAGAAGGGTGCTGAGTCTCTTTCCCAGAGTAGTCACTTGTGAGGGGTGAGAGAAGTAGCCAGGTGACAGGACACCACTCAGGTCCATGAAGGCATTATTAAAAGTGTCAGCAATAAGTTTGGGGTCAAGTGAGGGCACCATCAATATTAAGCATGGTAGGGCAGATCTGAGGTCTCTCCCAGTGACCTCTTTAAGGTTAGTCCAAAATTTTCTGCCATCATTCCAGGTCCAGAGAGCACTTCCTTATAATATTGATTTTTAGCTGCATGAATAGCCCTTGTGCAGTTGTTTCTAGCCGCTTTGTACCTCTGGATGTTGGCCTGGTTACACAGGGACCTAGACCTGTGCCATAGATGGTCCCTGGCATTCAGAAGCTCAAGGAGGTCTGAGAAAACCAGGGATTACAGCGGACTTTGATTTTACTTGCTTATGGGGGGGCGACTATTACATGTAGCGTTGAACTGATGAATGAATTGGTCGAGGCAATGTCAGTGTTGTTAGTTGTGTAAACCATTGACCAGTCCTGATTACGAGGTCAGCTTTAGTGATTCAAGATGCCCATGGATGAGTACCCTGGTGGTAATTGTTCTAGTGGGTGGTTTAGAGAATTTGTTGCTCAATGAAATAAGATTGGGGAGTGGTCACTGAAGGCATCTGGGAGTGCGGTTGTGTCGATATATGATCAGGGTGGTTAGAGGCACCCAGTCCAGTATGGTACCTGTCCCAGTTTTATAGTTGATTCTAGTGGGGACTCGACTAGCTGGGTGAGGTGAACTGCTGAAACTGCATCTCTGAAAGGGCTTGTGTCAGAAGAGAACCAATTGATATTGAAATCTCCTAACATGATAATTTCTGAATTAAGACTCAGAGAGCCAAAACACTCCAGGAGTGAATCAAAGCAGGAGGCCGTCTGTCTGGGAGGAATATAGATTGAAAACACAGTAAGGGTTTTATTGTGTGCACCTAGAAGCACTTTTATGGCAAGGGCTTGCATATAGTCATCAGTTTTGAGCAGAGTTAGGATGAGACCTTGAAGGTTGTTTCAGAGGTAGATCGCACAACCGCCCCACGCTTTGAGAGATAATCCTGTCTGAAGACTGTGTAGCCTGGGACGGAAATTGAAGCATCCGCTACTTTTGGAAAAAGCCATGTTTTTATGACTGAGAGTATGTCTGGGTTATGTTGTAAGATCTATGCATTCAGTACGTCCATTTTGGGAGGAGGCTTTGGTCTGTGCTTTGTGTATGGCTGCAAGGCCATGCACAAGCACGATATCTTACACATGCTGTGCATGATGGGTCTGTGCTTTGTGTGGCCCGCTTGGCCATGCATAAAGTACGCTATAGGACACATGCTGTACATGATAGTTCTGTGCTTTGAATATGGCCCACATGACCATGCACAAAGCACATTATAGGACACATGCAGTGCGTGAAGGGTCTGTGCTGTATCCAGCACTTGCAAGGCCATCGCAAAGCATGCTATAGGATACATGCAGTGACGATGGATCTGTGCTTTGAGTATGACCCGCATGGCCATGCGATATCACATTACAGGACATATCCAGTGCATGATGGGTCTATGCTTTGTGTATGGCCCATTTGGTACAATAAAGTATGCATAGCACACATGCAGTGCATGATGGGTCGGTGCTGTATGTATCATCTGCAAGGCCATGCACAAAGCCTGGGGCCAGCACTTTTAATACAAAATATTATGTATCTGGTTTTAAACTACCAGTACTTTTTGTAAAATGAAAGAAACCGAATAAAAAAAACTACATTAAAACATCAGTTAAGGTTGAAGCTTAATGCCACAAAAGTAAGGAAATGCGATGTAGGGTAAAGCGTTCCTTGAGTCAAGGTGAATCTGTAGCGTTGTGTTCCTTGAGGATTAAATTATCACATAACGCAGTGTTGGTATTGCCCTAACTTTGGCAATCTTTCTCCAAACACTGGTGTCTTTTATCTTGCTTGGACAGACAATGTTGAAGCTAGGCCAGCACCAGTAATGTGTTGTGTGATTGTTCAAATCCCATGTTTTGCAATTAATAAAATACCACTGGTAAAATATCCATTCACTGAAAGACAACTATTTTGACTGCCATACAAGTAAAACTGGATGTCATCTAATTCTCTGACTTTCCAACTGGGAGCTAAATATTCCTTCCCCACCAGCAACCCCCAAACAAATACACCCTATTTTGGAGGTGTTCAGCCAAATTTTGGAAGTGAAATACTTCTAAAAGTAAGTTAAATAAAGCCCTTTGCAGAGGTAAGGTGCTTGGCTTCAGAAAGGGTGGGCACAGACTGCCTGGCATTTGCACAGCCCTTGCTTGCTGACCAGGGAGCATTTTGGCATTGGCTGTGAAGGCAGCTGCTCACCCACCCTCATAGCCGAAGGAAGGGTGTAGTCATTTTTACTTCAATTATTGGAGTTACAAAGGGAAGGGGAGGAGGATTAAAGTAAATCTCCTCAGAATGCTTCTTGGTTTTATAACTCCAGCTCATGAAAAAGCTCAGTAGTTCTGAACACCAACACTATGGCTGATGATTCTGAGTCACTGAACACTTTCGCTTCATGCCAGCTCCTTCCCCGCTTCAGCGCAGGGCCTTGCATGCTAGACAATGGGCAGACTAAACGACCCTGTACGGTTCCCCTCTAAATCCAGCATCAGTCCTCTTCCTTTATAACAGTCACCCAGTCTGGCTTCGTCAGTTTCCAAGGAGAGTGCTGTGGTGTGTGGGGAGTGTTGTTTACCGATCTTCCATGCAGTTCTTATTGCAGTCATTCACTTGTGTAAAGGAAGCTTAGGTCATGTCGCTTTCACCATGATGAGCCCTTCCTAACGTGGACAGTTAAGAGTATTTATTTATTTATTGTTTTTATTTATCGAGTACTAGGATTACATATACCTTGAACAGAGGTTCATTTACAAAGGTTCCGCGCAGCATAACATTTCAAAACAAACAGTGGAATATATAATACAAAGATGAATTAGCATAAAAATACATTAACAGAAAATTTATGTATGAGGCATAATGAGTATGAATCCTGTTGTACATTATGAGACAGAACCGTCATCATGGGGATAGAGGAGTTCTAAATGGTAAAGAGCGGTCTGTCCCTCCCAATGTGAGATGGATGAGAGGTATGAATCCAACTATATAAAGTGAGCCAGCAGCCTCTCCTACAGTGGGAGTGACAGCGGTGATTCTGAATGTAAAATGAGAGGCATCCCTCCAATGAGGTACAGTTGAGAAGTATGAATCTCATTGTACAGTGTGGGCAGCACCCTCTACATGTGGGACAGAGGGTCCTTCCAGATAAAATGACAGACATCCCTCCTAATGTAGGGCAGTTGAGTGGTTTGCTGTGGTGGTATTTGATCTTCACTGTCCAGTGCTCTAAACCACAGGACCACCTTGACTCCCTTGAACTTTGCTGAGAGTACGTTGGCACACTGCACTGTGTTGAGATAGTGAGACAGGAAGTCTGCAGCAGTTTTCTGCTAATAAATAAGAAATCATGCAAACTCTGGGCCTGAAACCTCAAGGGTTAACTCCAAGAAACAGTAAATGTGGATTTGAGAAGTCCTGTACTGTGATTGGTGGAACCTCTCACATGACTGTGTTGTTATTATAGTATAACCACACAGGTCAGTTACAATGATACTTAGCAATAGCATACTTCAGGTTGTGCACCGTGGTTATATTGTATTTACAGAACTTCCTGGCTGATCTAGTAATTGGGGCACAGGACAGTGAGCAGGAAAATAAATCCCACCACAGCACACCAAGACACCTTGTCTCTTTCCTGATAATCCACCAGAGGTATGCAGTTGTTACGGCATAACCTCACACCAATCCTTGTGTATCACCTACATAACAATGCTGTGTCCTGCACTGCCTTTTCCCGTCATATAAGACTAACTGCTTGTGTTTTTCACCCCATTCCCAGATCCATGTGGCAGCGCCTGTCAGGCAGCGAAGGTTTCTGGCAAGATTTTGTTACCAGTGAAAATGCTTCCCTCATCCCAAGCAAAGACATGGAGGCCACCAAAAGTGGAATAGGTAATGAAGAGTTGTTTTTATTTGTTGTGCAAGCAGATCTTACTTGAGAGAGGGCTCTTGCAGTAGGTAATTACATATAGGACTGCGCCCGGCCGTGACGGGATTTATGGAAAAATTTCTAGCTAGCGGTCCCTGGCGGGGACCGCCCCACGTCAGGTGACTGGCATCATCTGACGTTGGTATAAAATGGTGATCCCAGATGCCGCCTTCCAGTTCTTTCCGCTGTTAGCTCGTGCAGCTCTCGCAGTAAAGTTAGGTGCTCGTCAGCCCTACCTTTATCGGTTTTACTGAAAAAATAGTTATTCTTTTCAAATGCGTCAGGTATATTAGGCGGTGTATGTCGTCCCCTACACCTTCTGAGCACAAAAACAAGTGCGACTCGTGCGGCGCCAACTGCCACACAAGGACAGCCATTCCCTGTGCCTTTTCTGCCTAGGCCCCGATCACCCGGTCGATAAGTGCCAGCATTGCCTCAACTTCAGCGCTGCTACCTTAAACGGTGCCAACCGTCCCTGGAAGTCCATCTCCTCAAGAAAAGATGTCTTCTATGGAAAAAGAGTTGAAAAAGTTGAGGCAGGCGTCCACTTCTCGGAAGGACATCAGAAAAAGAAGGGCAAGGAGAGAGGCACCGGAGAAGTCCTCCTCTACGCGTCTCCGCGGAGTCGCGGCCCAGTATCCCCCAGGGGACCGTTCAACGGCCTCAAAGGGTTTGGAGGGGCGTCAGCCCACCATCTGGCTCATACTCAGGGCTTGCGGCGCCTCCGGGCGAATGGAGGCCTTCTGCCCCAGTTCGGCCGCAGGCTTGCGCCTACTGGCATGGGCGACTCCTCTAAGTTTGACATCGGCTCCTCTGACGTCCGCATGGAGAGGTTCGATAAGATGCCCGACCCTGCGGTGTGGCGCGATGCACTTCCCCTCGGACCGGGCGTCCCTTCCTCTTAGCCCGCCTCCGGTGAGGCTCCGTAAGCTGGGCGCGGCTCCTCCGGCGCCCGCGCGGAACCGACAACAGACCCCATGTCCGTCGTACCCGGTTCCCCTCAGCCTTCGCTGCCGTCTGGGGAGCCTGGGTCACCCCAGCCTGACCCTGGGGATTTCTCTCCTCCATCCCCAGGCGATGTGGGATCTTCCTCCTCCGTCAGACCCTCCTCCGGCGGAACCGGATCTGACATCGGCCCTCCCGGATGCTGGCCCGATGCGGTACCTCCAACGCCGGCAGGGGATATCCCCTTCCCGTCAGGCCCTCGCCCTCCAGACCCCTTAATGTGGATCCGCCCATGGGGCTGCTGGCGGGCCGTCTGCTCCGGCAGCTCCCCAGCTCCTAGGTACCCGCCGTCTTATCCGGCGCCCGTCGTTCCTGGGACCGCAGTATCCAGCACCGCCAGTACCGGCGCCCGGTCCCTCCGGCCGGTGCAGTACCCGGCGCCACATTACCCGGCGCGGGTTTGGATACTTGCCTTACGGTACAATCCATACACCTTTCCCCTCCTCCTCCAGCTCCACGACCCCATGACGCGCTGGATCTGCAGGAGACTCTGGCCTCTTGGTGGGCCGAGGCCAGGCTCAACTCACCAAGGAGTGTAGAGAGCCGCCTTGATGAGCGGTGCCGCCGGCTCCTGCCGTCTGAGGCGGCACACTCCCTCACTGCCTCCGGACTCCAGGGCTCTTCCCTCTGGATCTCAAGAGGGCAGGACACGCGTTCAGGGGTACCACCCAAGGAACCCGTCCCCCAGTCGTCGTAAAGGGAGTCTTTTTTCTTCTGCTTCTTCTTCCCTCTCAGATTCCTCGGATTCTTCCGAAGGATGCTCCGAGAGGGCAGCGAGCCCGCTCTCTGTCTAAGCCCGGCCGAGGACCCCGAAGTCTCCTCCGAGGATCCATCCTTCACGGAGTTGCTTAGAAAAATCCAGGAAGTTCACCAGTGGCGCTCTTTGGAACCAGATCCTCAGCGACTTAAACTCACCGAACATCTGGACCTGCCGTGGACAGCTCCAACTTTAGTGCCACCCTGGATGGAGCCTCATGCCCACCTTGTTACCACCATTTGGAAACAACCATGGCGTTAGCCCCACTTCCCAGGAAGTCTAACAGGCTATACCAGGCTCCCGAGGTGTAGACTATCTTGACTCTCACCCTCGTGCCAACTCAGTCATGATTAGCGCCGTTCACGGCGGTCAGCACATCAAAGCATCTGAGCTCATCTCCTCCGGATAAGGAATCTGCCTCCTGGACCAGTATGGAAGAAAGATTTATGCCTCTTCCACTGGGAATTCAGGCCCTGAATTGCATCGCCCATATGGGGATTACCAGAAGGCCATCCTTACCCAGGTGGAATCCAAGCTGGACTCCTTACCTGACTCCCAAGTCAAACAGGAGTTAGCAGACCTCGTCTGTTCTGCTCGTTCGGCCAGTCGCCACATTTTGTGGGCGACATACGATGCAGTGGACACTGCAGGGCGGAGCTCCGCTTTTGCCGTGAGTCTACGGCGTCATGCCTGGCTCACGTGTCAGGCTTGGTCCCGAGGTGCAATCCGCCATTCAGGAGACACCTTTCAGGGGTTGGTGCTTTTCGGCGGTGATGTCAAGGACATCATCATCGACTTCAAGAGAAGGGGACGGCTTTGAAATCCATGGATTCCATGTACCGTCCCATCCATCACCAGCGCTGTCCTTTTACGAGCGAGTCAGCCACAAGCAAAACCCCAAGGAAAGTGGGCCACTAAGCGTTGGGCCCCGCGGCTGCCAGGCCCCTCCACCCAAAAAGCAGTGGGTACCTCAGCTGCGGCTCTGCCCACACCACCTGACTCCTTTCCTCTCCCACCGCTCCGACCTACTGGAGAAACCGGTGGGAGGGAGGTTTTCCTCCACCTTCCGGGTTGGGAGAGGATAACCACGGATTCTTGGGTGCTCCAGCTTATAGCGGAAGGGCACTCCAAGAGTTTCTTCAGAAACCACCCGCCACCCTCCCTGAAGTCGTCCTATTCAAAGGATCATCTTCCTTTGGTCCAGGAAGAAATCTCGTCCCTTCTTGCGAAGCAGGCGATAGAACTTCGTCCCCCTTCATCTTGAGGGATGGGTTACTATTCTCATTTCTTCCTGGTCCCAGAGAAGGCGGGAGATCTCAGACCCATTCTAGATCTCAGTTCATTGAACCTTTATGTGGAATACAAAGGTTCAGGATGCTCTCTCTGCAGAGCCTTCTGTCCCTTCTTCGCCGGGTCAATGGCTTTGCACTGGATATGCAGGATGCCTAGCTGCACATTCCCATTCGTCCTTCCCACCGAAGTATCTTCATTTTCGTTTCCAGGGGACCACTACCAATTCAAGGCGCTCCCCTTTGGTCTTTCCTCGGCGCAGTATTTACCAAATGCCTGGCTGTGGTAGTGGCCCACCTGCATCTGATGGGATTACAGGTGTTCCCTTACCTGATGACTGGCTCCTGCAGCCTTGTCCAGGGAGGAACTCCTGCATTTCTCTCCCTCACCCAGCAGGTCTTCCTTGCCTGGGTATTACCATCAACCATTCCAAGTCTCACCTGGACCCTTCCCAGAGGCTACAGTTCATCGGGGCTGTCCTCGATTCGATGGTGAGCAAGGCCTTCCTGCCTCCAGACAGGGCGGCCTCTCTTCAATCCCAGATTTCCTGCTATCAGAATGCAGGAGGGTTCCAGCAGGTCGGTCCTCCGTCTTCTGGGGCTCATGGCGGCGCTATTCTGGACGGTCCCCGAGCTCGACTCCACATGAGGATCTCTTTGTGAACTCTTCCCTCTCAGTGGGATCAACTTGCAGACAACCTAGATCAACTAGTTCTGATCTCCTCACCGATGTACAGAGACTTGCAATGGTGGATGGTTAGAAGGAACTATTTCAGAGTCCTCTTCTTTCATCCTCCCCCCTCCCAGACTCTGACCACAGGCGCATCAGGCGAAATCATCGGACCCATGGCTTACAGTCCAGACTGGAACTAGCTCTCCACATCAGCGTGCTCGAGCATCAAGCTGTGCTATATGCTCTCCAAGCCTTTCACCAATACATTCTTCCCGGCCACCCTAGCCGTCCAGCGAGACAACATGTGCGTGGTGTGGTACATCAACAAGCAGGGGAGGCACTCGCTCCTACCCTCTATGCAGGGAAGCAATGAGGGGTTTGGGATTGGGCAACTCAACACAACCTTCACCTCACGGCGATTCATGTTCCAGGAGTCGACAACACCCTGGCAGACAAGCTAAGCTGCTCCTCTGCCCTGGCACACGATTGGAATTGGACCAAAGGGTGCTAGGCGATATCTTTCAGCTTTGGGGGACTCAGCAGGTAGACCTGTTACGCCTCTCCCAAAATGCAAAACTTCCACCTTTTGCTCACTCGTTACAGAGCGGGCGCTTTCTGGAGCGACGCTCTGTCTCTAGACTGGAAGGAGAGATTAGTCTATGCTTTTCCCCAATTCCTCTTATCCCACAGTATTGCAGAAACTAACCACAGAAGGAGCGAGAATGATTCTGATCGCTCCTTTCTGAAGCCAAACAAATCTGATTTCTCTTCTACAACAATACTCAGAGGTTCCTCCTCTTTCTCTTCCTCTATCTAGGGTTTGCTGACCCAGGATCAGGGACCCTGGTGCATCCAGGCGTCAAATCCCTCCAACTTCATGCATGGCTCCTGCAGACCCTAGCCCAATCCCGTATGGCGTCTCTCCAAAAGTGGCGGAGATTTTGGTGGAGGCTAGAAAACCCTCCACCAGGTCCACTTATGCCATGAAGTGGAAGATATTTTCTATTTGGGCAGCCTCTAAGAACGTGGAGCCTTTCTCCTGTTCAGTGGCTTTTCTGCTGGAGTACTTATGTCATCTCTTGACCTGGGTCTCAGCCATTCCTCCCTGAAGGTTCACATGGCTGCTATTTCAGCCTACCATGTTCCCTTCGCAGATAAAGCTTTTGGTCAACTGAAGTCTCTAAGACCTTTCTCAGAGGGTCCTTCATTTAAGGTCCCCATCTGTACCCCTGCTCCCCTTGGGACTTGAATTTTGTTCTCAGAAGCTTACTCTCCTCCTTTCGAACCTGCAGCTTCTGCAGATCTGAAGTTTCTTTACGTGGAAGGCGGCTCTTCTTGGTGGCCATTACTTGACTCGAAGAATTTCCGAGCTCAGGCCCTTATGTAAAATCCCATATTTGATTTTTCATAAAGAGCGAGTTGCTCTTCCTTGCAATCCTAAGTTCTACCTAAAGTGGTAGCAGAGTCTACCTTAAATCAGTCCATAGTGCTACCTGCCTTTTTTATGCAGTACTCTAATCGAGAATATTTACTCCATACCATGGATATTCACGGATTCTGAGATGCTACACCGACAGGACGAAGGATCTTAGAAAGACTGATCAGTTGTTCGTCTCTTTCGCTCACAAAGGGAAAGCGATGCTGTTTCCAAGCAATGCCTGTCGAAGTGGTTGCTCATTGCATCACTTTCTGTTATGACAAGTACAACAAGACCCTTCCGGGTCAGGTCAGAGGTCACGCCACACGAGGAGTAGCAGCCTCTGCAGCTTGTTTCAAGAATGTGTCTGCGGCAGACATCTGTGCTGCTGCCACCTGGATTCCGTCCATACTTTTATGAAACACTACAGTTTGGACATTGCCTCTCGCCATAGAGCAGGCTTGGGCTAGCTGTTTGCAAGGCCTCCTGTCTTGAGGCCTACAAGGCTATTGCTACTTTCTGGATAGTTTCCTCCTCCCGGTGCCTCTTATTTGTTCCAGACTGCTTGAGATTCAGTCCTATATGTAATTACCTACTGCAAGAGCCCTCTCGAGTAAGATAGTACAGTTATGTAAGAACTTACCGTAATAGTAGATGTTGAGAGAGGCTCTTGCAGTAGATAATACCTTCCTGCCCTCCATCCCCTAGGCTTTTTCAGCTCCCTTTCCAGGAATGGAAACATCTGCTTCTCTCTAGTTCGGGCCTTCCGGGCCTGTGGCGGGAAAGAACTGGAAAGGCGGGCGTCTGGGACCGCCCAACATACCCGGCGTCGTGTAGCGCTGGTCACCTGGCGTGGGGGCGGTCCCTCGCCAGGGACTGCTAGCTAGAAATTTTCCGTGGGGTCCTGCTGCCAGCGGCGTCAGTCCTATATGTAATTACCTACTGCAAGAGCATCTCTCGAAGATCTACTGTTACGGTAAGTTCTTACGTAACTGTACTTTCTAACAAACAGCACTCCTGGCCATTGTGGTCCTGACTCAATCAGCTCCTCTAGCTAACAGTGGGGTTGTGAAGCACATTTTCACATAGAGCCTTTTAAAGGATAATGTTAACTCTCCAGGACACAAAAAAAGCATTATTTTGGGGTCGAATTACGTACTAGCACAGTGGTAGGGTTAACACTCTTGATGCCAGTGACCTGGGTTCAAGAATAATCTTGGTCTTGAGGGACAGCTGGGGAGGGTGATTGAGCATCCCAGATGGCACTCTCTTCCTCTGGGGAGGGAGGATAACAACCTCTACCATGATACTGCCACCTGGCTGACTGCATGTGAGATTGTAAGCAATTGATATGGTTCTGTGAACCTATTGACCCATGATCTAATCCCAAAGCAAGAAATTATTTTAAAATCCCTAAATTTAACCGTGTTTTGCCATCAGATAGTAAAAAACTACAAAGACTTCAATGATGAAACTTACAGCTTTGTTAGAGTTGGAAGCGTGCAGGATCCAGCCTCCGGTTCCAAAAGGAGAACACTGGAAGAAGCTGATTGCAATGAAAATAGATTTATTCTTGCGCACAAGAGTAGAAACACAACACAGCAGTCTTTTAACAAGTAGGGCCTTAATGAGATATCTGAGCTCATGTTGAAAAAATAATGATAATTACACTTAGCAATTGAATCAGAAAAAAGAGTTCATGATTGCCTGGAAAAAATATGAGAGATGAACTTTAACAAAGTCAGTGCGTGCACAACAGATAGTTCATGTGCTTTGTAAGACACTACAAAATAAAAACAGTCAAGAACATAACTGAAAATAGATACTTTTTATTTATGTCTATGTGTTTCTGTGAGAATTGTAGAAACAGTCATGAAAATGTTTCTTGGTGCTACATGATCAAAATGTTTAAAAGCACAAAATTTGAAAAACAGATGAGAACACAATGGAAAAAACTAATCACGTGCATTTTGTAGTGCAATTAAAGTCACAGCCCTGCACGAAGCACGTTAGGATTCACATCCTGTGCAAAGCGCTAGCACTCACCTGTTGTTTCATGCAGGGCCGAAAGGCCCTGCACAAAGCAAGTTAAGATTCTCCTGCTGCTTTGCAAGTTAAGACTAATGCCCTGCTGCTTTGCAGTTTTGACTCACCTCCTGCTCCAGAGTGCGTGAAGTAAAATTAGGGCTCTACTTCCTCAAAAATGTTTGAAATTGCATCTTGAGGTACAGAGTGGGAGAAAAGAGGACCCCACCCTCACCCTGTGCAGAATGATGTCTGCTGCACCTGCAGGCCCTGAATTCACTGACCTGGGCACTTTCCTGACAGCTGGATATTGTGCACCAACGAACCTAGCATCATTGCTAGGGCTCCACTGGTGGGGAAACCATAGGGTAATGTGGGGAGCAGGTAAGATGTGGGAGAACATGAGGTGATGGGGCTGGAGTGCAGTGGGGGCCATGGGCTGAGGGAAGCAAGGAGCATAAACACAATAAAAAGGAAATTCACTGGAAAAAACTATGTTAATGCATATGTTAGGATTACAAAGCCACAAAACAGTGGAAATGTGGCATTAGGGTTTTTCAACACTTACACCCACCCCATCCCTAGCCTGATGACCTAAAGCAAGACTACTGGTCTGGGACCATGCCCCATGGGTCTGCTGCTTTAAGCTACAGGTCTGGGGCCTTGTCCATTACAGAAGAAAGAGTCTTGAAAGAACTAAAACTCCAAGGTTGACAAAGCAATGGGGCCTGGGGCCTGATGAGATTCACTCCAGAATCCTAAAAGAACTAAGGAGGACCTAGTGACCACTGACCACACTTTTAACAAATCATGGGAGGATGGGATGGTACCTAGAGGACTGGAGGAGGGCAGATGTGATTCCCCTTCACAAAAGTGGGAGCAAGGCAGAAGCAGAAACTACAGACCTGTAAGTTTGACCTCAGTGGTAGGGAAAATGATGGAATCACTTCTGAAAGAAAGAATTGTTGAGTACCTAGAGGCCAGCGGGGCACAGGACCCAAAGCAGCATGGATTTACAGCAGGAAGGTCATGTCAGACGAATCTAATAGATTTCTTTGACTGGGTGACCAAAGTAATAGACCAGGGAGGGCTGTGGATATGGCCTACCTACACTTAGCAAGGCATTTGACACAGTCGCACAAAAAGATTAATAATCAAGTTAGCCAGCTTGGGAGTGGGTCCCAGGTGGTAGCCTGGGTTGCAAACTGGCTGCACAACAGGACACAAGAAGGTAATGGTGTGGCACATTCTGAAGAAAGGGGTCACTAGTGGAGTACCTCAGGCTCAGTACTGGGTCCAGTCTTCTTTAACATCTTTATAGGTGACATTGCAGAGGGTCTGGAGGAAAGGTATGCCTCTTTACAGATGATACAAAGATTTGTAACAGAGTTGATACACAAGGGGGTAGAAAGGATGAGAAGGGACTTGGCAGGGTTGGAGGAATGGTCAGACATATGGCAACTTAGATTCAATGCAAAGAAGTGCAAAGTAATGCACCTGGGAAACAAAACCCAGGAGAAGAGTACACAATAGCAGGGGAGGCACTAACAACAACAGAAATAGAAGCAGGACTTGGGGGTAGTCATATCGGATGATCTAAAGGTGGGTAAGCAATGTGAGAAGTCAGTGAGGAGAGCCAGGGGATACTGGGATGCATAGAAAGGGCACCACAAGTAGAAAAGGGAAGTGGTTATCCCTCTGTACAGACAGTTGGTGAGACCCCATCTGGAGTACTGTGTGCAGTTTGGAGACCTCATTTATGCAAGGACATAGACAGGATGGAAGCAGTCCAGAGGAGGGAACTAAAATGGTGCAGGGTCTGCATCAGAAATTATATGAAGAGAGACTGAGAGAGCTTAATATGTATACTCTTGATGAAAGGAGGGACGGGGGGACATGATAGAAATGTTCAAGTACCTCAAGGGAATCAATAAAGTCCAGGACAGTAGCATCTTTCAGAAAAAGAGATGTGTAAGAACAAAGGGACACAATTTAAAGATAGAGGGACGGCTCAGGGTAATGTGAGAAATCTTTTCACAGAGAGTGGTGGATCGTGGAACTGCCTTCCTGGGGAGGTTGTTGGGGCTAAAACAGTGGGGAATTCAAACAAGCATGGGACAGACACAAGGCAATTGTAGTGGGGTGGCAGGAAGTAGGCTGTTGGTTAACTAGAATCTGCAGCTTATCCAGTAGGTAGGAAATGGGCAGACTGGGTGGGCCAAGTGGTCCTTATCTGCCGTCAAAGTCTATGTTTCTATGTTTCTATGTTGTGAGAAGAACATTAAGACTGATCTCCTGCTATTACTCATCTCTTGCTTGGTGCAGAGCCCTGCACTAAGAACATTATGCTCATCTCTGGGCCCTGCTTGAAGAAAGTTATGACTGATCTGCTGCTTTGTGCAGCTGATGGGCCCTCATTGGCTTAGCAGACATGTAATGGTGGGAAGACCCACAAACTGCAGCAGACCCGTGAGGGCACTGCCTTGACCTGTAGTTTGGCCTTAGGTTGTGAAGCTAGGGGATGGGGAGAGGTGGGCATTAGGTTCAAATAATCTCTAACACCACATTTCCCTCCTTTATGGCTCTGTAACCTTAACATATGTCTTAACATAGTTTTTTCAATGAATATATATATTTATGCAATAGATGTGAAGATAAACACAGTGTGATCGATTGGAGCAACTGTAGCTATAAATATAAAATCTTACATTTATACACATGGTTGCTATGTCATGACCGATTTAGACACCTAGCTACTTCAGTCATCAGCACCACCCCACCCACCTGCCTGCAGGCACTATTTGCAGCATTTACTACTGGCACAAGTATGTCTCTGCTCGATCTCCACCACACATTTTCTCCCACCAGTCCCTCCATTGTTCTCACAGTCTTTTCACTCTTACTGCCACACTTGTAGAGGTTGCTGCCTCTCAACACAAACTGCAGGTTTATTTCTATTTTTAATCAACATCTTGGACTGCTGCAACTTGTGTACGCTCATGCTGTCTCTTACTTACAGCACCTTCCCCATCTTCTAGCTGCTCTGTCTCAAACTGTTTAGCCCTTCGCCCTCCCTAACATACACACAGCAACCCTACCTGAAAAAAAGAAACAGTTCCTCAGTCCTGGATCTCACATCTTCTTTTCTCCAGCAGCAATGTCACCGCATATCTTGATTACCTGAACCAACTTTTTTCTTACCCAACCCACCAGCCACTCAGTGCACTGACACTCACTGTGAAATTTATGCCATTGGTGAAAAACGCATTTGAGTTCAGCAAAAGTAAAAAAACACTTCAAAGGATACAACTCCATCCACAACTCTCCATCTCGGCTCCTTCCACTGCACTCGCTGAAACCCACCACCATCTTGATCTTCAAATTTTGGCACACTTCTTGCTCCACCAATACCTTTGCAGGTCAAGAGCTTTGTAGCCATCAGGACGTCCAAGTGTCCTTAGCAACTGCCTAGCAACCAGCAGACTAAGTACAGCTACACATGGAAAACTCCACAACGTCCCACACACCAGAGTAAAAAAAAAAAAAAGAATATGTAAATATTTTGTGAGATTTCAGTACACAGATTCTCTCTATTGCATAAATCAAATATAAGATGAGGGGCTGTCAAAAAATGATTTATTTTTATTCATTCCCAGTGGACTCTGGAACATCACCCTATGCTATGCCACTCATGAGGTTACCGAGTCCACTGTGAACTTGTAAAATAAATAATTTTATCTGACAGCCTCCGTCACATATCCCTATATATATGTTTATACAATAGGGCAAGAGTGAAATGGATGTAATAAAACCTTGTACCTGTCACCTGTGAGATAACTAGTAGCTGGCGTATGCACTGTGGTAATATCCAACTGATATACATATGGGGCTGGATATTCAAAGGGTTGCGCCATGCGCAATGAGTTCCGCCTGCGCAAGTCCGAAATGCGCCATTCTGCCATATTCAGCAGGAGGCAGTTGCACTTCAAGTCGAGCTGAGCAACAGCACAATGCTAATGAAGGCATGCTGAACCGGAGGAAGGAAAGACCATGCATAAACTGCACAGCCCGATATTCAGCGGGCTGTACAGGGATGTCGGCGCAACCCAATCTGCGCCTGCACAGCAGGCAAGAAAAGAGAAGTTGAGGGCCACCCACAGGTGAGCTGCCGCATTGCAGGGCACAACACAGCAGCTGCCACGTGTGGGTGGCCCTCAACGCATCCTATTGCCCCACCTGCAGCCCAAGATTGGGACATATAATAACCCCTCCCCGAGCTGGCCCAATCGCGGCCACCAGTTTAAATCCCCCACCCCCGATTGGCCTGATCGCGGGCATAAGTTTAAAATTCCTCACCCCGACTGGCCTGATCGCAGGATAAGTTTAAAATCCCTCCCCGACTGGCCCGATCGCGAGGCATAAATGAAGAAAGAAAACCACCCCCTACTAGCCCGATCGCAGGCGAAAAAGTTCAACACCCCCAAGAACATATCCCTGGTGGTCCAGTGGACCGTGAAGCCGAGCGGGCAGAAAAGTTCAACCCCCAAGGACCACCTACCCTGGTGATCTAGTAGTCTCCCCACCCACTCATCCATCGAGCTCCCTCCACCCCCGCCTCCCGCCAGCCAGCAGCATTCCACTCCGCTTGCCATTCGCTGGGTACTGACTGCCAGGTAGGTGGCCGTACACCCCATTGGTTCTGAGCAAGAGCCACGGCATGTAGCTTATACCTGCATGAGGCAGTCTGGACTGCCTTAGGAGCTGGAGAAATGCACGCTCATTGGCTCTTTGCCTGAACCATCATGCAGCAGGCCTCACCGGCAGTCAGTCGGCGGGCGGGCGGGCGGTGGATGCTGCCGCCTCCGGCTGACGGGGACGGGTGGTGGGGCTCTGTGGGTGGTGGGGTGGGCTACCAGATCACCAGGGTAGGTGGTCTTTGGGGGTTTGAACTCTTTCTGCCCGCGATCGGGTTCGTGTCCACTGGATCACCAGGGATATGTTCTTGGGGGTTGAACCTTTTCTGCCTGCAATCAGCCTGTCGGGGTGGCGGGATTTTTAAACTTATGCCCGCGATCGGGCCAGTCGGGGTGAGGGGATTTAAACTTATGCCCACAATCGGGCCAGTCGGGGGTGGGGGTTTTTTAAACCTGTCTCGCGATCGGGTTGCAGGGCTGCCGTCCCCGACGGCTGCTGCCTGGCAGGGCACCAGGCTTAAGTCCTTAGATCGCGCACTGCATGTTAATGGCATGCAAATGAGGTAGAATAGATGCAATGGCCCCCCACGCCTTGCATGAATTATGGCCCCATTTGCATGTCACCTTTTGAATATCGGAAATTTGCGCATGGCGCAATGGTACTTGCGCCACCGCATCTTGAATGCTCCACTCTGACCACTTGCGGTGGCGCCAAATTCCACTCGCCATGCGTGGCTGTGGCGGGGTGATATTCAAAGGAGTTGCTCAATAGTACAGCTCCGCTGGATACCTCCCGCCACACCCCGGCGCAACTATTTTGTGCAGCGCAGCGGCTTGCCATAGAATAGCGCAGTTTGAATATCCAGCCCACGTGTATACGCCAGTAACTGATATCACCACAGAGCATACATCAACAAAGTCTAGTACATTCAGAGAGCCGAATCATCCAATCAGATACCGACTCAGGACTGTGATAGGCAGAGAGCCACCAAGGAAAAGCAAAAACTAGGAAACACAAAAGCTGTTAAAAACAAAATCACTTCATGTACCTCAGAATACTCCTGTGTCCAGTGAAGTGAACTGGCTCAGTGAAGAAAGTGAAATCTGCACTTCTAAAGTCCAGTGACAGCAACTGGAGAGAATCACACACAGAATCCAAAAACTATCCCTAAGCACCACACAACCCCACAAACACAAAATAAAGTACAACGGTGCAAAATAGCTCCAGATAATAGAAACTATCCCACACAAAATACAAATTCCACAAACACCAACCTGGAAATCCCCACCTACAAACCAATCACAACACACGCACCAACACAGCTACTAACCAATCAGATAACTGCAAGTAACCACATTCACGAATTCCACGAGTCATAACCTACACCTCAGTGTAATTCACAAACCACACAGTGGGAATGCTGACTGCAAGTATAGACAACAGTACTACCACTTCACCACCTAAAATAAACGCAAGAAACCAGTAACCAGACAAATAACCTATTGTATAAATAGAATACATGATGCTCGGGGGTGTGATATGGTAGAAATCTGCACTTAGTGAACAGTGACCTCAGGAACCATCATTCGTGGCTCTGCTATGCTCCACCACCGTGACGCTCCTCGAGGTCACTGTTCACCATGCAGATATCTACCATATCGCACTCCTGACCATCATGTATCCCCTATTTATTCCAGATATATGTGTGTGTGTGTGTGTGTATATATATATATATATATATATATATGTATAATTATGCAATGGGATGGACATCAACAGAGTGTGATAAATTTATCTATGTAATTGTGTATATACACAGTTACTGTGTTACACTCCATTAATCTGTACAGGTTTCTATGTCACTAGTTCCTCCCCGGATGTCTGCCGACACTACTTTCCTTCTTCTAACAGAAAAGGAGAGTGCAGTTTTTCTTTTTTCCTGGTTCTGCAGCACTGCCACTCCCCCACCAGCCTGCCTCCCTGCTCGTCAGCTACAGCTGCTGCCAAAACATCTAAACACAAAACTTCTACTGCAAAATCTTGTTGTATCTTACAGTAGATTTGCTTTTTATTTCTACTCCAGTTTCTCACTGCTGCTGTGCTTATGCTGCTTTGAACAATTGCTGGTCCCCTGACCTCTTCCATGCTTCTTCTAACACCAAAGCAGGCACTTGGAAATAAATTCGATCTTAAAAAAAAAAATCATATCCGATAACAGCCGAATAAAACTTTCTCCCACTCTCGATATACTCCAGCAGCCCTGGGATGCGGCTGCACTGCTAATTGGAGCCACAATGTTGCCTTCACTTTTTGAAATCCTGCTCACACCACCGGTCAACAGGCATACTGTCCCAACAATGTCATGACCAAACAAGCCTCCTTCACAATGCCCATAGCAACGAGGTACAGAAAGTAACCATGGCACACAAAAAAAAAAAAACTACACATTGCAAAATAAAAAAGTATGAAAGCTACACACACTGTAAAACACTAAAGATATCACACAATATCATCCCCTACTGCATAAATGAAATAAGCAGCGGAAGCGACTGTGTGACACAGCATTTATACTGAAAAATACAAAATTGCCAGCAGATTCAGGCCTTAAAATATCTGTTATTTTCCCGAGTGCAGTTTGACCTTATGACATCATGAGTGGTTAATAACTAGTGATATGTCTGAGCCAATTTTCAAGATATTACCTGTTTTATATATCATAATTGACCTATTGATAATTGACCAATAGCAACAGGAAATACCACATTACCTCAAACAGTGCTACCTTGACAACCATTACTTCACACATTCTTCAGAGACATGCCTTTATAGAAACAAGCATAAAAACAATGACATGAGAAAGGAAAAAAATATATATATTCATTGCAAAAAACTCCATTAATGCATCAGTTAGGTTGATTTCCACACCAACAAAAGTGTGGAAATTGACGTTAGGGTTTAACCTACTACCCCACCCTCCACACAACAACAACAGGCGTTGGGGTGTGTGTTGGGAGTCTTGCTTAACTCTCACCCCATTCCATCTGTAAACAAGCTGAGCTGGTACAGTATAGGAGAATGGGGTGAGAGTTAGGCCAATGACCCCAGCACTCATCCCATGCCTGTTGTTGTGTGGAGGTTGGGGGTGGGAATGGGGTAGTAGAGTTGGAAACCCTAACATCAGATTTCCACACTTTTGTTTGTGTAGTAATCAACCCTAACTGATGCATTAATTAAGTTTTTTTGCAATGAATTTCCATCTTTTGAGAAAGTGAAATGTTAGTCATATGGAATGCATAGGTGGGAGCACGGGCCTCCGGCCCTGTGTGCCCACCCATCCATAACTGTCTCCTCAGGTTTGCAAAATAGAATCCATAGGTGGGAGCATTGTCCCTCTGGGCCCTGCGCCCCACCCACTCATAAGTATGTCCTCAGGTTTGCAAATGGTATCCATAGATGGGAGTGCAGGCCCTCTGGGCCCTGTGCTCCACCTACCCATGAATGTAGTGCTCCCAGTTTAACATAAATAATATGCATAGTAGGGAGTGAGGGCCTCTGGGCCCTGTGCTCCATCTTACACATAGCAGAGGCCTAGAGGCATTCCAAGCAACCCGTAACGCTTATTTGGCGATATCTCAGTAACTGTGAGTAACTGCAAAACAAATTATTTTGTAGTTGTATTCATGACCTAGCCACTGCTACAGCATCCTTAGTGCACCTAAAATGCTGCATTTAGCATAAAATCTGTATCTCGAACTGCTTTGATATAGGCACCGAAGGCGCTTGATTGCCACAATGCAATCCTATGGGAAATGTGCAACTTTGGAGTGCTGTAACTCTGGAACCAGTGTAATATTTTTCCCAAACCAGCAAAAGGCACATCTGTGGTGCAAGGGCTTGCCACCTTGTAAATTTTAGCTCAAAAGTCCAAACCATGTAGTGGCAGTGAGGTGAGAAAGAAACCAGGATTTTGGGAAGAGTACTGTTGCAACTGTGAAAGTTTTGCAAATTTGCAAAGTACCATGCAACACTTTTGCAATTTGTGAAAGTGTTGTGCTGCATCAAAATACACATATTTCTGGGTCTTTTGGAAAAAATAAAGCATGGGTGCTGTTTCTAGGACCCGCTTAGGTAAACACAACAGTTGGTGTTTACCTAGGGGCACTATTTTTTGAACTATAATGTTTTTCTCCACAGCTAACTGAAAACAAGATGGTGGCAGCACAACACTGCTGAGGCCATTTGTGACAGAAAAAGGTACTTAGCGACACTATAACTTGCTTTCATGCGAACATATATTTTTCCCATAGGATATAATGGGAAACTTTAAACTTCAATAACTTTGAACAGATTAATATTTTTCACCAAACCTTCAAAAGGCACTTTCCTGACCTAATCCCCTATGTACCCTGAAAAGCTGGACCAGACGGACAAACCGTTTGGCTGTGGAGACAAGCAAAGAATTTGCAAAAGTTGAGGATTTGTCACACTTTTCGATGCTTCATAGCTCCACAACCAAAAAACTGACTGGAACAAAAATTCCAGATCCAGAGATCTATGCTATGGTAATGCACTTGCCAAATTTCAGGCAAATCAGACAAACAGTTGCAAAGTTATGAAAGTTCAAAATTTTGGGTTTGACATAGAAGTGGCCATGCAACCCTAACTATACCTGCCCGGTATATATATTTCTAATAACTACGTGGATAAGAACAGCCAGTCCAACCCATGTAGCATCTCTGCTTAAGGAATGGTGCTCATGGCTTAGAATGTTTTTCAAAGATGCAGTCTCCTCTGTGCTGGTCTCAAATCTCCCAGCATTCTATCACTACTAAATCTTTAGTTTTCACTGAAGAGAACGGTCACACCTGTTGGTGCTTCCAGCTAACTTTGATGATTAAGTGATAACGATTTTTGTTTTAAAAGTGTTCATGTTTAAAGGGACACTGTCAACCCTCTTAGGCCTCAAAATGTCCTTAGTTTAAAAAACACATTTTAAGATTGAACACATTCTATAGAGACTGCTGATGTAGCTGGTGGTTGGATTCTGATTTTTTTCTTTTAAAAGTGAAAAACAGACTGCCTGTCATCAAGGCACAGGCCATGGAGCATTGGAAAACCAGGAGCAGTTGTAAAATTTGCAACAAGTGATTTATAATTAAAAACAATAAAATAAAAAATAAAATTGTTCCGTGATAACTATTTACAAAAGAGTATAAACAGAGAAAGCCCATCTGGGTTTCTTCTCAATTTCCAATCTCAATCTCTGTGCTTCTCTCTTGCAAAACATTGCAGCTTCTTTTTATAAGTCTTTGCAACCCCGCTCGTTAAGAAAACAGTATGCTTCTCACACAGTGTTCTTGTAAGTTTCAACAAGCGCAGCAAAAAGAACATTGTGACCAGAACTGACCTCTTGTTTACATCTTCTGCAAAAGGCTTAAAATTGCATCTCACACCCTTGAGTTCCAAATGGCTTTGCAATCATTTCAGTGGTATAACTATATACAATTTTAGCTTTGCAGTCATTTCAACAGTATAACAATATACAGTTTTAAACAAAGGAACTCAGTGCCAATTACATTTCCACAAAAGATTCACATATATTTTTATACCTACATATATGCAATGGGAAGAAAAGACAGAACAGCAAGTGAGGGTAGAGAGATAGCGAGGTAGAGAATTGCAAGACCATCGGGGTGATCAAGTCCTAGGTCTCATGGGAAAATTTGTTACGCAATCAGACAGAGAAGAGACAGAAAAGGAGAGACTAGAACAAACCTTTGCATTTAAACTCTTTCTGCATAACAACTGGGACAGGGCTGTATTCAACCCTGTCACATCACACTACCCACCATACTAGTGTTACCACACTAAAACATGTTTGTTTACATTCCTTAATCATCTCCACTGCATCTTTCCTGGACTTGAGAACACCCCAGTGTAGTCTCACCCCATGATGTAGTAGGAGGAGAGGGAACTATTGAATCATGAGTGGCTGCACTGTTTTTGGTTGTTCCTAATGTTCAGTAAGTCTGCAGTAATAGTAGATCAAGGATTTGAAACAAAATAAGGCTGTGTGCAATTACACTATTAGCATGCATTTCAATTCAACTAAGAAAGGAAGCAGATAAAACAACCAGTATCATCAATGAATTTTAGAGAAAGCAAGCAAGCAAAAATGTGAGGTTTCAACCTAAAAATAATATGATGCAAAAGGATTGACAGTGTCCCTTTGACATTTATAATACATATTGTTCTCTCTCTTATCTGTGTTTTAGCTGAAATTTATTTATTTTTGGTCAGTTTTACCAGTGGTTCCAGGAACCATGGCTTAGGCCGCATTAGAGCTCTACTCATAACGACTGTGGAGGAGTTTGTGGTTTCGTTTTACAGCCCCACTGTTCCATTTTAATGGTTCCATGTTAAACAAAAAGTTTTAAGTGCTTTTGACACATTTTTAAGCACTTGAGACTATTTTCTCAGCTCATAATGACTGTGGTTGAGTTTTAATACTGCTGGCTCACAGCGATTCTGCTCAATGAATAAAGTGTTTCTGCCGTGATTTTGTAGTACTTTTGACTCATGACCTTGGTTGACATAAACATTTTACGGCTCTCAGCACTGAGATCAGAACTGTTACTGTGGTGCCTTATTCTGGTCTCGTGTCTGGGACAGAACAAGAACCAAAACCCCAAAATATACTGGCTCCACAGGTTTTAAGAAGTGTCAAAAGAGTGACACCTGCTTGCTTAAGGCAGATAGGCATTCAAAGTGCTACAAGTGTTTGGGCATAGATCATGATCATGATTGGCTTAAATGTGACCTGTGTAAAGTGTTTTGCCCTAAAACTCAGAAAAAGAGACAAACTAAAGGTAATCACTCTCAGCTCCAGCCTGTCTGTCTAGCTCTGATGAGTGTTCCCCAGTTAAAAAGGCTGAGAACATCTCTTTAAAAATTTCTGGTGACACAGTTTCCCCTAAGGACCAGTCTAATAAAGGCGCATTCTGCAAGGAAACTTATAAAGAGCATACATCCTTGACTGAGGAATGCTCAGACAAAAAGGACTCCAAGACAAGGCAGGCAGAGGAATCTTTTTTTTTTTTTCAATTGTTTAACCAGGAGTGACACACTAAGCTGAAAGCTTGTTTACAGGTGCACCTGGGAGCACAGAGAAGTTAAGTGACTTGCTCAGGGTCACATAGTATGTAAGTGGGGGCTGTGAGATTCAAACCCAGGTCTCCAGATTTGCAGCTCAGAGTCTTAAACCACTGCGCTATACTGCTTCCCAATCTTCTTCTCGAACCAGCCTTAAGAAAACTAGAAAAGAAAAACATCTGGAGCCTGAAAAGAAAGTAACAGAGTCTGTCGTCCAGCCTGCTGGTGGTGCTCAGATGCGTTCTGTGGAGGCATTCAAATAAATGTGGTAGGTCTTTCAAACCATGAAAGAACAGGACTCTAAAGTCCTTCCCTCACTGCCACCTAGTGTATCAGAGGAGGATTATTTCTTTGAAGAAAGGAGGAACCCATAACTCCTTAAAGAGATTCATCAACCTTTTGTCACTTGGGTTTGTACCACATATTCTGATACCTTATGTCGTGAAATGCCATCTGTTAATATTTTATAAAATTTTATGCTGTTATTTTAGAAGTTGAAGGATGTATCATTGCTCCCTCAATCCCTTCCACTTCCTGGTTGATCGTTCCTCCACGGCCCCCACACTCAGGCCACGTAATGGCGTGTGCCAGGGAGGCGTGGTAGCATACTCAGTTAAAGTCTATGGGGGCAGTTTAACAATATTTTTATAGAAATAATGGCCATTTGGCGGTTAATCAGGGCACCGTTCAACTAAGAAGAGACCTTCTTGGTGAATGGTGCCCTTGATTAATCCTCAAATGGCGTTATTACTTCCACCTATTTCTCCACCTATTCTGCTTTCCTGAAAGGGATAGCAGAAATTATTATCTTCCTTTCCTTTCATAGAAACTGAGTCTGATGTGGATAAGTCAGATTTTTTTATTCATGAGAAACGGATACATCACTGAGTCAGGGATTCATTTACAATGGTACGTAGTAAACAAGACAGGGTCTGAAATACCTCTACCAGCACCCTGGTCCTGAAGTCATAATACAGGTTACTGCATGTGAAATGGCAAAGACAGCTTTTCCAGTGTACCTCCTGATAAAAAGTCCACAAACAGGTAGAAGCATCCTGTCACCTCCAGTACCCATCCAGTCTGGCTCCACAGGGCTCCATACTTGGTCCCATCCTCTTCCCGTGTTTCTGGATGACCACTCCTCTACCTGTGTCAACTCACATATTCACATATATGCAGAAGAAACAGTCATTTTCACCTCTGGTCCCTGTACCACAGCAGTGGAAAGCTTGATCCAGAAAGACTTCCACAAGGTCCTCCGCTGGTTCCCCTCCAGTCAACTCTGGGTCAACAATAAAAATTGTGACCATGACCTTTGGCATCAGCCAGAAACTGGCCAGGCTCCCCACCCTTCCTGTCTTCTCCACCTTGGATGGCACTCTGGTTCAGTCCTTCAAGTACCTCAGTGTGTGCCCTGTACCGCAACAAAGACTGGTTGTCTCCACAGGCTCGGTGGGAGCTTGTTACCAAACTGGTGCTCCTGGTCTTTGACTGTGCATACGTGGTCTACAGCACTGCCCCATCCACTTCCCTCACCAGGCTGGACATCCTCTGTCATGCCTTTGTTGCTTTGCTACTAACTCCCCCGAGCTCACCACTGCTGCCTCTACTCCTCCCCTACCCTCACATCACTAGTCCCACCGCACTTGCTCCTCTCTCACCACCCTGCCTCATACTCTCCACCCAGGGATCATTGCACCTTCTCCACTCCTCATCAACACTCCTCTGCTGGACAGTCAGCCTTCTATCACCCTCCATCTGTCTGGAACCTGCTCCCTCCTCCTCCTCCTCCCCTCCCTGCCTCCCTCAGGCACCAGCTGAAACTCCTCCTACCCCATCTGCTTCTGTCTCCCTCTTTCTGGCCCTCCCTGTTTAGAATCCCGAATGTCCATGATGTCGGGCCTCCTTCTAGGTTCTACCTCAGCCTGTATCAGGCTCCTACCTTCTATTTCTGCACAGCCATCATTCCCTGCACTGGTCTCTACTGGTACATTAGTTGCTGCTCACTGCACCTTGCTGCTTTTGTTTGCACTTGTACTGTTATATTGTATTTTGATTGTACTTTATCTGTACCAAGCATCGATACTGTATATGTTTTATTGTATCTCCTGTTCCTTCCCCAGGTCACACCTGGAAGCGAGCATTGGATCAGTGTGCATTTCCCAGTTAATAATTTTCAAAGATCAATACACTCGGGTAGAAATACTTCTAGTCTGCTACCCTCATCATGAGGAAAGCAGCATTTTGGAGCCACATAGCCCACTACCAGGAGCACTTGGAAAGCTGTGTTGCCTTTTTGTGTCAGTCTGTCCCTGATGACAGCTCACAGTTACTGCACTTGGCAAAAAGTTTGGACACAGCCAAAAACAAATTGCAAATGGCTGTGGATATAAATGATACAGCAACCAGGGCCCTGATAAACGCAGAATCTTTAGAACGATGCATTGCTGATAACCACAGCTTTATCTGTGGACCTGCAGAACAAAGCTGCAGATGTCCCCTTTAAAGTACAGCTGTCGTTTGCAAGGGTGATAAAATAAAACCACTTTTAAAAACCTTGGTTGTTGGGGAGCTTATGCCAGGGGTGGCATGGGAAGGGGTACTACAATAGACAGTACTTCCAGCAGTCACATATTGTACCCAGCGGCTCAAACAGATGCAGGCATGAATAGGGAAAGAAACAGGCAACAGTCCACAAGCTAAAGCTAACCCCTGCTGAGACACAGGTCACTACATCTCAGCTTCCAGTAAGGTGGTGCCTGTCTTGTCACTTCCTACACTGGCAGTCTGTCACAACAGACACATCTGTGCCAACCCCCAACCACCTACTACCTCCCTTGACAAAGCCTCACCTTGGCTGCTAAAACTGCATTTTGCAGACTGGGAGCGCCCGTCTGAACTGTAACACGATTGTTAAACACTGTACTGCACTTAATTAGTGCTGCATTACTATGTTTCTCCTGCAAGTGTGGTCCTGTTTCTCCTCACTTGTTGTACCCTACGTAATGTTGTAACTGCACATTTATACCACTTGTTAGTTGATGTATTTCTGTTCTGCAATGTTTGATCACCTGTAAATGTCTTGTATTCCTTGTTGACTTGGAGCCTTTGTAAATGAGCCCCCGGCTCAAAGGTATTAATCCGAATTTGAAATAAATAAATAATAAAATATTTTGTAACCAGTTCAAAACAAAAGAAATTCAAAAATTTTAATTAAATTCAAAAGAAGAGCTGCAGGACTTAACATTGGAAATCACAAAGCTGCAGACTGTGTACGCTGTGGAGAAGGTACCAGTAAAAGAGATGGGAAAAGGGTTCTTTTCAAGGTATTTTCTCACAAAGGAAAAATCAGGAGAGTGCAGCCTGTTCTTGACCTAAGATGTCTAAACAGTCACGTAAGAAGGGAAGGTTTAAAATGGACACCATGCAGACAGTAATACCATCCTCACAGCAAGGGGACTGCCTATACTAAGTGGCTCTAAAGGATACCTATTTCCATATTACAGTCAGAGCAAGCCAGAGGAAGTACCTATGGTTCAGGGTGGTTATGGACCAGTACCAGTATAAGGCAATGCCTTTGGTCTGTCTTCTGCACTGAGGGTCCTCACGAAGTTCATGACTTATGGCTGTAGTAGTAGCAGCACTTTGAAGAAACTGAATCACATTCTGTCCATACTTGGGCTACTGGTTAGTGAGTGGGAGGAACCAGGAAACAGGCCCAGTCATCCATGAGACAGACAGCGTCCATGATGAAAAAGCTGGGGTTCATTTTAATTTAAAGAAATCCAGCCTGTAACCCACAAAAACCCTGCATTTCACTAGAGAAATACTGAACAGTTCAAGCAAGGATTTCCTCTCTACAGGAAAGGGCCCGGACTCTGTTCCACTTTGTAGTCTCTGTCCAGCCAGGGCAAAGAAGACTGCACAGGAGTTTATCAGGTCACTCGTTCATGACAGCAGCAAACCCAGTTGTATCTTGGGCAAGGCAGCACATGACAGCAATCCAGTGAGACCTGAAAGATTACTGGTCATAACTCAGTCAGCCTCTCTGACTGCAATGATGCCAGTGCAAACATAGCTGGTTTTAGACAGACAGCAGCAAACCCTGTGGTCGCTAGTTCCTCTGCTTGTGGGGCCCCCCCAACCGAGCAGTTTACCTTATTAATTTTAAATGTTTTTATCTTATCTTCTTAAAGCAGCAATAGAGTGCTGTGCAGCAAATTCTGATGTGGTAGCATGATGTCATGAAATGTTTCACCAAGCTATGGCCGAGTCAGTAAGAGGAGATGGGCAGCAATAGATGGAATGGAAAGAGCCGCCCCAAGGACTAACTGCTGCCTCCTCTAAAAACTTTAAATAGACCACTGGTTGTACTGAACAGGAAATAAAATGATGTGTGTATGGGCTACATTCAAATACAGTACATGGGGTAAAGATAGATCAAGAAGGAGCCCCCATGCCTTCACTAGTCCTGCTGGGGGCCCAAGACCCTAAAGCCAGCCCTGAGTGCAGGAAGGCTCTTAAGTTCCCTCCAGTGGTGGAAGCAGGGGTAACACTTAAGGGGAATGGTCACACCAAGGGCCCCACACTCAAGTGTGAGGGTTGGTCCTAATGTGTGCACTTTGTGTTCAAAAACATTTTGGTTTACTTGCTGTTTACTGTAGTATAAATATATAGACTAAGACTAGTTTTGTTCACTTCTAGGCAGTCATGTTTTATTACTACAAATCCCAGAATCCCTGCAGCTGGCATCAGAGCAGAGGCAGCAGTGGGAGATTCAATAGCCTGCAGTGCACGTTAGAGTAAGGGATTCTGGGATTTGCAGTATCAGAAGGTGTCAACCTAGAAGTAAACAATATTAGTCTGATACAATCTACTATACTACAGTGAACAGTAAGTAAACCAAAACATTTTGTCCACAAAGTGCACATTAGGTCCAGGCCCACACTTGAATGTGGGACCCTTTATGGTGACTGTTCCCCTTTAACAGAAGGGGTTCTTTTTCTGCAAGCAATGCAAAATATAATTATTTTTAATCTGTACATCATTTGCCCCTCTTTTCCATTCCCTTGGCCAGCTTCTTCAGTAGTCTCATTGTACCCTCAGACCCTATGCCCTGACAACTTACACCACTGGCCTACACAGAGCCTCATTTTGCCCCTCAGGCAGGGTTCCTGACAGTGGTCATTTGTCAGTCAGTGGGCAGGGTCCTGGATGAACCAGAGCCCATCATCTATGGATGCCAAGACTGCCTTCCAGGCCCTGCCCTTCTGTGCAGCTATGGATGCAAAGAATCCATGGGTTGCAGAAGCGCAGGGCCCTTTGAGCCCTGCACTCCATAGGACTACAGATGGGGACACAGGGCAAGAGTCCATATGGCTGTGGAAGTGCAGGGCCTGAAGATGCCTGCACTTCCATGCAGCTATGATGCAGAGGCTGGTTACTTGTTGCCCAAGTGGCACAACACTGCACCACCTGTCCCCAGACTGGGAGTGGTGCCACACCATAGTGCCATCCCATCAGCCTCGGCCTATCCAACTGGTTCCACTGAGCTTGCCCCAGAATTCCAGCTCACTGGCACAAGATCGTATCATGCTGCTACCCACTGGGCCAATGGCCGGCCCAGCACACAATGTTTCCTTATAACTTTTTAGACAGCTATAACTTTACGTTTCCATAGACTTTTATGATCTCTTGTACTGAATATGACAGGTGTTATTCATAAATACTGTCAAAATGTCATTTTGTGCCACAAGCGTGAAAACACATTTTGGGTAGGACTTAAAAACAACATCTGTCAAACATTCATCAGGTGATGGCAAAAAGGCTGTGTTGATATTTGTAGTTTAAATACTGAAAATAGCGAAGTTGTGAGTTAATGTTGAAAAATTCAATGTTCCTTCATAATGTTTTTGTTTTCAATATTTCAACCCTAAATTTTCAACATAGACTTTTTTATGACCTCATCTCATCTCATGAATCTGGTAGGTGAAATATTTCAAATCCAGGCCAAAGGTGATTTTGTGGCAGCAACTGAGAAATCACCTTTCGGGCTGGATTTGAAAATGTCACCTCCCTATTCATGTGGTGGGTTATGAAAAGGTCATGTTGAAATTTTGAGTTAAATATTAAAAAATAGCAAAGTTATGAGTGAACTTTGAAAATAGTCTATGGTCACTCATAACGTGGCCATTTTAACAGTTTTATAACAAATTTTCAGCATAGTCTTTTATGACCCCACCTTATGAATCCTATAGGTGACATTTCTGAAAATCCCGCGGAAAGGTGATTTTGAGCATTAGGGTTCACAACCCCAAGGCACACCTCACACCTATTCCTGCATGCAGTGTGGGGTGGGGTCTAGGGTTGGAAGCCGAGGGTGGGGTGGGTCTTAGGTTGAAGGTGAGGGTGGGTTTTAGGCATGGCAACCCTAAAGTCATATTTTACTTTTTATACTTCAACCTTAATGGTGCATTAATGAAGTTTTTGCAATATATATATATATATACACATATCTGTGTGTGTGTGTATGTATTTATTTATTCATTACAAAAGACTGCATTAATGCAAGAATTAGGTTTCAGCTTATGTCACAAAGGTAGGGAAATGTGGCATTAGGGTTTTCAACTCTAACCCACACCCCTCAGCAGCAAAAGGACAATACCACCTAAGCTAATTTTATTATGTTGGCTCGCAAGGCCAACATATTGCACTAGTAGCAGATTTGGAGGCGCTGGTCACTGTTGGGTGAATGCATGGCAAGCATCAGTAGATGCGCCCTCATTCCCAATAAAGCCAGCATGCAGGTGCCTCACCAGGAATACATAATGTGGCAAGCACATCTAAGGAAAGGGTCGCTGCAATGAGAACCAAGCTCATCACGAGCGACACCTCCCACGTGCCTTCCTGGTGAAGCATGGTAGTAGTAAACATGGCCGCAGTGACTGCCGCCACCGCCTCGTCACAATGTCGACTTTGGGGTGCCTAATCCCTCTGTTGGCATGCCCTGAATTGTTCATGTGCCGGCGGAGGCCACTCCCGTCAGCATAATACCCCCCTCTCTTTGGTATGTGCCAGCGGGGTACCCCAATCCCTGTCAGCTAGCCCCCCACTCAGGTGGCATGCTGGGAGCCCACCCTAACGCCAGTAATGCCCTGTAAAAATAAAAGTCTTGCAATTTTTTTTTTACCTGTAAAAGAAGAAACGGTTCATGCTCCCTTCCCCAGCAAGTGCCCACCTTCTGGCGCACTTCTGCCTCCCCTGACACACCCCTACCCCATACGCATTCGGAGTCTGGCGCGATGATCTTCGTGGACCGGGAATGCCTGCACTTCAAAGCCGACTGTGAACTGAAGAAATGCCGTTAAGCTAAATAATGACATAGTGTTTTTCAACTTTGGTGCATATCTCGCCATTTTTGAATTTTTGCACCAAATTTTCAACATGGGGTTATTAGTCCCCTCCTCATGAATTCAGTCATTGTCATGAGGTTATTCGTCCCGGAAGATGATTTCGCGTCACTGTGTGGAATCACCTTTCTGGACCGATTAATGAAATGACAGTGCCACTGTTCATGAGGTGGGCTCCAACAGCCTATGTTGAAAATTTGGTAGGAACCAAAAATGACTCTTTTTGATGCGTACAGTTTCCACGCACATTCAGAATCTCTCGTGAATTTGTATTATTTTTCACTCCAGATTTTCAACTTTGGTATTTTTCCACACCTCTTTATGAATAGTACAGCTGTCATTTTACATATCCTGGCTAAAATGTGTTTTCGCACTCGTGCAGAATAGCACAGTCGCTGCGTAAATCAGTTTTCGGACAGTTTGAGAAAATGGCAGTGACACTGTTCATGAGCAGAGGTCCTAAAATGCATATGTTGAAAATTTGGTGATGAAAGTCCATAACATGTCTATGGTACAAGCATGCGTTGTGCAGTGTCCATGCACCCTTGTAACTTCGAAATTTGTAATATTTTCATGCCAGATTTTCAACACTGGCATTTTTTCACACCTCCTTATGAATAGCATAGCTGTCATTTTCACATCCTGCCCAAAATGTGTTTTGCACCTGTGGCACAGAATGGCGTGGTCACTGTGGGAAATCAACTTTTGGGACAGATTAACAAAATCACAGTGCCACTGTTCATGAGGGAGGTCCCAAAATGCCTATGTTGAAAATGTGTCTCATCAGGGTGAGGGTGAGGTTGGCATCAGTTCAACACTTCACTGCCATTCCTATTATGCATCTCTAACTCCTGCACTACCAATGTCAATGCCAGCGAGACAACATTCGGCATTGACAAATGCTTGTTATATTTGGACACTTAGTCTTAAGGGATGCACCTTTAGAGGTGAGGAGTTCTTGTTTTCTTTGTTTGTGTATATATATGCAGTGCAGTGGACATTTACATTTTTGCTAAGTGTCTGTTTAAACTACACATTACATTACCTCGTTCAAAGTGCAAAGCAGAGACGAGCACACAAAAGACAAAGATGTGAGTTGTGCATCAGAACCAAATCAGTGGAGCCCAAATTAAAACCACAGCCATTAGCACTACTATTGAGACACCGTTTTTTAAAAGCAACAAATCTGGCATATATCTATTTTACATCAGACATTCCATAGGATAAACAATTGGCAGCAGACCACACGAAGGACAAGAGTGACAGTGAAGGTGAGACAAATTGCTGGAAAGTGAAACAAACAGAACCGATGGCACCTGTTACACATAGCTAAACAATCGGGAACAGAGAGTAAAAATTATGTCAAACACATAGTAAAATAGAGTTCAGAACTTCAGACTCGTAAATATATATTAAATCTTTCTAAAACATTAATAACTCAGAAAACATATCAAGACTGATCGGGTTTCCTTACTGTTTACAGATGTTTTCGGCGCTAAGCTGAAAAATCCTCTATTGCAGCAGTTTGTGTGTGACAGGAATTCTTAGCTCACAACCCTGAAAATGGCTTCTGTTCCTAAGCTGGGCACCTAGGATTTTGGGGTGCCCAGAAAATGTTTTTGGCCTAATTCATAAAACAAACACCAGAATATAGCTGAAAGGGTCCATTTACATTGGTTCAGGTGTTTGTTTTTTGAACATACATCATTTATATGTATTTTCCATCTTTTTCATGACCAGAAAAATTTTTTTCACAACCTGAAAAACACTTGTTTTGCAAAAGTAAGGCGGCTTGTAAAGCAAAATGTTAGTGTCGTACCAAAGGGTTATCCTAAAACCCTACTGAGCATGCTCAGAAAAAACAAAATCCTTTTAACTCTGGAACCAATTGAAATTTTTCATGAAATCTTCAAAAGGTGCACCTTGGCACAGACCCTTTCGTACCTGAAAGGTTCAGAACAAAATTCCATACCATCTAGGGTGTAGGTAAGAGCAAAAAAAAAAGGCCAAAAGTGATGCTTTTCTGTATTTGCAATGCATCTATATCTCAGAACCTGAAAAGTGGCCATTGTAAAACTTCCTACGTCTCAAGATCTTGCCACCCTGCCAAAGTCTGGGCAATTTTGTCAAACACCACCAAAGTTATTAAGGTACAAAGATTGGGGTTTAACATGGAGACCTCCACTCAACCCTAACTATACATGTGCTGCTGTGCAAGTATCTATCCATTATACCTGTCAGTCTATCAGTCAGTCAGTCTGTCTGTCTATCTATCTATCTATCTATCTATCTATCTATCTATCTATCTATCTATCTATCTATCTATCTGTCTCTCTCATCAGTTCCTCTTTTGTACGACACTGTTGAGGACAGCAATATGTGTGCATACATCTGAAATTGCATACATCCAGAAAATGAACTATATGCTTTGAAAGCCTGCAGGAGGTAAGTTTATCAGTACAGTAACTAACATATTTATTCTAGGCAGGGACGGTTAATCAAGCAGTTGCTCTTCATGCTCAATGGAGAGCACAGTTCTGTTGGTTATCTCACTTGTTTGGCAGGCAGCACACTGAGTTTATAGGACTCCTCATACCTTCTAAGCAATGCCTTCGGCACCATTAGTACTTAATTTCACCTCAAGTCTCAAGTCTGAGTAATTACCCCTAAGCCAAGTCAGAATACCAGAAAAGCGCTTAACAGTTGCATACAACCTACATTTGATGTGCATACAACTGAACAAAATAAACAACATTGAACAGGAAATGTCTGGGGACTGAAGAAAAATGTGATATATCCAAATATTGCATTCATACCAATTGCATAAAAGTGGAATTGGATGTCTATCTATCTATCTGTCTATCTATTTATCTGTCTATCTGTCTATCTATCTAGCTATCTCGGAGCTGGAACTTTAATAACAAATTTAACCACCTTACACTGCTCCATTTAACAGGAATTGCTTGTAGAGGTACAGTTCAAAGACTCTACATGGGACACAGTTTATTTTCACTCTGTGTAAATGTGCCTCGCTTGTCATGAATGAGCATTCGGCAAAGGACAGGATGATCCGGAGGTAGTAAGGTCACACTCTGTCTTCTGGTGCGGCGGCACCTTAGAAATGGCGCATCCAGGGCCACCTTACAAACAAAAGAAATAACTTGTCAAAGGTTAGCTGCAGTCATTGTAAACTTTACAGGGTATGTTAATCAGGCATTTCTGCAGCCCTGGTGTTTGCAGGCAGTGTTGTGCTTAGCTTTCCTTTAGGGCTGTACCATAAGGGCATCATGGAGTCTGACTGGAGTCAGTCGTGAGAAGCCATGTGTGCCAGCCATGCTGCTCTACTGAGATTTCTGCTGTTTACCCCTCACGCTGTCTGTGCCTACTAAAATTACAAGTGTTTCTATTCTGCCAGAACAGACTCAAATGTTGAATGCAGCTTGTGAGTGTAAAATCTGATTATTGCCTAAGAGTACTTTATTAGTGAAATCTTTTAGGAACTGTTTTGTACTGCAGTAAGTTTCCTAGTTCTACTATTTGTTCCTTGTCTTGCTTCTTACCTTTCCTCTTTTGATTCCTTTATTTCATTATATTTTGAGTGAGCATTTTCCATTCATAGATGTTAATATTGTTTATTAATTGCTTGTGTATTTAACTTGTAAATCTTCTAGATAACTTAGTAGGTTAACCCTTTTCTTGTTGTTATGCTTCCTTTCATCTATTTTGTTTGATTCAGTTTGTATTATTTTCCTTTCAACTTCATTCCATTCCACTAGTCCCCCTTACTGTTTAAATACTGTACTTGACCAACTGTTAAGTCTGTTCTCACTTATTGTTTTCCTTCCAATCTCAGCTGTTGCTCCTTATTTAATTATCCCCCCACCACCACTATCTTAACTTGAACTGCTGCAGTTAAGGCCTTAGCTGATTATCCTTTGTGACTGTCTGCTGAAATGCTGTCTTTATTTTTATTGTTTTAATCCCTTCCCTATATCCTACTAGTTCTTTTACTTTCCTGTATTTCACTGTCTGTTTGCCCTTCTGAGTTCATCTCTCTGTAGTATGGTGGAATGCAGCTGTGTATGGAAATCCATACACCGCAAAGTTGTTCTGCTGCAGTGGTGACATCCTCACTAGCGCGGAGCGACTTTTCATTCTCGATAGTGAGGGGCATCATAATACAAGGGACTCCAGCAAACACTGTGATTAGTCCTTGCTGTGTGAGTGGCGTCTTGGCGAGGGTGTGCTGGAGCAGCGGCAGTTTAATTGAGGCGATGCGGCAGGCGGATTTAAAATATAGAAAAATTGAAAGGTTTTTTCTTTTGTCACTATACTATAGAATAGTGTATATACCCATAATATTACTTGGTTATTTTTCATCTTTCAGATACAATGTCGACTTAGAGACCTCTCTAGCTTGCTTTCGAGGTCATCAGTCGGCATTGTATCCACCGTGGAAGAATAGTTTTGTAGTGTATGGTTACCATACACTATCCTATATATCTATTCTCTTGTAACATTTTTATCTCTCCCCATCTTACTTGTTACCTAACTGTGTAATTCTATTTTCTGCTATTTGCTCCACTGTGCTGTTAATTTCTCTAGTGTTCCTTACCCTTCCTTTACCTTTCATCTCCTTCCATGTTCTACTTCATCTTCTCCTCCCTATTTTAGTTACTTCTCTCCCATCCCTCTTCCTCTTCTCCTTCTCCTTTCCTCTCTCCTCCATTTGCCCTGGCATCCTTGGTGTCAAATTCTTCCTGCTCCTTGGCTTCACCTTGAAGTTCTCTGGTACTTTCTATCCATTCTTCCCTTCTTCTCCTCCTTTACTTCTGTCCTGTCTCCTCTTTCATGCACCCCTCTGGCTCTTTAAAGGTCCTTGCTACTTTTATTAGCAGGTGACATTGAACTTAATCATGGTCCCTCAGTATATCATCCTTGCAATTCTGAAAAGGTTTTTTAGTCACATTTTATTGCCACCCACACCGACCAACCCCTTCCACCAGACCCCCAGCCCCATCACCCTGATGTCCACTGGGACTCACCTCTATGGCACAGAGGTGCCCAGCTAACAGGTGCAGAGCTTGTGGGGACTGGCTTCATCCTGTCAGTCACCACCACTTTTCTCCAGTTTTCACCCACCCCTGCCATGGCCATGCATATGCATGTGGAGGCATGTGCACGCCAGAATCCACAGCGCCCTCCCTATTAGTGCGCCCACCCACCTGCACAACCTCAGGCCTCCACCTGGGGCAGCTGTATTGTGGGGGATGACAGGTCCCTCCTGAGAGGAGAGCTGCCTCAGCTGCTCAATCCTGCTCCCTCCCCTCAGCTGACCCCGATGACCTTAGGCTTGTACCTGAACCCGGGTCACCAGCACAGCACCAGGTGTGGCATCCAGTGCCTCAACCCTCAGTGCCACTGGGCTGGCTCCAGCTTGCTAAGGTTTGAGAGCAGCTCATTTAAACATCCGTGGCGTTCTCCCAAAAATTGACCTGTTGCAGCCTACCATGCTTAACCTTCGTTGGAGGTCCTAATTTTATCAGAATCTTGGCTCTTTTCTGAGGTACTGAATTCTGCCTATAACTAACCCTGGCTACACTGTAGTTAGGCAGATTGCACTAAGCATGGTGGTGGTGTTGCTGTCTATATTTCCACCAGTATCCAATTTGTGACAGTTCTTGCTGTCACTTCCTCTCTTCCTATGAGCTACTTCTTCTCAAACCTCTCTTCCTTTTCTGTCCCTGTCTTATTACTGGTGTTTATTGTTGTCCTGGTATTTCCTCTGCTTCACTTACTAGCTCTTCTCTACTATCTGTTTAAACTCTTCCAAAGGTGAACTTTACATTCTCGGTGACTTTAACATAAACTGGCTTTCTCCCAGCTAAGTCTCTATCTACATTTGACTCAAGTTGATCTCTGAACCCACTTGCCTAAACTCTAAATCCTTAAATCAATCATTGCTAGACTGGGTCCTCTCTTCTCATCCCTATCGTGTGTGGATGCTGGAATCCTTCCTGATGCCCTCAGTGACCACCATATGCTCTACTGTGTGCACAAAATACATCATCCTAAGGCCCCCTAAATTTGTTCATCTCAGATCCATTAGGTCTTTGTGCTTGTACTCTCCTTGCTGACTTGGGGCAACTGATTGGTCCCCGCTCTCTACTGCCAATAATATAAATCTGGCTCTGGAATACTTTTGGTCCAAATTCATGGCTGTTTGGGATCTTTATGCTCCCCTGAGAAAAACAGAGTCCGGGTCTGTCACCTTACCTGAATTACAGTGGAGGTTACAGGCTATGTACTAGAGATCTTGCCTGGCGTTCCCTTTAAATCACAGACTCTCTGGCATCTTTGCGTGTTCATCGCCTACTTCATAATGCCTGTACCAAAGCCATAAGACTTGCAAAGTCAGAGTATTTTGCATCCATACTCCAAACAATATTAATCATCCCTTTAACTCCTACTTTACTACTTGTGCCCTCCCATCACTTCTTCTTCCCCCTTCCTCCCTCTACCTTCTTCTCCTGCTAATCTCTCTTTTCCTTCTCTGCTACCACTGTGGTAGCTACTTAAGTCATTGCTTGCTTCTGAAATCAAATATAATGTTCAATGTAAACAACAACCCAGTTTCAGGAAGCTTCATAGCACTAGCACACTGCCCTTATTAATACACCACTTCCTGCACTAGGTTTGATGGTGGCCACCTGTTGGTGCTATCTACATTAACCTGACAAAAACATTCGACCTGGTAAACTATTCACTGATGCTCGATAAGCTCCTCACATTAGGTCTCTCCTCAGACACTGTGACCTGGTTCTGTAGCTACTTCTTAGACTTCACACGGTAAAGATTAATGGTGCACTATCAGATGTTAAAATGTCTCAGTAGGGATACCACAAGGCTTTATACTTGTCCTCTCCTTTTGGACTATTTATAAATAATCTCCCTGAAGCTTGTCCCTCTTCCAAGGTGCTCTTCTATGGATGATGTCATCATCTTTTACCAGTAATACATGCCATGAGATACTTTCGAGACCTACAAAGTAGCTTTAACTCCCTGGAGGAATGGTGCAAGCAAAACAAACTTGTTCTAAATTATAAAAAAATAGGACTATGCTATTCCCTGGCCTGCATGTCAAAAGGTTCCTTCCTTGACATTGTCATCTACAGTGCAGCAGGCTCAACACTGGAAGATGTAGACTTGTTTAATATCTAGGGCTCACCCTGATGATATCCTTTCCTTTATCCCTATATGGATGACATTGTCAGTGTCACCACAACAAAAACTGGGAGCCTATACAAGCAATGACTGAATCTTACCACTGAAACCAGGCACCTTGTAGTATCCAGCACAGTTCTCCCACTTCTGGACTACAGCCTCCCAATCTGTGGTGGGCCACTGACTCTGTTCTCAGCAGAGTCAGGTTGTTACTAAATAAGGCTTGTCACTTTGCACTAGGAGCAGACAGGCTCACCCATAGCTGTCGCTCTATTCACTAACAACTGGTTTCCTCCACGACAGAATAAAGTACCAGACCTGTCTGCTTGAAAAAAATCCCTCTTGGGTCTTACCCCACCTGCAGAGCAAACCTCCTATACCCAGCAATCAACCAATGCTCTACTAGGAACATGTCTAGAAATGCCCTGTCGTCCCTTCCTAAAACAAGCCAGGCCATGCTATCCTTTGTAGTCAGAGTTTCACAGTAGTTTAATTAACTTCTGAATCCCTGGTGGGCCTTCCCAAAATAGCCCACTTTAAGAGAGAACTGAAAAGGGTCTCACACTGGGATCCAAAAGGAACTGCTACAACTAATACATTTGTATTTGTAAACTCGACTGAGTTTTAGGATAATATAACATTAACATGACATGCTTTAATGTGAACCTGTACATACATGCTTGTAATGTTCTTGACAATGCTTCAGTATGAACTTGCATATCAATGCTTGTACTATTCTTGACAGTGCTCCTATGGAACTGCTTCCTCGTGTAATCTAATTGTTAGCTTCTCCAGATACCTTGTACCTGATGTGAAATCTTTGTAAAGAGCATTTGTGCTCACAGGTGCATTTCAATCGAATAAATAAATAAATAAATCTTCTAAATTCTGGAGGGTTATCCACCTTGTTCTCCTCCAAACCAGTCTTCATCTCCTGTTCTCAGGATTGAGCATTCCCTCATCTCTGACCCTCTATTGTTACCTCTACCTTTAACCTACTTTACTACTTGTGCCCTCTCTCTTATCACTTCTTACTCCCCGCCCCAGCCTTCCCTCCCTCTACCTTCTTTTCCTGCTAATCTTTTCCTTCTACTACCACTGTAGTGGCTGCACTTAAGTCATTGCTTGCTTATAATCCTCACAAATGTAGTAGTTCTGATGGCCTTGATCCCAAGCTTGTACTTTTCTCTGCCACTGCCATTGCACTGCCAATGAATTACCCTTCTCTTCAACCTTTCTATTCCCTCTGCAATTGTTCATGATGCTTGGAAACAGGCTACAGTCATTCCTATCTCTAAAGATGGTGATCCGTCTTCTCCTGGTAACTATCATCCCATCTCTCTCCTTCCTACCCTAAGTTACAGGAACACCTTGTACTTTCACAACTTTCTACCTTCCTTGGCTTCACCTTCTTTTCACCCCTTTCAGTCTGGATTTAGAAAATTCCACTCCACCTACTTCCCTCCTCTGGCTCATGGAATTCATCCTTACTGGTATGGATCAGGGTCTGCTCATGTTTGCCATTTTGTTGATCTTGCTAAAGGTTTGACACAGTGTCACATTCCTTCTTTATAAGCTAAAAGCAGTGTGTCTTTCTGACTCTGCAGTCTATTGGTTTAGCTCTTACCTGGGGTTAGATCTTAATCTGTCCGGATAGGCTGCTCCACTTCATCACCACTCCCTATCTGCTCAGGTGTCCTCAAGGGTCTGTCCTGGGTCCTATTCCTTTTTCCATAATACTGAATGACCTTCCATCTGTCTGTCCCTATGTGTCCATTCATATGTATGCTGATGATACAGTTTACTAGGTTCACTAGGTTTTATTAGACATAAGAAGGCATACACCCATCAAGAATATCTCCACAGCTGTGTGGGTGTTTTAATTGTACCAGTGACCAGTTCAGATATTTCTCAATTAGTTTTAAGCTGTGTGAATTCTTTGACTTCAACCACTTCCTGTGGTAATTTATTCCATGCTTTGGCAGCGTGTATAGTGAAACAGTGGTCTCTCTTTATTTGTGGTGGCCTCGGACTATATGTTGGAAAGAGTGGCTCTCTTTGTGTTAACTTTCCTTGCTGCAAATTGAAAACCACACTGTAGTGTTAGATCAAGGTTATAAAATCTTGAAAAGCTACAATAGGTCACCCTAGATCTTCTATTTTCTAGACTAGCCAAGCCAGTTTTGAGCAATCTTTGTTGATATGGAAGATGTTTTATGTTTGGAATAATTTTAGTGACTGTATGTTGAACTTGTCCCTGTAGATTTATGTCATGTTTAAGGTGTGGGTTTCAGAAGGAGAGCAAAAATCAAGATGGGGCCTAATATATGTCCGATATAGTGGGATTATGCACTGTTCACTTTGTTGATGAATGATTGTTTGATGTTGTTTAGTAACATGTTATATGGGTAATTTTTTTCAGTGATCAGTAGGTGTTAGTTATTATTTATAAGTACCTCTAGGTCCTTTTTTGCTGAAGTTTTTATGGAGTGTTATTTAGAAAGTAAACTTAGGTTATTTATTCCAAGATGGATAACTGCACACATATCAGCATTTAGTATCATTTTGTTTTATTTGTCCAGTGTTCAAGTTTTTTAAGATCCTCAGTCAAGGTTAAGTTTTTTCTACTGTATCAACCTTTCCTCCTATCTTTATGTCATCAGCAAACTCGGTTATGTGATTTGTGATGTTGTAGTTAATGTCATGTATGAATAAGTTAAACAGTGCAGGGCCCAGAATCGACCCTGAGGAACTCCACTGCTCACTGCCCTGGTTGTAGGAGTTGACCTCAATTCTGACCTTTGGGTTTTATTAGAAAGACAATTGTATCCATCTTACTAGTGTGGAGCTCAAACCTGATACCTTTAAGTCTGTCTATCAAATCGAGATGGGGTACTTTTATCAAAAGCTTTTCCAAGTCAAGCAATATGATGACAACAGGTATTTTGTTAGCAAGGCTTGCCCCTACTGGTTATAAAGGTGATCAGATTGGTAGTATTGAGCATCCTGCTGTGAATCTGTGTTGATTAATGTTATTGAATCCCAATGAAGCCAACTCTTCTTCAGTTTTGATTTTTACTAATCACAAAATCACAGAAATCTGATGGCAGAAAAGGACCTCATCGGCCCATCGAGTCTGCCCTTCCCCCCTTCCTTCTCCTTTCCACTCCTACGGACCCTCCTCTTCCCTCACTTCCCAATCCCATATATCTGTCCTATGCCTCTTAAATCCCTCCACTGTTTTGGCCTCCACCACCTTTCCTGGTAGTTTATTCCAGGCTTCCACCACTCTCTCGCTCTATAAAGAAACACCCCTCATTGCCTCTATATCTTTCACCTCAATCTTAAGGTTATGCCGTCCAGTTTTAGCTCCTTCTTCCTTCTGAACAAGCTCCCTCCTTCACCTTATTGATCCCCTTCACATATTTAAAAGTTTCGATCATGTCCCCTTCTAGTCTCCAATGGGTACAGACCCAATTTCTACACCTCTGTTCGTATGGTTTCTCTGCATACCATGCACCATCTTGGTTGCTCTTCTCTGAACCCTTTCCATCCCATTAATGTCCTTGCTTAGGTGCGGTCTCCAGAACTGGACCCTGTACTCCAGTGTGGTTTCACCTGGGGTAGATCTTAATCTGCCTTGTAAAGAGGCATCAGCACCTCCCTCCTTCTGCTGGTTATGTCCTTCCAATGCGTGCCAACATTCCATTTGCTATCCCCACCACCCAGCTACACTGGCTACCCACCTTAAGTTTGCTTGATATTATAATCCCCAGATCCTCTCCTGCTCTGTTTTTTGATTTCTCCTCTTAAGAGTGTACGCTGTTCACGGGTTTTTGCACTCCAGATGCATCACAGCACACTTTTGGCACTGAATTTCAGTTTCCAAGTTTCTGTTCACCTCTCAGAGTTCTCAATTCATGCTTCATGGCTTCTACCCCCAGGGTGCCCACCTATTGCAGATTTAGTATCATCCACAATAGGCACACTCTTCCCTCCAGACCCTCTGCTATATCACTGATGTATATATTAAAAGGAGTGGTTCCAGCACCCCAGTTGTTACCCCTCACCGTGGCATGCACTCCATTTACCACCACTCTCTGACTTCTGCCCGAACCAGTTTTCCACCCAATTAGTTATTTTCTTTCCACCCTTAAGCTTTCCAGCTTGTTTGCTAGCCTTCTGTGAGGATGATGTTGAAGGCCTTACTGAAGTCCAGCTAGGTCACATCCACCCCACCCCGGTCAACCACCTATGTCACCCAATTGAAGAACTCTATCAGGTTCATCTGGCAGACCTCCCATTTGTGAATCTGCTGCCTTTTGTCCTGCAGTCTGCTGTCCACCAGGTAGTCCACCACTCTTTCTTTTATTAGTGCCTCCATCACCTTGCCCACCACCGAGGTGAGGCTGACTGGCCATAACTTTCTGCTGCCTTCTTATTCCCCTTGTGCAGTGCCACCACATCTGCTCTCCTCCAGTCCCTTGATGCACACCCTGTATTCATGGACAAGTTGAACAGTCTCATCAGTGGGGCTGCCAGCCCTCCCTCAGTTCCTGGAGTACCTTCGGTTGCAAGCCATCTGGCCCCATAGTTTTGCTGATGACCAAAGTCAAACTGACAGATCGATAATTAGCAATTGGACTTCTGGATCCCTTCTGAAAATGGGGATGACTACTGAGTTTTTCCAGTCTGAGGGGACCTCGCCAAGGATATTGATTTATTGAATATTAAGGACAGTGGTGTAAGTAAGCTAGATGAGAGTTCAACAATTTATCTAGGGTTTATGTTGTTGGAGACAGGAGATGATTTAATATTCAGTTTGTTAATGGCCTTAGTAATCTCGTTTTGGGAAAAGGTAATGTTTTTAATGGAATATTTGTTGTAGTTGTTTTGATATTATGGGCAGATTGTATACAGAACAGAAGTACCATTAAAATATTGGCTAGTTCATAATAGTCTGAAATTATGTTATTGTTTTCCATAACTGGACCTATTTCATTGAAGTGTTTCCTTTAGCGTTGTCATATGAATAAAAGGCCTTGTTCTTGCCTCTGGTATGGGCTATTTTAAATTCAGTTTGTTTTTCTCTACTTATATTTGTTTCTTTAGTTTTTAAGGTGTTTTATACTTGTTATAGTTTTCAGTAGTGTTGCTTTTTGTAGGTTTTTGTAAGCTCTTTCTTTGCCTGATGATTGTTTTACTTTAATAGTCAACCATTGAGGGATCCTTGCTTTTTGTTAAATTTTGTAATTTTGGGGACATATCTGGACTCAATTTGAGATAATTTGTTTTAATCCAGACCACATGGCCTGAGTAGAATTACTGCCCATTTGTTGTTCCGACTGATGTTGATAAGTGAATTTCTGATTTTATCAAAGTCAGCTTTGTTACAGATGATTTGTTGTCGTCAACCATTTTGTTTTTCAACCAGCTACTCGTCTCACGATCTTACTTCACAGCTTTAGCTGGACTTTCAATGTTCAGCACTGGTTTAAGCTAACCAACTATCCTCAGTGCAAAAAACTGTCTCCATGACTTTTGGTACCTGTCAAAGTCTTACTAGACTTGCCTCTCTCCCCTCTTTCACATCCTTGATGGTGCTATTATTGAGGATATTTCCTCTTTAAGTACCTTGGTGTCTGACTTGACTGTCATCTTTGTTTCTCTGTTCATATTGATGCCATTCACTAAAAGCTTCACCTAAGCTTGGTGCACTTTACAGGAACAAATTGAGTATCCTGCTCCTATTCATCGTGAGATTGGTTTAAAATAAACCTCCTATTTTTGATTATGGTGCTCCCAAATCTACCCTTGCTAGACTGGACCCTCTTTTCAGTTCTTTTGTTGTTATGCTTTTAGATTGTTCCCTACTCAACATTGCTCACTCTACTCTGCTCTTTCATTCCTCTCTTGATGCCTGGGGCTCTTTCCTGGCTGTGCCTCCTTTATATCTAAATTCTGGTTTAGTTCCTTCCTCCTATCTTACCTCCTCGTATCCTCTCCTCAGCTTCCTGCTATCCTGACGTAATATTGCTTCTCATTCCTTGCTGTTTCTTCTAGAAATCTACAGCTGGTCAATCTATGCTCTCTTATCGCCTCTGAACTTTGGCCCACCCTTCCTTGTCTGTTCACTCTGCCTCTCCAGCTTTTAAAGTCTCTCCTTCAAGGCTTTTTTTCCCTCCTGCAACTGTCCTGACCCTGTTCCTTCACCCTCACTAACTTTGCCCTGGCTATCTGTTTTCTTCTTACCTATGCATGGGTTAGAAATTGATTAAGCAATAGGACACAAAGGGTGATAGTGAATAGAGTTCAGTCTGCAGAGAGGGAGGTGACCAGTGTGGTGCCTCAGGGATCAATGTTAGGTTTAGTCCTCTTTAATGTCTTCATAAGTTTACATTATGGAGGTGTTGGAGGGGAAGGTAGGCCTCTTTTCGGATGACACAAAGATGTGCAATAGGGTCGACGCTGGGTGTGTGTGTGTGAAAATGAGAAGGGACCTGGGCAAACTGAAAAATGGTCAAATATGTGGCAGCTGAGATTCAGTGCAAAAAGTGCAAAATTATACACTTGGGGCAACAGAAACCTGAAGTTGGAGTACTCATGGGGGTGTTACTGTCAGTACCAAACATGAGAGGGATCTAGGAGTGATTATATCTGGGAACCTAAATGTGGCCAGACAGTGTGAAAAGGCAGTAAGAAGGGCCAGTGGGATGCTGGGATGCATTGGGAGAGGAATCACCAGCAAAAAAGGGAAGTGGTGATGCCATTGTGCAGATCATTGGTGAGACCTCATCTGGAGTACAGTGCCCAGTTTTGGAGACCTCATCTCAGGAAAGACATAGACAGGGTGGAGGCAGTACAGAGAATGTCTACTAAAATAGTACAGGGGCGCACCAGAAGTTACATGAGGGAGGTGAAGAGACCTTAATATGTATTCTCTGGAAATGAGGAGATGGGGGCATGATAGAGATGTTCAGATACCTTAAAGGAATAAACAAGGTACAGGGGTTAACATCTTTTGAAAACAGGATGCACCAGAACCAGGGGACATAACTTAAAGTTGGAAGGAGGTGAAGTCAGAGGCAATGTGAGGAAGTACTTTTTACAGAAAGGGTGGTAGATGCATGGAATAGCCTCACCCTAGGGGTGGTGGTGGGGGAGCTAAAATGGTGGAGAAATTCAAAATGCATGGGACAGACACATGGGAATACTAGAAATAGGGAAGAGTGCAAGCTGCATATCAGCTACAGTCTACAGCATAAGTAAAGGTAGGAAAACTGGGCTGACTAGATGGGCCAGGCGGTCCTTATCTGCTGACAAATTCTATATATCTATGTATCTAGATGTCATTCTGATTTGTATTTAATTTTTGTTACATTTGAGTAGTATTGCTTGTATTCTCGCTATTGTGTGTGTGTGTGTGTGTGTATATATATATATATATATATATATATAAAATATCTATCTAATTCACAAATCACACATTTTTATTTTATTTTATTTTATTTAAACAGCAGTTTGAAAACCTTTGAGCCATAGGCTTATTTACAAAGGTACCTTGTCACAGTAAGACAAACCAAAATACACAGTATAGCAGTACAACTCATAGGTATAACAGTAAATTAAGACATAGATACAAACAAGCTGGTACAGGTAGGATGGATGCAAACAATACCAGAGTTATGTTGTCCTTAGCAGCTAAGTAATAAGCTTTGTCATAAGTATTGAGCACGGCTTTGACTAGCGGCAGTTACAGCATCGGTGTTAATAAGGTGGTTACGTGAAGGAAGTTTTGAAGCACCATATAGTTGGAGCTTCAGAGATGGAGGGGGCAGTGTGTTGAACCAGGAGGGGCCCTAAAGCTGAAGGCTCTTTGGCCGTGAGAGGTCCTAGCTCTAGGGATAACAAGAGGTTTTCCCAGAGGTCCGAGTATGAACTAGTGGGACAGAGCGCGTATGGTGGTGGTCAATCCTGGTGGGAAAGCCCAAGGAGGGTCTTTTTGTAAGGGTACAGGTAAGATATTTGAGGCGCCGTCGAGATCAAGTACCAGCGCTTTAGCATACAGTAGACAGGTGTGTGTCATCCTAGGTGCTCCAGTAATTAACCTGCAGGCCTTATTCAGAGAGTAAGGAATTTTATGGAGGCGGTCTGATCAGCAGCACCATACACCGGCAGTCCATAGTCCACTAGGGACAGGATAGAGGAGGTGATCATAGTCAAGAGCCTCCGGGGATGCAGTGTTTATACCAATGTAAGATGCCCAATCGGATATTAGTGGCAGTGGCTAGGCAGCGATGTGTCCATGGAAGGAGAGGGAGGGTCAAAATGGATCCCTAGGTATTTATAGGAGCAAACTTGTTCGAGTGGGAATGAGGACCCAGAGTGAATGAGGAGTTTGAAGTTGCAGGACTTGTTTTGGGGATGAGAGAAGAACATAGTTTTTGTTTTTTAAGATTTATCACCAATCTATGTTCCTTGAACCAATGCAATGCAATGCAACAATGCAAAGCATCATGGGCTGCATATAGCAAATCACTACAAGAATATTATGCTGGTTCAACTTTAAGCAGACATGCATGGTGAAGGCCTCTCACCCTTGTTTGCAAATGGTGCCAACAGAAGACATAGACATGTGTTTCGTCCCTACCAGGACTCATCAGTATGCCTTGTCTGTTTGACACCCCAGTGGAATGAACCAGCTACCCTAAGATGGTCTATCTGGGTTATGTTGTGGTGAACCCAATTAAAACAAAAACAATTTAAAAGACAAAGAACCTAGATGCATAAGCACTGAGGCAATGGTTACCCAAAGGGCATTTGGCAGGTACAAGTTTCAAAGAAATACACAAATCACACATGCCCCCACATGTGTGATTTATTTATTTCTTTGAAACTTGGCTTCTCGCCAAATGTCCTTTGTAGAACCATTGCCTCAGTGCTTGCACACAGGTTCTTTTGTCTCCTATATATCTATAGTAAATGCTTTATATGATGTTCCCCTTCCCTTCCCCCAGGATGCATCTGGAAACGAGCTGTTACTAGCCCAATATGTCTTTTCTGGTGACTCTTTTGAAATAAATAATATATATATATATATATATATATATATATATATGTCCCAAACAACTACATTAATGCATCATTTATGCTTGATGGTAAGCGAAAAAGTAGGAGATATGCATTGGGGTTTCCAACCTAAAACCTCTCCCACCCTGAAGTGAAGCGAGGGTGGAGTCTTCCTTGTGGTTGTCAACCCTAACGCCACCCATTGTATGCACTCATGAAACATACACACCTGTCTCTATCACATCTCATCATGTCTGTTACTACAGTGGGGTGAACGTTAGGTTGACAATCCCAAGGAAGACTACACTCTCCATTTGCTTCAGGGTAAGGGGTTTTAAAGTTGGAAACCCTAACTTAATATTTCCTACTGTTTTCACTTTATTATCAACCCTAACTGATGCATTAATGTAGTTTTTTTGAAGAATTTTCTTCTACTTTTGAGATACTGTAATCAGAGCTTTATTTGCCTGTGGAAGCACAGGAACCCAACACTCCCACCCATCATAGTTTTTGAGATAGTGTAACGGTAGCCTTATTTAAAGGGCACTGCACTCCCATTCCTCCATAGATGCATATATGTATGTCACTGAGGAGGGCCCTGCACTCCATTTATAGGACAACAGCAAACAAATTGCTAGTATAGCATCTTATTACACCACCTCATGTACCTGGTATGGAAAATTTTCAAATCTCTGCCAAAACATAATTCCATGCAACTGCAACACCATTCCGCACAGGTGCAAAAACAAATTTTGGCCAGGATTTGAAAAGTGACAGTCATGACATATGAGGTGGGGTAATAAGATGTCTATGTTGCAAATTTGTGTCAAAATATTTAAAATTTCCAAAGTTACGAAAGTCATGAGCAAAATTGAAATGAATGGTCATAACTTTGCCATTTTACATATTTGACCCCAAATCCGGAAGATAACCTCTTATGACCTCAGCTCATACTAGAAAGGGCATGAAAATTTACAAACTTGCCCAAAGAGTTGAATTTGCCAAGCGACCATCAAATCACGTTTGGGGCCAGAGTTGTGTAATGATAGTCATATTGTTCATGAGATGGGTCCCCAAAAGGCCATGTTGAAAGTTCAGTCAAAATGTCAAAATGGCTAAGTTATGCATAAAAGTGGAAACCCCCATTGAAATACATTTAACCACATTTACCTTAGTTTCTCATATTGCAGTCGCCGCTTCCAGCAGCAAGATGCGTCTTCAATCGAGAGTGGATCTTGAACCTGGGACCTGTTCAGGTGAGCGAGGGTGTGGTAGTATACGAGGCGGGGGGTCGGGCTTTTGAGTGGGGAGGTGGGGCTGGGTGAGTGTCTGATTGGCGTAGGACCATCTTCTTTTTAAGATGTGAAAAAATGCATCCAGGAGCCTTTTTATTTTTAACACGCCACCAGTGGGAGGGTGGGGTTCCACTACACAAGCAAAGCAAGCAAGGGATCACAACTGAGGGTGTGGAGGCCACTAGACACCAGGGAAATATAAATGAAACTAAGGGGATCATGATCAGATGGTGGGGTGTCACTAGACACCAGGGAATATTATAATATATAATTAATATAAATAATAATATAAATAGAATCAAATCACCGTCACTGGCTTAGATAAGATAGTTTGATCTGAAAATAATCATTCAACAGTTAAGTTTGAACTGTAAAGAATTGCGAATGGTTATTTTCTGATCGAATGATCTCCAAGCTAGTGATGGGCAATATGATTCTCGCCCAAAAAGACTTACTTGCACTGAAAACTTATAAATGACTTGACACTGAAAACTTGTAAATGATGATATAAAATGGAACTAAATAAGTTAACTAGATTTAAATACAGGTCTTGTTCATTCCCTAAGAAGCAGTATTTCCTTAGAAATCAAGTTTTAAAACAGAAAAATAAACAAGATGGCGGACAGCACTAACAGCATTTCTCAGAGCAGGAACAGTAAATCCTTTACTATTAACAGTTTGAATGGTGTTCATTTACCTGCCTGTCTAGCCACTATCACAAAAAATGTTACAATTCAATAATGGTGAGATATATTTCACCAAACTACCTAAAGGCACACCCTTGGCATACACCCTGTCATCCCTGAAAATTTCAGGAAGAAATTTCATTTGTCTGCGCTTGTGGATGAGAGCAAAAATCCATGGTAAGTATAGGAAAAACAGTAGTAATGTTTCACTTTTTACCACTCCATATCTCAAAACCATACAAGATGGCATCACAAAACTTTCCATGTTTTGAGACATTTGTGGATGACCACACGTACAAATTGTGAGCTATTTCATCAAAGAATGCCAAACGTATTATGGTGCAAAATTTAGCATTTAACATAGAAGTGCTGGTACAACCCTAACTATAGTGGCGTTACTGCACCTCTATAATATGTGTATGCTTACCCCACCATGGCTGTTTCCTTCAGAGCTACTATTGGCAATCTCTCAGCCCAGACAACCATGGCACAGTACCACAGGGCGTGACAGCATCAGCAACCAATTGTCCTTGAGCGATATGGGGCCTGACAGCATCAGCAACCAGTTGTCCTTGTGTGATATGGGGCCTGATAGTATCAGCAACCAATTGTCCTTGTGCAGTATGGGGCCTGATATTGTCCTTTTGCGATATGGGGCCTGATAGTATCAGCAACCAATTGTCCTTGTGCTATATGGGGCCTGATAGCATCAGCAACCAATTGTCCTTGGCGATATGGGGCCTGATAGCATCAGCCACCAGTTATCCTTGTGCTATATGGGCCTGATAGCATCAGCAACCAATTGTCCTTGTGCGATATGGGGCCTGATAGCATCAGCAACCAATTGTCCTTGTGCGATATGGGGCCTGATAGTATCTGCAACTAATTGTCCCCAACTCCTTTCATTACCTCCTCCCTTCCACCCTACAGGTGCCACAGCTCACATCGAGTCTACAGTGACCCAGTGGGAAAATAAGAGGCACATGCAGTTCAGTTTGTCCTTGGGAGTCCTTGCAGGAGTGGATGGATATTGCTCCATTTCACAGACCAGAAAATGTTGCCACTGGCAGCAACCCTGACCATAAGCCTCCAGATAGCAATCCAAACCAGAAGGAAAGGCGTTCTGCTCACATTTGTGCCAGGTCAGACAAAAAGTGCACTTACAGGAAAATGACAAACAAGTACTTACTTCAAAAGTAATTTTATTGCAGTGCAGTGCAAAACCAGAATAATCACACGCACAAAGGTCCAGCGCGCCAACACAGACCGACATACTACCACAAGCCCTGACAGGTTTCACACATGTGCGCTTCATCAGGAAGGCCGGTCCAGCAGTCACAGTTCATTTATAATGTAGAGCAATTAAAGGCACAGTGCATTTTAAAATAAAAGCAGAAGTCATGTAATAAAACCACCAGTGAACCAAAAGTGCAGAACCATAAATTAGTAAATTATAATATCATAGGACAGCTTATTATTTACTGATAGTGTAATATCAATAATAAGGTGCACTGAGGCATCCTATAGACCAAAGGTAATAGAAAATGATCCATCACAGTGAAAAACAGAAGTCCTGTGCCTTCCATAATCATAACTAGGTGTGTGCTGACACATGGTCATCCTTGTCAAAGCAAGTGTGGGAGGTCACAGGGTCATTCAGGTACTAATATGCTCATACCAGATTTAAACATCTGAGAAATTTCACTAGTGTTAGGTTCATTTATACTACTCTATACCATATTGGATATTTGTGCACAAAAAAGGAGTGTCTTAAAGTGGGAGATCAGAGCACATATGCTCATATGGTGACTCAGGCACAAATAATATATGACAACACTATTTACGTGTTATAAAGAGAGTAGCCTGCACATAAAACAACCAAAATAGAAATCAGAAACAATAAAGGATTAATATCACAAACATTCCAAAGCAGAAACACATAGTTGGCTGCTAGGGATCACCACTGTGACCTCTAATTTTTATGAGCATAGTTTGGATATGGGGGTTGATAAAAGGGAAATTAAAACACTAAAAACTCATACCAGAGAGGCATACTATGGTGTGTTAAACGTGTATACTGTGGACTTTACAGGCCATTCCTCATTACTTTTGCACAAAAGAGGTAATGTTAAATTAATCATACAGGCCTGACTTGTTCAACACGCTCATTTGGAAAACCCTAAATGCTTCTCTGCTCAAAATTAGTTTTCAAAATCGCATCCATTTCCAACACAGACCTTCTCATACCACAAAAAGTGAATGTGGTTCTCAGATCAAGGCTCTCAGTTATATGTTTTGTTAATGTACTGCACCTATCATCACTGTATATGAGCTGAGGTGCTTCCCAATCCTAAGTATGAACATACACAAGGTCTTACCCACGAGAAAGGCTTTACACCTGCATGTGACCAAGTAAACAATCCCCACAGAGGAACAATTAATACACAAGCAGTTGGAGGAGCTTGTGGGATGCTGGGGTGCATAGGGAGAGGTATCACTGGCAGAAGGAGGGAGATGGTGATGGCTCTGTATAGATCACTGGAAAGACCTCACTTAGAATACTGAGTACAGTTCTGAGGTCACATCTCCAAAAGGGCACAAAGTGGAGGCAGTCCAGAGGAGGGCAGCTAAAATGGTGAGAGATCTGCACCATAATCCATATGAGGAAAGACTAAAGGAACTCAGTATGTACACCTGGAAGAGAGGAGGAAGGGGATATGATAGAGACCTTTAAATACCTTACAGGGGTAAATAAGGTACAGGAGGAAAGTATTTTTCAGAGAAAAGATGCACAAAACAAGGGATGCGCTATGAAGTTGAGGGGAAGACTGAGGAGAGATGTGAGGAAGTACTTCTTCACAGAAAGAGTAGTGGATTCCTGGAACAGCCTATCAGCTGGGATGGTGGGTGTGAAACAGTGGTGGGTTTCAAGAATGCATGGAATAGGCATAAGGGAATCTTACTGGAAAGGAATGAGGGGAGGGAGAAGAGCTGGAGATCAAGTAGGGTCTGTAGTGATACTGTAGGTAGGAAAAATGGGCAGACTGGGTAGGCCAAGTGTTCCTTATCTGCCGACAAATTCTGTGGTTCTGTTTTTCCGCTTCTGTTTTAGAAACTTTATTGTTCACCATCGTGAATACATTGGATTTCTATTAACTTACAGTACCTGCAATGACCACACCTGAAACATCCCCTTGGTGGCTCTTACCACAGGTGTGGGCTGCAAGCGATGAACCAAAATATCTCTGAGGCTCTGGCCCTTGTGGTAAACCATCGGAGGAGGTGCATCCACCTGACCACCAAGTAGGGGTTCAGTCTGGAGAATATTCCAGTGTTTGCAAATAATCTCTTTAACATTCTAAGCCTGGTTAGTGTAAGTGGTTACAGAATTCAGAACACTGTCACTGGTCTGTTCATTCTGATTATATGCCAGTAGGTTTGTTCCTATCAGTTTGACCTGCCGTCCTCTTTCTCGCTTTGTTTCTGCACTGCACTGCAGTAAGATTACTGTGAAGTAAGTGCTTGGCTCTGCTGGTTTTTCTTCAGGTAGCAAGTGCAAGCTCCCACCTGAACCCAGGCCACTCACATGGCTGCACAATGTATTACTGTTGGTCTTTAAGGGTGTCGCCCATACTGTTTTTAACCAAACACCAAATGCGGCTCCCAATGAATGTTCTCTTGTTTGTTCTAAAAGATGAGAATGTGGGATTTTGAACGAATTTGCAAAATGGCCAACTAATTTTATTGTAACTTTTGTGTATGGCCTGTCTGTGATCGAAGGTTGTGCATGTATTAAGCAGTGATTGCTAAACATGTGGTTACACTTGGACCTGGTAACAGGAGGCAAGCAGAGCTGGTGTTCAGGGGTTTACTGCTTCCAAAAATAGGTGTTTTGCCCACCTGTGATTACTCTGCATTGTAAAATGGAATGATATAAAATATTTACTTTGTCTTAATGGCCCATTATGAGGCCTTAATTATGTCTCTCTCATTCTGTCTCTCTCTTTGCCTTTTTTCTTGACTGCCAGTCTTGCTTAGATTGGCATTTTTTCTTCCTTCTAAGCAGCGGATCAACAAGGCTCTAAGAGGCAGTGAACTGGGGGTGGGTGGATGCATGGAAGTGTTGTTCATCCTCAGGAGGGGCTGTTGTTCAAGCTCAGGGTGGGGGTCATGTTTAACCTTAGAGGTGGGGGCTGTGGTTCATTCTCAGGAGTGGTGCTGTGATACAAGCTCAGGGGTGGGACAGTGGTTCAAGCTCAGAAGTGGGGGCTGTTGTTTAAGCTGAGGGGTGGGGTCTGTGATTCAACCTCGGGTGGGGGGCTGTGGTTCAAGCTCAGGGGTTAGGGGCTGTGGGTCAAATTTGGGTGGAAACTGTGGTTCAAGTTTAGGGGTGGGGACTGTGGGTTCAAGTTCAGGGATGAGGAAGTTGTTCAAGCTCAGGGGTGGCGGCTGATGTTGAAGCTCAGGGGTGATGGCTGTTGTTCAAGCTCAGGGGTGGAGACTGTGGCTCCAAGTTCAGGGGTGGAGCGTGGTTAGATCTCAGGGTGGAGACTGCTATTCAAGCTCTGGGGTGAGGGGCTGTTTCAAGCTACAGGTGGGGGCTGTTGTTCATGTTGCAGGTTTGGGACTGTGGGTCCAATCTCAGGGTGGGGCATCGGGTCAAGCTCAGGGGTGGGGGCTCTTCAGGCTCAGGGGTGGTGGCTGTTTTTCAGCCTTGGGTGGGCTGTTGTTCAAGGTCGAGGATGGGGCTATTGTTCAGGTTCAGGGGTGGGGCTGTTCAAGCTCAGGTGGGGGCTGTTGTTCAGTATCAGGGATGAGGACTGTTCAAGCTCAGGGGTTGGGGCTGTTGTTCAAGCTCAGGGGAGGGACTGTTGTTCAAGCTCATGGGTGGAAGCTGTTGTTCAAGCTTAGGGGTGGGGGCTGTTGTTTAGGCTTGATGGGGCTCTTGTTCAGTGGGGCTGTTGTTCAAGATCAGGGTGTGGTCTGTTTGTGCTCAGGGGAGGGTGTTGTTCAAGCTCAGGGGAAGTGGGCTGTTGTGAGGCTCAGGGGTGGGGGCTGTTGTTCAAGATTGGGACTGTTGTTCAGAGCTCGGGGTGGGGGCTGTTCAAGTTCAGGTGGGGGCTGTTAGCTCTGTGGTAGGGGCTGTTGTTCCAAGCTTAGGGGGGGGCTGTTGAAGCTGTGGTGGGGCTATTGTTCAAGCTCCAGGGTGGGGGCTCTGGTTCAAGTATGGGGTGGGGGTGATTCATTTTGGTGTGGGACTGTTTTCAAGCTTAGGGTGGTGGCTGTTGTTAAGGCTTATGGCTGGTGGCTGCTGTTCAAGTTCAGGGTGGGGGCCAGAGGTGGGGCTATTGTTCAAGCTCAGGGGTGAGGCTGTGGTTCAAGCTCAGGGGTGGGGATGGGGTTCAAGCTCAGTGGTGGGGTCTGTTGTTCAAGCTTAGGGGTGGGGACTATGGTTCAAGCTCGGGGTTGGGGGCTGTTGTCAATCTCAGGGGTGCTGGCTGTTCAAGCTCAGGATGGGGCTGTTGTTCAAGCTCAGGGCTGGGGGCTGTTCAAGTTCAGGGATGGGGGCTGTGGTTTTAAGCTCAGAGGCTGTGGTTGTAGGTTAAGTTCAGGGTGGGGCTTTTCAAGCTCAGGGAAGGGGCTGTTGTTCAAGCTCAGGGGCGGTGGCTGTTCAAGTTCAGGGGTGGGAACTGTGGTTTAAGCTCAGGGGTGGGTACTGCTATTCAAACTCAGGGGTGAGGGCTGTGTTTTAAGCTTAGAAGTGGGGCTGTTGTTCATGCAGAAGGTTTGGGACTGTGGTCCAGTCTCAGGGATGGGGGCTGTTGGTCAGAGTTGAGGGTGGGGTCTGTTGTTTACGTTCAGTGGTGGGGCTGTTGTTCAAATTCAGGGGTGGTGGCTGTTCAAGCTCAGGGGTGGGGACTATGATTTAAGTTCAGGGCTGTGGTGTAAGCTCAGGGGTGGTGGTTGTCATTTAAGCTCAGGTGTGGGACTGTTATTCAGGCTCGGGGTAAGAGCTGTGTTTCAAGCTGAGGGATGGGACTGTTATTCTTGCTGAGGGGTTGGGACCATAGTCCAGTGTCAGTGGTGGGGGCTGTTGGTCAAACTCAGAGTTGGGGTCCATTGTTTAAGGTCAGGAGTGGGCACTGTGGTTCAGACTCAGGGGTGGGCTCTGTTGTTCAAGCTCAGAGGTGGGGCTGTGGTTCAAGCTCAGGGGCTGGGACTGTGATCCAGTCTCCGGGTGGTGCTTTGTTCAAGCTCACAAAATAATTGTAGCAAACAGAGATATTAACCAAACTGGGATTTGAACTGAATTTGGATTCAGACAGGCTGCATGGCATTCATGCACCCTGCCGACTGACCAAGGATTGGCATTGGTGTCCACTATGAAGGCAGATACTTACATACCCTCATGGGTGGGGACAAGTGTAACCCCTAGGTGGCGCTATCCTAAGGGCTACTGCCCGTGCTCGTTTGACTACGGACAGGTTGAGGGCCTAGGTCCCATGGCGGTGCCTCCACCCAGAGGTCAGGGTTTGTAGTGGCTAGACTAGCTTGGTCACAGCCCTCTGGGACACTGAGACCCCCTTTATTCCCTCTAGTGGCTCACACAGTACCCCAGAGTTACAGCCCCAATACCCCACGATACACACTGTTCACTCATAGATACCACTTACCCCGAGATTGGTTCTGCAGACGCCTCTGAGGACCCCTGTAAAATAAGGTTAAACAACATATACACAGCAAAACACAATACTGTTTCCATAAGTACCAACACCACAGACAGTATATAGTATAACAACAACAAATCTGATTTATTTAGGGGTAGTAACATGGAGGGCAAATCAGGTTAATTGGTGGCATTAAATCACAATACTGTGCACACATACAGGGTCTGAAAAGTCACACTCTGGGTACCCTGGTTGGGGGCTAGCCAGGTCCGCTGGTCTGGGTTGGCTGGCAGGTGCAGATGGATAGGGCCTGTAGAAGAAAATATATGCACAACACCCAACTGTAATCCGGAGCCGGAGGGCTGAGTCCATGAAACAGTGAAACAACAAGAATTAGATGACACACTTGTGATTGAAAAACAAGCTGCAGGGGAGTACCCTGATTTGTACTCACAACACCCAAGCTGAGGATCGGATGGAGAAGGTCCTCTGGATTGTCAGAAGAGCAGGGCACGAGGACAAGGTCCTTGTGACTGGACCCCACTGCAGTTGATAGCAAACAGATGTAGTCCGAATTTAGCTGGGGTTTACTTCCAGCTTCAGCACACAATTCACTGTACAGGGGTTTGAAATAGCAATTCCCCACAAGTACTACGCACATTTATATGTAAAAGGAAAGTACTATACCAGGCAGGCTGCTTCTCGATCCCAATCGCAATTACTGCAAAATACCGGGAGCACACACACAGCAGCTTCAGTTCCTGACAGACCTGAGCGATTCAGCAGTTTCTCCAGTCTTCTACAGGGTGAGCCTGGTTTCACACTTCTAGTGCTTCTTTCTCCTCACAACCTGATTCAGTCCAAACTGGCACTCACAAAGGCTGCAGACCGAAACTCAGGGTTCCCACACGCCCCCGCCACAAACTATATAATTCCAGAAGCACACAGCCTTCTCTCTTCACTGCCACAACTGATCTGATCTTTCCAGTCACAGAGCAGGACATTTCCTTTAGCTCCACACTATTCTGTTGGCTGATTCAGCTGTCACTCACAATAAGACTCCCTCTGTTGGTAGAAAAAGGCACCAAGGTCAAAACTACATTTCCAGAGTCACTCCCATACAATCCCCTTGTGGCTGGCTCAAATTAAGAGTCCAAGTTCTGATTCGCTCACAGGCTCCATTTTAGGGCTCCCTTAACCCAATTGGCCCAGCATAGCAGTTTAGGTCCAAAATGGAGAGGTAACACACACAGAGTCCCAGCTGCAATAAAGGCAGGTTAGACAAATTACAATTTTGCTAATGCTTTAAATGATTACAAGCAAACAGATACAGCTTTCAGATGGGATCCCTTTGCACCTTCAGTGACCACAAAATCAAGTGATTACTCCATGGCTCGGTGGGATTCGAGCATTAAATACACAGTCCCCCATACAAACTAATTAAGTCTGCAAGCAGACAGCTCTTAAAGAGACAGTATGTGGAGGCTCAAATAGCACTCACTTGCAACCACAGTTAAGCAGCTCAGACACGAACACCACCCAGGCTTGGAGCATTCAGGCAAGCTCCTGGAAGACTTTGAACCCCACTTGCGGGGGTTACACAAGGAAACCATGGGAAAACAAATTAGGATAAACAGAATAATAATAAAAAAGCCCATAGAACCTGGCCAGTTCTAAAATGTAGGACCAAAAGGAACATGATCCTAAGAAAAACAAAAACTGCAGTACCAGTGATTCTAAATGCAAATTAGGAATTAGCATGCATAATGTGCAAATGTATACAAATTACTGGTTTTGAAAAGAGGTCGAGAAGAAGAACCTTTCAAAACATTTTGGGTTCCAGTCAGAACCAGAAAGTTTCTCTGGTCTCTTTAAGTAATGAAACTGGGAAATAACAGGAAGGAAGCTTTGCAGTCTGAATGTTTTATAGGGAGCCCTAAATTCCCAGTCATAGTCCTGGTTCATTTTGGTCCTAAACTGTGGTACTTACCAATTAAAGTTGACTTGTTTTGTATTTTTTTTAGAACCAGTTTCTGCTCATCACTAGTTCAAAGTTTTACAAAGTGCCAGTGACGCTGTGACAGTGGCCTCGCGGTTCCCACTAATAAAGTCTGTCAAAATGGCTGGCTAATTAATGGACGCTTTGTTCTTTAATTGCTAACAGCTCACTACTAGTAGCCTAGCTAACCTTTTATTGCCTGAGATCAGAAGAGTCCTTGGTACCAGTCTCGTGGCCTCTGCTGATTTAACAAGGTTGCAGTCTTTCTCTGATGCTTTCAACTAAAGAAGGGTCGTCATTCCCAGCAAACAAAACATTCTCAGTTGGCATCAGCAGAGGTCAGTTACCCAGAGTAACGCTTGAACTTTAGGTCACATGGTTGTTTATTATTAAGAACAAAAGATCGTGTTTTAATGAAAATTTCTTCAGTAATAAGAAAACATGCAAGGCCCTGAAATTCAAATTTTGGGGAATCTTGTGTAACTGGGCTTTGCTGATGCCAGCTGTGAAGCTGAAAACCCAGCAGAACCAGGTTTGAATCTCACCAGCATCACTTGCATACTGTGTGACCTTGAGCGCCATTTAGCCTTCCTTTGCTTCATTTCTCTAATGGCCACACCTGGAAATGAGCCTTGACCCAGTGTGTCTTTTCTGACCAAAGATTGTGAATAAATAAATTCGGGAGGGCTGTGCACAAACCCCCTGCTTTCCAGATGATAGTGGACTGACCCCAATTTTTGTTTTAAGGGGGATCTTTTCTGTAGTAAATCTGAGAACAGTCCCATTCTGGGAGGGGTCTTTTCCTATTTGGAACTATTCTGACCTCCCCATGCCCCTCAGTTTGTTCTTTAATGATTCCAGTTGGGAATAGTTAATGAAAAAACAACACATGTTCGGTTAATAACAGTGCAGCCTCGTAATGCAAGACCTGCTTTCTCTTGTTCTATGAGATAGGGAGTATTTTCTTAATTTATTATTTTTGTCCCACCGAATGGATTAGCTTTGTTGAAAGGTTTCCTGCCTACTTTCTCGATGAATATGTTGAGAAAGCAGGCAGGAAGAAACAACAAGGAGAGCACAGTTTGATAGGGCAAAAGCAATAAATTAAAGAAAGATAAATGACCAGCTAGCTAGCTGTCTGCCACACAGTCCGCTTCTTCACCTGGTTGATCGGAGCTGATCTCTGAAAACTGGAGTATAAGTATAAGGTATAAGACCTGGCAATTGAAATTCAGTGCCAAAAATGCAAGGTCTTGCACCTGGGAAAAGCGTAGCCAGGAAACTGTACTCAATGGGAGGGAGCAGCTGGTGGCTACCAGGCAGGAGGCAGACCTAAGGGTCATTCATATCAGATGACCTCAAAGTCAGTAGATAATGTGAAAAGGCAGCACTAAAGGCTAGTGTTATCGTGGGATGCATAGGAGGGGCATCACAAGCAGAAGGCAAGAAGTAATCACGCCCCTGTGTCGATCCCTGGTCAGGCCTCACCTGGAGTACTGTGTCCAATTCTGGAGGCCACACCTCAGGAAGAACATAGATAGGCTGGAGATGGTACAGAGAAGAGCAACAAGATGGTGCAGGCGCATCAGAAACCGTGACGAGGCAAGACTGGATGGCTTCAAATTATACTCCCTAGAACAACGCTGAGAATCGTGGGGACATGATAGAAACATTCAAATACCTTAAAGGCAACAACAGGGCACACGCCAGAGAACATCTTTCAGGTAAAATGACTACAGCAGGACTAGAGGGCTTAATCTTCACTTATGGGAGGAAAGTTCAGAAGCAATACAAGGAAATTCTTCTTCACAGAGCATGTTGTAGAACCATGGAATAGCTTGCCAAATGGGTGGTGGAGCCAAGACAGTGAAGGAATTCTAGCGGGCATGGGACAGACAATGTGGGATACACAAAGCAGGCAGCTAAGTGTGGGGGTAGGAAGCCAAGGGCAGACTTGATGGAACGATGGTCCTCAGCTGCTGACAACTTCTATGTTTCTATGGTTCCACTTTGTTCTGCCTGCTGGCCAGCACCCCACAGGAATGCCCCTGGTGGTCACCAAGGTGCAGCAGGATGCCTCAGGCTTGCCTAATTTCTACAGACTGGCCAGGGATGTGCTGGGAGATGTGCACCTGGAGCGTGAAGTGGAGGTAAGTCAGTGTTACTCACCAATCAGAAGTCTTTTTTATCCTGGTTAAAGAGCAGGTTAGAGTTATTTAATCTCTCCCCTTAACAAGCTGGATAGCTTACCCCTTGGTTTAAAGATCTTATTAGAGCCGCATTTTACTTTAGTAAATATTAAGAAAACGGGATAAAATCCATAATCAGGACCCGCGGCCAAAACAACTGATATTTAACTGGAGGCACGCTTCGACGCTTTTATGATGACAGTCCCAGGTGGGTGCCTATAGCATTGGCTATATTGCAGCAGCTTTTACATTTTAACGCCATTTGAAAAAGACATCACCAACTAAGAAGGTCCTCTTAGTTGAGTGATGGCCTCTTTCTCAAACCTGGCATTTAAAAGTACTTAAAAACAACACGAAATACTGGCCCCATTATAGCTTATGGGGTGCGCCTGTGTTATTCTAGGACTGACATCATAAAATGTGCTAGCTGCAGCGTGCTCCAACTTAGGAAGTGTTGGCATTTTGGCCCTGGTCCCAATTATGGATTTTAGTAGTGTTTTCTTAATGAATTTACTAATGTAAAAATTACAGCTCCCAGTAAGATCTTTAAACCGAGGGGTAAGCTATCCAGCTTGTTAAGGGAGAGAGATTAAATAACTAAACACCTGCTCTTTGTATTTATTTTTTTATTTATTGAAATGTTTCACGAGGAAGGTTACACTGAGCAACAATGCTCGCTCACGGCACGTCCTGGGGAAGGGGAGTGGAACAATAGTAGTACAACAGGATACATTAATCTTAGCAGCATATAGACAGACTGTACAGTTAACAGCCAACACTAGTTAATAACATTTCTAGATTAGGATACATTTGTGGTGGCTGACAGGGTTATGGTCAAAAGGTAATCGGGGGTGGAACAGTAGGGAGATAGAAGTGCTAAGTATTAGAAGTGCTAGGGTTGCAAGAGGGGTTTGGGATAGGGGCAGATATTTGGCCCAGCTGGAGGAAGGAGTAGGAGGTATAGACCAGCAGCTAGGCAGGGCCCCACTGGTCTAGACGTCCCTCCCTTCACCTACTCTGTGTAGACAGTAAAATGCTGCCCCCACTTGAGGTTGGGGTGCTGCATGGTCAGCCATGACATCCAATGCCATTGCCAGGTCTCTGCTGCACTGAGGCTGCCATCCTTCCCAGAGCTTAAAAACACTGCCTCTGCTATGCTCCCAAGGCTCTGCCGGGCTAGGGTAAGGACGCTTGGGCTCAGATGTGAACCTGGGTTTCCCACACTGGAGTACATCATGCTCCGAAGCACCACCAGGCCAGACCAAACTATATATTTTAAATGCGGAAGATGTTTAGTTAACATTTACACAGGTGTGTTTTTTTTTTCCTGATTTTGTGTTTAGTTTTTCATAGCAAAACTGCCTGTGGTGGATATACAGTATATAGGTATGTGTTTATTGGGTCCTGTGAGCCTGATATGTGGAGTCAAGATTCAGGGTCATGACTGGCATGAACTGCTTGTCATTGCACAGATGAGTCAAGGAGAAGTTGATGGAGTCATGATGGTGTCATTCAGTGAAGCATTTTTGTGAAATTCCACCATGTTCATAAGACCCTCATGCAGGTAGCTGTGTCGGTCTTTGCCAGCAGGTGTTTGATTTCATCAGTAAAATGCCCACTGATGCTGCACCTCCATTTTGGGTTCCTAGGACTCCCAGCAAAATGTGTGCAATTGAAATGATATTGGGGGTGGGTGGTGGTAGGCACAGATCTACTGAGACTGTAAACAGGGATTTAGCCTCATTCTCCCATACTCCCCAGTCCAAACACTGTGATTAGATAATTATCTACCTGCTTATTTTTTTGCAGATTCCCACTGGCACAGCCGCCTGGCCACCCAGTCAACAACACTCTCCCAAAGTGTAACAGCAGGCCTGTTCCCTACACCAATGGCAACACCTTCTAACAGGGAAGGGAATGGCACGCCAACAGTGGACAGCCCATCTGCGCACCCCAGTAAGTCGGGCGATGGTTCCTATGACTGGGAAGATAATCCAGGAGAAGAAGAAGAAGCTGCTGGGCTCCTCCTCCTCCTCGTCTGCACCAAGAGCAGCAAGAAGAGCCACAGTAGCTACAAGTCGACAGCATCTCAGATTCAGGAGGCGGCGGGAGATGGTTAGTATGGGTGCCTACATCTATGCAGTTAGAACTCAGATGAGTAGTTCAAGTCACCAACTAGGGGGTGAGGAGGAGATTGGAAAGAGGCTGGCACTGTGCTGGCAGGAGGAGGTGGGCAGACTTTCAGAGTGTTTGTGCTAAAACTGTCTGACATGCCCACTTTTTGTTGTGGGTGGGTGAACGTTGTTGGCTGCCTAAAAGGTTCTAAAAGGTGGGGTTTTTTTAACCACTTTTTATACAGCTGTCTCTTCTATAGCATTGTCCACGCAGTCCTTGATGTTAGGGTCCTCCCAGCTCTGTGAACTACTGTCCCCACTGACCACCTTGGTAGGAGTCTACATGGAGATGGTCCTGAGGTTGCCTCCGACCGTAACTCTGACATTACTTGGGATTTCCTCTTATGTTTTACCCTCCCACCACCTGGTGGTACTGAGCTTAACAGCTGTGGCACACACACACACACACACACACACACACACACACACACACACACACCCGAACTCCTGCTGGAGAGCAACCTTCATAGTCTGCCACAGGTGTTGCCATGGTGGCAGAATTCAGTGCCAGCCCTGCCTGGCTGGGAGCACTGCAGCACTGCCCCAGCCTCCCTGGACTGCCCGGCTGGCTCTAAAGCCCACCTCCAAACCCAGGTCACCAGCACAGCAGCATGGTGCACTGCCACCGAGTCATGGGGCAACCTTTACAAACACTTTTTACTCCTAATAATTTGTATAAATTTGCAAACCAAGTTATGCTAATTACTTTTTAACAACATAAATGTGATGCTGCATTATTACTAGTGCAGTCATCTCCTGCAGAAGATGGGCACAGAATTAAGAGTGTTAAAACATTTAAAGAATGCCTTCACCCTGTGCTGGTTCCATGACATCAGGCTCACCAACACCAGTGGCAGATCTTTGTTTCCACTGAAGAAGATGGATGCCTTGGATCCAACTCCTGGTCCTTCAGCGAGATTTTTTTTTTTATAAGAATGGTTGAACTTTTATTTTTCAATAGTGAACAGTTATGTAAGTAGTAGTATTAGTGACATTTTTTTTCAGGCACCCATTCCTGGGGCTCAGAGCGCCTTACTACAAAGTGCAAAAAGGCAACCATATAAAATAATTTCAGTAATAAAAATAAAACTTACAAAATTCATAAAATATGTTCTAGAATCACAATAATCTGTAAATGTTCAGACAGCATTAGGGAGCTTGCTAGGCACACCTAAAGGCTTCCTGAAAAGGAAGGACTTCATGCCCTTCTTGAAGGCCTCCTCCGAGGAGCTTCCATAAAGATTGTGGCAGCCTGTTCCACAGGGTATGTTCAGCAGTGCTAATTCTCAGTCTTCCAAAGATTTGAGTCTTTCCCTGGCAACTGCTAGGAGGCGAGCTCTGAGGAGAGGAGGGGGCGGAGGTCTGATAGGGTGTCAGAAGGTCTCTCAGGTAACCAGGGCCCAATCCATATTGAGCTTTATGGGTCAGCAAACTGACCTTGAAGGTGATATGCCACTTCACCGGAAGCCAGTGCAGTCTCATAGGACCGGGGTTATGTGACAGGACATAGAAAGGCCTGCCAGTAACCTAGCCACAATATTCTGTACCAGATGCAGGCATCATAGGACATCTCCACTCACCCCAAGGTATACAACATTACAATAGTCGAGCCTGGGTATAACAAAAGCGTGTACCAGTGATGACAGATCTTTGCCAGGATCAAGGCTTTGAGCCGGGCAATTTTTCTGAGATACAAAAAGCCACTCCAGACTGTTGCCAACACTTGAACCACAAGTGTCAGCTTCTCATCTAGAATGACCCCAGATTCTTCACCTGAGCAGAGGCCACCAATTTAGGAGCCAAGCACTATGATAGCCATTTTCTCAGTAGCCTTCGCACCCCACCATCAACCAGGCTCAATTATTAGTACCTCCATCATGTCTGGGTTCGGTCTTAGCCAGCTGGATGACATCAAGTCCTGAATTTCGTCCAGGCACAAATTTAGCACCTTGACTGCATCCAACGTCCCAGGTACAAAAGATAGATACAACTGGTTATCACTGGCATAGCAATAAATTGTACCATCTAATGATGCTGTCAATGGGCGGCATATGTGCTTTGTGAACAGCATGGGTGAGAGGACTGATCCTTGAGGCACACCACAGAGCAGGGGCTTTGGGAGTGTGGAGAAATTCCTATTACTACCCAATGCATCCTGTCTCTGAGGAAGGACTCAAACCTGTAGATGACAGTGCCAGTGAGTCCATGGTGCCCCTGAGATGATCCATCAGCAAGCCATGCTCCATGGTATCAAAAGATGAAGAGAGATCTAAGAGAACAAGAACTGACCGCTGTCTATTTCTCACCCTAAGAAAGTCATTATGTGCCCTGACCAACAGTCTTAGTGATGTGCCTTGACCTAAACCCAGACTGGAGTGGTTCATAGATGTCAAAGGCCATGAGGCGTTCTGCAAGCTGTAGCACCACCATCTTAATAACTTTCCCAAAAAGGGAGGTTAGAGGCTGGTCTATAATTCACCAAATAGTCTGGGTCCAGTGGTGGTTTCTTTAGTAGTGGCCCTAATCTGTGCATTTTTCAGTGCACTTGGAAAGGTTCCTTTCAAAGGAGTGCTGGACTAGCCTCGGCAAACACTGGACCCAAAAATCCTATGCACCAACCAAAAGGTATATGTCGGATCCAGATCTAGCTCACAGAAGGTGAGCCACAGCACCAAGATAATCCCACAGACCTCTTCCACCAAAACTGGCCTAAATTCTTCCTAGATTGGTTGAGGGCCACTGTTCACTACCAGCTCGACTCATGACAGGTTGTGACAGCCTGGTTGGGAAACTCAAGAACCAAAATAAGGACACCTGTTAAAGAAAAACTAAGAAAACTCTTCACAAAGTGCACATGAATGTACTGTCACTGGCTGCAGACAGACCGGATGAAGTAGTCTGTTACAGTCCGGAGGAGCTGAGCTGGTCGATTTCCCCTGCCGCACTTTCCTGGACAGAAATGCTGCCTTCTTATGGGAATTTGTCCTCTGATACTCACTGTAGTGAGTCCTCAAAGCCAGTCTTTCCTCAACAGTCTCCAGCACCTCCAAGGACACGCCAACCTCCAATCCTTAGAATTCAGCTCCGTGAGATACCCATCAAACCACAGGGATCTTAAATGTGAAGTCCTAGGTCATACATAGACTGCTGTGTCTGCATCAAAAGCTGAGGTAATGGCCTTATTGTGGGCCATCACCACCTCCTCAAATCCAGTCCCATAAGCAGCCATCACACCCATGAGACTCACCACTGCCTGAAGCACTATGGGGGCCCATAACAAGAACTCCACTATACAATGATCTGGGCAACTGACCTGCTCAGTCTCAAGGTTGTTAATGTCAAGCTCCAGTGAGATCCCTTACACTGTGTTGCTATTTTTAAAAGTAATTTTAGCATGTTTTCTCAGTTCTTGGTCAGTACAAGGGAACTGCAGTAGCAGTTCTTTATTGGTTTTATCCCTCGGTTCCCAGTTACTGCAATTTTACACCTTTTTTCATTATAATTAACATTTTCCACACAAATTAAGTGGACAAAAATTTTAAACAGTATTGATTTTTCTTTTACTTTTCTTGGATTATGACAGATAACCCTAGGAAAATAACAGGCCCAACAGGATATAAACACCGTACTTCTCTGGTTTGGGTCACAAGTGAGTGACAAAGGCAGATAGCCACTCACTTTGTTTTGATTGCCTGGGCACTGGTCATGGCTTTTTATAATGTGATCACCATTTGAGATTTTTCTAGAAAACAAAAGTTAATAGGTAAAGTAAGGGAACGCCTCAGTTTGCTGCAGTTTAAGCTTCTGTCTCACTAGAGTGTTCCCTGTAAAACAGGCTGTGTTCACTTTAGAAATGGAGGCTGGGCTATTTGAGGGTGCAATTTCTCCTAAGCAGCAAACGTTGCCAGGCAAGCTGCAAAGCATTACATATGTGGAAAGAACCCAGAACCTCCGGGGATAGGGTTACCACCTGATTTTGTCTGGACAGTCCTGGTTTGTTGGGGGACACATCCTGCCAAAAACATGAAAATGCTAAATGTCCTGATCTTATAGTAGAAAAATATTTTCTTACTTCCCTATAGAAGTTGTAGAAAATATGATATCTTAAAATAACAGGAAACAATATGCACAACTAAAAGCTACAGTGGCTGGGCTGGCAGAATAGCCTAGAGGTTAGAGGAACGAGGTATGAACAAGCTTGATACATCCAGCAGACCAGACCTGAGTTTGATTCTCACAACCTCCACTTGCATACAGTGTGACTCCGAGCAAGTCACTTAACCGCCTAGTGCTCCCAGGTCGCCCTGAAAACAGGCACTTGTGCTCAGTGGGCTTACCCGTTACCAAAAGAATAAAATAAATGCTTAGCCTTACTTATGATTTTTGAGAAAAGAAGTGTTGAATTGGTCAAGGTAGCATACTGTCCTGCAAAACATTCATGTTTCAGTAAGAAATGCCCCACTTTGGGCTTCTTAAAACATGGTAACTCTGCCGGGGAACCTCACAAAGGAGTTTTCTGATGATTAGGAAAAAGAGGCAAAAGAGGCCTGCACAGTACCAAGAATTCTGCTGGTAAAAGTCTCAGAAAGAGAAACACATTGAGGCTGCCTTGTGTAGTGCAAAAGAGGAGCAACCTTCAAAGCCAGGCAAAGATCTATCCTTTTAGAGGATATAAAAGCCAGGCAAAGATCTGTCCTTTCTAGAGGATATAAAAGCCAGGCAAAGATCTGTCCTTTCTAGAGGATATAAAAGCCAGTCAAGGATCTGTCCTTTCTAGAGGATATAAAGCAAATGTGGCAAATTTTTAACAGATGAAAATCTTGAGGCACCCCCATCTACAAGAATATGATGAGGAGGATTACAGGGATGCTGCAGAATTGCAGAACCCTTTCACCAGACCTCACGGGTGATGATGACATATCTGGCCCGATTCTCAAAGCCCTGTGTCTGATGAAGGTGCTTGCACCAAACAGAGATGGTGCAAGATGCACCTTACATCCAGGGCTGCCTCCACACACTCACGAAGGTGGCCTGCGCTGACCACAGGCCGCCTGCCCCAGACAAGGCCCCGCGCCCTGCATAGTGCTGCAACACGCGCTAGGTGGACTGGCGCCGATGCAAGCTGCAGCTTGCTATTCTCAGACAGCACCCAGTGGGAGATATTCTAAGTGCCCTTAGAACAGCCAGGGCTGGCGTGGTGAGACTTAGAATATGTTCCACTGGGTCAGTCAGTCATGTGCCACTGTATGCTGTGGTTGCCCTCAGTTCACTGATGGTGCCCCATCCTGCCAGGTCCTGTCACCCATCCCCAGTGCCACCACCTCATCCCTGATGCTGCCTAGCCGCCTGCATGTGGCATGGGCATGTGCCCGATCACTGCAGTGCCCAATACCTGGTGGTCTAGTGGAACCCACCTTTGGTGCCTGGCCAGCTGCCAACTGTGGTCTGCATCAGCACCATACTGTACATATGGGCACAGTGTCTGAGACTGGTGGCAGTCACTGTGCACATATGTGCAGTAGGCGCTGTTTCCTCGTGCTGCACCAGGCTTGGACAGACACCTCCCATGCACCAGGTGTTCGCCACAAGGGATAGAATGGCACAAGTGTGGGGACTTAAATGCCGGACCCTCCTATAACTGAATCCGTGCAGGGTCCCTGCGTGATGGGGCTTCAGCGCAGGCTGTTGTTTGCCACAGCTTATGCCGAATGCAGCCCCATTTGAGAATCGGGCCCATGGTCTCCTCCAGAGTATTAGTGGACTTCTCCTGTAGTGGAATCCTTCGATGTCTTCTGCACTAAGCACCTCTGACCTTTAGACCCTGTCAGCTGAAGGTGAAATGGTACTATTAAGCTTCTCTGACATCTTCTGTTTTTAAATGAGTATTTTGAACCAATGGGGATTGTTTCTGCTTTTTTTCTGCATGATCTGGGAGTTAAAAGTATTGGCTTTTCTAAATAACTGTCATTATGCTTCCGGCTAAAGGACTTGTTGGTTTGAAAGCTAAAGCACGTTGTTCTTTTTGTTGCATGTATGTTAGTGCAATAAAGGTATCAAATCATTTGCTTCTGGATCTGTGCTTCTAAGGCAGATGGCAGAGACTGGGCATGTCTAGCATCGGAGCAGTGGTTTTGTTCCTGTCCTGTTCTTCAGAGCCGGCTTCTGAAGAAACCCACAAACCCCACCTTCCTAGCACTGGTGGGAGTCTGCACTAGTAATAATGTGACATCACATTCATGTTGTTAGAAGAAAAGGTTACTCACCTTGTAACTGTATTATGTCTGATGGGTGATGCTGATTACTACTACTTATTGTAGATCTCCACTAAATATTTAATGAAGAATTTAAGGCAACATTTTTGACAGGAACATTTTTAAATATTTAAAATGTGATTATTTTAGCATACTATTATTGCTACTACTACTATTAATATCACAGCCCCACTTCTTCTGCTAAAGATCTGCCACTGGGTATCCTGGGGCCATGTGACCAGCACACTGTAAAGGATTCTTTGATTTTTCTAACACTCTAATTTCTGGGACCATCTACACAAGATGGCTACACTAGTAATAATCAAGATTGCATCCATTACAATAAATACAGTTTCAAGGTGGGTAACATTTTCTTACTTTTCAAACCATAATAGCTTATTTTTTAGAGAAAGGTTCTTTTGGCTTCTAAATTTTAGAACTAGTTTGGTTTTGGGAATTCTCATTTTAGGACCACCAGTTCTACCTTATTCTTAGTTTTTGTGCACTGCTGCAGTTGTTGAAACTATGTATTTTTTATTTAATGTAGTTTGGTGTCCTACATCTCGTGTATATGGTTCCTTCCTGTAAGCTATCATGGGTGAAAGTTACAGCCACCTTTTGACGATTTGAACTTTCTGCCACAGTGGGCTATGAAGCAAATGGACAAACTGCTGGGATTTTAAAAATTGTCCCCACAATTTTTTTTGGGGGTAAAAATTGCTGGGGACAGCTCAGTGCCATCAATTAGGTTTCACACTGGCACAGCCTGATACCTCTGGGGAGAGTTTGCTGTGGGTGCACGAGGTGGGCTGGGTGTGATCTGAACTGGCATCCAGAGTGCTGCTGGTAGACTGACAGGGAGATGACTCATAGCCATCTTGCAAAAGAAGTAGTTTACAGTACAACAGCAAAGGAAATAAAACAATTAACAAAAAAGAACAGAAGGCTCAGTATAGCAGATGTGTCCATTCTAAACACCGCAGAGCTGTTGTATGTCATGGGCAGCAGGGGAGCAATCCATTCTCATAATACAGAGAGATGGCAGAGAGCTTGAAGAGTCCAAAGTGAGAGGCCATTGATATTTACTAATGTTCCAATTAATCACTCATGTCAGAAGCCCAGTCATATTCCATTATCTAATCTCCCATTTCATTCCCACCCAAAACTCTCTCCTAGATAAGGATGGCCAGGCAACTCTTCTGGTGTGTTGGCAGGAGATGCCTCTGCACTTGATGAGCACTTAAAGCGTCATGATCCTGCTGTATCAGCAGAAACAGCCCCAGCCGCCACAGCAGGTTTTGAGAAAGCATGCCCGGAGATTTGTGAAGGTGCTTTTGAAAAGCAGCATCATAAAAGACGGGATGAGAGGGGATTTCTTAGATCTTTTTTCTGGTATAAAGCAGGGATTGGAAAATCTCCCCATCTCACACTAGTAAAAGAAAGGCCCTAACCATTATTCTAAGGACTCCAGAATAGTAGTAAAATTAGTGACGCTACAATATTATAATAAAATATACAACAATAGAGAGATATCATTTATGCTTAGACAGAGAGAGAGAGAGAGAGAGAGAGAGATAAAAGATTGACAAGAGCTGAGGGCCGAGCCTTTGCAGACCTATGTGGATTGTGTTTCTATTTGTTGTTTGAGCACTAACCTGGAGGAAACAGACTATGTAAATGCACATCTCTATGTACATATTCTGGAATGTCAGTGTAAAAAACAAAACAAAAAACAGTTAAGGACTCCAGATCGAGAGCCCGCACCCTGAGGTGCCAACTGATGTGTGCTCCTAATATGTGTGCATATGTTGATATACTACAGCCTGTTTTTATTATTACCCCCATTCCTCTTTCCACCACCTTGATCATGGGGTTCCAATAGCCACATCTAGAGCAACTGATAGAAACCAGGATGCCTTCTTCTTTAGAAAGAAGTCTTTAAACCTCGTCCTGGAGATCCCCAGCTGACTGTAACAGCTCTGAAAATAACAAAATTGGGACTCACTCCAATATATATTTTGATTCTTTTATTCTTTGAAGATTCTAGTTTTGCCACCAATAAGCAGTCCGGGTAATGTTTTGTGGCCGTCCTCCACTTCATCAGGCCTAATAAATGGTGTTCTGTCAACTATTTAGTTGTTTGTGTAATGATCCTATGTCAGCTCTTGCTTATATAGTTGTTTTATATGTTAAAAGCTGATCACACTGACTTGACCAGAGACTAATCCAGACAGCTGTTTTTTCTGCATCATTTTAAGCACAATTGCTAGACTTAATAAAAGAATTGAATGATATATCAGCGTGAGCCCCAATTTTCTTATTCTCAGAGTTGCCATGGCCACACCCTTTCTCTGACTAGGAAGTCAAGAAAGTAGCTGCCTCACACCAACACCAGGGAGTCAATCATTCCACTTTCACAATGTGCCTGCCCCGCCAACCTCAGTGTGGGATCATGTGGTTCAAACATAAAACCTGGTGTTCAAGGTGGTAGCATCCACCCTGCTGGGCCACCTACAGTACAGGTTGCTTTTATGTTTACACCACCTTCACACCTGCAGCTCAGGCTTACTTAGGGTACAGGAAGAATATTGCCCAGTTTGGACACCATATGACTAGACAGCCCCTATTCAGCTTTCCAGTTTTGAACTTAGCATGTATGTGAGTCAGCACTCCTACACAAGCTCAAATGAGCACTGTTGTTTCAAAGGGCCAGGTCTTATCAGCATTCAGTACTCTGCAGAACATAACTGCTGTGTACCAACTGAGCTCAGACAGTAGGCCTCCAAGCTCAGGATCAGAATGTCATGGACTCAGGTGGTCCCATATCAGAGACTTGGGCTCATATGCAATGCTGACACTGTAGTGTAGTCCGGGGTCTGCACTGTGTTCTCATGCCACTAACATTCCCTGATGATGTCTCAGCTTTGGCTGTGCCAGCATCCTTAGAAATTGTGTGCATTGCTAACCTCAGACAGATGCATGTGTATATGATGCATGAGAAGTTCAGAATGGTATCCCTAGGATCTCTGCTTCCTAATTAAAAGTCACAGGATGATTGGCATATCTAGATATGCAGAATGCTTATCAGCAAATTCCTGTCAACATAAATCACTAAAGATACCTTTGCTTCGTGTGGGACTCTTAACATTATTAGTTTAAAGTCTTGCCATTTGGGCTTGCTTTGGTGCCCTATGTCTCTACAAAATGCTTTGCAGTCCGAGCAGTGCACCTCAGACAGCAAGACTGAAAGTTCTTCCTTACCTGGACAACTAGCTCATAAAAAGCCATTCTAGACAAAAAACCTACAAATTTCAGTAATAGCTGCTTCAATGTTTCTGATGTCCAGGAGTCTTACTGAAGCTGCAGAATTTCCACTTGGTCCCTTCACAAAAACTGCAGTTTATAGAAGCTGCCTTGGATATGACTGGGTCCATGGCTTTCTCCCGAGGACAGAGCATGCTCTATCGTTCGCATGACATGTGTCAGAGAATGCTGACAGGTGAAAATTCATTCCATGTAGAGAATGCCCGGCCTTATGGCAGCCATTGTGTTTACAGTGGTCCTAGCCAGGCTGCACAGAAGAACATCTCAGTGGATGCTCAGCACACAGTGGTTGCAGGCATCCCACCCTCTGAGGCAACCCAATACAGGTAACAAAACCTCTAGTGCGTTCATTCCTGAGGTAGTCAGTGAAGGAGAATCTCCTTCACTGCTTCCCCCTCTCTTATCTGGAGCCACAGATTACTTTCACCACATGTCTCCTCAGTGGGATGGGGTTTACACTGTCAGAACATCCAGACTCAAGGGACCTGGGCAGATTCAGAGATACATCTCTCTATCATTGTGCTGGAGAAGGTGGTGGTCCTTTATGATCTTCAAGATCTAATCAGTCACAAGGTAGTGCATCTCCAAATGGACCTCAAATGTGTCATGTACTACATCAACAAGCATGGAGAAACCCACCTCCGACCCACACTGCAGGAGGGATGCAAGTATGTAGTGGTGTTAAACAAAATCTTGCATTTGGTGACCTTCTAGCATTGCAAAATACTTTACAGATGACCTTAGTCTAACAGTGGCAGACCCTCACAAGTAGTCTCTGGTGTAGGACGTGAGGTCAAACCCTGTTCGATAAGTGGAGAGGGGTATCAGAGTTGCACCTTTGCAGCCCTCACAACACCAAACTGCCACTCTGCTGCTACAGAACCAGAGCATGGTGTTTTCTGTCAGGATGTGTCGGGCTGCAGTGTACAAGTAGCTTGGTCTACTAGGGTTCAAGATCTCTCAAAGGGTGTCTGAGGCTTATAGGAGCAGGCAAGCCCTTTACTAGAGGTCAAGTTCAAGGTCTCTCAAAGGGTGTCTGAGGCTTATAGGAGCAGGCAAGCCCTTTACTAGAGGTCAACAAGTTCAAGGTCTCTCAAAGGGTGTCTGAGGCTTATAGGAGCAGGCTAGTCCTTTGCTAGAGGTCAGCAAGTTCAAGGTCTCTCAGAGGGTCTGTGAGGTGTTATGGCAGCATGCAAGCCCTCTGGTAAGAAAAGCTTCTGGAGCAAAATGGAAGTGATTTTTATTAGTTGTTCTAAGGGCTCTGTAGGCCCTCTTTATGTATCCACCAGAAAAGTCTTGGAGTAGCTTCTAGACTGTACAATTCTGGTTTACAGCACATGTGTATTAAGGTTCATTTATCTGCCATTTCAGCTGATCATAATTAGTGGGAACCCTCATCTTGACTCAGATCCCATTTTCACAAGATTCCTAAGAGGTATCTTACATATGAGACCCCAGTAAAGAAACCAGTTACCTCTAGGATCTCAGTTTGGTACTAGACATGCTCATTTCCTAGCCCTTTGAGCCTGTATCCAAGTGTGACATGAAGCATCTAACCTGGAAAGCAGTTTTCTAGTGACCCTCATCTCTACAATCAGTTTCTGAAATATTGGCCCTAGCAATAAATCTTCCTTACACAGTTTTCACAAAGACAGGGTGATCCTTTTCCTCCAAACCTGAGAACCCAGGCGGGCAAGTGATCCTACTCTTCTTAGGTATCAGGAGAATGTACAGTTTCTATTGGATAAAACTAAGGAGCAGACAAACATCCCAGCTGTTCGTCTCTTTTAATCCCAACTGAAAAGGACTCTCTGTATCTGTTCAGTGCCTGTCTAATTGGGTTTTAAACTGCATCCAGCACTGCTATGCCATGACAGGAGTGTAGCTGGAAGATTTTGTCAGAGCACACTGTACCAGAGACATGGCCACATTGGTGGCATCTCTTCACTCAATGTCTATCTCAGAAATCTGTGGGACCATTACATCGAGTACTGTTCACATCTTTACAGGAATTATGCCCTGGACATCCATTTCAGATGGCATGCAGCTTTGGGTTGGCTGTCCTGCAAGAACTACTCTTCTCATGAGTCCTAGGTCTCCAACCTCCCTGGTGTGGAGGACTTGGTTTTGTACTGTTTGCTATTTGAGACAAAAGTGGGACTCTATGGAGAAGATTGATACTTGGACGATAGAGAAGTTACAGTACTTGCCGTGAATGGGGAGGTAGTATAGCATAGAGTGTTAAGGCCCTAAGCTGTGAACCTGGAGACCCAGCAGACCTGAGTTTGAAACTGACAACTGCCACTTGTATACTGTGTAACCCTGATCAAGTTGCTTAATTGTCCGGGTGTCCTCAAGATGCACCTGGAAATGAGCTTCAGCTCAATGTGCCTTCCGCCAACAATTCTAAAGGAACAAACAAAACAAACAAACAAACAAAACAAACCAACAAAACTGTAGATCTTCAAAAATATCTTCTCCAAAGAGTATCATTTTCACACCTCCACTTCCCAGACTCACTGCAGTGTTCTATAGTTGTCTTTCTCCTTCTTGGACATGGATGCTCTGTGAAGACACTGTAATGTTTATGGTGCTTGCCCCTTCTTAGAGGACTACTGGGCTATTTTATTCCCTAAGTTGTTTATAGGTTTATCTAAATAGTCATTTGGTTTCTGAGCTCTTCCTCCTTAGTAAAAAGGTACTGAGACAGTTGGGGCTAGTGCCACTGTATACTGGGATGCATGGACATTGTGTGCATATGGGTGCCTGCACCTGTGTTACCAGCCCCAAACAGTCTGGGTCACATGGGAGCCTGTCAACTCTAGCTTTAAGGCCAAAAGGTGCTGCACTATGGAAAATATATTCTTGAAGATCTACATGTTACGGTTAGTACTGTAACTTTTCTTTTTCCCCTACTTTCATGACCACTGAGACTCATAAAAGCAGTGGTCTCATCTCAAAAAGTGGGTGTCTATTCAAGAAAAGTGACATGCGCCAGTTTCACACAAATCCAGTTAGGAAAACTCTGTGAAAAACATGACCTGCACATAAGCAAAATTGCTTTTTTTAAATAATTTAAAACTACAAATGTTTAATGAAGCCAGCTATTAAAGAATCATTATTGGGCTAAACACAAATGAACCCAAATGTTTCCTGTTTCAGTTCACTGTTTATTTTTGTGCTATCGGTTTGTTACAAAAGGGTCTTAAAACCATTATTGTTATTTTCAGCCTTCTAGAACTTTTGAACTGCTGAAGGGTCCATTAAGTTCAAGTTCGATTTTATTTACAAAAAAATGTATAACTAAAAGGTGGACATACAACAAGCATATAAAGTACATTTTAAAAGGATCATTCAAAATAGTACCTTATTGTCAGTTATCACAATAAAATTGCAGTGTTAAAAACAGCTAGAGTTAAGTCCAGTAAAAATGCTATTTTAAGGTTCAGATATTTTTGAGTCCAAGTATTGCAGAGAAATCTGCAAAATTTGCAAGAGCATAAAGATTGACAGACAGAAAGACAGACAGACAGATAAAAAACTTTATTTTTCAACAGGATTGAACTTTTAGGACTGAAAACGCTGTTTAACAAAGTTGTCCTGACAGTTGAGTAGTTACATTGAACAAATCGCATACAGGCATATTGTTACACATACATGCAATACACATCAATACAATATTTAAAAATAGCAATATCTAGGACATGGATATGTTGTTCATCCACACTGTCTGGCAGGTTCCTTGCCGCTTTAAATCTTGTCGGAAGGTCTTCAAGCTGGCTCCTCCCACCCACCCAGGTGGTAAAACTCTCGGCTACGCCTCCATGACGCCACATCTTCCTTACCACTTGGAAGCTCAGGTTCCTCCTTAACGCTCTGCGTGTAGACTGGATCCTAATTCTTGGTTCGCCTCAAACTTATTTTAAAATTTTCAAGACTTGGTCAAGTTTCTCCTCGTGGCTGTGATGGACAAATCGACTTCTGGTTTGGCGTGCCCTTGTGGGCAGAAACTGTCCAGAGACGGATCCGCATTCCATGTGCATCTACTGCGTCGGCCTGACCACGACCTGCAGGCCTGTGAGTTATGCCGTTCATTTTTGGCCACGTCCTGGAAGACCGCACTGCCGGTTACAGCTTGGGCGCTCTGAGAAGCGCCACCCGCTGGTGAAGTCAAAGGAGGCCCATTGGGTGGTTACGCGGTGGCTGGCTCCGGCTGAGCAACTCGAGCAGATGATCGCCCTCGAGGAGGAGGCGGCACAGGCCGCATCATCCTCTTCCTCAATCAGCATTTATCCCGCTCTCTGGGTACCTCATATTCAGCTTCTTTCAAGGAGCTTTGCCAATCCTTTCCACAATGGGAGATGGGCCATCGGGACATTCCTCTCAGTCCAAAAGAAGGACTCAAAAGGTAAGTCCCATCGTCAGCGTTCGGGAGCGGAGAGGTCCCCTTCCGGACAGTCGACACTGACTGCGGTCGAGGTTGCGGCTAAGGCCGCTGGCTTTATGAGTGTCCCCATCAGGTCAGCTGTCCGAGACACCCTCGATGCAGTCGAGATTTTCTCAACCGTTGGGCGGGCTGTCGACTGGTGAAGCTGACAACCCTTCTTCACCGGTTCCCCGGTGGAGACTGAGGACCTGCCTGCGCTTCGATTGCCGCAGTCCCCAGTCAAGGCTTCGAGCCGAGGAAGAGCGGGTGTCCCCGCCTCCCCAGACCCCTCCTGGGAAACACCGAAGTTCTCGGTCTCAGTTTGGACATCCTCTCAGTCCAGCCGATCCTGCCAGCGGTCTTGGTCTCGGCACCGAAGTAACGGCGCCACTGCTCATCCTTGTCTTCCTCCTCAGAAGAGGAGAGGCTTCAGCGCAAACTGCGATCGTGCTACGAGGACCTGATGTGGCAGCAGTTACTTCTGTCTGGGAACAAGCCCGGCTGTCGCTTCCCCAGCCATCAAGTGGTTATCACCCGAGCCGGCGAAACAACCCTCACTGTGGCCGAGATGCCCAAGCCTGGGCGTTTTTTGCGAAACCAGCTGCCCCACCGATGGTGGTGGAACATCCGCCTCCACAACCGAAATTGGGGTGTCGACCAAGGACTCGCGGTTGGGTCAGGGTCTGCCCCACGGGTTGTTGGTCACCCTCACTCCCGACCGTCCTCAGCAGGTAGAGGGTGGCTCAGGCCCCAGACAGCTCTTCGCGGACTCCTCGGACTCCGACTAGCGACTCCTCCCTGTTCTCCAGGCCCATTGACCTGGAGTCCTCCGGGGCCAGTCGATGGACGAAAGCCCATCGTCCTTCATGGGTTTGCTTTGGCTCATCTCGGAGTCCACGGGATGCAGCTCGAGCCCGTATCCAAGCGGGCCAAGTATCCCTGAGCGGAGATACTGGACCGGGGGATTTACCCGGAGGCCTTTCCGGTGGCTGAAGCCATTGTTGGCCCAGCCTTGAGCTCTGGCAGCAGCCTGCTTCCTGTCCTGCGCTCGCCAGGATGGCCAGGAAGTATGTGGTCCCTACCAGCTCTTTGCCTGGTTTTTGAACACCCCTCCCCAGAGGGTTGGTCACCGACAGCGTTTTCCGGCGTTCGGGAATGCTAGGGATATGGACAAGCCCCCGACAAGGAGTCCAAAAGCTGGACTATGCGGGCGCAAGGTGGCTGCATCCTCCCTTGGCCTCTGCCAGGCCAGCCTCGGCCATGCTGATGGCACACTTCTCCATGCCCTCATGGGTTCGCTGGATGAGGTGATCCTCATCTCGGCCGACCTGCAGACCACGGTCTGGCAGGTATGGGACCAGGAAGGGCAGTGGCTAAACAGCAGCTCCAAATGGCTCTGGACTTGGAGACTCCTGTGCCAGATCAGTTGCAGCTGTGGTGGCCATCGCCGAGAGCATGGCTGAGGATATCCACCTTCACGGCAGATACCCAGCACAAACTGGTGGATGTCCCTTCCTGGGGACCGACCTCTTGACCCTGGTGGAAGGTCACCCAGTGGATCGAAAAGTCCAATGCCACACTGGACTTGGTCACCTCCGCCCAGAAGGACAAGGGCCGCAGACAACAGCAGCACAAGTCCTTTTGGGCTCCTTCTCGCCTGCGGCCCGTCCGACCCAACAGCACCAGGGCCAGTAGGCTCGCGCTTGGCATCCCAAACCCAAAGCCTGCGGCTTCCTCCAATAGGAAGCAGGGAGGTAGGCCAGGAGGTCCCTCGGCCGGTCCCTCCTCTAAGCCTGCCCAGTGATGGGTTGAGGGGTGTCACCCCAGCTCGCCATCCCCTGGGTTCCCCATGGAGGACGGCTCGCCACTTTTTCCACCTGGTCCATTATCACCATGGACCATTGGGTGTTGGAGGTGGTTGGAAAGTGCCTGCCCCTGAGTTTGAGCAGGCCCTGCCCTTCCGAGCCATCGTCCCTCGGGGGCTGCAGGGTCTCAGCCTCTTTGTCGGCTGCCTGAGACTGATATCACCCTGCTCAGAAAGAGTGATCAGAAAGGTGTGGATCCTCCTCCAGACCCGGGGTTTGTGTCCAGGTACTTCCTGGTCCCAAAATGGATGGGGACTGGCGCCCATTCTCGACCTGCACGACCTGAACAGGTTCCTAAGGTCTCAGATCTTCAGGATGGTCACTCTGGCTCAGAAAATCCCATCCTTGGAGCGAGGCATGTGGTTCTGTTCTCTGAACCTTCAGGACGCCGTTCTTTCATGTCCCAATCCGTCCATCTCACCAGAGATTCCTCCACTTCAGGGCAGAGGGATCCCTCTACGAGTTCCAGGCCATGCCCTTCGGCCTTTCCCTAGCTCCCAGGGTCTTCACCAAATGCATGGCAGTGGTGACAGCATTCCTCTTGGCGCAAAGGGTCGGGTGTACCCTACCTGGATGACTGGCTGATTGCAGCCCCTCCAGAATGGAGGTGGAGCGGTCAGAGATCTGGCCCTCAGGTTTGCTCTCAGGTTGGCCTCTTCATCAGCGAGGCCAAGTCGGAACTTCGTGCCAAAGCAGGTGATCCAGTTCATCGGGGCAGAGCTCAACTCTCTACGGAGCCAGAGCACGGCTCCCGGCAGATAGGGCCAAGGTTCTTTCCTCCTTTGCCCAGTCATTTCAGGTTGGGCAATTGCACCCTGCCGGGACTTCCTGTACCTCCTGGGCCTCATGGCAGCCTGCACCAGCTTGGTCCATTGGGCCCGTTGGTACATCGTCCCCTTCAATGGGGGCTGGCCAGCCAATGGTCACAACACTCGATCCTTTGGATCAGCTAGTGACAGTGACCCAGGGGATGTGGAATGCTCTCCAGTGGTGGACAGTTCCAGCACATCTGCAGGAGGGCATCCCATTTGTCCGCCCGAGCCGACGGTCTCTCTATCGACCGATGCCTCTCTGATGGGTTGGGGTGCCCATCTGGGGAGCACAGAGCACAAGGCCTCTGGTCCCTCGGGAGTCCGATGCCACATCAACCTGCTGGAGCTTGAGCGGTTGTCTAGCCCTCACCGCCTTCACTCCGTTTTACGGGTCAAGTGGTTCAGGTCCAGACGGACAATACCACAACCATGTACTATCTAAACCACCAGGCGGGACGCTCCATACCTCTGTGCAGGGAAGCTCTCCGCATTTGGTCACTCGTGCACAGCCTGGAGACGGATCTCCTTGCCATTCACGTGGCAGGAGCCTCCAACACCCTGGCCGATGCCCTAAGCCGGATGGGGCTGCGTCTCATGAGTGGTCTCTCCTACTGGAGGTAGTACAAGATCTTTTCTCCCACTGGGGCACGCCTCAGGTGGACCTGTTTGCCTCCAGGAGAATGCAGGCTGAGACTGTTTCATGCCCCGCCTCAGCAGGGCTCGCTGCAGGGAATGCCTTCTCGAGGCCGTGGACCCCGGCCTCTTCTATGCCTTTCCCCATTTCCTTGATTCACAAGGTGCTTCTCAGGGCGAGGAGGGACAAGGCGCAGGTGATTCTGGTAGCCCCAGAGTGGCCCCGCCAGTTCTGGTATCCAGATCTCCTTAGTCTCAGCTCCAGGCTTCCGAGGCGGCTTCCAGACCACCCGGACCTGATCTCAGTCAATCAGGGAAGGTATTCCATCCGGACCTTCAGTCCCTACACCTGACAGCCTGGTTCCTGAGCGGCTAGAGTTCCAGGCCTTGGGTCTTTCCGATGAGGTCCTCAACTTTGAGGCATCCCTAGTGAGTCAACCAGAAAATGCTAAGCCTTCAAATGGAAGAGATTCTCCATTTGGTGTCAGAGCAAGGGCCTGGTCCCTTCCTCCTGTTCGTTGGCAAGCATTCTGGACTACCTGTGGTCCCTTTCTCAGCAAGGGCTTGATCCGGCGACCCTTAGGTGCACCTAGCAGCCATCTCTGCTTACGGGCGTGGGCGGGAAGCAGTCGATGGCACTGAGAGAAGGTGGTCAGGCGCTTTTCAAGGTCTTGATCACATATCCCTCCAGTGCGAGAACCTCCACCTCCATGGGATCTACTGCTGGTATTGGCTAAGCTCATGGGCAAGCCATTCGAACCGATGCACAGGTGTGACATCTCTCACCTGTCGTGGAAGACCGCCTTCTTGGTGGCTATCATGTCAGCCAGAAGGATGGGAGAGCTCAGGCGCTTCATCGAGTCTCCTTACCTGGTCTTCCACAGGGACAAGGTTGTCCTGTGCCCCCACCTGAAGTTCCTTCCCGAAGGTGGTGTCGGAGTTTCACCTTAACCAGGTGTTGACTCTGCCAGTGTTCTACCCCAATCACACCTCGGAGGCGAATATAGGCTCCATACTTTGGACCCTAGAAGAGCTACGCTTATTATAAGAGCAGGCGGCTGAAGTTCGGGGAGAGGTTCGCCAGCTGTTTGTCACCCTACGCTGGAAGCCGCACCTGGCAGACCTGCAGCCAAGCGGACGATAGGCAGGTGGGTCACCTCCTGCATAGATCTCTCTGCTATAAGTTGGCAGGCATGGAGCCTCCCAGAGGATAAGAGCTCATTCTACCTGCCATACCACTGCTTCGGTGGCTGCTTCCAGGATATCCCTATCCAGGAAATCTGCAGGCTGCTACCTGAAGTCAGCACACACCTTCATCACCCACTACCACATCGACCTTGAGTCACACCGGGATGCTGGTTTGGGGGCCTTGGTTCTCAGTCTTTATTTCCCAAGTAGGAGGTGTCGCCTTGCCTCCCTCCTCCCAGAGAACTGCTAGGAGTCTGCCAGACAGTGTGGATGAACAACATATCTATGTCCCTAGAAATACAGGTTACTCACCTGTAACAGGAGTTCTAGGAATGGTATATGTTGTTCATCCACACGACTCCACCCGATCTCCCTGCTCGACGCGACAACCTGTCAGCGGCTGATCTAAGGCCATGGGGCAGAGCCAGAGTTTTACCACCGGGTAGGTGGGAGTGCCAGCTTGAATCAATCAATCAATCAAATCTTTATTTATCCAGGCGAACATCGTTGAGCACAGCTCATTTGCAAGATGGACCTGGTAAGGTCAAGGTTCAGTTTACATAGATACATAAAAAATATTCAATATACACACACTCTAGGATACTACATAGAATATTCAGTACACACACAGTCTAAGGTACATTCTAATCAGACTATACATTAAATTCAGGTGTAGTGGTAATAAGGGGTGAGGGTAAGGGGCGGAAGTGGTGTGCCTGGCTGGTGGGGAGGAGGAAGATGGTGGGGGCCTATACTGTGGAGCGGATAAACTGTGGGCCTTATGAAAAGGGCAGGAGGGAGCACTGGGGTTTGTATAACAGGGGTATAGGGCTGTGATATATGACAAAGGGATTAAAGGGAGGCGGGTGGAAAGGAGGGTGCATGGAGTGTGAGGGGTGGTGACTCTTAGTAAAGGTGGATACCTTCTGTGAGTTGGCTGTCTGGGAGGAGATGGATAAGATTAGGAATACTCTACTGTTTGTGGAAACAATTACATTTTTCTTTGATAAGCCTCGAATACAGATATTTAAAGGATGTAAATGAGATGTATCCGTTCACTTTCAGGGTCTTCTGCATCGTATTCCATAAGGCAGATAAGACATAGCTGATAGCTGATCTACCATATCGAGAACTGAATTTGGGCACTTTAAGCATGATGAAGTTTAGACTTCTTAGGGCATATTTACTTGATGTGATTTGTGTGAAGCAGTCTGAGGCGTAATTTGGTAGCATCTTTGATATCGCTCTATAAGTCCATAGTGTGGCATTCCTGTCTCTTCTAAATTGGGCGAGGTCCATCCAACTGCAGCATAAAGCAAGCAGTGGTGAGTGCTGAGAGGAAGATCTGTAATAAACCTCAAGGCTCTATGGTAAAGTGTGTGAACCTTCGGCAAGATTTAAAGCAGCAAGGAACCTGCCAGACAGTGTGGATGAACAACATATACCATTCCTAAAACTCCTGTTCGCTGACCGGTGGCGCTGGTTGAGGCGCTGGTCGCTCACCTGCACTGCGCTGGCGACCCGTGTTGAGGAGCGGGCATGGGTTGCGGGGGTCAGCGGGGAGGAGATGGATTGAGCGCCCAGGGACTGCTCCATCTCCGGGTGGGGATTCGGCGGCGGTGCTTGCCTGACCCTAGCAGAGGCTGGGATCGACAGCACGCAGCCACAAGCCAAGGGGAGGCGGGATGTGGCAGATGCTTGACTAGCGCATGCAGGGGCGTCGCAGCGCACTCAGTCGCTGGCGTTGTTACGCCATGCCCGCCGGGAGAAAACAAAAAATAGAGCCGGCAGCTGGCATCGTTCCCCAGGCGCCATTTCTGGAGCGCCTCCCTGGCATGGATCCGTTGGGGTGGGTTGAGTTGCTCCCCACCACCCTGCCGCGAAGGGTAAGTCGGGGTGCAGAAGGGAGGGTCTCATGTCCGGGATGGCGCCGGGAACGACGGAGTCGGGCGGGGTTGTAGCTGGAGCTCCGAGGAGAAAAACATCAAAAACTCCTGTTACAGGTGAGTAACCTGTATTTGTGGGAGGTATTACGTAGTACAAACTATCATGAATATCATGAAACAAAAAACCCTTATAATATGCAAAACATAGAGGATAGTGTATGAGGTCCACTATCCATAACAACCATGTGTAGCCATCGAAGGTTGTCAATGGTGACCATTTAAACCTGAGTAAAACTCAAGAGATTTTGGTCACCATGGCAACCTCAAGACAACTACTCATGGTTGTTGTGGATAGCGGATCATACATGGTCTTTTATAGTGTATGGTCTGCTGGCACAAGGAAAATGAGTGGGTAGGTGCACTGCTGTGTCCTTTTATTTTTTACCACGGCACAGCTCCTCCTCCAGTCCAGCTCTCACCCGCTCGGCAGCTTCCTGACAGGTGGAGGTTCATGTAACGTATATGTGCAAATGTGCCATGTTGTTGTGTGCTGCAGTAGCTATGTATCTAGTGCAGCACAACAATGAGAATGACGTAGGTACTGCAGCGTAACAACCCTATTCTAGAGATGGATTTCCATCCCTAACAACATTCTACCATACACTGTAAATACATATGTCTTTCAGTACAGAATCAATTCTGGTCTTATAGATCTTAAGAGTCTTGACTTTCCGAACACCTGGCTCTAGTTCGTTTAAAATTTTTGGTTAGTAATAACGTCCTTGCATTATACTATAGGAATTAGTCACAAGCGAGACCACTAAACATGTATTTTTGTTCTCTTAGGGTAGGTCGTTGGTTATTTATTTGAGCAAAGCTAAATGAAAACATTCCTCCACCTAATTCTTTAAATGCCATCACCCCAATTCACTTTCTTTTCATGTCTCTAAAAGTCCACCCAACTGATCTAACAAACTACAATGGTGGTTACCAAACTGACACCTCAAAACAAATCGAACCATCCTGCAGTACATCTTACCCAATCTATTTAGCTGTGTCAGGGTAGCATGTTGGTAGATTACATTGCCATATTCTAGTATAGGTAACAAAAGCTGTTATTCAATCCTATTTCTTGAATATTTTGGGAGTATAAAGGCTTTCCTAGAAGCGCTCCCAACCTAATATTTACTTTAGTGATGGTATTAGCTATATATTCTTTAAAAGTTAACATGTTATCAACTTGAACTCCTAATATTTATAGGAAGTTGTCACTTCGGTTTTGCTTATCTAATGTAAATATATCCAACCTATCATCTGTATTTGATTTAGCGCCTTAAACTCTGATTACCATAATCTGAGTTTTTTCTTCCATAATACCATGTCTGAATCCCTTAACAAATATTGTAAAATATTGAAATCCGACTGCAATATGTCTTGAAGTGCAACTCTGCTCTTAGTTCTACCAGTCAGTACCATATCATCTGTGTATAGATGTAGATCATATTTAGTTAACTTCTGTGGTATAGAGAATTTACATAGATCAAAAATAACAGGGGCCCGGATGAACCCCAGGGAACTACTCTGTAGATTTCTTCTTTATCTGGTAAGCAGCCCCCGATAGATAGTTGATGCACATGCTCTGTTAAATATTATAAAAAAAAAAAAATATCATTGGATTAGACATGCCAACGATAAGAGTCACTCCAACAACATTTTATAATCAACCACGTCAAAGGCCTTTGAGAGGTCGATGAACACCGAACCGACAGACTCACCATCCTCCAAACCATTGGAGACAGTATCAATGAAGTCTGCCAGTGCAGTGTCCATCGACCTTGCTGACCTGAAACCCAGCTGGTAAGGGGACAAAAATTGTATTTCTCCGGCAATCATAAATCTGAATACTTATCAGTTTCTCAAATAATTTTGACAGTGTTGATAACAAAGCTATAGGTTGGTAATTTGTTATTTCTGTATTTCTCTCCCCTTTATGGATTGGTAAACTTTTAATTTTTCCAAAATTCAGGATACAGTCCTTGTTCCAGGCTGGAATTAAATATTCCAGTCAAGACTGGGAACTACCTGTTCAGCTGAGTACTTCAAAAGTTTATTTCTACCTGGTCTGGGCCACTTACCTTCTGAGAGTTCAGTTTATTTATTTGTTTCAGAATTTCAGTTGGTTTGAGTACTTTTAAGTAACATTTTGGAATTCTTTCATTCAAAATTGCCCTTATATATGATTTCAGGCAGTTCATATCATCTTTGAGTGGACACTCAACTTTAATATCAGGAAGATGACAAAAATAATGATTTAAACTATTTGCTGTTTGATCAATTGCCATCTCAATTCCTTATTATCCATACAACTTGTTTGCTCCTTTTTGTATTACCTTTCAATTGTCTTATTAAGTTCCAGTACTGTGCTGGGTTATTTGTTTGATTTTATTTTATTTTGATGGTATTTTCTTTTGGCTTTAATATTATAATGCTTTTATAGTTATTCCTAACCCTTTTAAATAAATTCCAGTCCTCAGCCACAGAGTTCCATTTGCTTTCTTCCAAATTCTATCGTTCCATCTAATTTTTTAAGCTTTTCTTCAACCCATAGGAGATGTCCATTTCTTTTTAATTGGTTTAAAGGGGCATTCTTATTACAAACCTCCAGAAAGCAGTCTGTGAATTCCCTAACAACCAAATCTACATCTGGAATGAGATTTAATCTGTTCCAGTTAACCTGACTTATTTGCACTTGAAAAGTCTGCTTATTGAAATTTTAAAATCGCTGGTATGTTGTGTTGTAACTGATTTAACTCTGTCAAACTTCATTTTCAGTTCACAGTCAATTTAACAATGATCCCCAAGATTTGGTTTCCCAACCTTAAAGTTCAGTACTTCAGTACCTGAGATCTTAAAGATTAAGGGCAGGATTCATAAAACTCTTGTAAGTCCCACAGCCGTGGGAAAATCCAGCACAAGTCTTTAGCCTAGAGGGGAGAAGAAGAAGATGCAATCTTCTTTGATGTTCAATATACTAAATAATCCAGATCTAATGGTCCAGTGTGGTTTAGAATTTAACATCAGGACCACTAATCTGACTTCTCATAATAGACAACTGGTCATCCAAAAGCAAATATAAATAAAAGGAACAACTGTTTCACAGTATGTGCTGCTTATTTGTGGAACAGATTACCCATGAACTGGTGACTAAGACATCTTTCAGTAGTTTCAAATACAAGTTTGACAATTATATGGTGTTGACTAACATCAACAAATAATTCACCCACTAGGAGTGGGAGACAATCTTGATGGGCCACCAGCCTTCTTTTGTCTTATTTAACAAGTAACCAAGTAGGTTGCCACTTGTGGATCTGCAGTTTTCCCACAACTGCAGGTATTCACAAAGGTGGAGCTGGATTACGACTGGCTGCATGATTTACAATAGCTTGCCGGTGGTGCTGCTAGGAAATCCTGCAGCCAGGAAAACTGTTATAGCCGCTGGGAGCAGCCGTAACATCTTCTGCAGCTACTGTGGATGTGAATATCAATATCTGCAGCTGCAGGGATTTCAGTCCACAAATGGAGTTGTGGTCTGGGACTTAGTTCCAGAATGTTTTGTGAATCCAGCCCTACATCTAGAATATTTCTTATACTAACATGGATGCTCTTTCAGGTAGGAACCTCTGTAATCTAGGTTAAACCTAAAGACATAAAACCATGAGCAAGGTTTGTCCCACTCACCCCGAGGCTGCACTGAAATGTCCAATAAAACCTCCATAAGTAACCAACTTTCAAATAAATCCATCTGTCATGCTAAACCTCTTGTATTATCATGCATTATTTTAACACTATTTATCTTCTGGACTGGACCTGGATTTATTTCAATATCCCCACTCACCAGGGCTAAAATCAAGCTGAGTGTTAACCCCCTATGTAAATGTATACTGACTAATTTTATTCCAAAGGACATTTTTGACACTTTAATCATGGGTTCAAAATGAATGCATTTCCAATAAAAGTAGAGGTGTATTTTTCCTACTTAATGATTTGTGTACCCGTAAGTGTCAATGCTTGCAAACAAACAATTTAAAATTGTATACCCTGTTGTTTGGGCCTGATTTTTAACCTCTAACATGGGTCCATGTATTCTATCCACAATTACAAACAACACATCTATCCAAAAAGGGACTGAGTTCATTGATGCTTACAGCCTTCCAAAGAGACCTTATACAAACCTATCCTTAAAGAACTGCTGGCTTCACAGAAAACATTGAAAAGCATAATAATTAGATACAATTCAGCTTGCATTCCCTATATATTCTCTAGATTTCTGCTCTTCATTATTTATTACTGAAGAATTTGCATGAATGCATGATCCTTATCCCTTAGAGTTTGTCTGCCCCATGGCTTACTCCCTACCTCAAGTCATAATCCTCTGTTGTGACATCACAATCTGTTGCCATGGAGTAACTGTGATGTCACAAGCAGTGCATTATGACCTCCAGTGGGGAGAAAGCAACAGGAACAGATAAACTATTCAGGAGTAAAGATCCTGTTTTCATGCAAATGACCTCAGTAATAACTAATGGGGAGGAGAAATAGAGAACAAATGTGAAATACAAGCTGGACTGTGTCTAAATATTATGTTTTATTAAAGGTCTTCTGAAGATGTCAGCTGCTCTTTAATAAAAATTAAAATACAGGAGTTAAACATTTTAAAAGACCACCCACATGAAAGAACAGAGGAATGAATCCCAGTCTTGGCGTATTACATTCAGCTGTCCTTAGTTCGCATGGCTGCACCTTTGAAGTAGATTGCCTGCCCCAGAACGCCTCCAGCATCATCTCCACCCTGGTAGCCCTCCCACTTATCAGACCTGGTGGGAACAGAAGACAACAGCAGTCCGGCATTAATGCTGGCAGATAGCGTTGGGATCCTTGAAGTTATTACAGCAGTCCAGCACAAAAGAACAGAGGAGCGTCAGTCCTGACAAGTTACTTTCAGCTGTTCATGTGGCTGTGCCTCTGAAGTGGGTTGCCTTCAAAGGTAATCAAGTTAAACCTTCAATAGAAAAGAAGATCCAGAATGTTGAGAGGCAAGTTTCCTGCCCAGGTCCCAGCATCTACAGTGGACACAACAGACAGACTTCTCTTCCATGCCTCTCCACCCACTGCTGCTCCAACCGCTGCCACTGATTCAGTGGATGTTGGTTTATATGTCCATTGGCTCCTCCCTTATACAGATGCTGAAAGGCTTCAGGTGCTCAAAGTGCCTGAAGAAGACAAACATTCAGTCAGGCTGGAAACCCCACTCCATGGCAAGGTCTATCAGATCACAGGCAGAAATAGTAATATCTTTACATCTGGAACTCATCTAGCTGTCTGGCTCTTTGGGAAGGCATAATATCACAGGGCTGGATATTAAGTCAGAGAGAGGAGGCAGAAGTGGCTAGGTGAAACAACAGATGACAATAGCTTTACTCACCACCTCTCTGCCATGCCTCTCTGCCCACTGTTGCTTGAACTGTGATCCTCTTTGCTGTTCAGCAAGCACAATACTTTCAGTTAAGTATTCCATTAGTCTTTTCCAGTTAACAAAGGTTCAAGTAATTTTTTCCTATACTGGAAACAGATAAGACATTCTATCAACAAATGAATAGTGGTCAGCTTGACCTTGCATCCACCAGGAAATAACCTTCTTTATTTTATATCACTCCACTTAATGTACGCAGTGTCATGCCAAAATTACAATCAAAGCTAAGTCTAGGTATTCGGTGACATCATGAGACAGCCAGCAGCTCCTATACAAGAGGCTCCCGACAAGATCAGAAATATCGCCTCCTAAATACTACTTTCTTGCAGAGCAAAAGACAAAAATCAGCTATAGGAGGTTGCAGTATGCCCAAAACGAGGGAGACACCAAAAGCAAGCCACCGAATCAACAGGATGAAGATAGATTACTACGGAGGACTCAGAAAGTGAAGGATCCAGGGCCTCATCGACATCCATACAGCTCAATGCGGGCAACCAGGTCCCCAATACAATCCTGCAGCGCAGCTGGCACAGGTACTAAATGAGCTCCATGGCTTTAGAAAAGAAATGCGGTCCACCACCTCTGCACTCTGGACAGACATAAACAAACTCGAAAAACTGCAAGAGGCTAGTGAAGCTCAAGCCACTGCAACAGATCAATGCCTGGACGAGGCCGAACGAGCTTTGGTGCAGTTGCACGGGCTTGAAATCACTGCAAGATCGGCTGAAGATGCGAAAGTAGGAATCGCTGGAATAATATCCGGTTATCGGGTGTCCCAGAAGGCACTGAAGGGGCTGAAATGATTCCATTCTTTCAAAGGATGCTCCGGGAAATTCTGCGGTTATCAGACAATCTATCGCTTGAGTTGCAGTGAGCACACCACACCTTAGGCCCCAAGCCTGCTCCAGGAGCTCGCCTGGACAGTCATAATCCTTAAATTTCTACGATACCAGGAGAAAAACGATACTACATACGGCTTGGAAGAGTGGCATTATCACCTTTCAAGGTCAGAGACTGTTTTTGACAATGATTACGCTCCGGAGTGATGGCACGATGGAAGCTTACATACCAATAATGAGGGCTCTGAAATCAGCAGTATACGTTTAGAACCTCTTATCAGGCCAAGATGGTAGTCTTCTTCCAGGAGGCAACTCATCTTGAAAATGCACACGTGGCGACTGCAGAATTAAAATCCAGGAACATAGAAGTACCGCCTTAACGCTGTACCCAGGCCCATCGATTGCAAACAAACTTTCCCAAAAAGTCTGGAGCACCAGCCAGAGAGACTCTAGATGCCAGCAGGGGTCCAAGCCATCCAGAAGATCGTGAGCTCACTGAAGGACAGACAGCATCCTACCCTGAAAGACGGATCTGGCTGGAAAAACCTAAGTATAAGGGAAAATTGACACTCTTAATAAAATCTGAACCCCAAACTCCCTAGAAACCCGAAACAAAATATGCTTTGGAACTGTAAGAATGCATAAATATTAAGAAAGACAATGTGGGGCTGAGTATCTCTGGGGAGAATTGAGGCCAATTGGAGCATATCCGTACACTCACTCATAGGGTGCAAGGACCCAGATGCCTGACTTTGGCTGGGAGGTGGGGAGTGGATGTGGTTGAAGGATGGGAGATGGGCTAGAATTAGACATGGGACCCCAAATAATACTAGGAACGGTACTTTAATCTGGATGTGTGGTGGGAGGGGATGGGCAGACTAACCTAGAACTCATCCACTCACTCTATAGCGATTGGTGGTGGGAGATGGGAGCTGGGTTTCAGGCCCCCCCTTATTTCTTCACATGGCGAGCTCCCCATCACATATAAAGGTAAAGTGACAGAAAACTGAAAGATTTGGATAAGACAGGTTTTCCCAACTGGGTTCATAACTTGAACCCTTGAGCAACCAAATAGTGGAGCCCTCCATGTACCCGACCAGTTGCAACAAAGTTGATAAGGCAATGGATGGAGGGGGACCACAGAGGAACCATAAATACAATAATGGTTGTTCTTGGGTGGGAGCAATATAAATTAACTAGTGTCTAGAGAGGTTAGGAGGAACAACTGGAAAGGGGAGGGTTAAATGAACTTGAGGGAAAAGCTGTTCATAACCCTAAATTTGGGTTCAGTAACCTGATTCTGGGAGCAGCCAAATAGTGGGAGCCCTCCATGTACCTGACCAGTTGCAACGAGAGTTGATAAAGCAACAGATGGAGGGACCACAGAGGAACCATAAATATAATAGTGGTTGTTCTTGGGCGGGGAGGTGGTATAAATTAGCTAGTGACTAGAGGATTAGGAAGGAACCACTTGAAAGGAGGGGCTAGGGTTAAGTGGGCCTGAGGGAAAAGCTGTTCATAACCCTAAAACTGAGAATCCATGGCTTGGCCTATGTCGTAACCTCAACTAGATGGGCGCAGGGGAAAACTATTGTGGCCTGGAATCTGGCCTGAGGCAACTTTTCCTGTTTAGCGATGTGAATTACTGTTACCCCATTATTAGGTGTATCCTCTGAATTACACGTGATCTTAATCGGGGATTGAAGCTTATTCATTGACATAACCTACCCCATATTCCTTTCTAAAGGGCTATAAATGCCCAGACCCTGAAATGTAGAGACACGGGGATCTAGGATCTCCGGACCTTTAGAAGTACCAGTTGGCTGGGCAGTTGACAGAGTAGACACGCTGTCTACCTGTTAAAACCTAGGAAGATGTTAATTGTTGTATGTCAGATTAAATGTTGTTGTTGATACTTTTATGTTAGTAAGTGTATTAAAAAGCCATCAGGTCAGTCTATATTTACACACAAATAGTTAAGCTGAAGAGTACAAAGAAACCGATTCGCTGACAGTGAGAGACAGTACAGTATGAAAAACATAAGAATAATAAAATGCAGTCCACAGGAGTGAAGTTGTTATCGCTGAACATTAATGGCCTGACATCCCGATTAAGCGATCGAGGACATTAGCATACATTCGGAGGTCAAAATGTGACCTGGTGCATCTGCAAGAGACTCATCTGAATAACACTGAACATGAAAAGCTAGCCAAGATAATCAGGGGTCTGTGTTTTACTCCTCTAGTAGGGGGTGCTGACGTAGAGGGTGGCCATAATAATACCCCGCATACTCCATTTAACAAGGAAGCAATTTGGTCAGACCCAGAGGGCCAGCTGATTATGGTGCAGGGGTGCTTAATGGTAGGATGGTTACTCTGGTGAATGTATACATTCCCTGGAATTTCAGTTACTCAACTGAGAGCTCTACTTGATAAAATAGTACAAAAGACCAACGGTATCCTGATGTTGGCCAGGATTTCAACCAACGATAGACCCAACTATTGACACCTCCAACCCACTACCCCTAAACAAACAGCCACACAAAAATTATTTTGCAGATCCATAGCAGAGGTGGGCTGGAGTGATATATGGCTGAAAATACATCCCCAAACCAGAAATTATACTTTTTCTCATCCGCTCACCATACCTATTCAAGCATAGATCACACATACACACAAATTGAGAGACTTGTAGAGGTGAAAGATATACAAATAGGAGAACATTACTATCTCTGACCATGCCCCACTAGTATCTGTTTGGAACATGGGTCTCCAACCTAAAAACACTAAATAGAGGCTGAACCCATACTACCTCCGATCAAAGAACTTCCAGGAGTTTATCACAGATAAGATAGCGGAAATTATAGCAGATAATCCACCCAAGGACTCTCCCGGAGATACACTGGGACACAATTAAAACAGTGCTACGAGGCCACATTATAAAATATACAATGGAGCTGAGTAGGCAACGAGGGCAGAAAGACTTAAACTGAGGAGACGCTTATTTTTTGCAAATAGCTCATAAACAGGGGACAACCTCATTACTACCACTGATAAAACAAACCAAACAAGACTTAGATAGGCTAGCCCATATACAAACTGAAATCGCCTCGACCTTTTTAAGGCAAAGGTACTACAAGTGGGCCCCGAGCCACTCAACTACTAGCCTACCAAATACGAAAACAGAGAAAGGCGTAACAATAACCACTCTTCGCCATCCAAATGGGACAACCTTTAACTAAAATACAGGACATAGCAGATGCCTTTGCAACATATTATACTACACTTTATACACCTGAGCACCCCCAACGCCACAACAGATCTCAGAATATCTGCAGAAGGTTAAGCTGTCACAGCTAACAGAACCCCATAAAGAGAGCCTCATTGCTCCAGTAGAAGCAGCGAAATACTGGGACCATCTCTAACGCTAAATCCTTAAAATCACCAGGGCCAGATGGCTATGGCTCAGAATTTTATAAAGTAAGTAAGACATGCATCACTCCTGTGCTGCTCAAAGTGTTTAACTTCGGTGTTGGAGGGCAATCTCCCCACAGTCTTGGTCATATGTAACTATATCAGTAATACCCAAACCAGATAAAAATTTACAACTATGTGAATCATATAGGCCTATGTTGGTACTTAATCAAGATTATAAAATGTTTATGAGTATCTTGGCACACCAAATTGATTTATTACTCCTCAACTAATACATAAGGATCAAACAGGCTTTGTGAAATTCGTTCCACTACAGATAGCATAATCGCACCCTACACCTGATTCACCATATGCAGACATCTAAGATCCCTCAGTACTAGTGAGCCTAAACGCCAAAAGGCATTTGACAGGGTTGCTTGGCCTTTTCTATATCTAACACTACAAAATTTGGCTTCCCCATCCCTTATTACAGTACTTTGGAATATTTACACTGCACCCCAAGCATGTGTGAAAGTAGACTAACACCGTACAAAATACTTTTCTCTTCAGAGAGGTACTAGACAGGGATGCTCATTATCCCTCTGCTATTTGCAATCTTTATTAAACCCTAGTGCAGCAAATACGTGAAGCCCAGAATTGGCAGGTGTTAATATAGGGGCGAGAACACTCGGATAGCACTATATGCGGACAACATCCTGCTATACCTCCAGCAGCCAGAAAGATCTCTCCCAACAATAGAAAAATACTAGGAGACTTCAGCCTCATAGCAGGATATAGATTAAACCTGAACAAAACAGAAAGTCTCACAATTCATTATACCCCTTCCCCAAACTCAAAGTATCGTCCCAGGAAGATGGAATTTGCATAAATTAAAATATTTGGGGGTGTGGCTATCACACAGTCATGCAAGTAACTACAAATACAACTATGCCCCATTCATGACACAAAAAAACAGACCTAAACTCATGGGCCACCCTACCCTTAAGCATGACAAGGAGAAAAGACTGGGTAAGGATGGTGAAACTCCCAAGAGCATTGTATCTATTCCACAATATTCCTATTTGTGTCCTTTAAAGACATTCCAAGGTTGGGATTGCATGATATCCAGCTTCATATGGACAAACCGGAGGCCTCGGTGCGTCTAAAAATCCTGACCCTTCCTAGGCAGGCGGGAGGGTTGGCACTTGTGATCTGCAATTATAACAGCAGGCAGCAACACTAACACATGTAATGGCCCAGCAAATATGAGATCTAACCAGCACTGGCTGGAGATAGAAAGAACCAGATAGGTGATAATCCCTACTTTCAAAACCTATACCACCAGGCGCTAGACCGGTTAGGGTTCAAAGTCTAGGCCCATTGCTTATACTCCAAGATAAAACTGGAAAATCATCAAGAGAGATCACCAACTGGCACTCTTTCAACCCTTATCTGCCCCATCTCAGTTCTAAGTGACTTTTTACCAAATGAACTAGATAGTGGCATTCGAACTGGAGAGCTATGGCCTTAGATACATTACACAAGTAATGAAGCAGGGAAGATTTGGTCTTTTGCAGAGATTCAGAAGAAATTTCCCAAACCACACTGAGATTTTTACCACTACTTACAGCTTAGGCATTATATTGAAAGCTTACTAGGGTGTTATGGGGAACCACAACTATGCCCACCTTTGATACGGGGCCAGATCCAGCTCAATACTACACTAAAACAAGACCACCTGATATCCTTCTATTATCAACTGCTGAACTCCCAGGGGAGTCCCGAACCAAACACATCCATCAGCAATGAGACCAGGAAACAGGTGGTACCTTCACATGGGATGATTGGCAGAGGGCGTGGGTACGCCATGCAGGTAACGAGCTCACACCAGTGGCGTGAATATGCCTGGAAGAATCTGATAAGATTCTTCAGAATCCCTGTAATCACCAGCCACTATAACCCCGCTAACTCTGCAAATTGTTGGCGTGCATGTGGTGAGACTAGAGCGAACCATGCTCATATTTTGTGGACATGCCCATCCCTCAAACCCTTTTGGTGGACCTACAGAGGCACCTGCAGGAGATATTCAACCCCAATTTAAGCTAACTATGGAGATGCTCCACTTCTTTAACATTCCTACAACATTAAGAGGCCTGAATACGAGATACATTCTCCTCCTGCTCATAACAGCTGCAAAAAAAGCAATTACGAAACTCTGGCTTACAACTAGTATCCCTACAGTACAAAGCTGGTGGGACATTACTAGGCAGATCTATAGTATGGAAAAAATTACACGTAATTTGAATGAACAGGAGGAGAAGTTCAATACAAGGTGGGCCAGATGACAGATTTACTATATGCTAAAGGATACTACTTTTATACCCTAAGGGCAAGTGATTCTCCTGGGGTCTCGCCTAGTCCCAGGAGCTGCCTGGCTGGGCAAGTATGCTCCAAGACCTTTAATCCATTGAACAGGCAATCAAGTAGGTGAGGCTGACCAAGAGAAGTCTACTATTCCCCAATCTAACCAGACTGAACATGATAGATGGCTATAAGATGATGGTTAATCAATGGCTGTCTGAAGCGAGAGATGGATGAGACAAGACGCAGACTAACAGAATAGCATATAATGTTGCATAATGAATTAGGGAATTGTAAAAATATAGGTGAATTGATGCTGTCCAGTACTGTCTATATATTGATCTCTATGAGGTTTTCTGTAAAATATGAATTATGTGATGACCTGATGACATGTATGTATGTATGTTAGAAAATTTTAATAAAAAGGATATTGCAGATATCTCACATGGGATCTGGAGCAGGATCAGTCTGTTCACAGACGATACCAAGATAGGAGCTGTGGTTGATGATGCAGAGGGTGGAAGGGGTTGCAGGAGGACCTGACTAAGCTGCAGGAGCGGTGGAAACATGGCAATTGGGGTTCAATGCCAAGAGTGCAAGGTTCTGCACTTCAGAACCATGAACCAGGGAGGATTATCACTTGAGTGGGGTACAGTTGGGGAACTCCACAGAGGAGAAGGACCTAGGAGTGATCATTATGGGGACATGAACAACTCTGCTCAGTGTCTGAAGGTGGCAGCAAAAGCCAACAAAATGCTGGGGTGTATTGCAAGAGGGATCTCCTCCAGAAGGAGGAGGTTTCCTGTCCCTGTATAGATCATTGGTCAGGCCCCACCTTGAGTACTGCATGCAGTACTGGCACCCATTCCTGAAGAAGGACATCAGATTGTTGGAGGGTGCAGTGAAGAACCACAAAGATAATTCAGGGATTAGAGAGCAAGCCTATAAGGACAGACTGGGAGAGCTGAATATATATTAGCTGGAGGAGAGAAGGGATGGGGAATATGATCAAGACCTTTAAGTATCTGAAGGGATAAACAAGACCAGCACAGAAGGATTTCCCAGATGAGAAGGGGAGGGACATGAGAGGGCGTGGACTGAGATGGGGGGATTCAGGAGGCGATGAGGAGACATTTTTCACTGCTTCATTGAAAGAGTGGTGGAAAAATGGAACACCTTACCAGATGACATAGTGTCCTGTAAGACAGTGGGCAGTTTCAAGAGGGTTGGGACAGGGAAGGATACTGGGAAGAGGGCGCGGGTGGGGCAGCTATGAGATGAGGTGCTAGATGCACACTCAAGCAGACTCGATAGACCGGGAGGCCTGTTTCTGCTGGCAATTTCATATGTTCATATAGCAAAGCTTTCAACTCTGTCCCACATGGGAGAATGGTTAAGAAATTAGAGGACCTGGGGATGGGAAACAAGATTACAGGATGAGTCAGAAACTGAATGGGTGGGAGAACACAGAGAGTGATCTTAAGTGGGAAATTCTCTGAGGTAAGGGAGGTCATCAGTGGGGCTCCAGAGATCCGTCATAGGCCAAGTACTTTTCAATAACTTTATTTAAATCATTGGGTGAATGGACATCAGGGAAGATGTGACTATTTGCAGATGACACAAAAGACATGGTTGTGTGGACAGTGATGAGGAAGTCAGGACATTGTGGGGAGATCTGAAGTGATGGGAAAATGGCCAAGAGTCTGGCTACTAAAATTCAGTGCAAAAAGTGCAAAGTTATGCATAGGGTCAGGTATCCAAAGATGGAATACAGGACCAAGAGATTTGTTGTTAGAAAAAGACAACAGAGGTAGTAGTAGTAGTAGCAGTAGTAGTAGCAGTATTAGTAGTAGTAGCAGTAGTATCAGTATTAGTAGTAGTAGCAGTAGTAGCAGTATTAGTAGTAGTAACAGTAGCAGTAGTAGTAGTAGTAGTAGCAGTAGTAGTAGTAGTAGTGATGAGTACAGACCTTCATTTCTATACAGGATATAACTTGTTAGAGGTTAGAAGCTCTGTTTACAAAGTTGTCCTGTTGCAATGATGTTGTTACATGGATCTTATCACAGTACAGAGAGGGATCTCAGGGTCTTAATGGAAGACAATGTAAAGCAGTCAGTGCACTACAATAGTGCAATTAAGCAGGCAAACAGGATGCTGGCATGCATGGGCAGGAAATCAGCAGCTGAAGGAGGAGATGATCCTGCCCGTACATGTTCTTAGTGTGTATGCATTTTGACGCTACATGCACTTCTGGAGTCTGCACTCAAAAAAAAGAGCAGGAGCCAGCCTGGTGGTGCTAAGGGTTGAGGTGCTGAATGCCACACCTCACGCCATGGCGGGGACCTGAGTTCGGGAATGAGCTTGGGTCACTGGGGTCGGGGCGGGGGCTGGGGAGATGATTGAGCAGTCACTAGGCCTATTTTATCTCCTGGACTGGGGAGGTGAGTTTCCTCGCTCTTGGCTGACACCCAGTGGAGGCTGGATGTCAGAGTAGAGGTCTGGGGGACTGGAGGGAGGCTGTGGTTCTGGGAGAGCATGTGCACCTCCATGCACATCGCCCACCATGCCGCCACAGCTCCAGGTCGGGAGAAGAAAACATAGAAACTCTATATCTCTCCATTGCTGTGTGTGATGGCCCTTGGTGCTCTTGGACCCTGCTCTGTGTGATCCCCACCAGTGTGATAGTGGGGAGTAGCAGATGGGCTGGGAGTTGCCAGGCTACAGGCCCAATGGCAAGATGTAGATGGCAACAGAGGAGTAAACAGTTTATGAAAAAAAGGGCAAAGACAGGGTTGAGGACCTCAGCATCTATGCACTGGAGACCAGGAGGGTGGAGAGGGCATGATTGAAACATTCCAGTTTGTTCACAATATAAACAAAGGTGGACACCAGGGAACTTATCACATGGGCAAACAAAACAAAGGAAAGCTCAGGCTACGCTTGATGTCGAAGGTGCGCTTACAAACGGATGGCCATCTGAAAAGCAGTAAACAATGTAAGAAATTGCAGCACTCCACAGAAACAATAAAAAAAACACAAAACAATGAATTTAAACAACTATTGTATTTATATTTCCACCTTGTGAGACCCCTAGCGCCTCGGCTTAGGTGCCTTCAAGGCGTTTTTTATCAGGTGGGCACAAGGGGGAGTTCTTGTACAGATCCCTGGTGTGGCAACATTTGGAGCACTACATTCAGTTCTGGAGTCCACACTCAAAAAGGGCAGGGATTGGGTTCTGGCAGTGAAGAGGAGGGCAGCAAAAATGTTTCAGGGGCAACAAAGAAGCCCTGCATGGAGATGCTTGAGGAACTCAACATGTATGCCCTGGAGACCAGGAGAGAGAGGGAGGACACGATTAAAACTTTTAAGTTCCTGCACAAGATAAATAAAGTGGACACAGGGGAACTGTTTATAAGGAGCAAAAATGGGCACAAGGGGCCACTCAAAGGAGCTGTACCACTCGTGCTCAAGAGGGAATTGTTTCAACATTCCAGAGGGAAATAAAAAATCTTACGCACTTGAGTCCCATGCGCGATATCCCGTGTGTGTGAAAATACTGCTGTCTGATCAGATGAACCAGGTAATCTGCTGTACCTATATGTGCTGTACTCAGGAATGCACAGTGCTAAATTTTCTAAGCTAAAATATTTCATACAGAGCTCTGCCTGTGGCCTTATGCCTCAGCACACACCAGGCGTGCCTGTACAGTCAAGCAAAGCACACCTCTTGTGTTATTGCTTATATATTATACAGCCCTGTCTGTTGCTCTCAGCTGTATACATAGCCCTGTTTGTTTCCCCAGTTGTGTACAGGGCTGGATTAACAAATTCTGGGGCTGTGAGCAATTTGTAATTGTGATGCCCCTGTGACTTCACCAATAGGCTGAGGGTTCAGGGCCACCTAGGCCCCCAAAGCTGAATAGTTTTCGATGCCTTAAAATGCATTTGGAGGGGTTTCCAGCTACTCTGAATACCATTTCTTACTGGTGAGAACTGAAGGTTAGAATATTTGAAATTGTATGGCTGGGGTACATTCGCAGTGAGTTTCAGTGCTCAGCACAGCCATGTGTTACTGACAGTCAGGGTTTGGGAACAAGCCCATAACACTCAACTGTATGTTGGTCAGGAGAAGAAGATCGAGAAGATCCCTAGAGTGTTGTCCTCCTCCTGAGAAGAAGGGCAGCAAATGCTGCTGCAGTACCGTTACTTGGTGACCACAGGTAGCATTGCTGCTGAGCGGAAAACTGTAGACAGATACACTACAGTGTGGAAACTGGACAAAATAACACTCTAGTTCAAAAATTAATAATTGTCATTTGCTTGATGGCAGACAATTACTGCTTTTTAGTGTGCAGTTGAATGATATGATCTTGTGCTCCATTTATTTATTTGTAACCCCCTCTGGGGAGTGTACAATATTTGTGCACTTTAGGGGTTTGAGAGTTTGTCTGGCCGGGAAAAAATGGTTAATCCCTCTCTCACTCAGCGGGACCTGCTGCGGTCAGGAGGTCACCGTGGGTGAGCGGGGTATTTAACTGTGAGTTTTGGCAGTAGTTGAGGAGTCATCCCGGGGATTAGAGATAGAGAGAGACCCTGGGGAGGAGAGTGAAAGGGCTGGGTGGGGAGACTGCCCGCTCTGGCTCATGGCCAGTAGCTCCATGAACCCAGAGAGAGGTGGGAGTGCTGAAGAAGCCCAGAGATGGAGGACTGTGGCCACAAAGCAATGCCAGCTGTTGAAGGAGACACCAGGAGAGAAGATGGGCAGTACCTGTGTTTGGCACATGTGAAACATGTGGCTGCTTATGGCATCAGCACAGCCAGGGCGAATGATCATGTAGTCCAGTGGAGGCACAGAGACCCTTTTCTGGCTGCAGAAGTACCGGTATTGCTACTATGGATGCCATGGGCTTTTTGTAATGGTGTAGCTCTGGTACACTTGTATGGTAGAGTGCCATGGCAGGCTTTGTTCATGAAACTCGGGAGGGGGGATAATTGCAGCAGCCACAGATTAGCACACGGACCTCGTGGATGAAAGCTCAATTAAGTCAGTGTGTTAGAGTGATTGGCTTCTGTGTCAGGTAGGGATGTGGCTAGCCAATGGTGGCACCACATTGAAATAAAGTGACAGAGGAGGAACGGAAGTAGGAAGAAGATTGGAGAAGAGAGATGGCTCAGACTCACATTTGACAAACATCGACTGAGCTGCTCCCACATTACCAGAGGAAAGATCATTCCCTGGGCCATTCCTACACATTGTGTCTGTGTTGGTGTCAAGTGCAGAATAGAACTTGAATAAAGTGCCTTAGTTTACATTGCTTGTTCCTGCCTTCATGAAGGAGTGGATTTTTGGTAGCTGTTGCCTTGGAGCTGATTCACAATTCTGCTTTGCTATGACAGTCTGAGCCATAGAAATTAAAAGACCTAGTTCTATGGTCTGATCCATGCCAAACAGAGAACTGCCAGCAGCCTGGTACTCACAAAGAGAAGGCAGGAAGGAACACCTGACTCCTACCCTTCAGACATAGAAACATAGAATTTGCGGCGAGATAAGGACAGCTTGGCCCACCCAGTCTGCCCATTCCCTCCCTAATGGATAAGCTGCAGATCCTAGTTAACCAGCAGCCTACTTCTTCCTACCCCACCCCACAGAATTGCCTTATGACTGTCCCATGCATGCTTGAATTCCACCATTGTTTTTGACTCCACAACCTCCTCCGGAAGGTCGTTCCATGCATCCACAACCCTCTCTGTGAAAAATACTTCCTTAAATTACCTCTGAGCCACCCCCATCTTCAGATTGTGCCCTTGTTCTTGCACACCTCTTTTTGAAAGATGCTACCCTCTTAGACTTTGTTGATTCCCTTGAGGTACTTGAAAGTTTCTATCATGTCCCCCCTCTCTCTCCTTTCCTCAAGGCTATACATATTAAGCTCCTTAGGTCTCTCTTCATATGTCTTCCGCTGCAGACCCTGTACCATTTTAGTTGCCCTCTTCTGGACAGCTTCCATCCTGTCTATGTCTTTGCAGAGACTGGGTCTCCAGAACTGCACGCAGTACTCCAGATGGGGTCTCACCAGCTGTCTGTACAGAGGGATAATAACTTCCTGTTTTCTACTGGTGATGCCTCTCCTATGCATCCCAGCATCCCCCAACCCTCCTTGCTGCCCTCTCACATTGCTTGCCCACCTTTAGGTAATCTGATATGACTACCCCCAGGTCCCTTTCCATTTTGTTGTTGTTAGTATCTCACCCCCATTGTGTACTCTTCCCCTGGGTTTTGTTTCCCAGGTGCATTACGTTGCACTTCTTAGCATTGAATCTAAGCTGCCATACATTTGACCATTCCTCTAACCTTGCCAAGTTTCTTCTCATCCTTTCCACCCCACCTTGTGCATCAACTCTGTTGCAGATCTTTGTGTCATCTGCAAAGAGACATACTTTCCTTCCAGTCCCTCTGCAATGTCGCTATAAGCGACATTGCAGAAGGACTAACAACCCTGTCACATTCGGTAAGAAGTCGGTTTAGCACTGTGTACAGCCAGTTTAAGAGAATCATGTAAGCATTAATGCCTGATGAGAGGCTTCTACTAGGGAATTAATGCATGGTTGGGTGGGGGTTGGCCTCGAGGCCTTGGCCAAGTGCCTACAACCACTCCAACCATGCATTAATTCCCCAGTAGAAGCTGACCGGAGGGCATTAATGCGCTTGTACACGGGAATACTTGCATTGTTGTTGTTTCCGCTTTGTATAGTTCTGTTTGCTGGAACTGTTCTGCTTTGTGTCAGTGCGGTGAGATCCTGCATTTTAGCAGCGATGTGTATCCTGTTTGCTGCTGTGACAGGTAGTGGTGCTACAGCCTGACCGGTGACCCGTGATTAATAGTTGGAGTGGGCATTACCAGTGATTAAGCCCTGCTCCAACTTTGATCATATGGTGCGTTTTGTCCAGTGGCGTTGCCTTATTTCAGATTTCTCTTTTTGCCATGTTACAAATATTTTACCCTACACTGTTTTCATGTTGGCATTCTAGTTTATAAGTGAATGTTTTCACTAGGTAAATTGCAACATCCATAGAACAAATGATATTTGATTAAAAATGGAAGACTGGTATGATTAAATATCCCATTCTTTAAATGTATTGTGATGAGAGGACTCTAGTTACAAAAAAATAATATTGCTCCATTTTCCACTCCCATTTGCTCCATTGAAACACCATCTGTATTGCTCTCACTTTCTTTATCCTTCCCATACCACACACATGCACATGCTCACACACATATGCACATATAGACACACATGCACATACACACACACACACATGCACACACACACACACACACACACACACACACACACATATATAGCACGTGTACACACACACTCACACTGGTGCTGCAGGCTACTTATTCCTTATTATGCACTCTTTGCAGCCTCTAACCCCTGCAGTGGGCCTCCCTTGTGCAGGTAGTAACCATCTATGGGGAGGGTTGCAATGACTGGTTGGAAGGGGTTGTTTCTTTTGAAGCAGTGGTGCCTGTTGGTTTGATTCCACAACATCCAGTTACATACTGTGTGAACCAAAAGAAGTCACTTATCCTTCCCTGTGCTCCCGGTCACCCTCGAAAACAGGCCTTGTGCCTAGTGGGCCTTACCGGTTACTAAAAGAATAAGATAAAATAAAAAGACGGAACTTTTGCCTGTGGGGAGGGTTACTATGGGTGGGGTGGGCTTTGTTTATTTTTCTGCATGCGGGGTGTGTGTGTGTGTGTGTGTGTGTGTGTGTGTGTGTGGTGGTAGTGGGAGGGGTTGTTGTAGAGATGGTGCCTACTGGTGTGGGATGGACTTTGACTGATGGTCCGTTCTCCTGGTCTATGTTAGGGGTTGGTGGGTTTGGACTCGGTGTGGTGGGGTTGGAATTTGAACAATGGGCCGACTGCTTGCCCAGTCTTGGGGGCTGGTGGGTTGGGATATTTAGCAGTATGTTTTGCTTCACATTTGGTTTTGTTAAAATTATTTTTTTAACTCAATTTATCCTCCTGGCCACCTCTCTGCATCCCGTTACTTCTGCACAGTCCCGAGGATCGACTGTCATCCATCCCTCGCTGGCACCTTTAACTCCTGCAGCTTGCACCTTTAACTCCTGCAGCTCCTCCCCACAGGGAGCTCCCTATCTCCCTACCAATTCTGGATCCAGTTCGGATGCCGATGGATACTCCACGGATGGCCATCAAGCCGCGCGAGAGGTGCGCTTTTCCTTGTTCCTCCTTAAGCCTGGTGGGCGTGCAGTGATGCCAGCAGCCAGGAGCATGCACCGTCTGCATGCACCCGCATCCTGGCTTCTGCTCCCCGATTTCACCTCAGTGTATGACGTGCATCCCAACCCCGGCCTCCACCAGAGGGCAATCGGGTGCCAACCATTGTGAATCCCCTCCCTGGAGAGGAGAGCAGTCCATCAGACACTCGATCCCTCTCCTTCCCTGCCAGCCTCTGGCACCCATGTTAAGCTCCTGAACCGGGTGGCGGCGTGGCGACCAGTGCCTCTTCCCTCAGTAACTACTGGGCGGCCTTTGTTAAAATGTCTTAGTTGTATTGGCTTTATTTATTTATTTTGCAAATTTTATTTTGAAAGTTTTGCAGTTATAGCATATTTGAAATGTTTCATCTTTGCAAGCACAGTAAGTTACAAATATAGGTGAACATTACAGGCTTTTTAGTCATTAACATTACATTTCTTTGTATATTTGAGCGTCACATAGAGTCCCCATTCCTAGTTTTTTCCTTCCAACTCCTTGCAGTTTTTAATATATAGAATGCCAATTTAAAAAGTGTAACTTTTACAGTATTCTTACAAGTTTTGTGGCATGAGTGGAAGTCAGTGGGGCAAGAATGACTTGGGAGGGCAGGAGAGTGCAAGGGTGAAGGAGATGCCACAGGTTTGTTTGCTTGGGAGCACTCAAGTCTAACAGCGACCCTGGAGATGCGGCTGTGAGAGGAGGTCTGCTGGCAGATATGGAGCTAGTAAAGGCCCTGGTGAAATGGGCATGCAGTCCCATAGAGAATGGAGAAGTTTCAGAACCCTGCGACTTCCAGGACATGTAAGTCCACTGTTTCTGGGGACAGTCACCACTGGAGCCAGAGAGTTTCACCAGGAGGTCGGGAGGAGCAAGTAGCCCCAAACTACGAGGTCTGTGGGTTCCCAAGGGCATACTGATGAAGAGTCATTGGGAGCATAAGTAAAGGGTAGAGCAGAAATGCCAGTGCTGTTTTGGGACTGCCTTAACCATATCTCATGGGGTAGACTGCCGTGGAAGAGAGATACAGTATGTGGGGCGGTGACCTGTGCTGCTAAAGACTGTGAGACCATAGTGGTCCTGTGAGTGCTGCCTCAATTGCTAGGCAATATCGGTCTGAAACGTGCTGCTGATCCCCATGTATCAGCTGTTGCTCCACAGAGTAGTGTTATTTTTATTGGTTCATAATGAAATGGATCCTACCATTTGTTCAAGTTTGTGTGGACAGTTATTCAGTTGGAATGCTAGTGCCAGTTAACGGCTTGCTTGCAGCCCAGTGCCAAGTGATGCCAGCACCCACTGGACACAATGAACTGCACCAATGTAAGCTATTTTGGTGAGGTTTCTGCTGTGGGCACCCCTCCCACGGACCACATCCATCTCATACCCCTAGACACAGGGGAGGGGGACTACATATTTATATATTTAAAATACAAGATCATATCATTAAACTGCAGACTAATTTATTTTAGAAAATGTCCAGGAAAGACGTACTGAGCTGGTTGTTTCCAGATGCATCATGGGGTGGTGGTGGTAGTGGGGTGTAAGGTGCAAGATCAAAATACAGTTACAGCTGAGCTGCAATACTATGTAGTGCCACATAATACAGTGCCAACAAAATAAGGTGTAAAAAGTAATGTCATTTCCAAACCCCTGCTCTCTACCTGTATTTCTTACAGCTCCACTGACTAAAAGGACTTTGAGACAAACTCCTGACTCCTACACCCTTTTAGTCAGTGGAGGCGGAGATAATATAGGCAGAGGGTCCTGCACTTGTAAAGTCAAGGTAATGATCTGTTTACATTATTGTTATTTATACTTCAGTTTCATCCACTAAGCTAAGCAGGTTGTATACTTGTATTTATATTCCTAAATAATAGAAGTTTAAACAGATAAAGACACTACTCAGTGGACTACACTAAATCAGATCATCCAGATTAGGATGATAATGCTTACAGAAACTTTGGCCAGAAGAGCGCAAGTGGTTGCTCCACACACTCAGTTGCGCCGGAGAGCAAAAGTGCTATATTCAAGCGAGATGCGCTACTGTGCATCTCATCTGAATATGGAACAAAATGCCTGTGGCACAAATGGGAGCCACTGCTGATGCTCAGGCGCATCCCTGTTCGGTCTGAATACCTGGAATGGGATGCAGCACATCTGCAGATGTACAAAGTGCAAATTCCAGATATTCAGACTGAAACATGCAAATGGAGCCATTAGCCATGCAAAAGTGCAAATGGGGCCAATTGCATGTCATTATAACTCCATTTGAATGTCTGGGGCAGGGATGCACCCAGCATAGAAACATAGAAACATAGAAGTTGACGAGATAAGGACATCAAGGCCCATCCAGTCTGCCCATTTCTTTTCTACCTTATAAATGTGCCATCGGCCTTTGCTCTGTCAGTGACCTATCTATTCATAGTCATTTGTATTGCTCCCTTATGCCTATCCATGCCTGTTTGAAGCCCTGCACTGTATTCATAGCCACCACTTCTTGTGTAAGCCATTCCATGCATCTACCACCTTTCTGTGAAAAAGATTTCTCACATTCCCCTTAATCGGCCTCCCTCTAATCTCATGCTGTGTCCTCTTGTCCTGCTATTTTCTTATATTTAAACATGTTAGACTCTTTCACCTTATTTATGCCCTTAAGGTGTTTAAATGTCTCGATCATATCACCTCTCTCCCTCCTTTGCTCAAGGGTATACATATTGAGCTCCATTAATCTGTCCTCATATGTCTTCTGATGCAGTCCCTGCACCATTTTGGTTGCCCTTCTCTGGACTGCCTCAATTTGGTTAATGTCCTTGTGAAGGTGTGGCCTCCAATACTGCCGCAGTACTCCAGATGGGGCCTAACCAATGTCTTGTACAGAGGTTATTACCTCCTCTTACGACTTGTGATACCCCTACTAATACACCCTAACACCCCTAGCCTTACCTACTGCTTTAGAGGTCTGCTTGGATGATTTTAGGTCATCAGTGATGATGATGCCCAAGTCTCTTTCTTCCTTTGTGACTGCTAGCAACTCCCTCCCAGCCTATAAGTGGCTTCAGGTTTCTCTTCCCTATGTGCATGATTTTGCACTTCTTTGCATTAAATCCCAGTTGCCACTCTTCTGACCATTCTGCTAGTTTATCCAGATCTCTTCTCATTCTGCCCACCCCATCTGGATCATCTACTCTGTTGCAGATCTTGGTGTCATCTGCAAACAGACAAGCCTTACCCTCTAGTCCATCTGCGGGTCACTAATGAAGATGTTGAATAGGACTGGCCCCAGGACTGATCCCTGAGGTACCCACTTGTGACTTGCATCTCTTCTGACTGTATACCATTTACCACCACTCTCTGTTTTCTGCCAGTCAACCAGTTTGCCACCCAGTTGACCAACTCTGACCCACCCAGCCTACCTAGCTTATTTATCAATCTTCTATGTGGAACAGTGTCAAAGCTTTGCTGAAGTCAAGGTAGGCGACATCAACTGCTCCCCTTGGTCCACCACTCTGGTTACCCAGTCAAAAGAAATCTATGAGATTAGTTTGACAGGACCTTCCTTTGTAAACCCATGCTGTCTTGGATCCTGTGCCCTATGGATTCCAGGTGTTGCACTATCCTTTCCTTAAGAGTGCCTCCATAATCTTGCCCACTACTGAGGTAAGACTGACCGGTCTGTAGTTCCCCGCCTCCTCCCTGCTACCACTCTTGTGGAGTGGGATCACATGAGCCCTTCTCCAGTCTTCTGGGACCTCTCCTGTGCTCAGAGACTCACTAAACAATTCTGCTAATGGCTCTGCTAGTTCCTCCTTTAGCTCCTTAAGTACCCTGGGATGTATGCCATCAGGTCCCATTGCCTTATCCACCCTGAGCTTAGCAAGCTCTTGTAGGACCCTTTCTTTTGTGAAGGTAGTGCTCACCTCCCTCCCCTGTGTCCATGATGCTGAGCTGTGGGCCCTGCCCTACCTTCTCTTCAGTAAATACTGAGCAAAAGTATCTATTTAGGATAGATGCCTTTACAGGGTCCTCCTCCTCACATGCTCCCTTTTCTCCATTAAGCTTAGCAATACCCCTCTGGACTTTCTCCTTTCACTAATGTATCTATAGAAAGTCTTGTCACCTTCTTTTACTGTTCGTGCTAGTGTTTCCTCAGTTTGGGACTTTGCCTGCCTTACTGCCTTACCTGCTTCCCTTAGGGCAGTTTGGTATGCCTCCCTATCTTCATCCCGCTGTGTTCCCTTATATTTTCTGAAGGCCAGCCTTTTGGCTCTGACCTTTTCTGCTACTGTATTTGAGAACCAAAGTGGTTTCCTTCTTCTTTGCACTTCCTTTTCTGTCTAACACCATGGGATGTTGCTTCAAGTATTGTATCCTTAATGCTTGCCCACTTTGCCTGTACCTCCTCACCTGTGTTTCTTTTGCCAGGGCTAGCTTAACTCTGTTGGCCATCTTATCAAAGTCAGCTCCTCTGAAGTCCCATATTTTGCTTTGGAATGGGATGATTTAGATGTAGTAGCCAAATTGAACCATACCATGTGATGGTCACTGGCCCCAGGTGACCTTCTACCTGGAGATCTGTGATCCCTTCTTTGTTAGTCAGTACTAGATCTAGGATAGCCCTGTCTCTTGTGGGTTGCAGGATGAGCTGGGTGCCCTGCAACATCCATGTTGCATGATAGCACTCCACAACCCCTGGTAGTCTCGTGCCTCCCCATCCCCGTCCATGAATAATAATAAATATCCCCATATCCCTAGTAGTCCAGAGGTACCCCCCATCCCGTCCAAGAATAAAATGATATACCCCACAGACTTTGAGAGGAGGAGGAGGTCAGTGAACCTCCCCACAATGATGGAAGAGGTCTGGAGGAGGAGGTGGAAGAGCGAGAGCACAGTTAGCAAAGGGAGGAGGGGCAGTAATACATAACAAGGGTACGTGGAAGAGTGCACACAGAGGGATAAATGTGAATAGAAGAATAGAGTGAAGAGAAGGAAGGTCAGATTCTAGGTGGAGGGTGGTGTCTCTGAATGCACAGAGTCTTGAAACAAGCAGAAATCCCAGTAACCCTAGGTGGTCCAGGTGGATCCCCAGCCCCCACCTACTGGGGACCCACACCCACTCTCTTGCTTTCTCCTCACACAGGTACTATTAGCAGACAGGAGAGTGGACATAGCTGTAGTAACCAGGACTTGGGCAACATCACACCATGACTGGGACCTTGGTATAAACTATACAGGAGGGACAGGGTAGTCGGGAAGGGGGAGGGGTAGCAGTTTATATCAAGGAGGGAATAACTTGAATGAGGGAGGAGTTGGAGGAAGGGAGATGAAGGCATTATGGGTTCAGGTAAGGTCCAATAGAGGGAGATAGGTGAGGTTGGGGTGGTTTACAGACCACCCAGTCAGGATGAGGAGAGGGACAGGGAACTGATTTCAAATATATTGGAAGCTGCAGGAAAGGAGAGGTGGTAATTGTGGGGGACTTCAGCCTGCCCAAGGAGGACTGGAGCATACCGTCCATGACATGTGCTAAGAGTCAGGTGATCCTGGAAGGACTGCAGAGTGGGTTCCTGACTCAGAGCATCACTGCACCAACAAGAGCTGATGCAATTCTTGATCTGGTGCTCACAAATGGGGAGCATGCTGAGAAATAATGGTCAGGAAGCCACTGGGTGGAAGTGACCATTGCACAGTGTGGTTCCAGTTGGATATGGGGCGGAAAGTATCCCAACTAAGACCAAAATCTTGGATTTCAGGAGGGCAGACTTCAGGAAAATGGGCAAAGTGCTAAGGAACCATCTGGTGGGCATCAATGCAGATACAGCGGTGGACCAAAGGTAGTCCATCATTAAGGAAGGAATACTGATTGCCACAGATGAGTGTGTTAGGCTCAGGGGAAGAACACAAGACCAAAGCGCCCAGCTGGTTCAGTTCTGGGGTTGCCCAGGAAGTAAGGGAAAAGAAGTTGGCCTATAGAAAATTCATGAAGACTGAGAGAGAGGTGGATAGGGAAAATTTCCTTAGGTTGGCTAGTGAGGCAAGTAAGGAAGTCTGCAAGCAAAGGCACAGAAGGAGCTGCAGATAGCTGAAGGAATTAAGAAGGGGAGAAGGCTTCCTTCGCTATAGAAGTGAGAAAAGGGACAAGAAGGATATGATTGTTAGGCTTAAGAAAGGCGTGGAATGGGTGGAGGATAATGGGGACAAGCAGAGATACTAAAGAATGAATACTTCTTTTCCATCTTCACCAGGGAGAAAGACGGACCCAGTGCCTTTAGGATGGAAAAGAGGAGAGGGAGGAACACAGATGTAGTGGCAGAGGAGGATAGAGTGAGGAGGGGCTGCTGGTATTGAAGGTGGAAAAATCACAAGGCCCAGACAGGTACATACAAGGATACTAAAGGGAACTAACAGAGGAGCTGGCAGGGCCACTAGTTCCGAGAGTCGGGCATGGAACGCAGGACTGGAGAACAGTACATGTAGTGCCCCTCCACATTCTCAAAGTTGTGAATGAAAGTGTACAGTACACACTGCAAGCCCATTGGTCAACAGTGTCTACCAATGGGCTTACAGGAGTACAGTATGCTGTCATTCATTGACAGCTCAGTTGGCGGGGAGCCATGGTGTTGTGTGAAGGGATGTGCTGCCCACCAACACTGTGGCCAAGTGGCCAGTCTGGGATGGGGAGCAGGGTGGGGTGTGGGTCCCTCAGTGGGTGGGGGCTGGGGGATCCACTGGACCACCAGGGTTACTAGGATTTCTGCTATTACACTGCGAACATGTTCAGGAATGGGAGGGGTACCACTGGACTACTAGGGATATAAGGGGACTATTATTGTATTCATGAATGGGGATGGGAGGGGGTACCACTAGACTACCAGGGATACAGGGATATTTATTATTTTCATGGATGAGGATGGTGGGGGGGGCAGTAGCCACCCAGGGCTGGCGAGCTGCTGTGTTGCGCTGTGCAGTACAGCAGCCCACCTGTAGGTAGCTATGACTTACACCTGGATCTTCTAGGTGTAACTTTGTCATGCACACATCTCTGAGATTTGCAGGCAGGTGCGTATACATCTCTGCTGAATATTGCGATGTGCCACATATGCAAGGAATGCCTCTGGATGCACCGCATACATTATCTTTGTGCTGCGTGCATCAGGAATTGTGCGGTGCCTCACCACCTTTTGAATATGGCCCGGGGATAATTTGAAGATGCACCAGTGCAACTCAGTTGCACAGGCGCATCCCTTTGAATATCTAGGCCTTTATGTAAATGATTAGAGGTTTGGGACAGTTACTTAAAAAATTGTACACAAATGTGTATAGTAAGTCTACCTAAATTCTTGATACATTTCTCTGGATTATGAATGGGTGGAAGCACCAAGGGAGGTCGACAGTGAAATGCCAACCTTCTGCATTGCGATGGCACAGTACCGACACAGGTATTGTGCTGCGGAATGATGAGTGCTTTCTGTGGGGGCTGAGTCCCACACCCCCCATGTGGGGTTCTGCCCTCCACACCCCTGGACTTTAATATTATCAACTCTGGGTCAGAGTTGTTCCGGGAGGGCAGAGAACACTGTGGAATGGCAGCTCGAAAATCGGACCATTACAGGGACTGTCGCTGTAATGGTCTGTTTTAGTGTAGCTATCACGGTGTTGAGCTAAAGGAGGGCACCGTGAATGGGGACAGTCCAACAATGAGAGTTCAGTTTGGAGCGTTCTCTTCTTATGGGAGAGGGTAAGAGGGAGGGTCAGGGGAGGGAGGGAGGGGCAGCTGCAGTATAAGGGTTGCTAGCTGCACACTTGAGCAGACTCGATAGACTATAAGGCCTTTATCTGCTGGCAGATTCATATATATGTTCTTCTGTGCTAGTCATAGGAGAACTTTACAAGAAAAAGGCAGTCCTCAAAAACTTGGTGTTTGAAAGCCTCTTAGCAGATACAGTTGAACAAAGATCCAGCACTTAGAGTCAAAAAGGCAAAAAATAGACTTCCATGTTCAGATTTATAGTTTATTTGTGAAGTACCCAGGAGTGTCTTACCTGTATCTCTGGCCCTGTCCCTTTTGTAATATGTGATCAAATATGTAATAAAATATTAATCTGAACTTAGAAGTCTATTCTATCTATCAACTTTTTGACTCTGAGTTCCGCTTGGGGATTGCAGAGGACTGGGTGGAGTAGGTGAAGACAGCAATTCTGTTTGGATTGGGAAAGGATTCACCTTATGTCTTCAACCCACCGAGGAGTGACGTTATTACACAATAACACATACCCTTTCATGCCTTATTGCTTAAATTACCACAGCACAAAGTTAATATATCTGGAGTGCAGATTTGGTTGGTTGGAAGGGTGGGGTGCTAGGAACCAGCAGTAGTCGGTCGTTTCTTCCTCCTCCTGTCCCATGTCTGTGGCTGCAGGTAGCAGCAATCCTTTTGCATGCCGATAGAGGATCATAGCAATTTAAAAGGAAAAGAACTGAAGATTTTGAACATTTATAAATAAAGCCTGGGATACCTACTAATTGAGAACAAGCAGGAAGAAAAATATACTTTTTTAACTGGGAGACTCTACTATTTAGTAAGATTTCTCTTTTTTGTCTTTATGAAGATTCTTGTCTGCTTCCTGCCCTGTACTCATTGAATTATTCTCTCAGGATTTAGAGACAGTGATATATTGTAAAATAAACTGTATTGAGAAAATAAATTTCTTACTCACTGGAGTTGCCAAGGGTAGTAATAGAAGACTAATAGGTTGTTTTTTTTACTGGTGGCAGGGTCATCTCCTCAGTGCTCCTCCAAGACAGGTGTGCAAGGGTTCAACAAGGGTGTCTTAGGGTAACCAGTTAACTTCCTTACAATGAAGACTGCACCCTACAGTATCCAGCAATTTTCTACGTAGCTGTTAAGCTTATTAACCTTCAAAAACAAAGTGTCTAAAATTTAGAGCTTAGTAACTTTTCTCCAACATCCTGTTAAAATGATTATCAGCAAGTTCTGAAGTCAGGTTCCATCACAAAAGATATCACTGAATGGTGGCTGCCCTTATAAACCTTCCCACAGCTGAAACAAATAGCAAAGCATCCTTTATTACCTTTGTCAGTCATAAGCATAAAAACTGAACTTTCTTTCTGTGTTTATATAAAAGTGAGAACACCTCACAAAAAATGTGTTCCACAATGCTTCCACACTATTTTTAGAAAACCACCACTTTTTACCCTGTCTGATAAAACCTCCTCGAATCGTTCCTGCTTCCTTTCCTCCCCCATCTCTATGGCCTGTTTACCCTTATTACTCATCACTATCCTTGTCTGTCTCCAACTGGCTCTCTCTACTTGTACACCTCCCACTTACTTTCTGGTTTCCTTTTAAGCCTAGCACGTATTATCAGTTTTATTTTGTATTGTATGTCCTACTTGTATCTTCATGTGTCCTGAGTTTATTGTATCTCACCCAGCCTACTTACTTGTACTCAAAGTATTTGTAACCAATGTATTCATGTCCTTCTGATATACAATTTCCTTTTGGCTAGAGCCTTTGTAAAAGAGCCCTTGGCTCAAAGGTATTGATTCTGAGACCCAATAAATAAATGAAATGGTATTACAGCTTACCAGAAGAACAGTGAACTAAGCATAGCTTTTCATTTAGGGAAGCACCTTATGCTTTGTGCTGCCAAACAGGACTGTTTGAATCATGACTAACTTGCTCAGTTGGAGTGAAATTCAAATTAACGTTACGCATCTTCTAAAATGAATATTATATATTTTTTTCATCCAGACTCCTGAAATTTAACCCCCAAAAGAAGATTCTGTGAAGTAAGCATTAAAATGTATAACCTGACCCAGACTGAAAAATCACCTGAGCCATCTACAAAGCGTAATAAGGAACAGCCATGCAATATAAATGACCGTTGTAGTACTGTAAAATGATGACAGCCACTATCGATGTGTCTGTTAAAAAGTGGCTACTACTTTGCCAGTCTGGCTTATAAACTTAAAATCCTAGCCCTTGTATTTGCACTTTTATGATTTTTGTCCCTGTGCAACCTGGATCACCCACAGAAATGCCGTATCAGATCCTTGCTCTGCAGCTCTGCATCAGCACCATGTCTTAATGTAATCCACACTTCTAGCATTCCGATACTGCCAAATTCAGCAAGGATTGTCAGCAATAGTTCAGCTCTGTATTCTACTCTCTTGCCGCTCATGGTAGACCTGGTTACATCCACTTCTCCTCCTCCGTTCTCTCAGCTCTCCAGCTCCTTTGTGATTCCTCGGCTCCTGAGCACCTCTTTCCAAGGGGATGAACCTACCAGGGACCAGCACCAAAGAATATTAAAAAGCTCCATGGCTCCTTGGTTTCCCACAGGTGAGCAGTACTGCTTCACTCCGAAGGAACTCAGGAGCTCACCCTTCAGCGTGAGTGGGAGCAGGTGGCAGGCTCAGGCAGCAGCCTGATGCAGTACACTTAGTCAACTGCCCCCCACCTCTTAGATTATTTGCATTTACAAGGGTTTGAGTGGTAAGGCTGGCAGGCCAGCACCAGTAGAAGAGTCTGGGTCAAAAGTCGGGAGCAGAGCGCGAGACACTAATCTTGCCTACCCTCTGCCCAGTCCTGACTGACTTAATTGATATTCCCAGGCTGACTGGGGCCTGGGGCAGGTCAGGCAGTGGGTGGTGTAGCACATGATAGGGAGCAGTCCGGATCATCGGTGGACTGGAAAGGAGAATTCTGACAGCAGCGTACTAAGGAGGCGAGTTGGGCGGCAACAAGAACAAAGCAACCGTTGTAGAAGGGCCACTCAAGAGCATATACTAGCTGAGAAGACTTCGAGAAGAGCAGTAGCAGCTAAGATAAGGTAGTGTCTGAGGTCTGGTATACAAGATTGGGGCAGTGTGCACAGCAAACCAAACCATATTTTTATATCTCATTACTACTCTTTGTTTTAACTTAAATCAAAGGGCAGAATAAGATATTTTAACAAGCTCTCAGATGGATGAGACAGTGGAGGAAGGTGCCAGCCTGAACCAGATTTCAAAGTGCTGCAGATTGACTAGGAATGGTGTGAAGTGCCATAAACGGGACTCAGAGGGAGGATTGTTTTTTGTGCCAGGGAGATACATTGAAGTGAGTCATCATGCTGCAGACAGTCCGATCTCCAGTGCACAACAGATACTATCTCAGGCGGTTTCTACTGTGCATGGATGATCGGACTGTCTGCAACATAATGACTCACATCATCTAGCAGCTTCAAAGGACCCAACTCCCCTGCAAATGACCATTACACTGACTGGCAGAGCACGCAGGTATAAAATATACCACTGAGCGAGATAAAAGAACTGATAACTCTGGGGCCCCCTGAAATTTGGGGTCCTGGGCAACTGCTCAGTCTGTCCTATTGTTAATCTGGCCCTGGTTGCGTACATAACCCTGTCTGCTGCCCCAGTAGTGTACATAACCATGTATGTTGCTTCTAGCTGTATACATGCTACAACCCTCTCTGTTGCCCTTTCTGTTGTGTACATAACCCTGTCTGTTGTACCTTGTTGTATCGTAGCCCATTCTGTTTCCCCTGTTGTATATATTACCCTGTTTACTACCTCTACAGTGGTACATCCCAGTCTGTGAAAGTATGGCAGAACACAAGCTGCACTCAGATTATGCATTTGCACTGTGGCTTGTCCATACAGAGCAAAATTCATACCGTAACACCAGTAGGTGGTGAAAATGGTTCCCTAGTAGGGCAGAGAAAGTTTCTTCTTAAAAACTAAATGTGTACACCATGGCTTGCATGGTGTATGATTGTTTCATGCCTGAAAATACTGTAGGTATTCACATGCCTAGTGCACTTACCTAGTTAACAAAAACCATGGTAGATAAATACATGAATTTAGTAGGAAGACTGTACTCTGCTGCAGCACTGAACAGTTAATTGCAGATATTTTTCTGTCAGCATGCAACTTTACCACCACAGAGCCTGAGCCTGTCAGATCTTAGTAGTAAAGCGTAGTTAGTAGCTGGATGGGAGAGGTCCACTGAACTCCGAATGCTGCAGGAATCCAATGCCCCAGCATGATGTTTGAGGGTCACAATGTGCCATCAGTGCTGTCTCACTGTGAGCTGGCGGTGCTGTCTTTCAGACAAGATGTTAAACTGAGGTCCCATCTGCCAATTCTGTATGCTGTTCTAGTGTATGTTATTGGTACCATCGCAGTTCTCAAAAACAATCGGGAAGTTCCTGCTGGTGTCTTAGCCACATTTCCTCCATTCACTAACTCACCAGCAGATTCCTGGTTTAGTAAGAATCAGTTTGTATCCGGGCATGGAGGGTAGAAGTGCTATTGTGTAGTTTGCTTAAACAAAATGTCTGCCACGTGTCACTCAGAAGCGGCTGCAGTTCAGAATTGTTCAGCACTACGTTGGGCATCGATCATAAAGCGGTTTGAGATGCTGGAATGTAAAGTGCTATATAAAGGGAACTGGTATGGTATGGAATGGTATAGCATCATTTACTAAAAGCTGTGTGTCAATTGGTTGGGCCAACATGTTGTATTGGCTAGCAGATGCTTGGACAATGCTCTACTAAAGGCCACTTTGTCAGTTGCTACAGTTACCACAGCAAACCTAGAAATATCAGAAACAGTTTTAGACAATTTGGTGATATTAAAAAGTTTATGATTGTAATACAGACTTAGCCTCTCGGGGCTGGAGTTTCAAAAGCAGTGAAGCAGACACAGTTCCCACTGCTGGGCTGTGCCTGCATCTTCTGAAATGCACCAAAACGTTAAATGCTATTTTTGAACATTTTGACACATTTATCACCGTTTATTTGCTCTGTTGCACATAAATGATGTGTGTGTCGATTTTACATGCATCATTTTCTGTGTGCAAATTAATGCAAGTAAATCAAACAGTTTAGACCTTGTTTTATGTGGTCTAATTTTCATCATATGTTGTGTAATTGCAATAAAAGAAGTCACAAGTCAAAGACATCCCTTTGAAAATCTAGTTCTTGGCCTTTCTGGGAAGGTAATGACAACAGGGAGATTAAAAGGAGAACTAAAGTCAACATTTACAAAACAAATATGTTGTGCAGAGTGTTTTGATTTGTAGGTGTACTTCTAGTAAGGCCTTCCTTTACTTGCCAAAAGGAGTTTTTCTAAATATGCTTGCTGGTTTTATAGTCCCTGGGGATCTCCATATTCGCATTTCTAATGGCTCTTCTTGTTCCTACAATGCCTCTTGTCCCATGTGACGGTGATGTGTCCTGGACCATTAATTCAGCAACAGCTGTTTTTTTCTCAAGTTTACCATAGTAGAACTGTTATGTTAAATAACTCTCCTTGTGCAGGGAGCTCTAATGAAGGTTACATTTACACATGACAAATGCCTCAGGGATAACTGAGTGGGCTATTTTATAAGGAAACAACTAGAGTCTTCACTGATTATAGCATTTGTGACCTTGGGTAATTTGTGTATGCTTTCTTAATGGTTGTGAGTAGTTTGATAAAATGAAGGGCTTTAAAAACAAAACATTCACTTCTGCTCAGGGGTTGGACTGGCTTGGCGGATATCGGAAATTTCAGATGGGCCCCGTCAACTGTGTGCACATGTGCGCTGTGAATGCATGTGGGAGGGCAACAAGTACTTTCTGACTGTGTTTGAGGCAGACTTGTCTCACTCTAGGCTCACGCTGCTGACTCCGCCACCCGCTGAGTCTCTCTCTCTCTCTCTCTCTCTCGCTTTCTCCTCATGCATGCGCACCATCAGCCCACCTGCAGTGCGGCAGACAGCAGTGATTACCTAGGCGGGCTAAAAGTTTATTTATTAAAGTCGGTCAGTCTCACTCTCAGCTAGGCAGTGCAGTGTCCTTGAGGGGCTTGGCCCTTTGTCTTGCCTACTGGTAACATGGCGTGGACTGGTGGGATAGTTTATGTGGTGGGAAAGAAGAATAAAAGAAGTCTCAGAAAATCTGAGTTGCCGGTGGAGCAGGGTAGGTTGCAGCATCGGGGAGGGCTGGGCAGCAGTAGATGGGGGCACAGGACAGGAGACAGAGGCTACAGGCTACTATTGGTTGGTAACGCATGTTGTTACCGTCGCTCAGTCTGTGACGTGGTGGGGTGTGGGCATTTCAAAACTGACTCAAGAGTAGAGACTAGTCTCTTCCTTACTCTCTTTGAGCCTGGATGGACGTCAGATGCTGAGCTGCTGAGAGGTCAACAGCTTTCAGAATCTAAGCAGTAGTATGTGACTGTGAGTAGATTTCATCCCAGCTTGCAGACTCTTCAAAAACTCCAAGATGGTGGTGAGTTAATTAAATTATTTCTGGAGTGGGAACAGAAAGGGAAACTGTGATTTGGGACAGACAGGTGGCAGTCCGGTGGTGGCAGTGGCATGGCATGTGAGTCGGTATCTGGTGACCAGCATGAGCCACCTTGCATGCACTTCTTTTTACCCTAGTTTTATTGAGAGCTGAGTCAGCAAACACCTGGGCGATTACATCTGACTAAATACTACTGATGTTTTCTTCCCGCTAAGCTTAGGCAGCATTGAGAGTTGTAATATTTTGATCATATCAGGTTTGCTGATCAGCAGAGAAGCACAGCAGCAACAAGTGATCCACTCGTTCCGCTGCTGCTGGGCACTAGCTGGGGTGTTCCTCCTTCTCTTCGCTGCTTGTGCTTGCTGCAGGAGGCAGTGCGGTGGCAGGCAGTGGCAGAACGACCAAGGATGTGAGATTGGGAGCTCACTCTCTCGCATTCAGCTTCCTGCACTTTGCTAACTTCTTGACCCCCTGCAAGTGCATAGATGTTAATTGTTGTAGAGGTGGTTGTGCATACTGTGAGTACTCCTCTCTTTCCTCCCACTTTCAGATACTCCGCTGCTTCAAAACTGCCTTTTCAAAATAATAAAATATCTGTCCCTTTTACAGCTGTTTGGAGCTAGTGCAAAAAGTAACCTATATTACACATGCTTGGAGACTATTTCTAGTCACGTTCCAGTATGGGAAACATGCCTCAGTTGTATCCATAAAACCCAGAGTTTGCTGACAAAAAGTCTCTTTTATTTGGAACATGACCCTTTAGCTCAGTTGCACCTCTGTTAATCAGTGGAAACTAGTGCAGGAAAACAATAAAGAAAGAATGTCCAGGTAATCTTAATCTTAACTACAACAAACATAACCAGAGACCTTCAGAACTTCAGGATAAGGCCATGTCGCACTACGTAAATAAACACTATTTACGATGCACGTCAGGTAAGGTCTATAAAGCCCCCTGCTTACAGTCTCTCATTTGATAGTCACATGGTCTGAAGCTTTCTCCTGGGCAGTTAGTGCAATTCTCCAGCCAGCATTAAATGTCAAAATAATCAAGCAGCTTAATTATGACTGTTGCATCTAGCTGAATGTGTTTACATTTGTTTTAGGGGTTAAAAAAAAAAGACTATGGAGTGATAACAGGTAGTTTTTCAACTGAACTTGGAACACACTGTTGTAGAGACTGCTGAAAAACCAGCACCTGTTTTTGCTCCCAACCTCTGAAAAACATGTGTAGTCAATATTAGAACCCTTTGCACAATGTCCAGTTCATGTTTGTAACCTGTAAGCAGCAGAGTGCTCCGTTCTGCCCATTAATCATAGCTCACATGTGCATATTATGAGCTGATCGGTATAAATCAGTTTGTGCTATCAGTTACTCATACTGTTAATGTGGTATTAATAGGACTTCACCATGGAGGAAATTATTATAAACCCATATTTAGTATTGTAAATGAATTAGAATATGTTTATCTTGTTGCTTCTTATGCGTAAGTGACCCTTTCTATATGAAAGATCATCTGCAAATTAAGGAAAATATAGAAGGCCAATTAGCTGTGTCATTTTATAGTATACAGGATGACTGCCCCTTGTTGTACATGGATTTCTATCTTAACTGAAAGCTGTTGTAATTCACTTTGAGCTTCTTTATCTGGTGGTTTTGAAAAGTTGTTCTCGATGCTACAATGCTAGAATGTTTAGAACATATAGGATAGTCTATGGGAGCCCTATACAACCACGGTATTCTCATACTGAGTGGTTTCCATGGCGATGAGGACCTTGAGTGAAGCTCGAGAGGTCCGTTCATCATGAAACCGCGGTATACAGAATACCGTAGTTGTGCATGGGGCTCCATACCTATTCTTTAGTGTTTAGTGCCCAAAAATAAAATTACACTTACATTTTGAAGTATTTGCTGCTGGGGTCCTGCGCTTCCAGTACTTCCACTTACTGACAGCGCATGCCACAGAGTCAACCTTATCCTATAAACAGCACTGTTGGGGCAGTCGCATTGTGACATGCCTACTAATGCAGAGCCAAAGTCATTCTGCATTAGTAGGCATGTCACTAGTGCAGCAGAATGCCTTTATTGTGTGTATGGATTCCATACTTAATGTTTTACTATACACTATGCAAGCAATAATACCTGACAGGGTGGGTGGTACTGGGCAATACTGGACTGCCTAGGGGCGTGTGATGACCCGCGCACAGGCGGAGGGCCTTATAGCCTCCGGAAGGTCGGTATTGCCCATACTGCGCACACCTGGAGGGTATTATTGTGCTTAGAAAATGGGCTAGAGGTACAATTTAAAACAAAATATTACAAAGAAGAAAAATGAATAAAAAACAAATCAAAAGCAGTGAAGTCACTTTTAATGTAAAGTAGTTCCTGTAGTAGTGCCAGCAGAGGCACTGCTGCTGTTTACATTGGTAATTTTTCCCCACAGCTAGTTAGCTAATGGAAATGACATCCCCTCCCACACCCCATTAAGAAAGTGGGCACTGTATTTTAGGGCTTGTGCTGTTTGAATTAAGTTCAGTTCTGTAGCGCTTCCTACTCGGAGTTATTCTCAGCATCGTGCACTGCAATGCGATTCTGAAAGGAGCAGAGCTGTGCCCGTTTTCACTGCATGTTCATCTACTGCTACGCTATGAAAAAAATGTCCATTTTTAAAATTAAGTTCTGTTCTTTACCCGCTCCCTACTGTGGAGTTCCTGTCAGTTTACATGGGTTGCAAGCACGTTGGAAAACAAACAGGCGTTAAAGAGCTGTTGCCCATTCAATTTTAGCGCAAGTGTCCATGCATTGCTAAGGTATGGAAAAATGCCCATTTTATTTTGCTTGTCGTGGGTGTTGAAAGATGAGGAGTCTTAAAAGGAAATAAGTGGGTTTTGGTTTTATCTTCATCCCGTGAGGTTGTACTACTCGGTAGTATAACTCTTGGCACTGATTTTCGGTTTATCTCTTGCTAAGCGAGAGGGAAAAATGGCGGCATTTGAAAATGTTTGTCCAGTGCTGCAGCCAATGAGGACAGAGGCTGTGCACTACAATACAACATGAGGCTGGCATGGCTGGTACTTTTAACACAGGACTCTCACTGTAAGTTAATGTACCTACCAATTAGATTTCTTATATTTGAAGCCCATTTTCTAATACTTTATAGTGTATAGTAGAGCATTGTTCTATATAGAAATCCATCCTTTTCAAAATGCTGTTGTACCACAGTTCAAGGTCATGGAAAGTGACTGTAACCTTCTGTGGTAGAACAGCATTCAAACCTCTAGAGACTGCACAAGTCAGTTTCATTCTGAAAGAGAAAGAACCACACTGCACACATTTCACACAATACTATATCCATAAAAAATACAGGCTGAGCAACTTTATGCATAACCAGTGTGTTCTGCCACCTCAGGTTTGATTCCCATGGACCTCAAAGCTTCGCTCTTGAGGTCAGAGAAATCAGAACCCCTGTATAGCAGAACACACTGGTTTGCTATAATTACTCATCAGTATTCTATTTACAGGTGCTGCTGATTACCTTTTAAGACGTCACTAATAGAAGCAACTGAAACCGAAAACAGACTAGCGATGTCACGTCCTAGATGATATCCTCTACTGATATTTCGTCTAGATGAAATATCAACTAACCAGCTCTGTTCTGAGGAAATTAGAAATCTCAAGTTTTAATTTAAAAAAGAGGCTCACATTGTATTATATACAATAACCCCCAACATACAGCACAAGCTGTTTCTCACACTGTAGGCGGTACCATTACAGAGCACTTGGCCTTCGCATTCTTTATGACATCCCTGACCCTCCTTGGTGTGACAATCAGTTTGTTCTGCACTCCAGAGCATGCACTATTCTTCATGTATTGGAAGCAACAGCGTTGCTGGAGCACTGAAAGCTTAACCATTAGTTTTGTTTTAAAGGGAACTCTCAGCTCCCTGCAGCAATGCTGCGAGACTGTGAGGTTCTGATTTAGCAAAACACAATATAATATTGGCAGGCAGGAGTCGCTGGATCAACCTGCACTACTTCGATAAGTGAATAAAAATTGCGTTTTGCTAAGTCGGGACCACGTGTTTCCGCAGCATTGCTGCGTGAGGGGAGCCAAGTTCATGGCTCTCTGCAGGGTAGCTGAGAGTTCATCTTACATCAACGGGACTAAAGTCTCGAAATAGTCAGTTATTATAACTATAGTACCAGTAATGGAATAGCTTTCTTTCAAATGGAATACATGCTGTTATCTTATGGCTGAAAATTGGGGCTACAGTGTGCCAGGGCATACCGCTGTCGGTAAAATCGGGCTACAGTTTCTACACTAGGGCATACCATGTGGATTTGGTACCAGGGCCCCATGGCTCCATTTCCAGGTGGGCCCTTTGCTACCTAGTCTGACCCTGCCTCTGCTAACTAGATCTAGACACATGCCTAGAAAACAAAAAGTTTGGATTAGACAGGAGTTTTTAGTTGAAGCCAGAATATCTGGCCCCTAACAGTAGATGCTGCTGCAGCAATTATTACTCTCAGAATCAATGGTCCTGGATACATCACAGTCACATGGGACAGTAGGCATTAGAAAAATAAGAAAGGTCATTAGAAATGCTAAAATGGAGATCCCCAGGGTCATAAAGCCAGCAAGCAAATATAGAAAAAACTCCTTCAGAAACTAAAGGGAAGGTCTTACTAGGCGTGTACCTACAAATCAAAACACTCTGCACAACATTTTTATTTTCAAATTTTGACTTTGGTTCTCTTTTAAGGCTTGAGGCTTAACTCCTTAAAAAAGAATTTGCATTTATGTAGTGTACTCTGTGCTCTGTACAAATCCCTGGATTGCTGTCTATTCATGGCTGCTTCGGTATGCCATGGGCTGTGTTGTTGATAAGGCACTCAGGTGCAACAATGTGTCCCCTATTCCTCTTTGCTTAAGGACAGAGTGGCTTCCAGGAGCCTCAGGATATCTGCTGTGCCTCCTCTGGAAGTGCCACGTGTCTCCACTGTTATGGGAAGTAAGGTTGTCTCTGTCCCTCCCTATGGAACAGGTTACCGTCATCTACTCGATTGTCCCCTCTCACCTGTCCTTCAAAACAAACTTATGGGTCTGGCTCCAATCTGAATCCACCTGTAACTGTTTCCAGGTTGGTAAAGGACACAGAGCCCTTGAGATAGGATGAATGTCTCTTTCCCTACCACATCCCTGCCTCTCTATCCCTGTCCCCTTACTCAACGCATGTTTGGCACTCTCAGCCCTGTCCAGACCTCCTTTACAGTCCTTGTCATCTTACTGGTATTCTGCACTGTCTAAATGTCTAGAACACTAGATTTTGTAGCAATTTGTCTGGCAGCTAGTTTTCCCAAGTAGGTGTGTAGGAGTTTGGGTATTGAAACACTCCACAGATCCATAAGTTAATTGTAAAGGAGGTTTATGGTTATGATGATTCTGACTTTCATTCTCTCTCTGGGGCGCCCTGATTGGAACCCTGGGAGTTCAGGTAGAGGAGGAGTAGTAAGGTCTTTGACCAACACTCCAGGCCCATACTGGATGGGCATACCTTCTCAGAAAAGCTAACAATTGGGTGCTATTTAGCATCTGGTGGGGACCATTGTCTCTAACAAGTGGGTTCTTAGTTCAACCTTTGCACTGTTTGGTTAGTTTGGGTTACAGTGCAATGAGGTTTTAACGACTGTTGTCTGTTTTATGTGGGTATATATGTTTGTATGGGTATGTTTAATATTTCTTTTTTTTCTTAATACCTGGGATTGAGTGGTGGGGTGGGGAGGAGGGGCTGAGTTTTATAAAATCTTTTCTAAAGAACTGGTTCGGTGCTCATCAAGGTCTGCAATGTGGCACATGAAGAGAGCCACAGTTCTTGGGGGTGACAATATCGGTGTTACCCAAGCTAGGTAAAGAGGTTCCACTTGTTTAAATTTCTGCCCCATCTCCCTGGTTGAACCTTGATGAAAAGATATTCTCAAAAGTGATAGAAACAAGGGTGCAGGAAATTATTACATCATTGGTACATTCGGACCAAACTGGATTTATTCAGCTAGACCTTTACAGGATAACATTTGTCTCCTGCTGAATGTCCTGGGTACAGCAGATAAGCTTCCATCCAAACCTTTAAAAACTGTCATTTCCATAGACGCTGAAAAGGCTATTGATCATCTAGATTGGGAATTTTAAAAGATACTTTAGTAAAATTTGGGTTTGGATCTAAATTTCTGGGATGGATAACAAATATATACCATACTCCACAGCTAGGGTCAGGGTGAATGGAGTTTTCTCCTAGGCGTTTAATATTATTAGGGGACATGGCAGGGCTGCTCACTTTCCCCACTCCTGTTTGCCCTCAGTATAGAGCCACTGGTGTCCATAATCTAACAGGATCCTGACTTTCAGGGCATCAGGGTTGGGGAGATTGTATCTCCTTGCGTGGACAACATCTTATTATATGTCTCTGACCCACAAAAAGCATTACCATATATAATGGACTTGTTAACCCAGTTTGGTTCTATCTCAGGTTTTAGAGTAAATGGGTCTAAAAGAGAGATGATGCCCTTGGTGCTAATGTGGGTGTAACATTGCCTAATCTAGACACCTTTAAATGGCCAGCACAGGTTTCAGATATCTAGGGTGTGGATCCCATGAGATCTTTCAAAACTATATCAGGTTAATTATCTGAAACTGCTAAAGAGAGTCCAGGTGGACTACAGTAGGCGGAAGAGCTGCCTGTGTCACTGTTTGGTAGGGTGGAAGTAATGCGCATGAATCTTCTTCCCAGGTTCTTTTCTTTTTTCCCGATCCCTCTCAGAACCCATCTCACATTTTGGAAGGAACTCAAATCTACTTTGCCTTGATTTGTAAGGGAGGCAGAAGGCCCAGAGTCAGGTGGTCAGTGCTGACAAGTCTGAGGACAAAATGAGGCTTAGCACTTACAGATTTTAAGGTGTATTTTGGTAGGGACAACTTCAGCACATAATACCTCACTTACATAAGAGGATCACTCCTTTATGGGTGGATTTAGAAAGATATACTAGGGGCTGGTGGAGTTAGGAGATCTGATATTCATGGACCAGAATAACTTAAAATTATTAGACACAGCGAATCCCTGCTACCTGGGACTCAAAAAGTATGGGTAGAGGTCTGCACAAAATACCAACTTAATACTCACATGGGAGCAGACACCCTCCTTCGGGCTTGTCTAGATTTCTTACCATGTAAGTTAATGGGTGGAGTTGAAAAGGTGGAAATTAAGGGCTCTCTTTAACTATAGGAAATTCTGGGAGGGTAGGGAGATAAAATCTTTCGCTCAGATGTTGGAATTCCAGCTCCTTCTCAAGACTTTTTCCATTTCCTACAGCATAGGCATTATTTACTAGATTCTAAAAGGAGGTCCAGATACATTCAGCCCCAACCCATTAAAGCAACTGATGCTGGAGATGGCCAGGGCAGAGGATACCAGAGGGTGGTCTCACAGATCTACCTGCTCTTAACAGGGTTAAAATAGATGAAGCAAAACACATCAGAGACAGATGGCAGACAGTGACCCAGTTAGCAGTATCAGATGAGGAATGGGGAAAGTTGCGGTTGAGAATTTTTGGGATGACAGCCTCACTCTCATGGAGAGACTTCCGGTGAAGGGTAGCCATCAGGCATTTCCATACCAAAGTTATTACAAAACACTTAGGGGCTAATCACACAGATATATACTGGAGGGATGCCAGGGAGTGGGTACTCATGCACACATCTTTTGGACATGCCCAGTGATAAGGGAATTTTGGGAAAAGGTGAAGAAGGAGGTAGAGGTGTTTGTAGAACCCTCTCCCACTTGAACCAACACAATTCTGGTCCTGGGTTTGCCCCCACCGAGAATAAATTCAGATCCCAGAAATATCTATATTACATTCTAGTGGCGCTGCACTGAAAGCCTTAACACAAAATGGTTAACCCCACACCACCTACAGTGGAGATTTGGTTAAGTAACTGTCATCGGATATTAGTTATGGAAAGGATGACAGCCGAAATAAGCTACAGAAAAATAAATTCATTAGTAGGTAGATGCCATTTTTTCATTATTTAGCAGATAAACAGGGAAGAGACATCGCTGACAGCTTAGCTGATCAAAAGCAATAATAACAACAAACAATGAAGGCTAAATTCATGGCCTTCCCTTGCCCTCCGATCCCTGCCTCACCTTGCTCCCACATCTAGCAGGGACTTAGCACCCTGCCCCATTAACCACAGTGGAAAACATGCATTTCCCAGGTTGATGTACTTTGGTTTTGTTAGGTTTTTTTTTTTAAGTATGTCCTTTGCAATGGGTTGTATAAGTGTTTGAATCAATTCTGCCACAAAAGCTAAACACGCTAATTTGTTAAATCAATCAATCAATCTTTATTTTACCAAGGAAGCACCATTGAGCAAGCTCATTTGCAAGCTGGACCTGGACAAATGTACATAAAAGTAAGCAATATACAAAGGAAAAAGATGGGTGTACAATCAAGGAATACAATGTAGAAGAGGACAAAAACATAGTACAGTATTAGGCAAGGTCTATACAGACAAATATGCAAGAGGCTAAGAAAAAATATTGTCAGTATACATTATTATACAGTATGTACATGAACAGTTCAGGAAAAGGGGTAGGAGGGTTATATGGAGAAGAAGGAGAAGGCGTGATAAACAGGGAATCACAAGGCCTGGGGCCAGATTTCAATGGCAATGTGTTAGGTAATACATTTATTGGTTGATGTAATGTCTTATTTAAGGTGTCTTTCTTCTTCTAAAGTGGATGAATGTGAGGTGTATGTGTCCTTTATCAAACATTTTCAATAATCAGTCATTTAAAAAAAAAAAAGAGCCTTAGCTACCTCCTACTGTAATTTCTGCCTTGTCCTAGTTTTAACTTTTGTCTGGATTTGTCTTCATTACCCTCGGATGTGGAACCTTTGTAAAAGAGCTATCAGCTCAAAGGTACTTGTAACCCATATCTATAATGAATAAAAAAATAGAGCAGGCACTGGAAATGGTATCTGTCTCCCAAAAAGTTAAAGAAAATAATATCACTGCCACTCCTGCTGCATGGAGAAAGGAGCAGGCAGATGGCATAGATAAAATGCCCTTAACAGAGAACATATTAAAAATGTGGCAATTTTTCCACGAGGTTCCATGAATAAGATAATTGCTACCCACTTCCCCAGGCTCAGGCTCAAACCTATCTGTCTGTAGAGGAGGAGGAGAAGAAGAATATTATGTGCAATGGAGGAAGGTGACCCCATGGAATTAGAGGGCACACCTGAGCAAGATTTCAAACCTACTCCAAGGCAAATTGAGGACTACTCATCTTTTTCTTCATTTGTCAGACAAATGGTTTACACCTTGTCACCCCCACTAGAAAATGAGGAGGATGAAGAGGATGCTGATTTATGGACATGTTGGAAGTAGCTCCAACAAGAAGGATGTTACTTGAATACTTCCCATATATTATAAACCACTTAACGTCATAAAAAATCATGGCTGCACCTACTTCAGCTACAGCCATTGAAAATCACTGAGAGAAAACATCAGGTGGACAAGGAGGGTGAGACATCTGTTAGATGACACACCCACTACTGTATTAACCTCTGGCCACAGATGGGATCATTTCAAACAGAGATAGGGGACATCAAGGATTCTTTGTTCCTTCCCTGTGATAACCCTTTTCCAGTTGAGTACTACCTGATTACTGTGCCTTACTCCCCAACTGGAGTAGCTAAGAGCTTCCAAGAGTAGGAATGCTGCACCAGACTGACCTGGAGACCTGCAGGAATGTGAGACACTGGCACTGTAAGCAAGGACACTGACACTTGGATTGTTGAGCAAAAGGTAAACGTTTACTGAAATTGTGAAAGAAATCTCTGCAATAACAGCCACGATTGGCACAGTTCAGTTTCAGAATAAATGACAATTCAACAGCACATAAAATATTCTATACTTCTATATTCTATTTTATCCTAACAGGGCAACACCACCCCACCAACCTCCTTGTATTCTCACTCCTGGAGACTGCAGGCACTCACCACCCACTGGCCCTCCAGATATCACACTGTCCCAGGACAAGCACCCATCCTGGCCTTGATCCCAGAGCTTTATTCATTTTAACTAAGGAATACGGTGACTACTAGGCCATACCTCCTAGCAGTGTCCACTGACCCCTTCTGCCAGATACCTTCCTTGGTATCCAATTACTGTTTACCAGCACTAGGCCTTACCTCAAACCCCAATGCCATATACTTCACTTTATCTTAAGGCGTCACGGTGACTACTAGGCCTTATCTTACCTCAATCAGCCCACTGACCCCTTCTGCTAGATACCCACCCAGGTATCCAATTACACAATTACAGTATTTTATCTCTATACTCTAAATTGTCAGGAAATCAGTTGACATTTCTACACATTCATTACTGTAAAACATTCAAAAACTGGCTGTAGTATCAAACACATTGAATACTGACTGGTACATTAAAAGTTGTGACAGAATCCCCTCAGTCCCTTTAGGTTCAGTCCTTCACTTGACAAAAGTCTCTCTAAATCAGAGGGAATGAGGTAAACTCTGTAAAACAGTGTCACTGTGCTTCTAAAATAGTCCCCAAACTGTATCAACAAGGTTTGTACTATACCACGCTCTTTTGGGTTTACGAAGAAATTCTGTTGTTGAGGTTGTTGGAGCTTGGTGTTGCTGGAGAGCCCCTTTGAATCGGCAAGTCATTGTTGTGAGGAGAAGTGATGATTTCTTCAGATTTGCAGCTTTTTCTTCTTCTGTGAGGAAAACTTGTCATACAGGATCATCAGGCACTTGAAGCAGCAGGCTTTCTATTCTTACCCTGTTCTCACTTACTACCCTGTCTGACCCTACACTGGGATTCAGATGATCCTCTAATCCTACACTGTAATTCAATTAAACTGTCTCAGTCAGGCTCTTTCTCTGCATCAGGCCTCTTCGGACAGGACACCCCTTTGGTATGGGCACCTTCCTTCTCGGTCGCCTCCCTGCTCAGACTGACTACACACTGGCTGTGCAGCTTCTTTGATAGGTAAAACCAAGGCTCCAGATAATATTTTTGGGGATGAGTACTATACTCCTCATTTTGAAAGTTAGATGAGTAAAACCAAATTCAGATGCGTATAAATGTGTGGACGGAATGGAGCGAGGCCTACATTTTTAAATCAGTGTTGTTTTTCTAGATAAGAACTGATCAAGTGCCAATGCTCCAGATAATGTTGACAGGTAGGAGTAATTTACTCACCAGTTTTAAAATACAGTGAGTAAAATAAAATTGGGATGTGTACGAGTGCTATATATCTGGAAAACTTCTTTGAATGCCAGTTATGTTATAAAGTACTATTCTATGGAGTGTAGAGCATTTACAAATGCTGGGTGAGTACTGGTACTTATTAAAAACATTTTCTGAAGAGTATTTTCTAAAATGAGGTGAGTAGAATAGGTTGGTACTCACTTTATCTGGAGTCCTGGGCAAAACTCATTAGCATATTTAAATTTAGGTCACTGAGTGGACACTGACCTGTCCAGAGGTTCAGTACCAATCAAAATCCTTTCTGCAGCAGCATAAGCCACAATGGAATTTTCAGATCTGAAGCTCAACTGCCCGCTCAACAGTCTGACTCTCCCTTTTTAAAACTTGAGCCCATTTTGAAATTCATTTCCTTTGTCACATAAAATAAACACTACCCCAAGGTTTAAGCAGTGTTTCTTTATATTGACTGGACAGCTGTCTTCCTAAGCTCTCTTCTGATTTTTTCTGTACACAATAGCCCTTGGAAAGCATAGTCCCTAACTAATTTTCTTTTATTATGAAATTGACAAAATAATCACTTGAAAGCACTTTCTTGTTCATTTTCCAGTCAGAATAGTCATTTCCTTTAATTGTACTGATCACAACAGTGTTTTTCACTCAGAATTACATATTCATTTTCCCACGCTTAAGCCTCGCCTCCAGTGTAACTGCCTGCTTGGATTTGCTTCACCAAGGACACATTCTCCTTAAAAGGTCAGCGACTCTATATTTCTCATTTGGACCACTTAAAACTATTCTCCTGTATATCTCGACATCCTCCTCTATGTGTCTGCCATGTTTAGGTGCATTTCTGTAAGCGTAGGCTTGGCAACATAATCTGCAATGTGGCAAATGTGTTGTGACTTAAATAGCTTTACTTTAAGAGAATCTGCTTTCAAAATGCTCTGTTTTAGCTTGTGCATTTGTAGAACTCTCTTTATTTCTGTACTGAGCCCAAAACTCCTTCAGCCCCACAGGCTTTCTTTACCTTATTTACTGTAGATTAATGTGATTTTATTTGTGTGAAAGCCGTGAGTTCCTGTGCTTACAATCGCACATCCAACATGCACAAAATGGCTCCCTCAGAGCTGTGTAAACTGTATGTGCACTTTGTGGGACTTCCAGAGCCCCTATTTGACTGTGCCCCATTTACTTATTTTTATTTTGAGAGCCAGTCCTAAAACCAGTATTCCCTGGCACTTATCAGCCTGCCAACTACACAGAAGGGAAAATTTTATCTGGTTGATCCTGCCTCGAGAGGGCGCAGCTGTGTCTCCTTCTTGATGCTGCGAGCAGCAGGAGAAGTGGTTAGGCCAAAAGCCTAGCTTCTGACAGCTGCAGAGTGAGGCAGTTTTACCTGCAAGCAGTCCCAAGGATTCCTTACTGAGTGCCAGTGTGCTCTGCTGTGGGACAGGATGCTCGGTCTCTCAGACTCCTCTCACTCAGTTTTTGGTGCTTGTAGGCTGCAGCTGCCACTCTGCATCACTTCATTCATTTACCAGACAGCAACTTCTTTACTACAGGAGCGATTTATTTAATACAGAATAATTATTTTTAAAACATCACAGGTAACTCTGGCAGACCAAATCATGTGTTGATACCAGCGCCTATGTAAATAGCCAGGCAATCAGTTACTAGCAAACTGGCCACCAATCCTATCATTTACTATTTTAAATATAAACACTATATTTTAACATAAAATATGTTGCCAGTCACTAGAACTAAATGAAAAGCTATGTGTGTGTGAGTAAAGCCAGGGCCACAGGTCCTTTCTATTTCCCCCCTCATGGCTTCCACAATTTTCAATTAATGATATGCTCATGGTGTCCTTGTAACCAATCCTATTTAAAACTGATGATGATTACTTATGTGGTACAATTATAGATTCTGAATCTAGATTTTTATGGCTGCAAGGGCCACCCTACATCTATCTGGCAGCTCTTATCTACTCTGGGTCTTGAATCTGCATCCTTGACTAATTATTTTTTAGATACAGTAAAACTTCTTGTCCCTATTCTCTTGGTGGAACAGTCTCTAGGCTGTTACACTGTATGCCCATCCTGATCATCTGAGCTTGCAGTATAGCCTAGAGCTTAGAGGACTGAGGTGTGAACAAGCTTGATGCATCCAGCAGATCAGACCTGAGTTTGATTCTCACAACCTCCACTTGCATACTGTGTGACTCTGAGCAAGTCACTTAACGCCCAGTGCTCCCAGGTCGCCTCTGAAAATAGGCACTTGTGCCTAGTGGCTTACAGTTACCAAAGACTAAAATAAAACATGAAAAATCATCATGGAGCAGTCCATGTTGCTATATGTGAGAGAGCAAAATTTCTCTCTCTGTGCAGCCCCAGAAAAAGACTCTACAAAATTGGATACTACAGCAAAAAATGTTTATGCAACAGCTTCCCTGCTTATCAGGCAGGCGGTTATGCAACGTGTAGCGCGGACTGAAATCACTTTGGAACACATTTCTGGTGCTGGCAGAAAGAAGAAATGATGGTTTGGAACAGGACCTGATTGCCACAGCAAGATCAGTCCTGGATACCACGAAATAGCATTTCCACACTGTGGTGGACACTAATGATACTGCTGCTAGAGTTTTGGCTCATGCAGTGTCTCAAAAGGTTTTCTCGCTGAGGACTACCATCCTTTCCCAGGCTACTCAAAACAAAGCCACAGATTTTTCCTTTGAGTGAGATTCATTATTTGGTGATAAATCAGAGGCCTACAGGAAAAGTGGATGAATACAAAACCACTTTCAAAAGTAACAGTGAGAAGGAACAGGCCTTTACCTCAAGAGGTCATATGGAAGTGGAGGCAGAAGCAGGGATGCTTCCCAAGAGCCTGTGTCTCTTATGCCCCATATGAGTATCAATCACAGAGACATTACAATAGAGGAAGGGAAGAAGGGCTTGGGCATAATGCTGCAGCTCCAGTGCCTGAGCCCCAGCCAGAACAAAACCCCTGACAATTTTGCCCAGGTAAGCCCAACCATTGCCAGTGGGAGGAAGACTGGCACTACCTCAGGAGTCTGTTAACACTACCATAGAGAAATGGGTACTGGAAGTAGTAGGGCAGGGTAGTGTATGTAATTCAAACACATTCCAAACTTCCAGAAACACAGTTTTCCAGCTCACATTCCCACAGAAAGAAATCTGCAGGAACTGGAAGTAAAAATGTTAATATTAAAGCTATAGAAAAAGTCCCTGCCTCCCAGTGGGGGCAGAGGTCTATTCTCAAGATATTTCCTGAACCATAAGAAAAATGGGGAGTGGCAACCCATTTTAGAACTCAAGTTTCTGAACAAGCATTTGAAAAAGAAAACAGATTAAAATTCAAGATGGTTATACTAAGGACAGTCAGCTCTGCAGGAAGGTCATTGACTGGGACCTCTGGATCTGAAAGATGCCTATTTTCATATCCCTGTCAGGCAGTCTCACAGAAAATACCTGAGATTCAAGCTGGGGAACTTCCTCACCAGTTCACAGCTCTCCGTTTGGTCTCACCTCTGTTCCAAGGGTTCTCACAAAGTGCCTGGCTGTGATGGCAGCATATATGAGAAAAGAAGGTGTGGTGGTTTTCCCTACCTGGACGACTGGCTAGTCTCAGGGAAAACAGAAGAAGAGGCAAGGTGCTGAGTTCAGTGGGTTAAAAGCACCTTGGAGAACCTGGGATTCTTGATAAACCTGCAGAGGTCCCAGCTAGGGCCTGTTCAAGTACTGGACTTCAAAGGAGCAGAGCTAAATACCTCCATTGAAAAGCTTTCCTTCTGCAGGTCAATTATACCTTTGATAGCAACTGCAGAGTCTTTCTCAGCAGGTTGGCCAAAGCCCGCAATAGACTTCCTGCAGTTACTAGGGCATGGCCACATCCACAGCTGTTGCTCTATGGTCCAGGTTGAAATGAGAGATATCCAGCACAACTTAAGGGACAACTGGTCCCAGATATGGGATCCACTTTCAAAGCTAATGCCAGTGACAAAATCAATAGTGAAATCATAAGAGTGGTGGAAGGAAGAAAACAACTTCAGAGATGGCATTCTGTTCCTTCAGCAATCACTTACAACTGTTCTTACCACAGATGCCTCACTCCCTGGCGTGGGGTGCCCACCTGCAGGACCTCACGGTGAGTGGTACATGGAGCCCACAGAGTCACTAGAACACATCAACCTCCTGAAGCTCAGAGCATGATTTGCTAGCAATGCAGTCATGGATACTGTAGCACCGGACCCCATGTACACCTCCTTTTTGTTTAGGATATATACAGTATGTTGATGTTTGTGTGCTTCTGACGTCGAGTGCTACAGTAGTGTCGACTTTATTTTCTCAATACAAAGGAATCATACATGATGGTACAAAGTGCTAGACAACACCACAACAATGTACTACATAAACAAGCAGGGATGAACAAGATCCTCAAAACTGTACAGGGTGCTGGCCATCAGAGCAGTGAGCGCTACCGCTTCGTGATGCTGGTGACCCGAGTTCAGGTGTGGACTTGGATAATCAGGGGCTGGCTGGGAGGAATTGGAGCATCTGATGGATCACTGTTCTCCGGGATGGGAGGTAGTAATCCCTGCTGCAATACTGCAACCTGGGTGACCATGGGTTGAGGTGCAGCATGGGGGCCTTCATGGGTGGGGAGGAAGCCGTTCGAGTTCAGGGCAGCTGCACTCTGTGAGCTTATGCTCCTTGGTGATCCTTGCATGCCGGCTTCCTTGGGGTCAGGAGAAAATCAAGGAAATACCCCACAGCCAGGCCCAATGACGGCCTCCGCTATCCTAGTGCATCCCAAAGTCCCAAGCTTCCAGATGATCCTACGGCAGCCTGACAAAGACATAAGCAGGTAGGGGGGGGTGGTTGGGGCATTCCTCTCATTCCTCACCAGGGGCAATCCAGGCAGCATGGAGATAAGCCCATAGGAGGAGGTCAGGAAAGTGTAGGCATAGCCCAGCACATAGGGAATCCTGGAGAGTCCTGAGGGAGAGGTAAGGCTGTGATGAGAGAGGGGCAATAATAAAGAATATATATAAAAAAGACTATGTATAGAGGTGAAGAGGATCTGGGACCTACCGTATTCCCTAGAAGCAAACATATTTGCAGTGCAGCTGCCAGGCAAAGACAATGACCTAGCAGATTCTCTAAGTAGAATCAGCCAGGAAATCATTGAATGGGCCTTAAACTGAAGCAGGTTCTGGCTGCAGTGTTCAGGAAGGTGGGGTACCCCTATGTAGACCACTTTGCATCTTGGAAGAACTGTCAGCTTCCACCGTTTTGCTGCAGACCACCAGCCAGAGGGACAGTCCCAGAGGACACCCTGGTACTGGACCGGACAGGAAATTTCTGAATGCCTTTCCACCATTCCCACTCATTCAGAAAGTACTACTAAAAAGCCAGCCCACCAGCACAGTGGTAGCACTACCATCTGCGATGCCAGTGGCCCGGGTTCAGAAAGCGAGCCTGGGCTACTGGATGGTCAGCCAGGAGAGGATGGATGAGGTCCCATGGGCTGCGCCCTGGTGAAGGGAGGGATCATGGTCTCCGCACACCCTGCCATCTGGGTGATCACAGGGTGGCAGTGCCATGGAGCCAGAGTTCAGGGTAGCGAGTGTCGGCATACTGACATCAGATGCAACATCTTGTGACGCGGGGAGGGAAGAAGAAAACTGAAAAACTCCCCGACCATGCAGGATGCTACCTGCTGCCCTGCTGCAGTTTCCCCACTGCCAACTGAAGCTCTCTGTCCTTGACTGAAGCTAAACTGTGCTCAGAGGTAAGGGATGGCCCGGTTGGCCAGTCCCTTGGGAGGTCATCCATGGAGAACACAGAAGAGTGTACATCCTAGGGATGGCGGGTGACAGGGCTGGGCAGGGTGAGGGGCCGAAAGGGCTGGTGGGCATCGGGGGTAAAAGCACAATAAATAAAAATAGAAAGTACCCTGAAACTCAGGAGGGAGCCTGCAACATTGATTCTGATATCTGCAAACTGGGTCAGGCAGGCCTGGTACCAATGCTGCTGGTCCTGTCCAGCAAGAATCCAATCAGCTTGCCACTCAGTCACACTCGGTTGACTTTGTCCCAGGGCAGAATAACATCCCTGAACACTTGGGACCCTACACCTGAAGGCATGGTTCTTGAGGGTTAGAATTTTCTGGATTGAACCTATCAGAGGAAGTCCAGAAGGTACTCAGGCCTTCAGGAAACCCACTACCAGGAAAAGTATATTCTAAGTGGAAAAGGTTTTCTTACTGGTGTATGCCCTAAAAATAAACTCAAGAAAGGCAGGGTTGCCTATAATTTTTATTATTATTTTTTTTTTTTGACTGGGTAAGTGCACTTGACAAATTCTGCCTATTTTCAGGCATGACCCGGGGAGGGATAAAAATGAATGCCAACTGACTTTGAACCAGATTAAGCTGTTGGTGGTATTTTAGTGAATGGGGAAATTTGGCCAGGGCACCAGGGAAATTCCCTACTGTTTTCGAGAAGTGCCGTGGGATCTTTAACATCCACCTGACTACCACCAGAACAGGCAGATGGGACCTCTCGGTTTAACGTCTCATCTGAAAAATGACACACACATAGGAGGTGCAGCACCCACCTTCATGCTGCACTGCAGTGTAAATGTGGAGATATTAACCAAGTGCCTGGTGTGGGGATAGAACCCACAGCCTTCTGATCTCCGGCCTCAGAGGCAAGTGTGCTACCTGCTGAGCCACTGACACTGGACACTAATTGCCTATAATTGTGGAATATCTAGTATACCTACAGTCATTAAGCCTACGGCCTTAAACTATAAAGGTGCACTCAGCAGCAGTGTCAGTATACATATCAGCTGACAAGGGGAAAGTCTTTGGCCTCACAACCCTGTCCCCGGGACCTCATTATATGCCTTGCTCAGTTTATGGAGGCTCCCTTTGAACCCATGGAAACTGCTGACCTGAAATATGTCACATAGAAAACTGTATTCCTGGTTGCAGTGACCTCTGCTAAGAGGGTAAGTGAAGTGCAAGCCCTCTGCACAGAGCAATTACATAATCCTCCACAGGGATGAAGTAGTTCTTAGAACCAATAGAAAATTCCTGCCTAAGGTGCACTCTGAGTTTAACTTGAATCAGTCAGTGACCCTCCTGTACTTTATCCAGAGTCGCCAGTCCAGGGAAGAAAGCTGCATAGCTGGATCTAAAACAAGTCCTGACTATCTACATAGACCAGACTACAGATGTCAGGTCCCAGAGCACCAAATGTCTTGTTACCTATGGTGAGGCTGGTAAAGGCAAACCAGCAACCAAGAGATCTGTCTCTTGCTGGATAGTCTCTTTCATTCAGTTCTGCTATGAAAAAGCTGGTAGATGCCGCCAAGAGGCTTGAGGGTGCATTCCTCCAAGAGGCACCTCTGCCTCTGTGGCTTCCTCAAGGGAATCACATTGTTAGACATATGTGAAGCAGCTACCTGGAAAACAGTACACACCTTCACAAAGCACTACTGTTTGGACATACAGTCCAGATGGGATGCCAGCTTTGGAACAGCTGTCTTACACAGCCTTTTTCCTAAACAGGTGCAGGATCCAGCCTCCCAGTGCTGAGTCTGCATAAAGTGTAAACATTAGGTGAGTGTTTCTGAGATTAGAAGAAAACAATTACCCCGTAGTAATGTTGTTTCTTCTTGGGATCAATTGCTATTTGTAACATGGCAATAATTAGAAGGCTGGAATGGGCACCGCGACATGAAATGGCATCACGGGGTCCAAAGTGGAGCGGTATTAATCCATGATAGATGCCGCCCTCAAAATGGTAGTACCAAAGTTAGCCAGACCCCTAGGTTAGCAGCACTGGGCATAGGTGGGAGCGAGAGTGTTACAGGGGCAAGACTGGCACAGAGACAGGGAGACCAGCTACAGCCGCACGGAAGCGGGGAGGGGGACAAGAACCAGAGGCGCACAGAACACAGAGATAGCAGTCATGTGAGAAAGATAGAGGATGCAGGCAAGTGGGGACTCAGCAAGAGAGGAAGAGTGACCGAGGGGGCTCCATGCAAATTTGGATTAATCGCACACCGGCAGTGAGCAGTACAACGGAGACTCTAGCTGGGTATGAAGCAACACCCTGCAGATCGGCAGAATTTCCGATCAGTGATGTGAGCTGCACTATCTTCTTTACTTACACCTACTAATTATGTTGACCACATCAGAATGTTAATGTTGGTTTGTACGAAGATTTCAAAGTGCAGTAAAATGTTTCCTCACAGCTCAACTCCCTGTTATGTTGCTCAATGCACAGTAGACAGACTCCTGGCAACTCTTACGGTCAGCGCGGCCCATGTTACAAGCGCATTAAGCCATGCCAGCGGTGGCATCTAATGCAGTAGCGCATGGGTGGCTGTTGCCCCTCAGCCTCTGGCCTCGCCACAACCCTCCCAACCATGCATTAATCCAGCTTTAGATGCCACCTTCGGCCGTGGCTTAATGCTTATGTTTACACTCCTAACCTGCCACCCCTTCCAGAAACCGAATAGGTTCAAACAAGAATCAGTTCTTCTTTTGGTGAGGTTGCTTGACCATTACTATTGCAGTTCCTATGACTGTAAGCTTCTTCTTGTGGTTTAAATGTGGTCACTAAAAATACCACCAACAGCTTAATCTGGTTCAAGGTCAGTTGGCATTCATCTGTATCCCCTCCCGGGTCGTGCCTGAAAATAGGCAGGAGTTGTCTAGTGCACTTACCCGGTCAACAAAAGCTAAATAAATAAAATAAATAAAATGATACATTTTCACAAGTCTGCTTCAATTTGTTTGGTGTTTTAATGTTTTATGAAAAACATTTTCTAAAACCTTTGGTAGCCTTTTAGCTTGTTTCACTAGCCACTGCTCCACTCTGAAGGGAAACAGATCTGAGCAATGGCCAGAGTGGAGCGTGGATGCAGAGTTTGAACCACATTCCAAATTCTAAAATTTGAATAGGTTCTGTCTCCGGGCATCACTCTCAGCCAAGAGGACTGCATAAAATGTAAACATAGTAAGTGATCCCTTAAGAATGTTGGCTCAGACACAGGAAAAGAAAAACCTGCAGTATGAAAAGTGTCATGGGTTCTTAACTTCCACCCTGGAGACCCACAGGACAGCACCAGGGAAGGGCAGAACAGACCTCAGTTTAACATCTGATCTAAAGGCCATCCTACTCACCTCAGTCCTTATTATTTAATTAAACAGTGCTTAATTGTCCCAGGTGCTTGTCAGGTGTTGCTTTCTGCAAACAAATGACTGTAATTTCTAGACTGTGTATTTTATTTACTGTTTCTTGATAATGACTGTTTGCTCCTATTTCCTCTGGTCCTTCTCTCCCTCCTCCCTTCCTCCCCCTCCTCCTCTCTCATACACATGCTTCCCTTTTCCGTCTTGTACCTTGCTTTCTTTTCTCAGATGTCTGTACCACACTGGTGCTCGCCTGTCTTTTCTGCCAGTTCTACAAGTGCCTGCTACTCACTCCCAGTGCCTGTTCTGTCTGCATTGAGAGCTGCTGCTCTGGTTGCGCTGCTGCTACTGTTGCACCTCCTGCCTCCTGCAGAGTGCTGCTGCTGCTGCTGCACAGGCCCTGAGCTCCTGACTGGGTCTTGTGACCACCACTGCAAGTGTGATGTGGACTGCTCCATTTTACGACTCCTGTCAGCAGACCAGCAGTGCCTGGAGCTCGCTTTGGAAATCTCTGAGATCTGCTATCACTAACTAATCTGCCTCTTCACTCTGTCTTCTTTTGTGCTCTGTCTCGCACTTGGGCTAGAAAATAGAAGGTTGGTAAGATTGCATGAAAGCTTCCCTTTTTTCTAATTCTGTTACACCCTCTCATTGGCTGTCCCCACTGGGCTGTCTTTCCAGGTGACTTCCCTTTCCCAATACTAGACTGTTGTGACCACTATAGGCCCTAAAGAGCAAAGGCCAGAGAGTGCCAGGAAGCCATCATTCTATGGCTGCCACTTGTATTCCACTTCTTTTCTTTGTCCTTCTATTGAAGTGCGTCCTGCCCTAGCCATGCCATCCTCTTGGTTGGTGGGCCAGTGTTGCTGGGAACCCATGACATCAGACCACTCCTATCACCTGACCAAAAGGCACAGCTGCTGTGGGGAGGCAGCACTCTCCCAGACTCTGAAAATGCTGTCAACAGAGAGCTCCTGAGACTCTTTTAACCCAGTGTTGACTTGGGCCACAGCACAGACTCAAGTCTCCCATATGGTGATGCTAGCGTGACACTGCCAGCACCACTAGGCAGGCATGAATGCTTCCTTTTAAAGCACGTCAACCCCAAGAGGCAAAGGATTTCAATAATCTGGGATATTCCTAGGTCAGCAGACCTTGTAAATGCACTCCTCTCTTCTGCTGTTCAGGTTCCCTTGACCACAGCACAGTACTGTGGCCTGCAAGCCCTTTGCTACCTTTCTTGAGCACCAGTGCCCTCCCCCACCCTCTTGTCTAGCAGGAGACTGTGAGGTGCCGTGGGCCCTGTCTGTAAGATTACAGAAAAATCTTTTTACTTCATGTGTCATTCCAGAACATGGGGTGGGAAGATCTGGACAGTGGACTTGTTTTGTTGCAGAAGATGAAGTAAACCGAGAAGAAAGCCTCAATGACCTTGGCACCAAGCAGAGCTCTCTCGGCTTCCTTTCCTACCCTCCTTCCACACCCTAGATGGGACAGTCCTTGAGGATACATTTTCCTTCAGGTATCTGGGGGTTTGGCTTGACCAACACCCAACTACTCTGGACATGTTGCTGCCATCCTGAAGAAGCTGCGCCCCAAGCTTGGGCGCATTATGTAGAAGCGTGGCTGCCTCCCGCTACTTGTCTTGTGTAACTAGTTCAGAAGATGATATTACCTATCTCTGACTACAGTGGTAGTGTACAGTGCTGCTCCCAAACCTTCCCCAACCAGATTGGACCCCTTTTAACTCCTTCTGTCGCTTCACCTAGATGCTTCCCTCTCACCCACCACTGTTATCTCTACCACTCCCTGACTTTCTCCTCCTAGAAAATCGCCATCACCACCACCACTGTGCTAAATTCATGTAAAATGTTGGTTTGGTTCGGCTCCCCATATATTACCTCCTCTTCCCCACCAGACCATTCACTCAGGTCATGTGACTCTTGGCCACGCAGTTCCTCGTCGTCCACTATGGTGGGACAGACAGCCTTCTCACATTGCTTCCTAAACTATGGAATGCCCTCCCTCTTCAGATTAGCCTGTCTTACCCCCTCCACTCTATCTTCTTAGCCCTACAAAAGCGTTCTCGCTGTAAGACTGTACTTGCAGCTAATTCACTATTCCCTCCTGTGACAGCTGGTACATTGTACTCTGTCTCCTGTTTCTGCTAGCTGATCACATGACGATTGCACTCCCTCGTTTCAGTAAGCATACAATTGTATTTTTGTTCTCTTTAAGCACTTAAAGGCACATTCCTGTAATATTTTGCAGTGTTTTCTGTCATTCTTCAATGTAGAACTGTACCAACTGATTTAATGCTGCTTAATGAATGTGTTGTAGGCTGTATGTTCTGCACTGCTTAATCTGTCATACCTCACTATAGTATTGTGCCAATTGTTTTAATGCTGCTTGTTGTGTGTATTGAAGCTGTATGCTTGCTTCCCCTAATACCCTACCCCCAGGATGCACTGTGGGGCGAGGCAACTTGTTGTTCAGTGTGCCTTTCCTGGTGAAACATTTAAATAAATAAATAAATAAACCTAGACCTCAATCACTAATGAGCATAACTTACTTAGGAGGCCCGACAAACATATTTTGCAAAGTTAATTTCCTGTTGCTCTTAGGCGTGTGACTTTGGCTAAGAATACCTCACAGAGAAGGTACCCTTATGCCTCCCAAACATTTAAAGCCAAGGGAGGCATTGCAGTACTCCCAATTCATAACTACTTACATCTGATTCTCTTTCTGTTTGTGTCTTTTTGTGTTCTGTTCCCCGGCTATATATGTGCTCCCCACCTGTCCCAATATTGTCTTACCTCTCAACTCCCTGACTTTCAGGGATGTCCCTGATTTCACTTCAAACCTGTTTCTCCTAAACTTTGTGTTTACATGACTGAACAGTGGGTACTGTATGTACAAAATAATGTCAGGCATTAGAGATCTTACTTCAAGGGTATCTCTTGCAGCAGGCCACACCATGGAACTATATCACCAGGCGGTTCCCGTCATTTCATCACGGTAAGTGCAGCGCGGTAATTTCAGCAGCGGATACATTTCATCGCACAGACTCTACAGTGCATGACAGTTCAGCGATATATTAATTCGCTGTTCTGTTGCGCCGCCACCTACTGTGCAAATTGAGTTGTGACAGCCATGCCATTAGAGTTTGTAAAAGCATCAGAGGTCAGCCGATGCTGTGTGATGCTGGATTCTTATACCGCCTGGGCAGTACTTATGGGGTAAACAATACTGGAAGTGTCGTCAATATGACACTTTTAAATGCCCTGCTAGAGTGCACATAGTAACGATGTCATTGTAAAATATGTACAGGAACATAACCATGTTCCTGATGCTGGTTCCACAATGGCAATAAAAGCAGTATCTTTATTGAAGGACAAAACTAGTTCCTCACAGGACAGCACCCAGCATTTGGTTGCAAGTGCTATTAGTGGGCTTAGCCAGGCAGTCAGTTCTCAGTTGCCATCCGTTGCATGTCTTAAGCGCACTACACAGAGAGAACACACCAGACTGTCGCTGCAGTACCTACTTAGCCTACATGTCTTGTAGATTTACTGATTCCAGCAGAGTATTGGAACACCGAGAGAGGAGAGGAGAGCTATTTCTGCAGTATGATTGGGTCTCAAGATAACCAGCGTTTTATCATTTTGCAACATCAAAAACCTGCAGTACATCGCTCACACCCACTGGTATGCAGATGGGACATTTAAATGTGCACCAACACTTTTCACACAGCTATACACTATACACGAGTCTGCCAATCTGCAGTTATCCCATCTGTTTTCATATTAATGTCAAACCGTTGCATGACAGTTATGTAAGGGTTCTTCAAAAATAAAACAGCTTTGTCCTGAACTGTGCCCTTCATCAGCAATGACAGACTTTGAACTTGCTGCAGTAAAAGCATTTGCAAGTGAGTTTCCTGGGGCTAGAACAAGGGATGCTTTTTCCACCTCTGCCAAGCTGTATGGCGAAAAGTGCAGGAAAACGCTATCATTCTTAAAATTATACAGTGGATGCTGATTATGCCTTACAAATAAGAATGCTTCCTGCACTTGCATATGTTGAACCAGCAGACGTTGTGGAAGCCTTTGAGGAACTGCGTGCAACTGATTTTATACTGCAAACGGACGACCAACTGGCTCCTCTTATTGATTACTTTGAAGACACATGGATGGAGGCCAGTTGGTCGCGTGGTAGACATGAACCACATTTTGCAATCGAATTCTGGAATTGCAGCAGTACAGTCAGTACTGGGATCCGAGAACAATAAACTCAGTAGAGTGGTGGCACAAGTTTTAATAGTCTGCTTGGAGCATGCCATCCCACTGTTTGGAAGTTCATTAATGCCCTAAAGGTTGAACAGAACCTTAATGAGCACCGAATGGAGCAATATCTTGCTGGTATAGAGCCTCCAGCTCAGAGAAAGAAATACAAAGACACAGCACAAAGAATTGTCAAGGTCGTTGAAACATACTGTGATACAAACAGGATGGACTTCTTAAGAGCTATTGCTCATAACTTCCAACTCCAGGTTTAGATGGGGTACTGACAAGATTTGTATAAAGATTTGTTTTTATTTGCCCTCAATAAAGATTTCAGTTTAACCCTTTACCCTCAGTGAATGGCCTTTACCAAAGAAGAGGACACACAGCACTTCACGATATCAGCCTTTGTGAATGGCCTTTACCAAACAAGAGGACACACAGCACTTCACGATATCGGCCTTTGTGAATGGCCTTTACCAAACAAGAGGACACACAGCACTTCACGATATTGGCCTTTAAGTTTGCAATTACCTTTGCTAATGAATCGTCTGATCCAAAACTCCTTTGGCCTCTAATGATAACTCCTTTTCCCTGCCCGACCTTTGCCCTGTGCGCCTGAGCCAGGCGCATTCGCCCGACACAAACTCCTTTTCCCTGCCCGACTTTGCCCTCTGCCCTTTGACCCTAACGCATTACGCCTTGCGACATCATGCATTCACATCACAGCAATCGAAAAGGTACTTTCAAGACAAATGGTATTTTATCTATTATTATTGCGATGCATTTTACGATATATTTTGCGATGAGATTTCATGCGGTGAACAGTTCACTATGATAAAGTTTATTACAATGAAGTGTTTGCGATGAAATGACGTGATACCCCACCAGGCACCAGGACAATACGGAAACATTTCTAGCCTAAGCAGTATACCCAGGGACTGCCCACTTTGACATCACATGCTGGCGATGCCTATCCTCTAAGAGTGGGTGACTCCCCATGCACTCCTCGGTTCTTTTCCGCCATCAACCATTGCACTTTGGACCTCTCAGAGATTCCACCAGCTTCAGTCAACTGCCATTTCTTTGTCAATTTTCCTTGTTTTTCTCTCCCTAGTGTGGCATCACTTTACTTTAAAGTGATCTTTTCTGTCATTTATGCTGGTTCCATCTCTGAAAGCTTTTCAGAAGTTATGCCTGCTCGTGAGAAGATTCCTGAGAAGGATGACCGCCAACACTTGTGCCCACTGCTTAGGCCCAGGCTGTGATATCCAGGCCTCGAGATTTGCCACGGCTTCAACCAGGCTACCAGGTGACACTACCAGAAGACACTGGAAAACTTCTCTTGCTAAAGCAGGTCACCTGCATGGAGAAGGAGCTACAGACCAGGGTTCCTCCACTTCCCTGGCCCCTGTCCTTGGGCTCAACCTCCTCCAAGGCCGAGACCGATCGGCGGGAAGCACAAACACTAGGACAAGGACACGCACCAAGCTCCGGTCCTCCCCAACTTGCAGAAGTTTCCACTTTAGCGTGTCGGCCACTCCTCTTTGGGAGGCGACCCCTCTGCCTCGCATCACTCCAACATCTCAGCACCTACTGTTTCAGCCATTGTTTTCTCGGGTCATAGTTAGGGCTGCATTGGTTTGGCGTGGACCAGCACTGACTTGGCGTTTCTAAGGGTTTCCCTACTCCCTGATGCTGACCTCGGCTGTTTCCTTGGCCACTTCCTCTGCCTCAAGGCCCCTGCCCTCCCAGTGTCATCCGGGGCTGTCCCTTGATTGTTCTGTCCCTCCAGTGAAGACTCAGGCAGAGGAGATGCCCCACAGGCCTTGGCCTGCTAAGCTGCCCTCCCAGCCCCACTGTTGATGCCTGCCCTGTAGCCTCCTCCAGCCAGCACCCGCTGGGTGTCCTGACACAGGTCACAGTGGATTTCAAGCTATGCTTTCCTTCCTGTGGGATTTTAGGCAAGCTAGGCTTGTTTCCCCCAAATGTGTTGGATGCACTTGGGAGCCTACTGTGCCTGCCCTACACCCCTCCCCTATGGGGGGCCATGGCACACACCTTGGGATCAAGCTCTCTAACCCCCTCAGGACCCGACCTCCCTTCTCCTGATGATAAGAACAAGGAGATGCTGGAGATGAAGGAGGCATTACCCTCCCACTCCACTTCTACGGTGTCATCCATTGGTGAGGAGATCCCCAAGTATATTCCACAGTCCCTCCTGGATAATCCCTCCTTTGTCTCCATTTTGAGACAGTTGCAGGCGGGACATGAAGTTCGACACTGAGAAGCAGGACCCTATCCAGTGCTGTCTGTCTACCTTGGCCTGCAGACACCCTCCTCTGGTCATTCCTCCATTGAAGAACTCTTTGAGGATGCCATCATGGCTGCTTGGCATCAGCCCGGCTTGGTATCAGCCATGCCTCGGGCGGGACAAGCTGTGCCAGGCCCCTGTGGGAAGCCCTTCTTTGCTACAGACAGCCTTGGCAGACTCCATGATCATCAATGCTGCCTATGACTGTACCAAGAGGCCAGAACACCTCAGTTCCCTCCCACTGGACAAGGAGTCCTAAAGCAGTTGGACCTCATTGGTAAGCAGACCTTCGCTTCTGCCACTTTGACCATCAGGGTTCTTAACTGTATCACCTATATGGTCCAATTTCTGAACCAACTCTGGGTTCAGGTCAAGAAGATAGCTGATGCCCTTCCAGAGGACCCTAAGCAGCAGCTGCTCAAAGCATTCAGTTGGGGCCTGATGTCAGCAGGTACCTTCTTTGCTCTGCCTACAATGCTGTGGATGCCTCAGCCTGGTGGCCAATGATGGGCATTTGTCTGTGAGTCATTCTTGAACCAGGGTATCAGGCTTTGCTAGGATATACAACAATCTATCCTGAATGCCCCTTTAGAAGGTATAAACTGTTTGAGGTTGACGTGCAGGACATTCTTTCAAACCTGCAGGCCTCTGGCACACCTTGTGGTCAGTTAATTCTGTGCACCACACCAACCAGCCTAGGAGCGGTCAGGTGCCCTTTCAGCATGCTGCCCATAGGCTAAACCCAGTTCCAATCCGCAGGGTAAATGTAGAGTGCTGCAACCCTGCCTACTTCCTACCTCCACCACTGGAAATCCCCAGAGGAGGTGATGCAGCCCTGGCTGTAGGTGCTACCTTAGCATAACTCCTTGCCCACCCATCTGGGCAGGGAGGGCAGGAAGTGGTAGTTGGGGGTCACATCTCCCTGCACCTGGACAAGTGGAGGGAGGTCACCAGGGATGCCTGAGTCTTTACAGCTCATAGAAAATGTCCACACTCTGGAGCTTCTGGAGTGGCCTCCAGAAAAGCCTCTGGTTCAGACCTCTTACCCTTCAGACCATATTCCAGTACTCTGGGAGGAATCCACCTTGCTGCAAAAGGGTCATAGAACCGATCCCAGAGATGCAGCAAGGCAAGGGTTCTACTCACTTCTTCCTGATCCTCAAATGTACAGGGATCTCAGGCCCATCCTAGACCTCCGAGAACTAAATTTCTTTATTTGGTACAGAAGTTCTGGATGGTTACCCTTCAGGGACTGCAGCCCCTGCTGCATTAGGGAGATTGGATCTGCTCCCTCGACACGAGAAGATGCATGCCTGCATGTCAGGTGTGCCTTCCACCGTCAGTACCTCAGGTTCCACTTTCAGGAAGTACACTTCTAGTTCTAGGCCTTGCTTTTGACTTGTCCTCGCCTCGGCCCCTCGGTGTTTACCAATGCTTGGCAGTAGTAGCGGCAGCCCCTCAGGAGGGGCCTTTTATGTCTTTCCCTACCTGGATGACTGCCTCCTCCATAGCTCAGTCCAGGGAACACCTGGTGCAGGCTCTGTAACATCACGTCTGCCCAAGTCAGTCATGACACCCTGTCAGCACCTCCAATACATAGAGGTGGTCCAGGATACGGCTCAGGGGCATGGTCTTCGTGCCCCTAGGACAGAGGCGGACTGCTTAATGGATCAAGCCTGCCTGCTATACAGCAGCAGGTATGTCTCAACCAGAACCTCTCTGACTCTTGGGCTTGCTGGCAGTGGCTATAGTTACACTGCTTCTAGTCAGACTGCTTATGAAGGTACTCCCAGTGGACACTGCTGAGGGTCCAGTGGGGTCAGTATACTGATAACCTGGAAAGCAGGTCCTAGTCCACTCTGGTCAAAAAGTTCTGCTTTGGTGGATGGAACCCAGCAACCTGTTAAGGGGGTTCCTTTCCACATTCCTTCCCTCAGCAGATTCTCACCACAGATGCTCAGGGTTGGGGTGGGGGCTTATCTGGAGCCCCCAAATACAAGAGATATGGTCCACGATGGAGTCATCTCTCCATATCAATGTTCTGGAGATTTGGGAAGTCCCTAAATACCCTGCACAGGCCATCGAGATGCAGTTATTCCTGCCCCTTCTGCTACAATTGCAGATGGACAACATCCATGTAGTCCATTACGTAACAAGCACAGGGGCACTCCTCCCTCGTACCCTCTCTGCCAGAAAGTGATGAGACTTTGGTACTGGGCTCTAGAATATGATTTAGAACTGTCAGCCATCCATGTTCCAGGCATCAAAAACATCCTGGTGAACAGGCTAAGCTAATTACAGTCCAAGATGCACGTGGGAGCTGCTGATCTCCATCGTAGAAGACCTGTTCGACAGGTGGAGTCATCCAGAGTTGGACCTTTTGCTCCCCACACAACACAAACTGCTGCTGTTTTATCTCACTCACTTCAGGGTCTGAAGTTTATGGTGGTGATGTATGTTGTCCCTCTCTTAGAAAGGGAGGGTTTATTTATGCCTTCCCCTTTCCCCTGCTTCAGAGGTTCTGATCAAGCTACAGATGGAAGGGGCTACTATGATCCTCATTGCCCTTCTGGCCTCATCATATCTGGTTCCCCTTACGTAGTAGTTGACAGGTGAAATCTCCAGTGCCCTGCCTCAGTTCACTGGTTTGCTCTCCAGGACTGGGCCACCCTGGTCCATCTGGACATCAAATGCCTGCATCTTCACGCCTGTCTCCTATAGATGTAGCCATGGATGAGATGGGGTGTCCCTAAAGTGGCTGATGTTCTGGGATGGCTGAAAGCCTTCCAGCCCTTATTCGATGAAGTGGAAATGCTTTGCTCTATGGGCGGCTTCACATCAACTGGATTCCTTCACTTGTCCATTAAATCAGATTCTGGAGTACTTGCTGTCCCTTTCAGACTCGGTCCCAAGTACTCCTCTCTTAAAGTCCCCGTCTGCTAGTTCTGCCTTCCATGTGCCTGCTGATGGACGTCACGATGGTAAAACTGGAGGTATCACATACATTTCTGAGAGGTATTCTTCACCTGAAGCCTCCTATCCACAATCTAGTCCTCCTTTGGACTTGAATTTTGTTTTGGAGAAACTTACTTTGGCTCCTTATTAGCTGGCGTGACATGCGAGCTATGCTTTTGTCATGAAAGTGTTATTTTTAGTTGCTATTACTTCTGCTCGAGGATTTCAGAGCTACAGGCTCTCATGTGTGAGCAGCGTGTTTGGTTTCCACAAAGACAGGGTGTCTTGCATTAACCCCAAGTCTATCCTAAGGTGGTGCCTGAGTTTACTTTAAATCAGTCAGTCCACGTGCCTGATTACTTCCCAGATTATGCCAATCCAGGAAGCATTGCTCCACACTTTAAATGTACATAGAATTCTGTGTTAATATCGCACCATAGGAAGGACTATAGGAAGTCCTTTCAGTTGTTTGTCTCTTTCACCCCGGGAAAGAGGCGTTTCCTGTTCTAAGCAGTGCTTGTCCAAATGGTTGGCCAACTCTACTACTTTTGCTCCAGCAAGTATGGCATGGACCTTCCTGGTGTTGTTCATGGTCATTCCACCAGAGGTATGGCCACTTCTGTTACCTGTTTTGAATGTTTCAGCTACAGAGATCTGCTGCTGCCACTTGGACTACTGTTCACACCTTTACCAGGCACTACAGTCTGGACATTGCCTCTAGACAATGTCCGGTGCTGCACACTCGACAGAATAGATAGACTGAATGGCCTGTATCTGCTGGCAATTCAGTATGTTAAGAGACAGAAGGCCAATTTTGGCCTAGCTGTTCTACAGGCCTACTTTCTTAGGGCTGTTGGTTCCAGCCACCCAGACTGGATATTCTGATATCAGAAGTGCTTGGGACTTATTCTATAGGTGTGGCCTTCTGCAAGAGATACCCTCAGTAAGATAATACAGTTACATAAGAACTTACTGTTAACAGTAGATCTTTGAGAGGCTTTCTTGCAGCAGGCATTCTGCGCCCAACCTCGATCCCCCTAGGCCTGTGGGCCTCTCTGTATCTGTTTCTCCTTCTCCTTAGTGGAGAGCCTTCTGCCTTTCTGTTATTTATACATTGGTGGGAACCATCGGCTCTTCCTTGGTTCCCCAGCAGGAGAGTGGTTGCTTATGGTTTCTAGCAGGAGAACTGAGGAGGGTCGGAGGCCACCCACTCTTATAGGATAGGGCAGTGTTAGTGTGTGACAGCAGAGTGGGCGGCCCTCGGTAGAGACAGCTAGCTAGAAAAGTTTCTGTGTCGCCCTGGTGCCTGGTGGCTATAGTTCACAGGTGTGGCCTACTGCAAGAGATCCTCCAGAAGATTTACTGTTACGGTAAGTTCTTATGTAACTGTATTTTACAGACTCGTTCTTCTTCAGAAAATGCATTTTACACTAATCCCTTATTCTACCAGGTTCCTGAGTGGATATTATTGTATTTTAAGACTTGTCTCTGATTTTGGTCCTTTGTCCCTAATTTTGTTCAGCCTTGACCCTGATTATGAGGCCGGGGGTTGAAGTTTTGCATTGTCACTTGTACTGTAGGTACTTCAGCCAGTGACATCACTGGTTGCAATAGGTCAGTGGCTCCAACTAACGCTAATACCACTACTTCATTGACTGTTATGTTGATTAAAAACTGAGCACATTGAGGAGTTGATCAGTTTTCATCAATCCAACAATTCATGTAAGCAGTGGTATTGAAATCAGAACCCATTGCCTGACTGCAACTTATATCACTCATTGCAGCACCTACTATAAGGCCTGCAGTTTGTCCTTTTTTGCAAACGATGTCCCCAGTTGATCTGTACTATCATATAATAAATGCCACCCAATGACAGTCTTACTGCCACAAGAGTTGTCTCTCTTATAGAGTCATGTCATAGAATCATATAAATCTGACAGCAGAAAAGGACGCCAACTGCCTGAGTCTGCCCCTTCCACCACTCATCTCCTTTTCCACGGGCCTTCCTCTCCCCACTTACCATCCCCATATGTCTGTCCCATGTCCTATTGAATCGCTCCACCATGTCAGCTCCACCACCTCCTCTGGTAGTTTGTTCCAGGCCTCCACCACCCTCTCCGAGAAGAATCACCCCTCATATTACCTCTATACTGCATCTTCTACCCTCCAATCTTAGGCTATGCCCTCTAATTTTAGTCCCTCGTTCCTTTTAAATAAGCTCCTCCTTTACCTTACAGTCTAGGGTGGCAGCGTCACCATCTGTCTGTTGTTCTAAGAATTCATGGGAGACCACTCTTATACTGTAGCTGAAATAATGCCATCACGGGACACAACAATATGTATAAAATGGGAAAGAAAATACTGCACTGTAATTGGTGGAATCTAATGACATGACCTTGCAGCTATTACACCACCAGTTTGGGTTCAGTTACATTTTTTTTCTTTTAATTTTTATGAATTTTAATTCATTAAAAGAGCTAGTAGTGCCAAAGAATAGTAGGCATAACATTTTAGCAATTTTTAAAAGTAGGCCTTTATTCCTTTTAATTATTTTTCTATGTGTTCTCTGTATGGTTTTCTGCCTAACAGTATTAGGTATGATGTAAAAGCAGTGGAAACAGAGATATCCATTTCTATTCCTCCCAACATATCTTCAGCATGTGACCTCACTCACTGTTATATCACAAGCCCTGCTGCCATTGATTGGTGATTGTGCCACAGGTTACCAGTCATGCAGCAGGAGAGTGGTTCTTCTGGATTACTGATGATGTCACAATGCTGATGATCTATAGGGAAGAACAGAACTGACTACATCAGCCTCCTGGTAGAATGCTGTTCTAAACATTACACCTAGTACTTTGAGGTAGAAAATCTTCTAATTAGTAAAACTGAAAAGAAAAAAATACTTCAATTATAAGAAGTGATAGCTAACTACTTCTGTAAGTTACCATTAATTCAGGCAGTACACTAGCACTTTAACTCTGGAGTGGGGCTGTTTCATATCTTGATTTCACGGTTCAGGAAGTTGGGCTAAAGGTGGGGTGGGGCATCTTAAAAAGACTAATGCAAGCAGGCCCAATGGCTGGCAGTAACACCACTGCCCACCATGGCGGTGTTAAGTTCAGGAGTGGACTTGGGGCACCGAGGATTAGCCAGGGGAAGAGGATCAAGTGTCCCAAGGACTGCTCTCTCTGCTGTGGAAGTGACCTGTGAAATGGATGCTCAAGTTGAGCGGCTGAATTTGTGTGCTTGTATAAATAGCGCATTTAAAACAGTGAGGGGAGGACAGCGAATGTGAAGGATGGGGAAGATGTGAATACGAGGAGAACCAGTGAGAGAAGGTTATAGGTACTTGTTTGGGAGGGTTGATATAGCTGTCTGTCTAGTGTAGTGGTTAAGGTCATGGTCTATCATGGTGGTGGACTGGGGTTTGGGACTGGCATGGGGTTTGGTTTTAATTTTTGTGCTTGTTGCATTGTAAAATTATTTATTATGAGTTATTTATCCCCAACAGTGTTCCCCTGCTGCAGGTTGCCCCCTCGCATTCTCCCCTGCACATTATGAAGCCTTGGAGTAACTCCTCCCATGCTTACCCTTTCCCCCAATGTCCGCCCCACTGGAGTTGGTTATTTAAAGATAGGGTCGGGGGCTTGCCCCTGCATAAATAGTAAGATTAAATCATCCTCCCTGTAAATCTACTGTTGTGCCATCGCTGTATTTTACGTTGCTGTAGTGTTGATCACCGATTTTCTGTTTGGTGATCTGCACTCTCTCTTTGTAAGTCGCGATTAAATCTTCATGCTTATCACTGGAACCCTGCTGGGGAAGGGTAGCAAGTCATCTCTGCCTCTGACTGCCACTGGTGGAAGCCTGGTGGTAGTGCAGGTTCACAGTGAAGCTCAAAGGGAGGGGTCATGATTCTGTAGTGTGATGCGTGCATGCCTGCCTTTACATGCATGCGCATACATGCGCTGTGGTAAGGGGTTGGGAGAAGACAGTAAATGGAGCCAGGCAAGCAATGATGCCCTCCTGCTCTCTCTCAGCCTGTGCTGCCACCTGGTCCCTAGGTGCTTCTAGATATGTGCACCGGTGGGGGGAGATCCTTGGAGACTTAGCGGGAGGACTGGGGAGGCAGATGGTTAGGAGGGCGGGATGGGGCTGACAGCTGACTTGCTTTATGGAGAATAAATAAAAGACTCAAGCGGAAGCTGGCAATGTACAAACTACACATTCAGGTCAGTATCAGATGGGAGGGCATCAGCTAGAGACTACAGGGGGGTTACCGTGGTCACTGGAAAAGCCTGATCCACCTGGGGGTTTGGATGAAATCCAGAATGCCCGAACCAGAATGGTCTGAACCAGTAAAACCAGAACAGGTACAAATTGTGCAGTATATCCATTCTGGACAGAATGGCAGTTCTGAATTTTGCCCATTCTTGCCGTTGCATTTCCAGCATCCCAGATTTAATAAGTCCTTTACCAGTTGCTGCCATTTGGTTCCCCATACCGATCAGTGATCATCATTGATTCCCTAGAACAATCAAACCAAGCGTAACAAGGCCCACAGTAGCATGAGCGAGGATGCTGGGTGTACAGCAAGTGGTACTGACAGCAGAAGGAAGGAGGCATTACTGCCTCTCTAGATCACTGATCAGGCTCCACCTGGAGTACTGTGCCCAGTTCTGGAGTCCTCACCTAAGGAAAAATAAGAACAAGCTGGAGACAGTGCAAGGTAGGGTGAGCAAGATTTTTCAGGTCCAGTAGGGTTAAATCTTACAAAAGGATTAGCTCAAGGCACTGAACTATACTCGCTGGAAGCCAGATGAGAGGGAGATATGGTAGAGACCTTCAAGTTCCTGAAAGGAATGAACAAGGTAAACTTGCAAGGAACTATTTAGCATAAGTAGTGGATCAAAACATGGAGGCATGAGTGGAAACTGATGGGGAGGTTCAAAAGGGAAGTGAAAAAGGTTTATTTTACAGAATGGACGGTGGAGCAGTGGAATAGTCTGCCAGCTGATGTGGTAGGCACCAAAACTGTCAATGGTTTGAAACACGGCTGGGACAGAATGAAGGGCTTAGTGGTTGCTCAGGGTAGTAGTGGTAGGACAGGGAGCATGGGGGTGGATAGTGTGGGTTAGAATTCCATATGGACAATAGGTAACAGGTTTGTTAGGGTTTCTGGGCAGACTGGATGGACCAGTGGTCTTTTCTGCCATTATTGTCTAGGTTTCTGTGTTTATATGATGGTAAATTCCTGAATGCTGGAACCTGCATGGCTGGAACCTGTTAAATCTGGAACAGCTGCTCCAGCCAGAGCAGAGAATACAGTACAATTTCGCCTGCTCTATCCATTTAGGTTTTACTGGTTCCAGCTGTTCTGGTCCTGGCATTCCAGATTTTGCTTGTCTTCCACCTGGGAGGTAGAAATATAAAATGATGCATAGGAAGTAGTGTATTATGAGGTTGCTGTTTTTTTTCACACCTGAGATGTGTGATGTCCATGAACCTTGAGAGATAAGCATGAGAGGTTTAAGCAGACATCTTGATGTTGTGTAAAAAAATATATAATTACTTCCTGTGTTTTGTTTTTTATAACTTTTTGTGTCCCACCCGTCTACTCACATAGCCTCCAGTGTTAAAAATTCAGTGGTAATATTGTGCTTCCTGTTTGTTGTCTCCTAACCCTCCACCTCCCAATCTACTAAATTAATTGTTTATTTACTTGTCTAGTTGATCCTTCCATTTCAGTAGTGACTTTGATTTTAAAATAGGCGAGATTAGCAGCATGGTCTTTGTCAGTGTACGAGTAAAAGATGCAACCGGCAAAATGGAACATGACTCAGCATTGTAAGTTTTATTTTCAACTCAGAAGCCTGGTAAAATGGCAGGGTCATTTAAATATCATAAAAACAAACTGAAAAGTGGTTTGGGAGGGTTAGCAGTGACATACACAGAGAAACATAGAAACATAGAAGTTGGCGGCAGATAAGGATGCAAGGCCCATCCAGTCTGCCCATTTCTTTTCTACCTTATAAATGTGCCATCGCCTTTGCTCTGTTAGTGGCCTATCTATTCATAGTCATTTGTATTGCTTCCTTATGCCTATCCCATGCCTGTTTGAAGCCCTGCACTGTATTCATAGCCACCATTTCTTGTGGTAAGCCATTCCATGCATCCACCACCCTTTCTGTGAAAAAGAATTTCCTCACATTTCCCCTTAATGACCCCCCCTCTAATCTCATGCTGTGTCCTCTTGTCCTGCTATTTTTCTTATATTTAAGCATGTTAGACTCTTTCACCTTGTTGATGTCCTTAAGGTGTTTGAATGCCTCGATCATATCACCTCTCTCCCTCCTTTGCTCAAGGTATACATACTGAGCTCTGTTAATCTGTCCTCATATGTCTTCTGATGCAGTCCCTGCACCATTTTGGTTGCCCTTCTCTGGACTGCCTTAATTTGGTTAATGTCCTTGTGAAGGTGTGGCCTCCAGTACTGCAGTACTCAGATGGAGCCTAACCAGTGTCTTGTAAAGAGGGATTATTACCTCCCTCTTACGACTTGTGATACCCTACTAATACACCCTAACACCCCCTAGCCTTACCTACTGCTTTGGGGTCTGCTTGGATGATTTCAGGTTATCAGTGATGATGATGCCCCAGTCTCTTTCTTCCTTTGTGACTGCCAGCAACTCCTCCCAGCCTATGGGGTGGCTTCAGGGTTTTCTCTTCCCTATGTGCATGATTTTGCACTTCTTGCCATTAAATCCCAGTTGCCACTCTTCTGCCATTTTGCTAGTTTATCCAGATCTCTTCTCATTCTGCCCACCCCATCTGGATAGTCTACTCTGTTGCAGATATTGGTGTCATCTGCAAACAGACAAGCTCTACCCTCTAGTCCATCTGCAAGGTCACTAATGAAGATGTTGAAGAGGACTGGCCCCAGGACTGATCCTGAGGTACCCCACTTGTGACTTGCATCTCTTCTGACTGTATACCATTTACCACCACTCTCTGTTTTCTGCTCGTCAACCAGTTTGCCACCCAGTTGACCAACTTCTGACCCACCCGAGCCTTCCCAGCTTATTTATCAATCTTCTATGTGGAACAGTGTCCAAAGCTTTGCTGAAGTCAAGGTAGGTGACATCAACTGCTCCCCTTGGTCCACCACTCTGGTTACCCAGTCAAAGAAATCTATGAGATTAGTTTGACAGGACCTTCCTTTGTAAACCCATGCTGTCTTGGATCCTGTGCCTATGGATTCCAGGTGTTGCACTATCCTTTCCTTAAAGTGCTTCCATAATCTTTGCCCACTACTGAGGTAAGACTGACTGGTCTGTAGTTCCCCCGCCTCCTCCCTGCTACCACTCTTGTGGGGCGGGATCACATGAAACCCTTCTCCAGTCTTCTGGGACCTCTCCTGTGCTCAGAGACTCACTAAACAGTTCTGCTAATGGCTCTGCTAGTTCCACCTTTAGCTCCTTAAGTACCCTGGGATGTATGCCATCAGGTCCCACTGCCTTATCCATCCTGAGCTTAGCAAGCTCTTGTAGGACCCTTTCTTTTGTGAAAGGGTAGTGCTCACCTCCCTCCCCTGTGTCCATGATGCTGGGCTGTGGGCCTTGCCCTACCTTCTCTTAGTAAATACTGAGCAAAGTATCTATTTAGGATAGATGCCTTTACAGGTCCTCCTCCTCACATGCTCCCTTTTTCTCCATTAAGCTTTGCAATACCCCTCTGGACTTTCTCCTTTCACTAATGTATCTATAGAAAGTCTTGTCACCTTCTTTACTGTTCATGCTAGTGTTTCCTCAGTTTGGGACTTTGCCTGCCTTACTGCCTTCCCTGCTTCCCTTAGGGCAGTTTGGTATGCCCCCTATCTTCATCCGCTGTGTTTCCCTTATATTTCCTGAAGGCCATCCTTTTGGCTCTGACCTTTTCTGCTACTGTATTTGAGAACCAAAGTGGTTTCCTTCTTCTTTTGCACTTCCTTTCTGTCTAACACAATGGAATGTTGCTTCAAGTATTGCATCTTTAATGCTTGCCCACTTTGCCTGTACCCCCTCACCTGTGTTTCTTTTTGCCAGGGCTAGCTTAACTCTGTTGGCCATCTCATCAAAGTCAGCTCCTCTGAAGTCCCATATTTTTGCCTTGGAATGGGATGATTTAGATGTAGTAACCAAAGTGAACCATACCATGAGTGGTCACTGGCCCCCAGGTGACCTTCTACCTGGAGATCTGTGATCCCTTCCCTGTTAGTCAGTACTAGATCTAGGATAGCCCTGTCTCTTGTGGGTTGCTGTACCAGTTGTTTGAGCCCTCCACTGCAAGGAATCCACTATGTGTCTAGTTCTGGCAGATGTTCCTGCTGGTATTGACCAATCTGTATCCGGCATGTTGAAGTCTCCCATTATCAGAACCTCCCTTTAGCTGTCATGTTTTGTATATCTTCTAACAGTAATGTGTCTATGTCCTCCCCTGGTCTGGGGGCCTGTAGACAACCCCAGTTCTTATGGCTGTCCCATTTCCTGTTTCCAGGGTGACCCACAGTTCTTCTGGCTCCTTATGTGTATTCTGAATTTCTGTAGCTTTGATATTTTCATTGACATACAGGGCCACTCCTCCCCCTTTGCGACCTCGGTCTCTTCTGAACAATACATAGCCAGGTACTGAAGTCTCCCAAGTGTGGTTACTGGTAAACCACGTCTCACTAATTGCTACTATGTCCAGTTTAGCCTCTGACATTATTGCCTGCAGGTCTGGGATCTTATTTCTCAGGCTGTGAGCATTTGTGTACATGATTTTCCATTGGCCAGATTTTGGTGTGTTAGTTGTTGGGTGAGGTTTGGCATTACCCCAGTGCATCGTATGGGGAGACAAACCTTTTTCTTACCTGGTGATGCAAATGAACTGCAAACATGTGAATCCCTGTTTTACCACTAGCTGAGGGGAGGGTGTTCTTCCCATTAAGTATGGGCTGCACCCTCTCCCCATTTGTTAGTTTAAATATTCTGCAAAGGCGTCAAACTTCTGCCCCAATGCACTGACTCCCTCCTTAGTCAGATGCAGTCCATCAAATTTAAAGAACTTGCACCCAGAACTGTTGCCAGTTCCCTACAAATCTGTGTCCTTTTCCTGGCACCAGCCCTTGAGCCACGTGTTTAACTCCCCTATCTCCCCTTCTCTGACCTTCCGTCCATCTGCTCCCCTCTCCCAGACTGGCAGGATCTCAGAGAAGGAGATGCCAGATGAAATAGATGATAGTTGTCACCCAGCCTGGTCAGGTGTTCCTTGGTCTCCACAACTGACCGGCTTGCGAGATCATTAGTCCCTATGTGTACTAGGACATCAATGTTTTCTCCTGCTTTGTGAACAATTTTAGCAATGCGGTCAGTGTCTCTCCATGCTGATGTACCTGGCAGACACCTGACCATTACCCCTGACTGGAGATGGGTATCAACTCCCTGAATCATGGAGTCTCCTATGATCAGAAGTTTTTGGATTTCCTTTTGCTTTTTTGTTTTGGTTCCTGATTTGGGTGAGTTTTGTTGTGCTAGCTCCTGTGCTGTAGTGTCCTGCTCTGCAGTGTCTTCTGCCTCTTTGTTTGATTTCAGAGATAGAGGCAGATACCTGTTGTAGTGTTTATATGTTTTGGAGGTAATATGTTGAGAGCAGAGAATGATGGGGCACCCGATTTGCCTCTAACCACCTACCCTCTGCAGTTGAGGTTTTTCTGTTGGATGCTGGGAAATGGCGGGTGGTTCTTATAATGTATTTCCTCTTGAATATGAAATTTGAGGCGTGCAATCTCTGCCCATGCTGCTCGAGCCGAGCCCTAAGATCTCCAAAGGCCCAGCATGTAGGACAGTGTCCTAAATCCTGTAAGACTGTCCTTCTGAAAATTGTTCCACAGTACCTGCAGTTAATGATATCCATTCCAGATAAGTTGCTGGGTTTATAACCTAGAGACAAGGTGAGCAGTGTGTTATGAAATGCCATAATAAGCGGCTGTGATCTGACAACCACATATTATGACATTTAAGGAGTATTGGTTTTAGATTGATAACGGGTCACCAGTAATAGCAAGCTTTTTAAAGTCCTTTTTCTTGGGGAGGAATGTATTTTTCTGGCCTCCAGTGTGCTCCTCTCCTGACGGTACATCTCCAGCCCCGTCACTGACATTCTCAGGGACTTACAGGTTAACCACTACTTACTCAGAACCACTATGTGGTGGTGGCCTGCCCTCTATGAGTGTGTGTGAGCCTGGGAGGGTGCTGGCTTCACTCAACTGCCAAAGATTTTCCCTCTGGTTTTCTCCTAGAGGGTGCTGGTGTGCAGTGGTACATACACATGGATGCCAGACATCTGGCAGCTGCTCCTCTGCCTACTATGGGCACCTGCTTGTGCTGCCATGTGGGCTCCATCTGGTGGCAGTCATGCAGTGGGATGCTGTGCCCCCCAGGCAGGATTGCTGTTTTCCTGGAATGTTCAATCCTCCTGCCTTAACCAGCCCCTGAGTCACCGGCGTAGTGCACAGTAGTCATACGCTGTACTACTGGGCAGGCCAAGGGTGGTATTTTAACACAAATAATGAATACAAATACTGCATACTGGAATGTTTGGGCCCCCAGTACACTATTCGGCAGAAGGCAGTTTTACACCCCTCACACAGCTACAGCTAGTCAGTCATTCTATAAGTGCGTAACACACTCCAGTATGCTGCTTTTGTTGAGATATAGGCACTCTGGTATGTACTGAGGAGCTGTTGTCTTCAATAACACACACACACAATGAAAGTCCACCCTGTTGTGTTTCATTGTCCACATAATCCGCATCCTGTTGTGTGTTATTTCTTAACTAACACAGCACAGGATGTGGAATGAGCTGGATTCAACCACCAGGGAAGTTCGTTAATCCAGCACAGCTGACAGACCACGATATCACAGCACTAATAAATGGCTAAATAACACAAAATGAAATTAGAAAAAATTTTGTTTGTTTTACAACCACAGGTTATAGTTCAATTTGTACAAGAAAATATAAGAAAATCATATAGAAATTAGAATGATAGAAGGCTGCCTATCAAAACAAGTTATTGAAACAGTGTTGAAACAAGTTATTGAAACAGTGCTCTAAATGCTAATCCCAGTGCATCCCTGTGGGATTAGCACATGAGTCTTGGGAGTATGTTCTAAGAATCATGATGCTGGATTTTTCAGCCATATGTTCTAAGGCTGCTTCAGTGGTATGGTGGAAATGCAAACACGCTACCACCTGAGAAACAAGGATTTGCATGCAAGCCCACACTGGAGCTGGCTGGTGGGGAAGGGAAGTGGTCTGGCGCCTCAGGGGGTGAGGTGCTCAGCTCCTGGGGAGGGATGATGTGGCCACTGGGCATTCGCTACTCCCTGCAGGCCAGTAGCCAACCACAAAGTGGCATTGTTTGAAAAGAAGTTGCTTGCCAGTCCTCCTAGCCAAAGGCAGGGTGCAGTCACGGTGACCAAACACTAGGGTGGGGGCATCATGAACAAAGGGGAAAATATATTCTCATTTACTGCACCTCTCCCCCAACAGTTTCTGCTCTGTGGGTCAGTAGCAATCCCACTGTGACTGCTCCACCCCATTTCCATAAAGTTTCTAACGTGTTAAGTGAAACTTTTAGTTACCAGAGCAGGGCTGAGCAGCTTACATAAAACTTCCCAACACAAGAGAGACAGCCCTGTCCTCACATCTGGTCTGCACCAAACACTGCTCTTTCACATGCTTTAATCAGGCACTGCCGTTCAAAACAGCCTGATGCTTTCAAAAGCATTTTGTGTGAGGAAGGTTCATGAAGGAGGAATAATAAAACAAAAATGCATTGAATTTGGATAAGGAGTTTTGAAATTCCGCCTACACTTTTAACTCGCTCCTGTCAGGAGCATGAGGACATCTGCAGGCCAGTGCGGGAGGAGGCGACATGCTGTGTTATCCCATTTTTAACACTCAAATGTTTTTATTTTGAAGAGTACAAAGTAAATACTGCAATATCCATGTCCTTATTACGCTCTAATGTGACAATATTTGTGATCCAACATTGACTTTAATTAAATAATAGCCCCCATTTTTGTTTTATTTAGTATGATGATATTTTAAGAGAGGACATTTGTGCTGACAGCTTTATGTAAAGTTCCTGTTTTAGTTCTGATGTTCATATCTCTAAATGACCTGCTGTATATTTAACCTAATCTGAATAACAGTTGATGTGAAAACTGTATTTTGTATTCTGTTTTCACATCCCCCCAATCTGGCACTGTGTCCCTGCTTTACCTCGAGTCAGAATCAGTATCACGTCCACATGGAGGCGACCTCCGGCCCTGGCACCAGTCAACAGTGCAGGGCATGAGAGTACTGGGGAAAGATCATCACGGCTGCAGCTGTCAACATTTTGTTTCCTTATCCTGATTTTCTCCCTTGCCCTCATTCCTCCCCCTGGCATTGTGTTACACTGTGTCTATGCCCACATGCAGTATCACTTGTGGAGATTAGTGAGGTTTGCAGCCACACCCCTGCGGTGTGGGTGCTGCAGGCACAGAGCCAGCCTTCCTGGTTAGGAAGGCACTGTTGCCAGCAACATTCTCTGAGCTGATTGTCCCTCTCACCAGCTCCCAGGTCACCTACATGTACATAGTGGTGTGATGCTTGGTAGTTCAGCTTTGTCACAAGAAGTGTGATACCAAACAATGGCTGTTCAAATACAGTCAAGATTACTAATGAAAACCTCTGGCAGTCATATTTAATGGCGCTCGACTTTAATTAATTCAAGTCCAAATAAATGTTAAAGCAGACCCAGAAAGAGAAAAAATGAGCATCTTACTGACAGAGAAAGAGCAATTGAAAATGGAAACTGTATAGTTACAATTACATTTTCACTGTAATATGAACTATTAATCTTCACGTTGTGTAGTCACTGAAGCAGAAGCTAATGTAATTCAACGTCATGTTAATTTTGCTTTTTTCTCTGGTACAGACTGCTGTGTCCACTGCATCCTGGCCTGCCTTTTCTGCGAGTTCCTCACCCTTTGCACTCTCATGGCAGACTGCGTGGCCTGCAGGCTGCGGGGATGTCTGCTGTTGCTGCTGTTGTGGGCCAGAGGGCTGCAAGGATGAGGAGAGCTGCCCATGCAGCCTAGACTGTGGAATGCTGGAGGACTGCTGTGAATCCTCTGACTGCCTAGAGATCTGTTTAGAGTGCTGCTCCATCTGCTTCCCAGCGTGAGAGACGTGCCTGCTCCCACACCTGCCATTGCTTCCCAGGGAAATAGAGGAGAAGAAACTGGAGGACAGCCAGGCAAAGGAAAGACTTTCCTTCAACCAGGAAAACCTTTATTGACCTGCAAAGGATGAGGGACTGACAACAGACTTTGCATCCTGGCTTTCACCACTTTGTGGGTGAGGACTGTGCCTTCTGAGTCCTTGTAGCCATTCAGATACTACTGTAGGTGGCTCTTTGCACTTTTAATTAAAGGGAGCCATTAAACATGAGCTGAAGGTTAAGAAGTGGCTAATGGAACACTCAGTCAAGCTAGACCACTTCTTTTTCCTCTTCTGGCTGGAAGGACCACTGACTTTGAACTGCTTGGATGACAAATACCCAGAACCCTGGAACTGGGACATTTGCTGGTAGATGCTTCCATTGTTCAGACAGCAGTAGAACCTTCTTAAAGACTCATGTCTCACCCCCCTCAGTTTTATTGGCCCTTTAGCTGCTGATCCACATTTTGGGATTATTGGAAGGGGCAGATAGGGGAAGGAGGGAGGGACTGTGGAGCTTCCACTAGTGCTAATGCTTAAAATGTTCCGATAATGTTGGCATGGTCTCCATGTAATGATTCTGAGATAGGGAAATGCAAACTGTGGCTTCTTCAGTCATAGTTAGGAAATTCTGTACAGTCCTGCTTACATGACTAGGCAGTGTAGCCCAGTGGTTAAGCGCAGAACTGTGAGTCTGGAGACCCAGGTTTGAGTCCCATCCTCTCTCCTCTCCTTAGTAAGGCAGTATACCACAGTGGTTAGAAAGCAGATCTGGCAGACTGGAGACTCAGGTTTGAGTCCCACCACCTCTCACTCTGTACCATAGTGACTTGAGTGTAGAGCTGTGAGACTGGAGACCCAGATTTGAGTACTATCACTTTTCTCACTTTCTTTTGGGAGGCAGTGTACCACAGTGGTTACAGTGCAGATCTGGGAGACTGGAGAACCAGGTTTGAGTCCCACCACCTCTCACTCTGTACCACAGGGGTTAGAGTGTAGAGCTTTGAGACTAGAGACCCAGGTTTGAGTTCCACCACTTCTCACTCTGTACCATAGGGGTTAGAGTGCAGCACTGTGAACCTGGAGACTTAGGTTTGAGTTCCACCACATATGTCACTCTTCCTAGGGAGGTAGTATACCATAGTGGTTAGTGTGTGAGAGCTGTGAGCCTGGAAACCCAGGTTTGAATCTCTCTACCTCTCACTCTTCTTAGGGAGGCAGTCCCACCTCTCTCACCCTCATTAGGAAGGCAGTGTACCATGGTGGGAGTGCAGAACTGTGAGCCTGAGACTCAAGTTTGAATCCCAGTCTCACCACTACCACTAAATTACTGTAACCTTGAGCAAGCCCTGCCTGTGCCTAACCCTCTCTGTCCTACTATACGTAACCTTTCCAAGCTTTCTTAACCTCCAGCTATCTCACTTAACTGCCCCGTGCTTGCGTAATAACTCTTGCAAACTGTCCAAGCGGTTTGAGATATAGCATGTATGAAAGGCACTATATAAACCCCTGCATTCTTTTCCTTTCTTACTAAACACTATGTCAGAGATGAACTTATTCAGCTGTTTCCCTTTTCTGGATCATTCCCACTAGCTTCCTGGCTTCATGCAGGGAACAGTCCATCTCAGACTACACGCTAAAGTCCTGAAACATACTTACATTAAGTCTGTAACTTGGAAACTTTACAAATTTCCTTGGCAGTTCACTGAGGGCCACATTCTCCACAAAAACTTGCTTTATTGTAGGATAAAATGGGATTGACTCCTGGTGAAGTGACATTAGGAGTGCGTGTGTTAGCCACAAAGTCCTACACTGGGCTATCCAGTGACCAAGTGCATTGTGGAGGTGGGATGCTCATCTCATGGAGAGGGGGACATCCCACAATTGTGCACCTCACTCTACTGGCTGACTAAGGAGTAGCAGTGGCGTAAACAGTGAAGCCCCGTTTTGAGGAGGGTGCATTGTGGCAATCCCGATTTTTGGGTTGGGGGACAGGGGCAACAAAGGGAGCAATGTAGGAGTGGATAAGAAAATGGGATTGCATCATTTGAAGCATAGGGTCCCTGAATGGGCCTCAGGCTAATAGGTACCTAATTGGGCTAATGATATGTTCTAGATGGACAAGTGATAGGGACTAGACAGGCTAGTGATAGGTACTAGACATGATAGTGGATCAACTTATTAGCAGACCTTCAGTTATCTCAATATTGGGGCTTAGGTTATCTCAAATTTGGAAGTGTTTGACTTCCAAAAATAAGATATAAAACTTTCAAAACAAAAGAGAGGAACTCTTTGACTTCAAAAGTAAAACAATATTGGGTGAGATCCAGTTGTGTACACATGGAAGTCTCAAAATAGTTCATATTTCTGAAACACTGGGTACTTCTATCGGTAATATTTCATATTATGAAATGGTAGAAGGAATGCTGGCTCCTGATTGGTCAAGAGGTACTTAGAGCCATCCATCATCCCAGCACAACAGCCTGGCTGAAAGTAGAAAGTGGGACCTGGGAACTGTTTTGACTTCCAAAAAAACTGGAATGACTTCCAGATTTGGACCTATTAAAGTTTTTGAGTTCCATCCCTAAAAAACAATGAACCGAACCCCTGTTTGTAAGTATACTTTGGCATGTTCTGGGAAAATCTGAGAAAGGTATGGGCTTTCCTTCACAAACTGATAAGCCAAACCCTGAAACCTGGTCAGTGGTACAATACATCCATATCCAGCCCATTTTAATTTTACAGTTTGCTTAAGCCAGGATTTCCTGACTGAGATACAGCATCTTGTTAACAATGGGGTGGAGGTGCCTGTTTTACCCTGTTGCTCTGAGGATTGAAGGCTAGGGAGTTCAAGATGAGGATGTGCTCAAGACCACAAGGTGAGAGCACTGGGTGGGATTGGAACCCTAGGGTCTTCTGGTTCTGCACTCTAACACTGAGCCACATATGGCTGTCTGTCATTCCACTATGCCACTTAGTACTGTGTGTGTGGCATTGTCCTGTGACTCTGGTACATCACTGAACTCTCACCCTAGTAATGTGGAATAAAGCATACCGCCAATATGAGAATAGTGTCTGTGTGGCCTACCTGCACTAGCTTAAAGCTGCAAACTGGGCAAGAGCAGGCTGGTCCAACTGCAAGCTTCCCAAATGATTTCTATATAGAAGCTATCATACGGCAGCCATTTCGATATTTATCCACAACAATGGAGACTAAGTAACTCATAAACCTGTGACTTATGATGGTCTCATTCACGAGTGGAAGAATACTTGAGTCACACTAGCAGCCTTATATACCATGAATGCATATACTGTACATTGGGTATGGGTTTTATTTAATCTGTTTTAAGTTCAAATGGCAGTTTGCATTAGTCTTGTTACATTTTCTGCGGTGATATCTCATACATACTGTTTTGGAATGTTTGCAGTAGAACACCTCAGAAAAAAGGCTGATTTGAATAGCTGATGCCATTAAAACTGGTGTTATCTTGGATTCTTGGTGTGGTTTGTAATTTTACTCATGTATCACCGCACACATTGCATGTGTGTGTGTGTATATACTGTGTGTGTATATATATATATATCTATATATCTATATATATATATATATATATATATATATATATGTATAGAAGAGAGAGAGAGATAGATAGATAGGATATGTAATGGGCTGACTCAAAATATGCAATTTATTTTCAGGTATGCAAGTATGAGAGAGGCAGGACCATAACTCACAAGTGGCAGAGCCATGATGAGATATAAAGTCCTCGCCCTCACAAGTGATGATAAACTGCGCATTTTCAGTCAGGCAATTGTATATTCAATACATAAAACAGTTGTTCACAAGTTATAGCGTTTAATTCAGCAGTTTGAAGATTTTACTGTTTTTCTTTGGTTTTAACAGCTGGTTTCAGTGCTGCACTAGTCATTGTGATGTCATCAGCACTGTGAAAGCTGCTCTCTGATTGGTTCAATACTCCACTATGATTTCAGTAACTTAAAAATATCCATTGTGATAACAGTAACAACATATAGTGTATGGTGGAGGCAGCTGTTCCGCATGAAATCCATGCCTGGAACAGCGTTGTTGTCCCTACACTTTCGGTGCGTCCGCGATCTTGTTGTGCTGCACCCAGCGCCACCGGTGCAGCACAACAAGATCGAACACATTCGCGCATGCGCGAATAGAGCCAGCCGCGACGCAACACGGAAGGAAGCTTTACTGAGTGTTCACCAGTGCTAGTTATGGTTGCCCATACACTATAAAGATTGTGTATGAGCAACCATACACAAAAGGAGCAGTTATGCGATCTTGGGGTTTCTGTGGTAACGGAGCTTCTAGCCACGCCTTCAAGGTCACAGGTTACTACTGAAACTTCTCCACAATCTGCTTCATGTGTATGCTGCATACACAATCCTCTATATTTTGATATGTTGCTGTTACTGATGTAACTAGCCAAGATATATTTTCATCTTGTCATTTTACCCCCATTCCTGTTGTGTATATATCTATATACAGTATACATATAATAATGGGTAGGGAAGTATACAAGGATGCATACCCATCGAGGGGCTAATTAGGGCTATAAGGCCATGAGCCAGAAGGACTGAGAGGCTTTGTCCCACTAGTGGCTTCCCATGATAGTATACTTCTGAGTGTTCCACCCTTACCCATTGTTTGTTGAATATATAGAGAATAAAGGATGGAGATGTGTGTGATATGAGAATTTAATGCACACCTGAGGTGTGAGATGCTACATAAACCATGAGGTGAAGCCCAGGGGTTAATCAAAGCATCCACCGTAAATTCTCATATGCACACCCTCCCCATCTTTTATTTTATATAACTAGGCAGCAGTTTTTTCCAGTCTGATTTCTATGACCATGTGTCTCTCACACACCGCCCCTCTGTCTCCCTCTCCCCAAGTTGAGATTTTTCATGTTTATTTTCTTTTACTTCTTTTTGTTTACTTACAGTCTGTAGTCGATCGCACAAGCACTATTGCTAGTGAAGGCATGGCTCCATTCCTGCTCACACCCACAATGTCCAAGCGGACAAACAGCAGGATCATCCAGATATAAGTTTTTTTATTTGAATGGTGTGATCAACCTGATTAATACAAAAGAATTAAAAATAAAGAGGGGCCATTGTTGTAGAGGTGGCTTGTTTATCGGAGATTTGGAGCCGTTAATGTTAAAGAGATGTTTTGCCCATACACAGAGGACAAGAGCAAATGAGGGAGTGCTCGAGTTTGAGGGACAGAGTGCATGTTTGCCATAATAACCAGCTGGTTATTACATTGAATATCAACTAGGTCAGCCTTAGGAAAAAAATTGCTGCCCAGTTATTATAATACATTAGAGGGTTATTATTATGGAAAGCATACATTTGACATGAAGGTCTCTTGCAGCAAGGAAGGAATGGTGTGTGGTGACTGCAGGTAGGAGTTTGGGGAATTTCTGAGTTTGGGAGGATTTTGTTTAAGAGTCTTTTTTCCAGGTTCTTTTGCAGCTTTGTGACATCAGTGTGCATATCATATTGTCTACTATGACTGTCTCCCTTGGGATGACACCAAGAGGTATATCACATTGCCTGATATGATTGTTTCCTCATGGGATGACATCACAGGGTGTATCACATTGCCTAATGTGACTATCTTCTTTAGTGTGACATCAAGGGTATTTTGGTATGACAGCAGGGGTGCATCACATTACCTAATGGGACTGCCTCTCCTTGGGATGACATCTCTGTGCACATCACACTGACCAAATGTGACTGTCTCCCTTGGAATGACATTATGGTGCATGTCACAGTGATCTTATGTGACTGTCTCCCCGGGATCCCTGGGATGACACTGAGAGGTGTATCATGTTGCCTGACGCCACTATCTCCCTTGGAGTAACATCACTGTGCACATCACACTGATTGAATGTGACTGTCTACTCTAGGGATTACATCATGGGTTGTATCCCACTGCTTTATGTGACTGTCTCCTCTTGGGATGACATTGTGAGTTGTATCCCATTGCTTTATGTGACTGCCTCCTCTTGGGATTACATCATGGGTTGTATCCACTGCTTTATGTGATTGTCTCCTCTTGGGATGACATCCTGAGTTGTATCCACTGCTTTATGTGACTGTCTCCTCTTGGGATTACATTCTGAGTTGTATCCCATTGCTTTATGTGACTGTCTTCTCTTGGGATTACATCATGAGTTGTATCCTATTGCCTTATGTGACTGCCTCCTCTTGGGATGACATTATGGAGTGTATCACACTGACCTGATGTGATGGTCTACCTTTGGGATGACACCATGGGATGTTACACATTGCCTAATGTGACTGCCTCCCTTGGAATGACATCCTGGTGCATGTCTAACTGACCTAACTTGATGGTTTCCCCTTGGGCTGGCGTTGTGGTGCGCACTGACCAAATGTGATGGTCTCTCCTTGGTATGACATCATGGCACATGTCACATACACCTGATGCAACTGCCCTCTTTTTACAATGTCATCATAGAACAGGCTATAGTAACCTTACATAACTGACTTTTATTGTAATGGCATCATGGGGAAGGTCACAGTCTACAAGCTGTGATAAGGTGTTAAAAACAGAAAATAAACAATAAGGAGGACAGTAGAAAGAGAACTAACATCTTGTCCAGAGGCAACAGCCAAGAAAAAGCCCATATAATTTTGGCTTAAGCCACATTTTTAACCAGGGGAACTCAATGGCTTCCTTTTCTTAAGGGTGGACTTAATTCCCCTCTGTCTTCAAGTAATTATTGAACAAGCTGCACACAGAAGCGATTACACATGTCCGTAGTTTTGTTTTGATGAAAGTGAAAAAAAAAACAAACTTATTTTTAGGAATGGGCAAAATAGAGCAACATAGCTCAGTTTATGAGTGTAATTCTGTTGCAGCAAATTACAGTAGCATGGAAAAATATGAAATATATGAGATATAAAATAAACTTAAACATGATAAAAAACAAACTGAAAAACAAAACAGCATAACTAAGCTAGGCCAGGAACTGTAAACTTACCCAACTACTTTGGGGTATTTTCCCTATACCAGTGCCTGTTTGTATATGAAAGTGCCTTTCTGTTTGGGAGCACAATCTTCCTTTATGTTTTGTATGCTTGGTTTTATTTCCCTTACGTTCAGAATGAGGAGGTTTGTATCAATTCACTAACACAATATTAACTTGTGTTCAAAATTTGGACATAAGCCTCGTCACAGGTCAGTCTGTGTCAAACCAGTGGGAAACTGGACGTAAAGTCTCAGACATACTGTAAGGTCAAACAATATGTTAATCCTTAGAAACTGTCTCGATATATTTACATTTTTAATTTGACCGTATCGTACATGAATATTTATTGAATTAGCAGCAAGCAAACTAGGTTAAGAAAACTGAGTCACCCAGCTAAGTGAAATATTCATAGCCCATCAACCCTCATGAGCCTACTGCTTCTGTGCCAAGATTTTGAGGCTGTGCTGTTCGAGGCAGGCCACCTGTGATCCTGTGCATGCGCCTGAGAAACCCTGCAGCAGGTATTGGGCAGAATGACCTGAAGACACTAGTGAGCTTATGCGATATGTAATGACGCAGAATGCAGGAAAAACTAAGAACATAAACCACTGTGTGATTCTTATATGTTTTTGATCCAAGCTTTGACTGAGGGACTCTCCATCCATGAGTTTTGCTGCTTAGCCGGAGGAAGAGGCATGGCCTTGAATCGCTGGCACACTAATAAAAGGCTCATAAGGGGCCGATGGTCTGAATTAGTTTAAATAAAGAGACCTACTTATACTTGACTTAGCTGGGTGAGTGAGTCATTTTTCCGAACTGGTTTGCTTGTGCTTGGATGGCTTGTTAGGAACAGACTCCTCCCATTGTTTTGTTTTTCTCTGGGGTGGCCAGATTCGTTTCCTTTGACTATTTATTGGGTTATCATTTGACAGGAGGTCAGTGTGGAGTTTTGACCCCAGTTGTTCCCCCTGGACAAAATATATCTTTTTAATCGTGACTAAGAAATTTAAGTCAGTGGAGAGAATTTTTTATTCTTTTTATTTTGTTTGCTGCATCAGAAAAATGCCCAGGAAAATCAGAGAAGCAAAATATTTATTCTTTGTAGTCAAGAAGACAAAACTGAGTCCTAATTTGGACATAGCTTGGAACAGCTTGCATTTAAGCTGGAAAACACTACCCATGGCATCCCCTATCATAGTGTCTTCTCACAAGTTTTTTTTTTGGGTGTGCAGCAATGCAGAACCGACTGATTATGCCCTTTGAGATCTTACAGTAGGACACATGCTAACAGAAACATGGTAACCAGATGTATGAACATATTACCATTGTTAACAACTGGATCCCCATACCCAGTAACAAAATAGTTTCACTACTGTTCCACATTACCCTTCACCCACTTGAATCATACACAGTGGGATTGCAAGCTGTTTCCTAAACCGCTACTCAGGAGACTGCAACCATGCAGGGAATGGGGCAGTAGCTGGCATGCAAAAGATGCACTGAGATATGCCTGGTTGCATACTGATCTCTGCTCACCCCTAGCATGCCACAGCACTCCAAGTACAGATGGAGCTATGTAATGCAGTTCTGCTGGGTGACACAACTACTGTATATAACAATGCCCTGAGGGTCCAGTGAGGGACAAAGATTGGAAGACTCAGTGGAGAAAGGGACAGCTTTGGTGAACAGGGCAAGGGAGGGTTGATCACTGGATGCCAGGTGCTATTTATGTGCTGGGGAAGGGAGCCACTGTACCACCAGGGATGCTGCAGGAGGGAGCAAAAATAATTTCTGTGCCAACCCACAAGCTGGTCTAAAGGTAAGTGTAGGGGAAGTAGCAGGAAGACTATGGCATAGTGCCATTGCCACAGGGTTCTGTGCATGTCACAGCACCCTGCAACAGACAAATTACACTATGCCATACACAAACCTCTCTGGGGTTGTCGCTTTTCAGATGCTAGTGGCTGAAAACCCCTACTTGTGACCACTGACATCTGCTGACAACCATTTGATTGTGGCTGTTGACAGGAGACTCCTCTCCCTGGTGACTACGTTTTCATCTTATGTATGCCAGTTTTGGTGGTTTACATATTGCCTTATTACTACAATGCAGTCAAAAGTGCTTTGCAGACTAATAAGTTATAAAATTATAAAGGCAGGGACTGTACAATAGAACAGAATAGAATGTGTTCTATATAGCACCTTTCATGCACACTACATGCATCTCAAAGAGGTTTACAAAGCTATTATTTATTTAGTTTTTGTTGACTGGGTAAGTGCACTAGACAATTTCTTGCCTATTTTCAGGCACAGCCTGGGGGAGGGGATACAGATGAATGCTAACTGACCTTGAACCAGATTAAACTGTTGGTGGTATTTTAGTGAATGGGGAAATTTGATCAGGGCACCGGAAATTCTACTCTTGCTTCCTGTAAGCAGGGGGACCCATTTGCTGGTGACTCCAAGATGGCTGCTGTTCAGATCCTGGTGGAGGTGGTGGAAATGCTGCTCTCTGTCCCCAGGTTCCAGCTCCTGCTTTTCAACTACTTCTTCTGCTATGATTTGTCTGTTTCGTGTGGGTGGACAGTCGTCTCTGTGTGAGATGCCCACTCTGGGAGAGTTGTCTGAGGAGGTGGATGTGTGTCTAGTAGTGGGGAAGGCCTCACTACTAGCAGAGGATGTTTTTCTGATGCCGTGTTGAAAATGCCAGATGGTGAAGGAGGCGAGGTTTTCATGAAGCTCTATTGGTACGGAGCTGTTGGTACCAGAGAGTCTACAACAGAGTTAATTAAGAACTGCAAGAAATTCTAATTTACGGAGTGAAGGCAAAGAAACCATGGTGGAAATTTCATATATTAGCGCGCTTGTTTTGCAAGCTGTATGTCACACGCTATCTCAGCTGAGCAGTCTGACAAGCTGCCAGCGAATATTGACAGCAGGAATGAGGAAGTCGTCGGTCAGCTCCTTTAAAGAAGACGGGTGAGTGCATTACTGTTTCTTCAAAGCTTGAAAACTGAAATGAGTGTGCCGACTGGCAGGTTAATCGCTGAGAATAGCGAGTGCCAAAGCCCGGGCACATCTCTTGAGACTTCACCATTGTCGGTGAGCGGTTTGGCTCTTTCTGAACTTCTCAAATGGCCTACTGTAGCTTCAGTGCTGCAACAGAGCGGATTCAAAGTTTCAAACTGCTATAACTTTGTCAAAGGAATCTGGTTTGTGTTCCATCCATGAGCGCCTTCTGGCACTGCACAGACTGAGGCCCATCTTATATCATATCAAACAAAGGTTAATGATCAACAAGGAGTGACTGAATTTAGTTTTTCTCCGCTGGTTACCCCTAAACACAATGCACCTTTACTACAAGGGTCTACAGCTGTTGCACAGGAGTTTTCCCAGTCTAAAATGTGTGACTAATTCAGAATCTGTCCAAATACATCAAGGAAATGGGGTTTCTAGTATACACGATGCTTCCTGGTCTCCTCAGAAGCATTACAGGGAGCTGGATGGGAGAAAGGGCCCATCAGGGATTTGGACCCGGATTCAGCCTGGGATCCTTCACTTGATCTTCAGACTCCTGAGTGGCGACCAAAGACTAATTTACAGAGTATCCCTTCTACTTTTCCTGCTACAGCTATGCCAGTACAAACAACTGTACCTAATCTGCAACCTTTTCAAAGGTGGACTTGGCTTCAGGATCACAGGCTTCACAGCGCCAAAAGAGAGTGTGGGGCTTGGAGCCTATAACTAAACCTCTCTTATCTGAACTATTTTCAAAATCTAGAAGGAAGCTGCACCTCGGCGGAACGCAGTGAGAATACGCTTCAAAGGTGGCCTGGATGTCAGGCCCATAGACATTATGTGGGAGATATTTAATTAAGGATTCATTGAAATTTTACCAAGAGATGTTTTGCATTTATAAATATTTCGGGGAAGATAATTTTGACATTAGTTTTCATTCAGCTTATAATTTAGACCTTTTCTGGGAGCGTTATGGGCAAGTTACATTTCCCTGTGTACCCCTTCTTGGTAATTCCACTTTCTAAGCCTTTAATCAAAATGTCACAGTGATGTTTAGGAATGAGGGGTCCATGTGGAAGATATTACTTATTGGCTTTCCCAAAATGTGATATACTAAGTGATCCAGACCCTATTTTGGACTCTGAGCAGTTTTGGACCGGTGGGTGGAAATATAGGGTGAAGCTTAGACAAGCAGATTCGAATTGAGCATATTCCAAATTCCTTTTGTTGGGAGAGATCGGGGGTATGTTTTTACAGTGGACAACCCAGGGCATGCTATAAGTGTGGAGCTAAATCTCATCTTTCTAGTGTGTGACCAGCCGAGATGTGATAATTGTGGGGAAGTGGGTCATATCACTATGCAGTGTCGAACCACCACAGTGTGACTTATGTGAGGATTTTGGCCATGCCTTTAAAAGATTGCCCTTGGGCCACTAAAATAAGGCCTCCTGTGGTAGTACAGACTTAATCATTCAGCAGGCCCAGGATGCAGTTTCCAAAAAGTGGAGACTAAGGAAATGGCTCCTCCTCTTCAGCAGGAATCCTTAGATTTGGTTTCCCAGTTCAAGGCCCTTTGCCCCCCATCACCCTTCCCTTCTGTAGTTCCAGCTAGTATTGTCAAATTTGAAGCAGAAGTGGTAAATCTTCTAGATCCTGTTTGTTACACTGACACTACAGAACTAGAACAACCTACTAGGGACAGTTAGGATTATCTTCCCTTCCTCCACGTCGGTCAAACAGACATGTGAAGGTTGGGTTGTTTCTGAAAATGAATCTTTTGAATCTCCAAATTCTTATGCTGCTTTGTTTACCTCTTGGGGATTCAAAGATGGATGTTGGAGACTCGGACTCCCAAAATCCTTTCAAGGTGGTATGAGTGCCCTATAGAAGATTATAAGGAGAAAAAAAAGAAAAGGAGGAAAAATAGGTTGTGTTTCCTTTGTTTTTACTTTCATGCCCAGTTTATTTGGGGCTCTCTTAATACACACAGTCTGCTTAACTTTGCTAAAAGCAGAGCTGTTTTTCAGCTCCTTAGAGACCAATCTTTGGGAATATGTTTTCTCCAAGAAACCTGGATGTTTGCTCAAGAACAAATTTTTCCTTCAAAGGGACTGGCCTTGGGGGCTTCTTTTGGTCCTTTGGAAGGACAGAGCAGATAGGATAGGTATTTTGTTTAATTCTTTTCATTTTGTGTTACTCAAACTAATTGAATTGATTCCGGGAGAATTTTAATTATTGATGGTCTATGGCACTCTAGAGCTTGTAGATTTATTAATATTTATAATCCCCAGACAAAGGCTCTTTGAACTGAGTACATGAAACTAATTCAACCCTTTTGATTTCTTCCTTACTATTTTTTGGGAGGCGATTTTAATTGTACTCTCTCTATCAAAGTGGGGTAAACAAAAAATCTATTGTGACTCAAACTGTTTAGCATCAATTATCAAGACAGGAGATTTGGTTAATTGTAACTCCTCAGTAAAACTAGATTCAAATTTTACTTTTTTAAGGAAAAGTTGGTTCTATGATCGATTATCTATTCCTTTCAAAAATACAGAAATAGGAAATTTTAATATAGTCCCTGTGGAATTCTCAGAGCACCTCTTAGTGTTGGTTGAAGTGGGCACTTTCCTCTGTTGGGAGGAAATCTTCAAGATGGAAACTAAATACCTCCATCTTGAAAGAAGCTGTAGTGGTAATAAACTAAATTTCCCTTATATTGAGGCCAGGCTATCAATAGCATTTTGTATTCTGATTTAGGTATTTGGTGGTTGGAAACGAAGCAAGATTGTTGTTCTTGGTTTCAAAAATATGTTAAAAAGCGAATTCTGATTTTCTTTCATATTTAAAGTTAAGGTCTCAATTGCAATACCTGATTACCCTAGACAATACATCTAAATATGATTTTCGGATCAAATTCAACACATTAAAGATCAAATGAAACCATATCAATATAATAGGTCTCAAACTTTGCAAGCGGTCCTTACTAATCACTCTTCTAAAACAGTTTTGGGGATCCCTTTGCATTATGTAAAAACTAAAGGATTCTACAGCTTTGGAATATCTCATTGCACTCAGATTAAGGTGGAGGATGCAGGGGGTATTAATTCTATTATTAAAGATTATTTTGATAGTTTAAAACCAATTTGGAACCTTCTGTTTTGAGATTGCACATTATTTAGGGTGCCAACTGACCTTTTAGAAGCCCAGGAGAGGATAAATTGGAAGTTCCTTTCTCCTGCCTTGAAATTGAAACAGTTATTAAGAAATTAAAAGATAATGTAACGTCAGGTTTAGATGGCCTTCGAATTCTTTTATAAATCTTTTCTAACAGACATTACGGCTTGTTTACTTTTAGTTTTCAATTTTTGTCTCTAAAGTTCAGTTCCCAGATTTTTTACAGAAGGACTATTGATTCATAAATTTAAATCAGGGATAGGACACCTTAGGAAATGGAGCCCATTACTATTTTAAACACTGATTATAAAATCTTTGCCTCATTGTTGAACAATAAGTTATGATTATTGGCTGGTAAAGTTATTTCTCCATTTCAGTATTGTGGAGTCCCAGATAAGAATATCCAGTCGCCTTAGTAATCATTAGAGGTAATAGAATATTTATCTTTAGAAGGAAGGCTGGTTTGTGTTATCAATTGATTTGGAGAAAGCTTTTGATAAGGTTAACCAAGGATTTTATTTCGGTCCAGAATTTCTTGGGATCCCGATTTCATTTGTTGGATGATTCGGGCTCTATATAAATCATCTAAAGTCTATCCAGTGGTTAGGAGCATATAACAAAGGGAATAGAAATAAATACTGGAATTAGTCAAGGGTGCCCTTTGAGCCCTTAGCTATATTTTTTCATTAGAGCCCTTGTTACGTAGCTTTAACTAACCCTCCCCACTGGGAAGGGGTACATAAACCTTTATCAAATGATCAATTGTTGGTACAGGCTTTTGCTGATGATGTTTGCCTTTTTTACTTCTCAGGAGCAGATAGAGAATTTTTTACAGAATTTTCTCTTTTCTTCTTTGTCAAATGCTAAGCTTAATCACACAAAATCCAAAGGTCTTCGGATAGGGAGTGTTATTCATTTTCCTATTTTAGTTAATAATATTTGTTTCTCTATCGAACCTATAACTATTTTGGGTGTTCTTTCTAGACACTAGAATTTGCCAGTAGATAACTGGGATTTAGTTTGTAAAAAGGTCGAGGGAAAATTGCTAGGTGGAAGCAGTTTAAATTTTCCAAACTCAAAAGAATACAGGTTCTAAAACAATTTATTTTACCCTGTTTACAATATATTGCCCAAATCTTTCCGGTACCTACTCAATATGAAGCCAGAATATATAGTTGTTGTTTCCAACTTCTAGGGGAATAGACTGAATCCAGTGAAAAGATGTTATACATATTTGGCTAAGGACAAAGGGTGTGGGTATGGTGGATCCAGTTATTTTTGTCATATATTGTTTATTTCATTTAATTTAAGGAAATGTTTTTATTTTCAGTTAGTCGAGATAGGTTTTGGATTAGGCAGTCCCTAGGCGATATCTGCAGGCCCTGGATAACTTATGCTCCTAAAATTCATCCACATCTTCATTTTCCAGCATATTTCGACCTTCCGCACAAAGCTGTATAAATGGCAGGTGTTAAAGAACAAATTTCTTCTTCAATCGAAAAATCTTTATAGGATGATAATGGCTAGAGTCTATCCTACTGACCCATGTTTTAAAAACTGCCCTCTGCAGGTGTTAAAATATTTTAGAACAATTAAATAACCCCAGACTCCTATACAGATGTGGAAACCCAGTGGCTCATCATGTATGGTCATTTAAATGTGAGGGGTATGGCTAAGAATATAAGGCTAGGGAAGAGAGGAATTGTCCTTTTCCTGATTGTATAAACCAAGAGGAAACTATGGAGCATTTTTCTTGTATTTTCTTTTTCTAAATCAATATGGAAATATGCTGCTAATAGATGGAATATACCTTGGTTGTCTCTTATTAATTATGAGACTTTAATTATTGGAATAGTGCCACCCTGCTTACAGATATATGATAAACACGTTATTAATTTTTTTGCATGTTTAAGATTTTGTTTATGGCAATTCTGATGTCAATGGGTAATTTATCAGAAATTGAGTACAGTGGAAGGGTTTTGTTGTTATGTTCTGAATGAATTGTTGAAAGTTTATTTGGAAAGATAAACAAATGTATAACGTTGATAAAGTAAATTTTTGGTGGAGGGTTTTTCTTACATTATTAAATATAAATAACGTGGATAATTAACCTTCCTCCCTAACCCCGGCTTTTTTGGTGTTTTTTTAGGCAGTATTACTGTTTGGTAATTATGAATTTTTCCTTTAATTTGTGTCCTTTCTTATGTTTTTTTTCCCTCTACATTTCAGTTTCACTGTAGTTTATTATGAGGAACAAGTATCATCTTATTGTTTCATGTGATTTCCTGTATGTATTATTATAACAAAACACCCTACTCTGTAGTAGGGTCCCCTTACATCCTGGCATTCTGCCAAGATGGCCGTCCATGGAGGAGCTCTGGAGGACATGGAGGTGTTGGAGGCAGAGGAGCTGGTCTCCTCCTGTCTCTGGAAACCGAGACCAAAACAGAATGCTGACTTTCTGCAAGCGAGAAGATTCAGAAAGCTTTACAACAGGACTTGGCTAAACCTTCTACTGGGATTTCAGATTCAGAAGCTACAGGTACTTCACAGCTTTCATCTTCAGTTCTAATGATGTTTTATTTTCTAAAACTCAGTTGACTTAAATCCTGACTTTCCTTCTACTGCTCCTGTCGATATTGACTCACTGCTAACGTTAGAGAGAACAACGCTATTTAGCAACGCGAGACTATTAGCATTGAAACACTTGACAACTGTATCACATACTCTCTACTGACTTGTCCGTGGGTGCTACTGTTGTTCCCCAAGCTGACACACCTCGGATTTGGCTTTGACACGTCCTCATTCCTCCATTCTGAGCGATTCTGGGGTCAATTTGACAGCTGGTGTATTACCTGAAGAGCTAGCCCGGCAAGGTGAATGCAACTGATTGTCAGTCCAGCCTGGGCGAGCCCGATGTCTGACACTGAAATCTCAAACACTATCTGGTCTGTTTAATCGGCGCTCAGTGCAGCAGGTTGGGAGCGAGATCTTGCTGTAGGCACTTAGCGCTCTGGACCTTCTCCTATTTGGCTTTCTAAGTTCTGCTTCTGTTGCACCAGTTCCTGAGTCTACTGCCCTTTCTGTATCTGACTTATCTTTACCTGCTGAGCTGCAGCTTACTAAAATCCTATTCTACAACTACCGGCAGATCTGCCTTCTGAGATGCCTGTTATGGACATAGCTACCACTGTTACTGCTTCTGCTACTATACGAGGTATCAAACCCCAGGGCCCTGGGTCTCGACGCTGCTTACTCAGCAATCCACTTTTACTAAACCTACAGCATCTAAAACTTATGCCTCAGGCTTTCTGTTCCCACACAACAAGCAAAATGACATAATGCTGTTAGACTCCAGTATTTAGGTGGTATGCCAGAATTACCTGATCGTGTATTTGTAGGTAGAACATTACTTAAAGATTCTATGAAATTTACAGTATCTGAAATTCATGCTTTAATCCATGTTTCTGCTGAGCCAAATTTTGATATTAGCTTTAAAACTTTGTGAGCTTGGAAAAATGTTGGTCCCTGTTTCATAAGTTAAAATCCACTCCGTTATGGGCCCCTTTTAGTACTATACCTAACTAAACCTGCACAAAACTGTCACTGTTTATTCCATAATGAGGGGTGAGCTTAAATGACATTATTGTCTGATTCACGACAGCGTTGTTCCCTTCTCACGGATCCAGAAGCCATTTTTGACTCAGAACATTTGTGGACAGGTGGTTGGAAGGTGAGAGTTATGCTTAGGACCACTGGCGCTGGTGTCCAGCATTTACCTAATAGTTTTCTGTTAGGTAGGGATAGAGGTGTTCTTTTTACCAGGGCAGCCCAAGGCATGTTACAGATGTGGTTCTGTCAGCCATGCAGCACCTGTGATATGGTAAAGTGCACTGTGTGTGGTGAATTAGGCCATGCTGGTTCTCAATGTGTTGAGGAACCAAAATGTGTTCTTTGTGAGGAATCTGGCCATACCTTTCAACAGTGCACCTGGGCTGCTCATAACTCTCCTACTTTGGCTGATGGGGAAGAACAGAGATTAATTATTACGGTGGTACAGTGCTCCAAACTTCATTCACAATCTTCTGGCCCCCAGCTTAGGCGTCAGTCTCTTCAGACCATGGGAGTGCAATCTCATCCCTTGCCTCACCCTCTTGTTAACACAGGACATGATGAAGAGACCCCTAGTACTTCACGATCGTGCTCCATTACATCTGTACCTAACCCCCAAATTTCATCAGATGTATCTGTTCCAGTACCTCAGTCCCTGATCCCTTCCTGCCATACCTCCAGGTAATATGGACCCCCCTGAGCTTACTAGTTCAAAATCCAGAGTCACCAGGGATTCTAGGAAGCAGGGGTCACCACTCTCTAAAGTTTTGAAAGTGGATGATATCCTTTTAGAAAATAAATTTGAGTTGTTACATGATCCCTCAAAACTTACAGATTCTGATTCATGCTCAGTACTTTCCTCTCATCCAGAGCTCACAGCTGATGAAGTTCTTCTTGATAATATGGGTTCTCAAAGAGGAAAGCTAGAGCCAAGGTTAAGCACAACCGAGCCTGCATCCAGAAGGGTAAACTGCGATGATGAGTCCTTTTTCTTGTTTTCTCTCTCCTACTTTCTTTTTCTGATGGCTTTTCCCTTTTCCATTCATACTGTGAATGTGAACAGTATTAAGCGACAAACTAAAGGGATGCTGTCTTCTCTTTTTGTCTTTTCTGTCAGCTGGGGTTATACTGTTACAGGATGTGAGACTTCATTCACTGCTTGAAATAACTAAAGCACAAAAGGCTTTGTTCCTGGCCTTTCCTTTTGGTCCTTTGGACAAGAAACCTGCTCTGGGGTGGGGATCCTATTTAGCATCCCAGACATTTACATTATTCAAATCCTTGATTTATGTCCAGGTAGGATGTTACTTCTTGATGTAAAATTTTCAATATCAATTACAGAATAATTAATAATGTTGCATACAGACTAAATCTGTTAGGATTGATCTGCTAAAAATTGCCCAACCTTACCTTCATACTTCTAGGTATGTTATCTTTGGGGTGACTTTAATTGTGGCTTTTCCATTAAAGATAAATCCACACATCAAAAACTACAAAATTATTTTGTGATACTAATTTTTAAAATCCATGTTGCATTCAGCTAAAGCTTCAAGATGCTTATTATACATTAAATAAAGCCCATAAACCAACTTTTCATAAAGGTTCTTTAGCTACTCGTATTGATTTTTTTGTGTCACAACACTTACAGCTTTCTGCTGCCACAATCACAGTAGCTGAATTCACTGATCATAACCTTTTATCGATTGTTGTAGGTACTACCCACACTAAACTTTATGGTCCAGGTACTTGGAAGTTGAACACAACCTTACTCAGTAATCTGCAGTTATTGTCTCATCTTAAATCTCTTTTTAAAGCCAGGAAATCTGTCTTTTTTATATGAGCGACTACTGGCAGTGGTGGTCTGACACTAAACAAACTTACAGCACTTACTGAAATAATTTAGTAAACAACATCATCAATGCATGATTTTTGATCATCATAGGGCCGACATCAATTGCAGAAACTTCTCACTCTGTCATACACTACAGGTCATGATTTTGCTACCCAAATTAGTGCTTTAAAAAATACTTTAATGGATTACCATTCTTGTAAATTTGCCTCACTACAACAACAACACAAATTTGGCATCAGGCTCCTATGATGTGATCTGCCCTTGATACTTGTGCTTCCGTCTAAAGACTAAAGTTTTG